>CAJVRI010000180.1:552500-1752500 GCA_911649635.1 Poeciliopsis gracilis | reverse complement strand
ACAAAACAAAAAAAAAAAGAAGTTGTGGAATGAAGAGTCTCAGTGTCTTCCAATCCAAATCAAAAAATAGAATGTGGGTGTCTTCTCACCTCACCTTCTCCCCTTCACAATAAGAGTATTGTGAAATTTCTACATTGTATTCACCACAAAGTCATTTTTAAGAGGTGCACCTACTGCAGTTTTCCGGACAATCGCCGATTTTTAAAATTTCTGATAAGCTGTTTACAATTTTTTTTTTCATCTGAAAAGTCGCCAAACATAGCGAAAAAGGGATCAAGCTAGCAGCAGCACATATACGTTAAAGATATCTGTGGGACAGAAGTATTATCCTGCGCTCAGCAGAGCCAAGCCAGCACCTCGTCATTCACAAAGCCGGGCCGCAGTGAAGCAAAAAGCTGGAGAGGAAGGTTTTGGATCAAAGTGAGTGGATGTGTCAGAACGGCCTAGTCAAAGTCCAATTGAGACCTGAAAATCTGTGTTCACAGACGTCCTCCCGTCAAACTGGTTGAATTTGAGCTACCAAATATGTGAATGTGGAAGAGACATACCGCACCTTTTAGATTTGTTTATGTTGGCTTTCATGAAGTAAAAAGTAGGAAACCTTACTTCCTGTAGCTTCATATTTAAAGCACTATTATGTGTTAATTTGTGCTTGTGGGGCTGTGATGAACATGTACTGAGCCAACCTTCAGTGGGGTTTGCAGGCTGATCCTTGTTGATGGCCGTCTGGATGTTACTGAAAGAGGCAGGTGGAGCACATTGCTGCAGAACGCCGATGGCGTTACAGAACTGATCAGCGAGCTGCAGCACAAACACAATCAATACAGAAATCGATTAGATTGTCATTCTATACGGCCGCTGCAGTACCAGCGCTACCTGGCTTCAAAGGAGTCTAAGTAGAGCTTCCAACACTATATGCTATTCAAATGTGCCAAGCATTAAAGAAGTATATATATATTTTTAGTAAATTACATATAAACCATTGACTCGTGCATCTAGTGGTTAGCTGTGGTAGCTAGATAGCTTGAAAAGTCATGGATACTGTAGTTTTGGAGGAGTTACTACTTGCTGTTACTGCTTATTTAATCAGAGCTATCAAGTTCTCGTCACATAAACACAAAACATAATGTCCGCTTTCTATAGTTTCTGCAAAAAGAGAGTTTTGCGAACCGAATTGACTGCGTCTTGAAGTTGCGTTAGCCGATCCGCCATCTTTTCCGTCTCTACAGGAAATCGGGTCCTCTCTCGCGAGAGCGTGAGTGCGAACTCTCGCGGAAGTAGACGGGGCTGTTTCGGAAGAGTTCAGTGTGTACCTGAAAGCGGCTTCTTGGCGCGTCGCAGGACTGACAACGGAGCTAACGTGTGAATGTTTCTGTTTGCTTCCATTGTCGTGGGTGTTGGAAGGGAACGGACCCACAGCAGAATTTCAGCCGGCGACCAGTTTTAGCGTGTAGCTAATGACAACCACCAAACGTCAACAGGAAGTAAAGAGGCTAGCTAACACTAGCGTCTACTTGCACTTTGAGCTCTTCAGGTGTGACTTTCATATTTTACATATTTTATCTTGTTTAAAATGAGCACTGAACAGTAAAAAAACAGGGGCCGCTGTCAAATATGTATTATTAATTACTCGGTGTATCATTATCCACTGCTAGATGGTATTAGTTTAGTTAGCATACCTAGCAACTGTTAGCTAAAGTCAGAAAAAGGAGGTATAGTTCAAATAAGCTGAGAACAACAGTTTGTGTCTTTGTGAAAATATGCTGACTTGTCTTGTGTGTTAATATAAAACAACAGGTTGATCTTTATAAATTGATATGCTACAAATAGATTCAAATTTGATCATAGAAATATCGTTTTCAATACTTCAATTCAAAAAAGTGAAACTCGTATAAACCCATTAGACACAGTGTAAAATTATTTCAGATTAGTTTTATGATTGTGGCTTACAGCTAGTGGCAACGCACAGTTGAGCTTGTTACAAAGTTGAAATGATCTTATGAGCTGCAACTATGTTATCTCTCGGATAGATACATGAGTAAATTGGATATAACTGTAATATTTTCACTGCATTACTTATATTTTTATGTGCTGTACCTGCACTTTTCATTCTGTTTCTCCAATCTGATGCCATCTTTCTTTATTGGATCTTATAGTTCAGCAATTAGAGACGGTTTTAGTAAACAACCTATAATGTTTCTTTTCCAAGAACACTGTGAGTTTTGAACATGTCAGTAATTGTTGTTATTATCTCTTGTTAATTATCCTTGCTAATTCATTTTAGACTGATCTCTTCAGATCTTCTCTGAATTTGCCCTGACCGTGACTCGTCTCTCCTCAGGTATGAACTGTTCTTTAGAGAAGGTTCTGGCAGATGCCAAGTCGTTAGTAGAAAGACTCCGTAACCACGACAACGCCGCAGAGATGCTCATCGAACAGACGACCTCCCTCAACAAGCGGGTGGAGGCCATGAAGCAGGTAGGGCATGAGTGTGTTGCTGGCTGAGTGTGAACAGAGGTTATTCACGCGGTTAGCTGCAGCGCTTTATGAAAAGTTGATGATGCGTGATCTCCTGTTGCCAGTACCAGGAGGAGATCGATTCTCTTAACCAGGTTGCACGGCATCGACCTCGCTCCAGTCTGGTCCTGGGAATCCAGCAGGAAAACCGTCAGATCAGGGAACTCCAACTGGAAAACAAAGGTAAAACACTTCTGGATGCACGCTCCTTCGCTCCCACAGCGGCGCCTTGTTGACTCATTCCATAAGAGACGGGACCGAGCTTGTGTCCTCTCCTCCTGCAGAGCTCCGAACGTCGTTGGAGGAGCACCAGTCTGCACTGGAGCTCATCATGACCAAGTACAGGGAGCAGGTGTTCAGGCTTCTCATGGCCAGCAAGAGGGAGGACCCTGCCATCGTCAACCAGCTGAAAGAGCAGCACACCACGGTCCGCACACCCACTTAGAGCTGAGCTGCTGATGAGAAACACGCGTAAACCGTATGGAACTTGAATGTCCTTCTGCTCTTTCCAGGAAATGCAGGCGCACATAGACAAAATAAACGAGATGGCCTCTGTGATGAGGAAGGCGATAGAGGTGGACGAGGGCCGGATTTGTGAAGACGAGGAGAGGATCAAACAGCTTGAGGTGACGCTGGACACTTTCAGAAATTCTTAGTTTTACAAATGTTTCACACTAGAGTTACATACGAGTATCTAAAATTAAAGCCTTAAAATGTCTTAAGTTCTGCTAATCACAATGTTGTTGCAGCTCGAGAACAGCGGACTCCGAGAGCTGCTGGGAATCAGTCGCGAGGCTTTCCTCGTCCTAAAGAGAGAAGAGGCCTCAGAGAACACGTCGCTGTCTCCGCTGCTGACCAGCGCCGACGTCAGCCTGCGGAAGAGCTAGAGCCCCGTCCCTTTACGGGCTGCCGCCGTTCCACCCACAGACTCCTCAAGACGAAGACTCCTGCCGCATGTCGCCACCGGAGCCCCGTCTCTGTCTGCTGTCGCTGTAATGTTTTGCTTTCTTGTGTCAGTGTGGAGCCTGCATCGTTTTTGAGTGAATGAGTGAAAGAGTGATATAAATAAATGCACAGTGGTCAAACCTTGTGACGCCATGTTGATTTAATGTAACATCTAAACTATCATACTACGTATTCCCATGTTTTTGATTCTGTTTTGGTTTCGGTGGTTGTGTGTGTATACGCAACTTCTTACTTTCACAACTCCTGTTATTGTTGTCAACGGGTTAAAGGACAGAAGTGAAACTTTATCTGCTCAAAACACTGCCGGGAGTAGGAGCAGAAGTTCTCAGGTTCTTTTATTTAAGAAGGGGGAAAAAAACAACAAAACTACAATGTAAATATTAGCCTTTTACAGCTACAAAATAAATTAGCCTAAAAATAAGGTGCGTTACTTGAAATATGTTTATTCACAGTGCTTTGCATTGTTTGTTTTACAAATAAAAATCTGAGAAGAATGGTGTGAATTTACTCTTGATACCTCAGAGTGAAATTTGGTCCATCAAGCTGCTTCCAAAATGTTGAAAGATCTAGAGAGAATATCAGACGGTTTGATTACTCATTAATTTTTTTTTTAAATAAAAATGCATTACAAAAAACTATATATATATATATATATATATATATATATATATATATATATATATATATATATGTGTGTAAAAAAAAAACAAAAAACGTAAAAAAATAATTGTTTATTATTAAAGTTCACGTTAACTCGAAGTATCGCGAGATTAGAGGCGAGATTTCCAAACTGGTTGTTGAACCAGCAGAGCGGCAGGGAGCGGAGAGAGGGAAACAAGTCGGGGTTTGTTGCAGGGCGCACACCTCAGCTGTCCACCATGTCACTATCGCGGTTGGTGGGACGAAAACACGGACGGGTTCGCGTTTTCCGGTGATTTTTCAACCACCGGCAGGTTGAAGAGGGTTGTTTTTTTTTTTTACATTATTTTTATCGGGTTGGTAAACCGGAGGGAAATGTCTCACTGGATGTGGAGTCCGCTGCTGCTCTTCTTCGCGTGTGAAGTACAAGCTCAAGTGGAAAGTGAGTACAGTCACGTCTACGGCGTGTTAGTGTGTACTTTGCTTTTAAAATAAAAAATAACATAAAACAATCTGATTGTCTGTATGAAACTGCTGAATTCATTGCGGTTTTTCCTGTTAAGCTAGCAGGACGAGTAATTCCGCTCGTGCAGAAAAGCAGCTGCACCTTAGCTAGCTAAAAAAAAAAGAAAGACATATTTAGTCCACTAACCTCACTTATAAGAAAGAGGTCGATTCAAAGTTAATCATTAAAGTGGCACGTGCCTGATGTCAGTGGAGTAAAAATCACAGTCCTGGTAAAGTCGTTTGAAGTTTATATAATTGCACTTAAAAGGAAATTATAGGGAACAGCAGGTGAAAACATTACTTTGTTAAACTAGATGTTTTACGTAATAATGCATTTTTAAAGGTCAAGTTACTCGATCATATAAAACAAATGTTGGCATTGAGACTGGCTTCCTTCAGCTCAATCCTTCCAACCAGGCTGAGGAATGAAAACATCCATAGTTAACCGATTATTCTTCCTGATTTGTGGGGGGGGAAAGCAACTTGGGAGGTAATAGGAATGGATGATCAGATGATGCACTTGATTAATCCTGGTGTATCTGAGGCTTGGCCTGACAAAAAATATATTTGTACTCATTATTAAAGAAAATCTTTCATCAAATCTTGCCCATTAGAGAGCATTCAGACTTGCGCAGACTGAAAGGATTTTTGATTTTCTTGGAAATTGTCGAAGAGAAGAAATGTGAGCATCTTGTTGCGCATGACAGCTTGAATATCTTTGAGATGAGAAGTGATTTTGAATTAAAAACAATTGTCTAATCCCAAACTGTGGGCATTTGTAATTAAAAAACAAAACATGAATTGCTCTTATATGAGATTGAGATCAGGCTGCGAATGCATGGCGCATAAATTATATGCAAATATTTCATCTAAGCATTCCTGCAGTGCAGTGTTTCACTTGCTGACATTGCAGTGAATAATAATAATAATAATAATAATACCTTGTTAATGCGAGTATACCCAATCAAACATAAAAAAAAAACAAAAAAACATTAATTTCTAAAGAACATTTTAACATTGGAACTGAAAAACATTTCCACCATAAAAAAGCAAACAAAACAACAATGATTAAAATGGATTATGAAGTCTTGGTAATCAAAATTGCAATAAAAACAATAATCATCTTAGACGGGGAAAACGGGCCAAAGTGGCAGGAAGTGCAAGCTAACAGTTTGTGCCATGTGTCCAAGTTTTGCAGTGGTTCACAAAACTTTCAACAATATTGAGCTCATTTTAATTCATCATCCCATTAATTGATTTATTGATAACTGTTTCAAAACTTCACACTGTTCACGTTGTTGACGTTAACGGGCGTAGCCAAGAGCCATCTCCTCTAGCAGCCTGCGTCGAAGCGCAGCAGTGGAAGGCTCTGACTGAAGATGGTGATTCCTGGACATCCATGTGACCGCCTGTGTCATGTTGTGTCCTCAGACCGCGTGACGTTCCTGCCGGGGGCGTTCCAGAACGTGAACGTCTCTCTGAACGAGACGGTGGAGGCCGTGGTGACCCAGATCCCTCCGGACGTGGCCTTCATCACGCTGCAGTTGCACACGCTGCACCGCAACGCCACGCTCTCCTACACCAGGGTGAGAGGAAACGGGGACTGCTTTCACGCATCCGCTCGCTGCAGTGAAACGCGAGGAAATGGGATTTGCTTACCAGATAAATGATGGACCGTTAGCGGCAGGAGCTCTCTTTCCTTTAATGTTCCTGTGATTTCAGGTGTAGATTCAGGGAACCGGCAAACGGATCAGCAAAACAAGGGCGTTGTTAATTTCTCCCGCTAACGTTCGGGGTCACGGAGTGCGCCAAAACCATTCTGCCGCCGCGGAATGAATGAATGAGGCTTTGTGAGGCGGGTCGGCTGACCCCCTGAGAGAAGGCCCAGTCAGCTGATGTACAGTCCTCAGGTCATGAGCAGCAGCAGGAGGGGCGGAATCAATCTTCTGGCCCGGGTCCCAGGAGTCTCGGAGGGAGAAAAAATAAAAAAATTAAAAAAAAATCCCCGCCGGGTCAGGGTGGCACTCACAGGTCGGGGTATGTTCCCTGATTATTCTGGAAGAAAACTAATCTGTCATTAATTGCATGCTTCAGACAGATGAATGGAAAACAACTCCCAAGTCTGCTAAACTGGTCCAAATAAAAGGGGAAGTAGAGTTTTTCAAGTTTTTCAGCAACAATGCAAAGTCATTCTAAAGACTTTAACTTCCTGTTTATGAGATCTTAGATCCGTTCCCCTTATTTTCCTTGCTTTGATTGATTACTTCTATGATTTTTATTGGTTACATCTTTCATAATAACAAAAATAACTGGACAACTTATAGTTTTAAAGTAATGTAATAATAATGGTATAATAATGCAAGAACACATTCTCAATAAACTTAAAATTCTAATGAATACATAACAGTGAAAGTGGGACACAGTTAAAATATCCAAAATAAGTAAAGAAAACAGGAACAACAAATGAAATGAATCTCCGTAAACAAAATAGTTCTTCAAAGGAAGCTCTAATTCAGACCTAAGCACCAGACTGAAGACTGTAGTCATCCAGCTTTAGGCTGGTAGAGAGAAAATAGAGAAGAACAATAAATCATGCAAATGGAAATCTCAAAACTCGTCTCCGAGTTGAATTGTGACCCTGAAAATTGGAATCCAATCCATTGACAACGAGAGCAATCTGAAGGCGACACATAAAAACCTGATCAGTTATTGATTATTGAGTATTTTCTGTAGACGGAGCCTCTGCGCTGATCCGCAGTAGACTGTGGTTGTTGCTGGAGTTACAATGAAGCTGTGATGGAGACGAACAACAACAAGCCGGTTTTTGTTGAGTCGTAGTTCAATGTTGACTGGTTTCTTTGTGGTCCGACAACACGAAGCCAGACTTGTCCCCAGTTACTGCTCTGGTGAAAATTGCAGTTTAGAAATCTCCTGATTGGGATACAGTTGTGATGGGGGAAAAAAAATTCTGCAGGCTAAATAGCTACCCATTAATTAAAGTTATATTTTGATTAACAAAGAAATGACCAACACTCTTCTGTGTGGAAGTTTAAAGAAGACTCAAACTCATTTGTTTTCAGTGCCAACAAGATGGAGCTTTTTGTGTTTTATTTTTTATACAGAGTGTTTTGTCTGTTTAAAACAAACTCTTGTCCATAACTTTACATTTATCTTCAGTCTAACTGCTGCTAACTCTACTTTTTTCTTTAACAAGGCTGATTAGTGCGTCCAAACAAAATGGATAAATGCCTGAGCTCATCGTCTGTGTTCCAGATCCCAGATGAAGGTCTTTCCCTGACGGCCGTGGACTCTGGGCTGCTCTCGGCCCTGCAGCCAGCCCAAACCCAGCTGTTCCTGTTCCTGACTTCTCCTGATGAGGAACCCGTCTCTGGGACCGGAGTCATCCTCTCTTACTCAAGCACTGGTGAGGAGAGCAGAAAGTTGTGCACTCTCAGCCACGAAAGGCGTTTCTGCAAAAGATTTCACCACAAACTGAGAGGCAAACTATCTACTTAGTTTTCGCGCCGGTTGTACTTTCCAGCGCCGGTCCCTGGAGGCTGCAGCATGGAGTCCAGCCTGGACGTGGATCCCAACGTCTACATCAGCTACAACCTGTATGAGACCACCGTCCACTTCGGCCCCGCTAATTTAGGACACGAGAGGTGAGCCGGAGAGAGTTTGCTTCACTTCCTGTTTAGCCACTCTGGTTGCCGGCTTCAACAACTCTGCAAACACACAAAGCAGAATGAATATTTCTGAGTATTAAACCTCGATGACTAATTACTCGGAAACATTTCCAATGGTTTGCGGACTGGAACGCTACATTAGACTGAAACACTGTTTTGTTCTGCTATTTCTGTCGACTTGCAATGCCACTGAGGTTTAGCAAGCAGCCACACTAGAAACTACTTATCTGATTAGTTTTTAGAGAAGTCAGGAAGTCAGTTTGAATCTAGATTAGCATCTGCACTGCAAAGAAACAAAATCGTGGTCGAGTTTCTACTTCAAAAGTTCAATTGAAATAAGAAAAAACTAACTCAAAAGCAACTTTTCTGCAAGAAACAAAAGCTTATTTTAAATGGATAATTCCTCAGTTCCACTAGAACTATTTCACTAATAAGATGAGGAAAATTTCTTGCTATGAATTAAATAATCTATCAGTGGATCTATTGATTTTTTTATTTATTAATATGAAGGAAATATTTATTTAAAACAAGCTCCTATATATTGAGAAGTTACTTGTAAGCTAGTTTTCTCTAACTTCAAATGTACTGAGATAAACTAGAACAAAAGCTCTTGGTAAGATTGAATGTTTCTGCGTCACAAAGATTTAAAAAGCCGCAGTTTTGACTCTGAAATGTCAAAACGTTGGCGGCGGGAGTTCGCTTTCCTGTCGGTTTGTGACTCTCAGACGCCTACGGTGCAGGGACCAAAGCAGAGCAGACCGATGCATACCAGCTGTTCATCAGCGCTCGCATCGCGTTTGTGTCCCGCCCTGACCAATGAAGCAAAAACGCACCAGTCAGTGTCTGTCCTCGCTGCACGTGATGCACCGACGACAATCACACTGCACTGTTTACTGTGGGTGATGTCGTTTCCATGTGACAGAGATGTATGTAATGTTTATGTAATGTTTACTGTTTGCACATGAGGCAGCAGTCGAATCAAAAATCGGTCGGTGATGTTTTTGTTTTTTTTAGATTTTACGTTTCTGGGCCGAACCTGAGCCAGAATGTGGTCGGGCTCAGACTTCTCTAAAGCGTTTAATTAGATCAGAGAAAGCCAAGATTAACGATTAAAACACTAAAAAATTGCACTGCTGACTCAAGCTATGCTCTAAAAAGTAAGTCGGTGAAATTTCACTAAATTATATGGTAAATGGACTGAACTTATATAGCGCTTTTCCAGTCATTTTGACCACTCAAAGCGCTTTACACTAGAGACACATTCACCCATCCGCACACACATTCATACACCGATACGCAGACCGGTAGGCAATTTGGGGTTTAGTGCCTTGCCCAGAGGCACATCGACATGTGGCCGGAGGAAGCTGGAATCGAACCTACAACCTTTGGATTGCAAGACGACAACTCTGCCACACAACCATATGTCTATAGTTTGCATTTGACTTAAACGTAGTTGGGTCGAGTTGGGTATTTATTTTTTTTAATTTTAGGTAGATATTAGCTCTTTCATTATTTATTTTTTCCTTCGTCAGAGGCCAAACCCCGGCAGCCTGCGACACGTCGACAGCAAGCGACACGCGCTGGCGCCTGGAGTACGACGTCTACCAGTACTTCCTGCCCGAGAACGACCTATCAGAGAGCAGCCTGTTCAGCGGCCTGCAGGCTGTCGCCAACGCCCGAGGCATGGCGGCGAGCGGCAGACTGGTGAGAACCAAAACACGACGAGTAAGCTACACGCTTAGCGACGCATCGACGGCCGACCAGCCTGTCTCTCCTGTAAGGTGGTGACGCTGAAGTCGACGGACAAGACGGCCATGGCGTTCAGCTCCATCCCCGGTCAGGGCGTCATCTACTCCGTCATCGTCAGAGACCCCGCGTTGAACACCTCCGCCTCCTACGTTCCTGCCCACACCTACGCCTGCAGCTTCACCTCCACTCTGGACGGCTGTCAGACGCTCGGTTAGCATTTGTCGTAGCCGCTGGTTTAAAATCAATGTTTTAAGGAATTTATTTGAAGCTGGGTGTGAACGTGTTGCAGGAAAAATATCGACAAAAGTCTTCTTCACCATCGCTGGCTTGGCAGGCTTGTTCGTCTGCTTCCTCGGCCATCGATTCTTCAAATGTGGTGAGTCGACACACAAACAGATGTTTTCTAATCTTTTATTGTTGTAGAAGCTGCTTTGTGATACTTAAAATGGGAATTCCTCAATAAAACTCTAATTTTGAGATCTAACAAACGGGCACCTTAACCAGGGATTTATGAGCGTTCTGCTGAGTCTACCTGATTACATCTCAAATTCAAACTGTGGTTTTGCAGACTTTGCAAACTTCTGGTTTGCAAAGTCTTATTCAGGGTTTTTATAGATACTTGAAATCTTCCAAAATGCCTGCATTTCAATTAGGCCTCTTTAAGGTTTGGAAAGTTCTTCATTTCTGCAGAAAGTCCTAATGGAGCTAATGTGAAACAATCTACTTCCTGTACGGGTCAATTTGTCCTTCTCTCTCCCTGCGGTTCAGAGCTGTTCTGCATGGGCTTCAGCTTCGCTGCGTTTTTCTTCTTCGTTCTCATCACAAGGACCACGCAGCTGGACTATGACAGTAAGACCCTCCTGCCAGCCTCCTGACCCATTCGCACAGTGTCAACAAGTGGGGATTTATATATTCATTTATTTATTTATTTATTGACTTTTTCCCTCCACTCCCAGTCCGGCTGACCGTGTCCGCTGTGGTAGGCGTGGTGGGCGGCGTCGTCCTGGTGATGAGCTGGTGGCGCTTCGGCTCCGTCATGGCCTGCGTGGTCGTGGTCGGCCTGATGCTGGGCTTCCTCGTCGCTGCCGTCGTCCTCTTCACCCCGCTGGGTACAATCCGCCTCTCTCTCTGTCACAGCGCGGCCGTTCCTTCTTGTCGTTTTTTTTTTTTTTTTCTCTCGTCTTGTTTTGATTTTTAAATCTGCGCCTTGCCGTTTGAACACAGGAGACCTCGAAGTGTTCCGGAACTCGGACGTGGTTTTCTGGGTGACGTTCTGCTGCATCATGGTCACACTTCCTCTTTTCTTCGTGCGGTGGCCCAGAGAGGTAACACATTTCACACACTGGTTCTGTGACAGGATCTTTGTCTGGTGAACGTTGCCTTCTTACCACAGACACCGCGGCAAAACGCCGGCCTTTCATTCAGTTTACCTGTGGCTGACGGAGAAGGAAAGTGTTTTATGAATAAAAACCTGAAATGTGCAAATTATGCTAGATTTTGTTTAGGAGTATCAGAGTAAAAGGGGCTTTGTGCCTTTACTCTGATACTTTATTAGTTTACTACTAAACTAATAAAATTTATTGATTAGTTTAGTAGATCAAATGAGAGTGTTTGGTTTGTTTTTAAGCTGTAAACTACTAAACAAATTGGTACCATGCTGCCACCTGTTGGCAGTTCTGCTGCAACTGCAAGTCGGTGGCAAAAGGGATCAGATCATCAGTCTGTACCGCTGGTGCCCCCTGGTGGGCAAACAATCCATCATCATTTGGAAAAACTGTTTATGAAATCTATTTTTGAGGCTTCTAAGATTCTTTTAGTTTCTATTTATCAGTGAAGGCAACATGAGTGCAAATAGTAGCTCGTTCTTCTCCCACTCAGATAAAGATGCGTAGAGGAACAGAGTGGTTCACTAACCTGATTAGAAGTAAAAATGGCCGCCATGTTTGAGATCCTCCTGGCTTCCCGTTTGCTCCAGGGGAACATTGTGACGTGCGGCGTCGTCGGGGCGTACGCCGTGGTGCTGGCCGTCAACGCCTACGTCTACACCAGCCTCTCCTACATCACCCTCAACGTCCTGAAGCGCTTCCTCAACAACAACTTCAGCGCCGCCTTCACGGACGCGCCGTTCCAAGCCATCGGTGAGTTTTCGTGAGCTTGTTTCAGCGCGAGCCGTGAGCAGATTTTAACCGCCTTGCCGTGTTGTCCTGCAGACTACGCCATGATCACGGTGTGGGTGGTGCTGGGCGTGTGCGGCGTGGTGCTGCAGCTGTACCGCGAGCGCTCGCGGCCCTTCTTCCCGCCCAGCCCGTACCTCATGTGGCTGCAGGAGCGCGAGCGCCGCAAGACCAACGTGCTGGACCCGAGCCACCACGTGCCCTCGCTGCCCGGGCGCCTGGTGGAGAGGGCGCGGCAGCTCATCGGGCGGAGGGAGCCGGCGGGCGAGCACACGCCTCTGCTGCTGTGACGGCCGCCGTCGCTGCCACGCTGCCTCCTGCTGGTAGTTTTGCAGAGTCGCGGCGCAGACGGACAGGAAACCAGTCGGTTACTTTGAACACTGACGACGCGCGACTGAAGATCTGCAGAAAAACCAAAAGTCCTTCAACCACTACCTTTTTACTCAGCTCTTTTTTTTAAAGCGACACGGGTTTTTACCTGCACAATGAAACATGGGAGCCGCCATCTTTCTTTCCTTCACTTCCTGTTCGATCAGGATCCAGAACTTTGGAGGCTTTCAAATGCTTCCTCCAATGAAGACTAAACATATAAACAAGTCCTCCCTCTGCAGACCTCTTCATATTTTGCACACTGGATTATATTAAATTATATGATGTTATATTGTTTATTGCTGCGATGCAGCGTTTGAAACTATCAGACAAAAATAACCTGAATCAACAAAAAACGCTTCTCAAATCATGACTTCAATTATTTGCGGAAAAAAAACATGATCCGAGCCCAGCTGGCCCACAGCATCTCATTCATCAAGACTTTGACTAGGCCCAATCAAAACATTGAATTAAATTTTCTTTTACCCTTTTTGGGGTAATTTTAATTGGTCAGTCACTCCTAGGAATGCTTTCCTCCTCTCTCTGCAGACTGAAGGATGTTGTCTGGTCCCAGTTGTTTCTATCCTACTTCATGTTGCTAAGCAGGTTCTAATTAAGTTCATATTCAACAAATCTGACAGGACAATCTTTTTCATTAGGTCATTATGTATTTCCCCAGCTTCTCTTTGTCTGATAATAGATTAATTTGATCGGAGATGTGCGAATGTGACAACAGTTCATCGCAGCACCTGGTTGCCATGGCGTTTCTCAGGGGTTTTCACACACAGCTTTTAGACCAGGGGTGGGCAATCCTGGTCCTCGAGGGCCGGTGTCCTGCAACTCTTAGATGTCTCCCTGGTCCAACACACCTGAATCCAACAGCTGAATCACCTGCTAAATGCAGTCAAGTTCTCCAGAGTCCTGCTAATGACCTCATTATTTGACTCAGGTGTGTTGATTTAGAGGCACATCTAAAAGTTGCAGGAGACCGGCCCTCGAGGACCAGGAGTGCCCACCCCTGTTTTAGACTGATGAGTACTGATGACACATGGTTAGATTTCTGAAGCAATTGAATATGTTTTGGGGTTTTTTTTTTGTTCCAACAAGCCAACAAGTTTATAAGATTAATCTATTTGAATTTTAATTTATTGATATTTAATAAAATGCCTTGGATGTTTTTTGGACATTCTGCCGTAATGTGATGTCACTGCGCTGCCTAATAATACTGGGGGTCGACACCAGTTGACTGTTTAGAGTAGCTCACTTTGTGTTCTGCTCCCTTACTCATGAATGTGCCTTCAACTTTTAATAAATGGGTGTTTTCCCTTCAAACTGATTTTCCCATCAAGGTTCACTTTTAAAGTTTGCCCAAGAGCACTTTATGAAAAATACAATTCATCCTTTGCTTTCTAGCACTTCAGAAAAACTCCAGAGCATAATGCTGCCAACACTGTGCTTAACAGTGGGTATGGTGTTGCCAAAAGTGTCATGTGAAATCAGGATTTTAGTCTTTTTTTTTTTTCTTTTAAGGCTGTGTTCACACTGCAGACTGAAGTGACCCAATTCCTGTATTTTGTCAAATCGGATTTATTTTTGCCGAAGCCGTTCACACTGCCACACATGTACAACATGTATGTGAAAGGGCAAAAGACTTGAAAGTGTCCTGCATGCATGTATCAGGGCGCAGAATAGTGAGATTTGTTGAGCATCAGTGACATTCAGTTCAGATCAATGTGACCAGGATGTTTGGTCTGAGTCGGATATGGGTCACATTTGAAAAGAATCCGACCTGTGCTGTTCAGACTGTCATGAAAAGATCAGACGCAGGTCACATTACTTAAAAGAATTTGATGTTTTTCTTAGTTTTCCTTTAGGTACTTGCAGTTTCCTGTTATGACCACAAGAGGTCAGAAAAATTATCACCTGTAAAGCTCAAACTTCAGCTTTCTATGACCAAACTGTAGAAAGCTGACTTTATTATTCCAAATCTCATAATGGCAAAGTTCTCAATTTGAAAAGCAAAAAAAACAAAAAAAAAAAACAACTAAATGATCTTAAACCAACATCCATTTATTAATCAGACAAAAAACAGACATTCAACATAAGTTTTCTATAAAGTGCCAAGAAATAAATTGATAAAACGCCATAAAAAACTAGAATTTTAGACCACAAAAAAGACAAAGAAAAAAAAAAAAGTTCTACAAAGTAGATTCTGCTCTAAATGCTGTTTGCTCAGTGTTTTTGATTCAGGAGAAAAAAGGAAAAGGGCATCTGATCAGTAGTTTCTATCAAAAAGCAAAAGTCACACAGTGTGTCCAAAGTGTGTCGATGCGCCACCTTGTGGCCTCATACATTCTGCAGCCACTCAGAGTCACGGGTAAAAGAAATGGATGATTTCTATTTAAAGGCACAAGACAGGAAGGAGTCTGTAGTAACAACCTCCACTAACAGGAACTGGTGTTCAGAACATCCAGAAAGTATTTACAGCCAACTTTCCACATTATGTTGCAGCCTTGATCCAGAGCAAAGGGGGGAAGAAAAAAAAAAAAAAGGCACCATCTGGCTTATACCATCCCACATTGTGAAGCACGGTGGTGGCAGCTTCACTCTGTGGGGAGTTTTTTCTGTAACAGCAACTGTGCAAACAGATGAGTTAGAGTTGAAGATGAATATGAAAAATGGTTAATTTTGCAATTCGGTTGAGACAAAATGGAGAAACTGAAGAGGTGATTTTTTTTTAGGTGAAATCCAGTCATTTTCACAAGCTGAAACTGGAATCTCAGGAAAATAAAAATAAATCTCAAGCATGATTTCTAGTCATTTTTCAACTTTGGTAACAGAAGTTTATGTAAAACTTGTCTTAAACCAACTATATTGATCAGTTGGGTCTAAAAAGTTTCCATAAATCCATAATTTCCCTCTAAAACCCATTTATGATTTAAATATTGTCAGAATTAAATGTAAACATTGTGCAAGTTTGAGTTTAATAAATTTAAATCTGATCTCTAAAAAGAGACCACAGTTAGATAAAAAAAATTAAAGACTATTAAATAAACATTAAAAAAATAATCAAAAACAAAATGACAGACATGATCAGAAACAAGGATTAGAGATGAGATCAATAAAGTATAAAGTCTGAGCACCAACAAGTGCTGCTGGTTTCATGAAGAGGGTGCCGCTTCAGGCTCTCTGCTTCCTCCTGGTGGTCATTTCGAAGTATGGCTTGTCACTCCTGGCCTTGCTCTGTGGGATCTTCTCTGCAGCCTTCACTGGGTTTCTCTGAGAGGTTGTGGTTTGAGTTGTCGTTGCTTCAGGTTTCAGCGTCGTCTTTGTGCTGAGGTTCCCTGGAGCTGCTGGTTTTCTCACAGTCCTCTGTGCTGTGGGGGGGGCCTTCTGATTACCTTTAGAGGAAGAAGAGGCAATACTTGGGACCGGCCCAGGGATGGCAGAGGCCACCTTGATTTTAACCTTTGACGTGGAGCAGATAGAAGTTACTGTTACTGGGGACATAGCCTGGGAGCAGGGGGTCGGGGGACGGGAGGAGCCAGCCTGGGAGCAGGGGGTCGGGGGACGGGAGGAGCCAGCCTGGGAGCAGGGGGTCGGGGGACGGGAGGAGCCAGCCTGGGAGCAGGGGGTCGGGGGACGGGAGGAGCCAGCCTGGGAGCAGGGGGTCGGGGGACGGCAGGAGCCAGCCTGGGAGCAGGGGGTCGGGGGACGGAGGAGCCAGCCTGGGAGCAGGGGGTCGGGGGACGGGAGGAGCCAGCCTGGGAGCAGGGGGTCGGGGACTGCCGGGGTACCGTTTTTTGTACCGGCACAGTCCTTGTGGCCGCCCTCGTCTTCCTGATTGTCTCCAGACGGAGGCGTGACGCCGGCGAGCCGGGGCGCCTCTGTGCAAGGCGGGAGCGCTGGCTGACGCCCGAGGAAGGCTTAACGTCTTTGGGGACAGATACGGTGGTGGGACGGGACATGTGCCCAGCAGTGGGGGAGGTACATGGGCTGGAAGGTTTGGGGCATTTGGAGGAAGGCTCAGGGCAGACCGGACTCCTGGGGTGGGTGGTAGGACCATGTGGGCGGGGCTTCAGCTTTGAGGTGGAGCTTGGCTCCACCGGGGGAGCTGATGGAGTCAGGGCTCTGCGGTGGCTGCCCGGGCTGGGGGCCCGCCTGCAGGAGCTACTCACAGGTGAGGAGGGCAGAGAAGAGAAGCCTTTGGTGGGGATGGGTAGGGGGAGTTGGGTGGGCTTCCTGGGGGAGGACGGCACCGTCTGGAGGTCCTTCTTCGATACAGCAACAGAACCTTTCCTCGCCAAGATGGGGGTGCAGGCGGGGGAGGGGATGCATGAGCGGCAGCTCTGTCCTGCAGGGGTTGCAGATGCCGATGAAGAGCAGGAGGAAGAGGAGGAAGCAGAGGAGGAGATGAGGCCATTAACTGCAGCAAGAGGGTCCATATGAGGTGGAGCGTTGTTGGCACGGTGACCGCCCAAACCAGGTGGGCCCTTCTGGAAGGCCAGGATCTTCTGCTCCAGTGTGGTGAACTGCAGCACCCGCAGAGGGTCGTACTTTGTCAGGAAGCCCCTCAGGGTGTCCCAGCCCCCGCCGACTCGCACCATCACGTGTTTGCCGTGCAGCATCTGAGGGAAGAAACATTCTCGCATCATCCCAAAGTCCACGCCACGCGCTGTCGGGCAAGCAGCCACCGTTTCACTTCAGCTCCTGAAATAGCGGATGCAGATTAACCCGTCTGCACTGAGGCGTTGTGCCCTGAATAGCAGCAGAGTTGTGATGTAATCGCCATCCGCTGCTATTGGCTAATGAGCTTCCACGTGTCCAGCCACGGCCTGCGGCGATGCGCTTGGCACCGCCGCAGCTGCCAGGACGCAACAGCTAGCAGCTAATCTCTGACGCAACAACAACAAACAGTCAGAGCCGAGTTCAAACCGACCGGGACGGACAGACGGAGGTACTCACTCTGATGAAGATGGTCTTATCGCCCAGTCTGTATCGTCCCTCTGACAGGTACTCTATGGACACCTTGTTGGAGCAGTTACAGGGTGGGTCATCCATGCTGAGCTCCTGCAGGACCAAACCAGCAGATACATGCATTATCTGTGATGTTCACAGAAACAGTTCAATGTCTGTATTTAAAGCACTGATGCTTGAACCATTGAGTCGACATGGATGGAAGCTCAATGGTCAAGTGTTGGAACGAATCTTAGGATGATGGCTGTGCTTCCGCTAACCAGAGGATTGTCCGAAATGATATTTGGATGCGTTTAAATAAAAATAAAAAAAATAAAAAAACTGGAGCAAACCACAAAGACAGGAAGTAGTGGGAGGATCACAGTGGAGCATACGTTTTACTGACTCATCATGAACAAACTTATTTTTGTGTGATTTTAATTGAATGGAAACGCCTCAATCGTGAAGTTATTATTGGCTTTCCGATATTAGTGGAACATGAAAACGCAGCTAATGTGAATAATGTCCACTATTCTTCTCATTATGTCCCATAATGCCACCGCCTGGTCAAATATGTCAGTGTTTAAAAAAAATTGCTTTTTTTTTTAAACACTGTTTTCACAGGTTTGCTGAATCTCTTGCTTCTAGACAGTCAAAAACAACTTGGATAATTTCTCTATACATGTTTTGTGGGGGCATAATGTGAATCTCTGCAGCTCCTCCAGACCCATCAGGCCTCAGCTCCTATGAATAATCCTCTCCTTGATTAACCAATCAGTTTAGGCCATTTGTTGGGTCTTGATCCCTTTAGCCCAGAAAATCCATTAAACTGTGAGATTGAAACCTGAAAATGTGCAAAAGTTAATAGGAAATAAATACCTCTGGGAGAAAAAAAAAACTTTTAAAGTATGAAGAGCTCAGTTAAAGCCAGATGCATTTGGGAATATGATTAATCCAACTGTGTCCGTTTTTAATCCAAGCCATTTCCCGCTTCACTGACTGCTTATTTTTAGAGCGGCCGTCTCCTCTGGGAGAGAAAAAAAAAACAAAAAAACAATCAACCCGACTGTTGCTGCTGCGCTCTGATCCGCTGAACCAGACTAAATGCGTAAACCCAACCAAGCGACTCCGCAGCCCCCCCTTCAGGAGCGTTTCAATGTCTGCGCCCGCATGTGTGCGACGACGTGGCTCTGCACGTGTGACTGAGTCAGCGCGCCGGCGGGGCGTCACGTGGGTCAGCCGCGGTCGTCGGGTGCAAACGGGCCCTGATCTCACCTCAGGCTGGTAGAGCGCCCCGTGCTGGCAGCACACGCTGAAGGTTTTCACCGCGGCGGGAGGTTCTTCCGTCATCAGCAGCGTCTCCTCCAGCTCGATCTCCTTCTCCAGCTTCACCAACACGGGCGGCTCCACCCCGTATCTGGGACAGGCGGAGACGAGTCAGGACTAGGTGGCGCCGAAGAGAAAGAGACTCAAAGGCTCTACGTTCAGAGGGGCCAACGCACCTGGAGACGATCCGGCCGACCTCCAGCAGACACAGACACACCTGGCGAGGCTCCTTGTGCAGCACTGGAGCAGAGAAAACGGCCGTTAGCAAGAGGCGACAGACAAACATTCAAAAAACATGTTCAAAATCATTTAAAAAAAAAATTAGAAAGCCCTGATCTGATTTATGAAGTGTTTTATAAGCCTGGCCATCAGGCTTTACTCCCCCACCCGCCAGGCTAAGAATCTTTTATTTTTATATACACACACTAGTGACACCAGCTGCATTTCCATCGACCATAAAAATACATAATTTATTTTGCAAAACTGCAATGGAAATACTTTTCCCCACATCCTACGAGTCACATGATCAGCCAGATGTCGCCAGTGGCGCCAACCACAAAGAAGAAGACGACAGGAAGTAGATGGAGGATGATTGTGCAGCGTGTTCAACAACTTATTGTGTGAACAAACTTATTCAAACGCGATTTCAATCGCTGTAATTACTGGAAACATAGAAACTGCAAAATTGTGTTTTTTCAACATTCGTAGAGTATTGACAAAGTTTGTGCACATTTGTAATGGGAACTGTACACACTTTACTCTGGGTGAAACAACTGAAGTACGAAAAGTTTATTTCAGTTATATTTTTTTATGTTTGCCATCTTTAAGACTTTATAGCTGACAGGAAATTTGAAAATATGACTAGGTGTTATTGGAAGACATCAACAGTACCTAAAAATCCATCAATAAAACATTGAACTCAAAACCACGGCAGGTTGTCGGCCGGCTGTCCGAACAACTCAACCAATGGATTTAGCAGGTTCTCTGGTGGGAAACTCCGATTAGAAAAAAAATAATTACAGCAGCAGTTGTTTGGGTTTCCTTCCAGACTGAGAGTGGAGTGTGACCCATGTGGGATCACTTCATCAGAGTTGATCAAACTCCTCTTGCTCCCTCCATCAGATCCCCTTAAGCCACTAGAAGGTCCAGCTTAACCGGGCTCTGCAGCTCAGATCCGTTTGACCCCATTTTTTCCATCCAACAATAACAAGCCGCAACTTAAACAAAGCAGCTAATAAATAACGCCTTGGTTGTTTTGTTCACCAATGTTCTCTAAAAAACTTCTGACGTGAATGCAGACATATTTTCTGGTGGGACGTGTTGTGGTGTTTACCGAGGCCCTCCGACTCAAACAGGTAGGTGTCGTCCACGCCGACGTGCCGACACCAAGCCAGGAAGTTGGCCGTGTTGTCCCGGGCAAAGAAGGAACCCGGGGAGGCGTCGCGCTTACAGGCCACCTTCCTGGTGGGGAAGAGCTGGACGGGAAGCAGAACGTCAAACTTATGCGGACGGGGAACGTTCCAGTAAACATTCGCCGTATTTCCACGTTGTACCTTAGGTAGCGCCGTGGGGCAGGTCTGGGCGACCTTGGTCTGCAGGGCGCCGATCAGCTGGCAGAGCTTCACGCCGTTATCCAGCTCCTCCATGAACAGTTCGGCTCTCACCTCCTCCCCTGGGAAAAAAAACCACAGAAAGGTTAAAAGCTACAAACCAGAGGAACATCTTCCTTTCTCTGCATGTTCCTGAACAGGAGGCCACATTAAACGCCGGCGTTTCCTCCTCCAAGGGGCTCAAGCGCTCCCACGCTACCTCAGCTGTAAATCAAAGCCAAGGGAATAATACGGCCGCACCAAGTGACAAAGATTGCTCTGTAAAAGTCGACTTCCATCTGACAAAAAGCTCAGCCTCAGGGCTAGAAACTTTATCCCATTGATCCTACCTGTTGGTTCACCGTTCAAAACGTCTAAAACCTGAAATGCAGGCCATCCCGTCCACGGGAGCGCCAACTCACGTTGAGCGCCGAGTATTTGTCCACATTCCTTGTGTTAGCAGCCAAACATTGGGCTGTGAAACCCTGATTCAGCAACAATAGAGTCAGTTTCGGGTTCCTCACTGCTCCATTGTGCCACACGGACAATGGGCATCCGTATAATGGCAGCAGCGGAGAAACTGAAGGATTCTGTTCCGCTCTGCGGTTTCCCCAAGAGACGCTTGGAAGTGACAGCATCGAAAACTGGTTACACACGAGAGCCGCGTCGATAGTTTATCGGTACGTTCCTGGCCTCTGGGGGGGAACTGTTGGCAGGCAACACACACACATAACTACACACACACAGCTACTGTTGAAGGCAGATGGAAAACTGATTGGATCAACCTTGCTGTGTCAAAACAACTAAAGAAAAACTAAACAAATTAACCGTTAGGAGTGGGAGGAGAAGCCGGTGTGGGAGTTAAACCCACCCAACATGCCGCTGAGCCAGATGGCCAGGTCCTCCTGCATGGGGACCAGCGTGGCCTCGTGGCGGACCGCCAGCCACTGGTCATACTGGAAAACGTTGGAGAGGCCGGGGCCGTGGCGCTGAGCCAACGGGCTGCGGGGGCACCTGGGACTCAGCAGGGGGGCATCGAACTTCTCGCTGAACCAAACCTGGAGAACAGAAACAAAAATCAACTGAGCTGGGAGGAAAAAAACTAAAATAAAATTTAAAAAAAGAACGCCTTAAATCTAAAAGAGGTCATTTTACAGACAAAACTGGTTTTGGTGGAAATTCAGTTCGCATTTGTTAGTCTTACAGTGAAGCTGGCAAAAACAGGAACTTAGCTTTTGTTTATAAAATGACAAAAATTCAGAAAAATTGAATAATTTCAGGTATGTTTTTTTTCCCCTCTCTCTTTTAATCACTTTTCTTTTCAGATGTTAACTTTTCTAACTGGTTTTGTTGGCCAATAATCTCCTACTGGAGGTCGTTAGCCTTGTTGCACAGCCAGCAAATACAAGAACTTAAAAAATTGGTCTCCAAGAGGAATAATAAAATTAAAGTCAACCTTTTCTTGTGGTCCAAATTTGTCTGTGGGAACACAAGAGTGACACGCTGTAGATAAAGGCAGCTGGATTTTACTTGAATGCCTTTTTCTTCCCATTAGTAATTAACCATTTTTAACCCAACATTCTTAGAGTTATAATTTTCACATAGTTACTTTATGGTATTCATGTTTCTAATGCAGCATTACAAGTAAGCATTTCTTGCACTGATCCTCATACTACATTTAAAAAAAAAAAAAGAATTTTGATTGGATGACATATTCACCACGGTTTGCTCAATAAGAATATCAAATTTGAAAATATGATTAAAAGCAGTTCCTGTGTGCAGTTTTGTGATACAAGTCCCTTCACTATGCAACTGAAACGTCACTCTTGAAAAACCTTCCATTATTATCTGTGAGGCAGTGATTGCTGTGTCAAGTCATACAGTTACCTGAAAATGAAACAATGTTTATATGGTCAGTTTTATTATTGGAACAGTAGCACAGAATATTGCAATAAAATGTTACTTTCTGTCGGAAGAAAGCACAAATGATAATCAGTTTCCTCCTCCTTGTGTGAGGAAACGCTAATGGATCATATTTAGTGAACCGTCCATGCAGAGTGAAGCCTTCACAGTTTCTTTCTTCCCTTTGTCTACAATGGCTCCAATGCACAGTTGTAAAACTCAGACTGAGAAGCAGGGGGACCTCCACATTCCCAAGCGCTGGCCGATTTTCCAGTTTCCAGGGGATCCGAGGGGGTAAACCCAAGAATCAGCTGCAGATGTCCACTCCGAGATCTCCACACGTTACGTAACAAGCTGCTGCTGATGGAACACCCCTCCCTTCCTGCAATGCAGCTTGTTGACATCTGCATCGGATACGGCCTTTAATCTTGGTGTCGTTCGCATGTGATCGGGCGCTGCTGAGTCGCGCAGCTCAATGGTTTGTTGTGCTGCCGAACAAGGCGGCGAATTCATGGCGTCGCCCGGGCCGACAAACAGGAAACCTTCTGGGCAGAGGAAGAGACGGGCCGTTCTACACCGACGCAGCAGATTGTTCTGTTCCAGACTGCTGGGCTGGGAGCGACTCAGGCCTCAGTGGAGCAGAACTTTGAGGTCAATATGATGATTTAACCTCAGTCTGTTCTCCACAATGGCGCTAAAAAGAACTTGTTGCAACGCAAGATTACAGAGAATGCTTCCACCCTAGAAAGTTAACTTTTTTTGCTACTTTTTCAAAGCTCAAGTAGAAGCCAGTTTTAATAATTAGATGGGCCAGACTGTGGAGATCTTTAAGAGATGTGGGGGGAGAAAAAAAAAAGGGGGGGGGGACATTCGGGATTTAGATCAGTAATCTGCAAACTTTCTGCTTTCCCTGCAGGACAGACGGCAAAATCTTTTAGTCACTTTTAAAGTGAAAAAGATTGAATGATTCGTTTGTGTTTTTTTGCAACCGCTCAAAATTTGAAACACACCCATTCCCATTCTGGATCTAGAAAACAAATATTAACATCTCATCTCAAAGACCAAAGTTATGATTCGAGTGTGCGTCGGTCACATCGTTTCACAGAAGAAAATTAAATGGAAAATCCAGCCTGTGACAACTCTGCAGATATTCACAGTGAAAGAGAGAACAGCTTAATATTGGAATCTAAATGTCAGTGGAACAGAGCCAGTCTGAGTTAATCTCACCGGGTACAGGAAAGTGGACTCGTAATCCAGAACACAAACGCCCCAGATCCTGCAACATTCCCCACCTTTAATCACTAATTAAAGGTGGTTTAATCTTAAGTGGCTCAAGCTAAGCACAACAAAACTTTGTAAAGGGAAACCATCCAATCAGATAGGAAATCAAAAACATGACCTAAAAATAAATAAATAAATAAATCTCATAAGCTCCTCCCCCTGCTGCATGTCTATGAATCATCTGAACAGCAGCGTGGACAACAATATTATTCAATGTGACAAATATTCCATCTCCAAACAATCTGCTTCAAAAGAAAAAAAAAAATTCACAACTTTCAAGCTGGTTTTCTCCCACTTCCCATGACCTGCTAACTGACCTTTAAACTAAGCCTGATCTGTTTACTTTAGTGCTTTTCACATTGCGTCCTAAAATGCTCATTACAGACGAAGACGATTATTCTGAAGCTTTGGATTTCTTTAGGACAAATCCCTTTTCATTGTATAATTAAGGTTTTAATGTTTGGAGATGCCAAACTGAGCCCAAGCTAAAGCTTGCAGTGGATTCTGCAGCAGTTCTTCCCGTTACAGATTGTAGTTTTACTTCCATGGATGCATACATGTTCAGCATGACTGAGCAGATATGTGATCTGACTGTGCTCTACATGCGCAGTGAGGCTGCAGCATCACTGCATCCTCACCTTCCAGAGCCAGAATAACATTCAGCCACCTTCAAAGCTCACTTCACTTTAAAAAAAAACAAAAAACAAACATCAATTAGTGAAATCAAAGCTGCCATTTCGTCCACAGAGACTGTAACATGAGCTTTAGGATCCATGTGCTGCCTTTAAAGCTGCAGAACATCGGCGTCGTGCCGCAGCCCTTCCCGCCACATGTTATGCCATCAGCACTTGGGAAGCATATTTTACATTCCCACAATCCAACTGTGGTGGGAATGTGAGAGTCCTGGTTTTTCCGGAGCAGATGAGAGGAGCGCGCCGGTCGAGGAGGTGTCGAACGGGGACAAGGCTGTAACTCGATCCGCTTGTTGTTCTGGGTTTGGGAACGACTCGCGATTCATCGCTGGGAGGGGAAAGGGAAAAAGTGAGAAGCATTCCGCCCACTCCCTACAAGATGTAGAGGGGGGGAAACAACTAAAGGCTGGGAGCGTAGGAACGCCAGACATGCACAACAGCAGCACGGCATGTTGGGACACAGGTGGGCTCAAAGCAGCTGCTTAATTCGTCTGGAGAACTGCAATGATCTGAACTGAAAAACCAAGATAGTTTATGAATAAATATATATATATTTTTCCTTACTAAACGTGACAGTTTGTGGTCCTTCAGCTGAACTTTTGACAGAAACAAGCAGACTCTTACCTGGATGCCAGTCTGGACAGCCATGATTGTGTTCACCAGAAGTTCACTTCTTCATCCTGTCGAGATGAAAACAAATCTTTAGGCCAGAGTTTCCCCCAGAGAACCTGCTAAGCCTGGTGGTCTTAGGGCAGTCTGACGTCCACAGCTAATTTGAAGATATCACTTCAAATTGGAAGACATCGTCAACAAGACCCAACACCTGCTAAAAAGGTCTTAAAGGCAAATAGAAATTATTCTAAGCCTGGTGGGCAAAGGTAAGTCTTGTGGCCCGCCAGGCTTAGAATACATTGGAAAAGTTTGTTTTTCACCAGCAGCTACAAAAACATGAAGAATCAAACATATTGTTTAGATCAACTGTGTCCAAACTTTTCAGCTAAAACAGTCACAGTGAAGTTGATTGAGATCCACAAAATGTAAATCAAAAAAAAAGAAAAAAGTTTTTTTTTTTTTTTTTTAATAAAATGTTTCCCCTCTTGCCAGTAAACAAAATATTTCAATGAAATAATTAATTTCTATGGAACAGGGAGCTACTAATCATCGTACACCTGAAACATAACATCTGTAAACAATACGTCCCAGTTGGCCATCGTTTTCTGACAGATTTGTCTGGATTGTCTTTTTGCATGTATTCTCAAAGGCTAATGTTCAAACAACATCTTGCATTATTTAGTTCAGTTTTCCATAATGGGTGTGGCAAAATGTGCTAGAGTGAAAGTCACTGAGTGTCTGTTCTGTTTACCAAGAAAATGGATTAAAAGGGGGGGGGGGGTAAATAAATTTTGTTTGTACCTTCCACTTTAAGATTTTAAATTGTAACTTTTTTGAAAGGCAGTGAAAATTCCTCAACAAGATCATTTTTTTGTATAAAAAAAACAAGCTTGACTTGTAAAACTGAGTTTGCTCATGCATCAATTTGCTTTTCCAACGAGGTCAAATGATATTAATGAGCCCACTTTGTTTAAAAATCAATGACTGACCAGGAAGGAAGTTACTTATTAAAATGAGATCTGATACATCCTGCTGTGTGTTGAAACAACAAAAAATAAAACATTTTATTCGTGAGCAGCAAGCATTCAGTAGAATGCCCAGGCCAAACTGTGAAGCTGCCATGTTAATCATTCAGGAGGTTATGACCAAGCAGAGCGATCATTCCAATTTTACAGCCTTATTATTCTATGTAAATGTACCGATCAGGACAACCGGTTTGCTGTGACACTCCTCAGAGCAGATGGTGCTGCAGAGTGAAAAACTGTTGCCTTCTTCTAGAATCGCAGATGTTTAAAATGCTCTAAATCTCATTAACTCTGAATAAATAGTAACTCCAATGATTAACTTAGCTTAAAACTCATGACATCAAATGGTGTAAGGAGCATCTGTTTTTACTGAACCTTCTAACTTTTCTCAAAGGAAGTGACACAGCTGGTTCCTCCAGTTTTCCCACACCAGTCTTACCCCCGACACTCCGCGGTCCCAGTGGGGAGTGTGTTTGAGTGGGTGTGGGGAAGCAATCGCGAGCACACAGATCCTAATAACAGAGCTGATTTGGTCAACACAGCTGAGACAATAGTCCCGGAATACCTGCCCCCTCCCCACGATCTGCTTTCACCCCAGATTTAGGAATATCAGGAGCAAAAACTCTTGTGCTGTATTCAGATACTAAAGCACAGAGTGACAGGACTGATAAAGTAAAAACTAACCTAAACAGAGAATTATACGAGAGGAGATCCAAGTAGGAGGGAGAGTGTGACATCATCTCACTTACCACAGAACAGAAACAACTCAAACTACTGAAGAAACTTGTCCAGCGTCCAACTCCTGTCAGCCTATTGGACACATCGTGGACTAACCCGAGTCGGGTCCCTGCACAGTGTTCAGATATTCAGAGCAGCTCCTGCCTCTGCTTCCACGACTGAGTGCAGGGAACGCCAGCGAGGGAATGACGGGACGGACGGAGGGAGGGAGAGAGAGAAAGAGGGATGAGAGGAGGAGGTGCATGAGGAGAACCCTGACTAATGAAGTGGCTACGCTTCACTAAATCCTGACCATCTATGTGCCCCCCCACCAACCCCATCACAGCGGGACCCTTTCACAAAGCAGCCATTGTTTTCTTAACCAGTCTCATCTCCGAACCAGGAACTCCCCGATCGGGATGCAATGAAACGGAAAGAGACGGAGTAGAGGAGGTGATTTACTGCTGCTTCCTCTTAGATCCCCCCCCCCAACCCCCCAAGCACACATTGAACTCCGTCTGGACCGAGGAGTCAAACAAAGCTGCTGCAGAACGAGCAAACTTGAGGCGCAAAGGGCAAGCGCACGTGACGTCCTACGAGTGAGTCAGGTGTTTGCTTTGCCACAGATGTTTAAATCTGCTCTAACGACCGCAGGCTTGTTGGAGATTCACCGCTCAAATAAGGCAAGCCGACTTCCAGCAGCCTTCCATTTTCAGCCACGCTGGTTGCATTTCCACTAACCGTAGAATTTTCCTAAAATTCTGAATATGCAAACTCCCACATACAAGAGGTTTGTCACTCCAATGTCTGAACAGCTGATGGTGCTAATCATCCATGGCTGGATGATTAAAATCTCCCGTAAATGTTTACATCTGTCCCTGCCATGATTTTGAATGACTCATTGTGTGAACGCGCTCACTCGGGTTTGATTTTCATTCAATTTCTCATTAAACAGAAACAGAGCAATTGCACAATTCTGTTTTCTCGACATTTGCAGAAAACAGACAAAGACTTGCACACATTTGTAATGGAAACAGCTGCTGATGATAATCACGCCAGATAAGTCTCTGGAAAGCACCTCAGGGTTTGCAGTGGTTGAAAGATCTTTAGTTCCAACAGAGAAGCATCCAGAAAGCTGCGTAGGCTTTCATGAGTGGTGACCGCTCAACAACGACGGAAAAGAGGACGAATCTTTGGCAAGAACTCCAGTTGTGTGCATCTGGAGCATGAAAGGGACCCACACACACACACACACACACACACACGGTCAAATGTCAACTGCAGAGGAGGGTGGGAGAACTGAAGCCAAGAGAGAAGAAGAGAGGAGACAAAAACAAAAAAATGGTTTTATTATGCTGCCGATGCTGAGAATGGTACCCCAGAAAGGGCATGGATCGACATGGAGACCTACCACGCACATTCTTCAACGGTCATTTGACAAACATGTCCACACAGTGATAGCTTTATTCTAAGGTTCATTTCCCTTTTGACACTCAGAAGTGATTTCCCATGACGCCCCCACCCTTTCTATTCAGCAGTTACGGCTTAAGTCGAGCACAAAAGACGACCAGTGGGGTAAGACTAAGGCTGGACTCAGATAAACGCTCAATTACCAATAGGGGTTAAAGAGAAGGTTCTTTTTAGTTTTATACAACTCAATTTGTAACAAGTCATTTAAAATCCAGTTAATCATTCAACTTCAGAAGTCAGCTCACCCTGCTTTGTTTCCCCCATGCCAGCAGCAATGTTTCACAATGTGGCTGAAATGGATGCCGGTTATCCAAACCCCGTCAATCTGGTTCCATCCGTCATCCCACAGGAAGAAACGTGAAACCAACACTCTCCCTGGCATCTCATTAAAAGGACTTTAAAATGGTCGTTTTCGAATCCACAATCATTTAAAATCCACCTCAAGTCTATCTTGCCGTAAGGACGCGTCAAATGGCTACAGGTGTATAAATAATTTGCAAGCACAAACATGGTTACTTTCATTTTAGCATATTTGATCAGACTCAATTGATGGGGTTTCTGAGCTACAATCAATGCTTAGATCGTTTAATACAAAACATGAGATCTTATGACTGATCTCTATAGCTCACAAAAATACTTCATACATCCCAGATATCATTATGTACCTTGAGAGCAGTGCTTTGTCCAGGGAATAAATTGGGAAGGAATGAAAGCAATGCTTGGGTAAGAAAAGGTCAAACTGGTAAAGAAGAAAAGTGAACAAGGACATGCTGGAACATTCAAACCAGATCACACCACATTCCTAAAGAAGAAGGGTTTGTGGAGTGAACTAAGCAGACAAAACTCCCAGACAACGACCAGAGTCAGGTTTAGGAGGAGGAAGCTGTAGTGAAATTACAGACATTTTCAGACTGAACAGTTCTAAGTTTACGGTAGAGTAAGCGGCACAAGCCCCGGCTTCCCCTGCAGCCTGAACTAAACTTAGATCCCGTCTGGGCTCTTTAGTATTCAGTGGAGGTGAAGACATCCGTGTGCTCCCACTTCACACGCGCAGTCGTCGCACTGCTCTCTAGTCGTAGCCAATAATCATTTAAGAGGATTGGGGCTATTCCAGACAGCGAGGCACATCCACGATGCTCCGTCACCAAAACACACTGCACGTGGCACGATCAGGGAGCCCGCGGCGCTCCGCTGAAGCATGCAGGCGCTCGTGCAGAAACGCAGAAGAGGGCATTACGTAATAAATGAAGGTTCAGGCGGTGACGGACTTTTGATTTGCACCTGAGGCTTTTCGTCCCTCCAGGTTTCATCGGTAAACATTTGAATTATCAGTATGTTATGCATGACGTCATGCAAGAGTGAGCCTAAAGTAGGAAGCAAAAATTAGAGCAAATTTCCTAAAAATCTCTTACTGTTTTTAATGACAGAGTATTAGGGCCATACTAAGAAGAAATTAAATTACAAGAATAAATTTGATATTTGTAAAGTCGAATCTCGATTTATGTCTATCAAGAAAAAAGTTGAAAGAATAAGTTGCAATAATCTAAGTGAAAGGCATAATATAAGATGTCATAATAGAAGTAGTCAGTCAATATTTTTAGAATAAAGTCTTAATGATTACAAGAAATCATATGAGAATAAAGTAGAAATAATACAAGTGTAAAGTCATAGTACCATAAGAATTCATCATATTCTGAGAAGGCAAGTCGAAAAAGTGAGAAAAAAACCGTAATACAATGAAGGCAATATTTCATGAATTCAAGTTATGAGAAGTTGTAATACAAGCAAAAATAGTCGCAATATGCCTTTATTCTCATATTACTTTGATTTTGTTAAAATTCTTTTTTTTTTTAAACTTCTTAGCGTGGCCCTAATACTCCGTCGTAGTTTTTCCATTAGCTTTACAGCCGTACATCCAACGTTGGATTTAATCAGCTCATTGTGAACGTAACAATTTTCTTCTCGATTAATAACCTTGAGGCGACACAATAACTGAGCGACATCCTTGCTGAGTGGCAGTGGGCCAGTAAACCCCCTTTGTTGGAGTCCAGAGGGGTCCTGCTGGACCAAACTGGTCCCTAAAGAATAGCAGCTCCTTCTCTATTAGACTCCTTCCTGCTGAGCCCTTTGTGTCTGGACTTAATTACTCGATCAGAGCAGCGGTCGTTTAGAGCCAGGCCTGCTCCTTTTTGTTGCAGATGGGGCCTGGCTGAACCGTGTCTATGAGGAAACTCATTCATTCAGGAAGGAAATTATGTCCCTGAACTGAACAGCTCAGCTTCAATTACTCTAAAGTTATTAAGGCCCCAGGTGTTTACATGTCTACTTGAAGTTTCAGAGGATTAAATCTACTGGTTTCAACCTTCCTGGAGTGGCCTCTCCTTAGAGGTGGGACGTTATGAGTAAAGCCCATCTTAAAGGCTTGAATGAGTGGGCCCCACCTGCCGATCCGATTTTGATTTGACGACACTAATCCACGGCTTGCTTTACATCAGACTCAGCTCCTGGTTATTAAAATCTCTCGGTGCCAACTCAGTGCCAACGAGGCCGACTGCAGACATGCTGGTGTGGAGTAAACCCACCAGAGACGGCCTCGTAAACGGCATCCTGCACAAACAAGTTTGAGAATGAGTCAACGCACAAACAGATGATTGAATCGGTTCGAGCTTCAGACATAAAAGTTGTTGGGTTTCAGACAAAAAAAAAACAAAAAAAACATCTCCAATCTACATTTTAAAAGACCTAATCAAGAGCAGAAGTTCTTTTTGCCTCATAAGCTGTTAGAATCCTCACTTTGAGGCCTGTAAACTGATGAGCTCTCAACAGAACCTGGCTTTGCACATTGGGTTGTCATGGACACCCGATTGCAAAATCTGACTTTTACACCAAACGTTTTCCAATTCTGAAGTCCTGTCCATCCACCTTGAGTGATGGGATGGTTCAGAGTGCGACAGGCCTGGGAAGAGTTCTGCCATGAACCGTCTCTGGTCTGAAACTCCACAGAACCAGCGGGTCGGACATTTGTAGCGTTGCAACAAACGGCTCAACAACTGCTGCCGTTTGTCTTTCCACTGGCATTACTTCAGCTGGTCGGTTCTGTTTGTCCATATGTAGAGAGGGCAAAGTGCATCACCTGGTGCGTTATAAGAACAACAGGAACACAAAACTGGGAACTCAAACATATCCTGGAAGGAAGCGGAAAGTTTGCAAGTCCAACGCAACATTTGCCTTTCATTAATTAAAAAAGTAAAAAAAAAAAAAAAAAGGAAGCAATTCTATCCCTTCATGGCAGCTTCAGGTGAAGAGACGCCATGTAAATGCTGTTCAACTGGGCCAGAGCTCTGCTAGTAATCAAATGTTCAAACAAATAGTCACGGTGTTGCCAGGTTACCAGCTTTATTAAGATGAACTCAAACTCCATCTAATCAAATCCCCAGAGAAGTCGTAGGCACTTCTTATGCAGGGAGGATTTAACCTTTACCGTAATTTGTTTTGGAAAACTGGAGGCCAGTGAGCAGAAACTGGAGTATATAAAGAAAAGCACTGTCACAGAAGAGACTGGTGGTTAAACCCAGTTCTCAGTAACAGAGGAGCTCCTGAAAATAGCAGCAATATTTGAATTAAATGTTTGCATGCAGCCATCAGGAATTGGCTCAAAGTTCCAGAGTCAAACATTCAAATGAGTCGTTCACTGGAGAAACAGCACGCATTGTATGTCATTTAGGCGACCTGCACAGTGCCTTTAAAATAAATAAATAATGAAATAAGATTCCTGAAGAGAAAAAGTTGCAGCCGATTATATTTCTAATGGGCAACTTTTTGGAGACGTCACAAATTCAACAATGCTTCATCCTACCAAAGGGAAATCAAACAATCCATTTTATTAATGTTTTCATTTCCCGATTGAGCCAACTTATATCCGAAATATCAAATTGTACAATTAAATGGAAAAAAAAAAAAAATGAAAACAGAGCTGGTGAGATGGCTTTGACAAGCATAAATATTGTTCGTTGGCATAATTCCAGTTTAACAAAACTGGAATATTAACCCAATTTTGCTAAATCAACTAAGATTTTTAAAAAAAGCCATAGATGAATATTAGAAGTGCCACTGAACAAATAGTTATGGATTTTCTGTCTGAAGAATCTGCAAGTCTTTGGAAGATATGCTTTGTACTTGAAGCTGAAACTGTTCACGGAAGCTGCACACATCATCCAAACCCTTAAGAAGCAGCACCAGATGAGACAAAGACAACTTAATGAGTTAAACATGAACACAGGGACATATGGGCTGCAACAGTCAGCCAACACAATGGGATGACAATGAAATCTGGGATTACCCCTCATTAATTTGGGATTTCAGCCTCAGGAGGAGAGCGGTGGTGGGGACGTGTTTAGTGTGTGTGGACGTGTGTATTGTAGCTTTGGGAGGTCCGACATGTGAAGCCCGACGCCAAAGATCAAGCAGATGGCGATTAAGATTGATGGAAATGAGGTTCCTACTCATTTATTATGAACAGGCGACCAGAGGCAGCTTTGTCTCAAACAGTGACTTACTGTACAGAATCTGATCTGGAGGAGGACTTCACTTGGAAACACTGAGCAAACACTCCAAGTCCTTTAACCAACTAAGAATGTGTTGTTCTGCCAAACTCTGATCAGTTTCCACATTGCTGCTACGATCAAAACCCAGGAATAACGTGTAGAGCTAGGATCCTCTCAAAGCCGTTTTCTTCAAAACCCGTCTTTTCAGTTTTGATCTCCAACCAACAAGTTCCTGTTCCATGTTTTATCAAAGCAATGCAATGTTAGAGAAGACAAGATGTCTGTAGTTATGCACGTAAAAGTCAGCAGCTAGTGCAACTGGGCTTGTGAACAGAAAAATGCATCCAAATGCCCAAAATCTGTGCTTTTTGTCATGTTTTAAACATCTTGGTAGCCTCATTTCAACCAGCTGACCCACAGTGTGCAGAAACAGGTGGGTACGGGGCAGTGCTGCATTACTCTAGTGACATGTTTACCACATTTAAATGTACAAATTGAGCGACACATTTTGAGCTTCCAGGTGCAACTTTAAAACTGACCCATCTGAAATTGGGCTGCAATCAATCATTTTAATAAATTTAATATTCTGAACATTAATCAGATGAATAAAAATTGACATTGTGCCGATTTTGTCATTTAACCGACAAAACATCTTTTTTGAATATCAGAAATCCATTCAGATGTTAAATGTTCGATTTAATTCTTAAAGAGAAACTTCTTTTTTTTGCCTAAAATGCATTAGCATTCTTATATTGAAATAAGAATAGATTTGTTGTTTGATTTCTTGTCGTTTCATACTCCATAAGAAAATGAAAAATATGCAGAATGTGCCTTTTATTTTTTTAAATCCCACTGATTGTCAGAATAATCTATAGAATACTTGATAATTCATCAGTTGTGTCTTTTGACAAGTTCAGAAGAATGAACAAGCCTGTTCCATGCAGACCCATACAGGATTTCTATCCATTTCCAGTCTCAAACTTCCATAGATTTAATGTTGAATCAAAGAAATACAGAAATTAACTTTTGATTTGTGGCGGATCGTTTGCCAGTGATCAAACTTTAAATATGCAGTCTGCAAAAAGAAAAAAAACCTGAAAGGAGGAAGGCTGATGGATGGACTGACAGACGAAGCACAAATGGAAGGTAAGACAATGGACAGACAAGAGAAGGAATAATAATAATCTGTTTGGATGGACGAATGAGGGACAGACGTCTGGGTGGTTCAATGACAGACAGATTAGCAAGTGAACATCAGAACAAACTTTCAGACGCGTCTCGTAGGCTTAGCGTCCTGCAACTTCTAGATGTGCCCCATGTCCCTGGCCCAGCACAGCAGAATGACCAAATTCACATTCAATAAGTAACAGACATGCAGGCTGAGGCTCTGGATTATAATGCATGTCTAGCAAGTCCCTGAAGACGACCTCTTTGCAGGAAGCACCTGTCGATCCTTACTTCACCCGCTTTCCTCCAACAGGAAACCAGGATTGTCACACAACAACAGCACTTCACCCACTTAAAAACAGCCCATCTACATTGTTCTGGCTCCAGAAGTACAGCCGCAGGAAGAAACATACCAGCCACTGTGGACTTTGATAAAATAAATAAATAAATAAAAATCTTACATGATTACAATTCCAGACTGGATAATATCATAGAACAGCTCAGCAGAGACTGGCAGCAGATTAAACATGTACTAGTAAACTACTGATCCTCTTACCCATTTAGTTTTTGCTAGCTGCCATTATTGTAAATACGCGCAGGCTTCATTCAGACAGCGGCTCAGACGCAACAGATGCAAGTAAAGACGTGTCAGAACCAAACGGCGAGGCTGACGATGGATAACGGAGACGGCGGGGAAATATGGATGGAGATTAGGTTCAAGCAGAGCATTCTTCATTTAAGCGTCAGACGTTTTCAGTGTTTAGTCGGTTATTTAGGAAGCTAACCCCCAGATTTATTGGAATAAAACCAGAAAGACTCCCTTCAAAAGTTCCAGAACTGGACCGAACTCCTCCAATGCTCCATTTTGTGTGGACACAAAGTAACATGTAGAGACAAACGCGTCATAATATCATGGCAAGCCCAACACAGACTTTAGCTTAGCTTTCAACTCTTCGTCAGTTTTCCAGATGCTCGAAGTCTCCACGAGGCTTCCTCGCGAGGAAACTTTCACACAAGCGAAAATTCCAGCATCTTCCCAACCGGGTCCTTTTCAGTCAAAAAGAGAGCAAATAAACTCACCAGCAGCGCCGTGAGTTAGCTTCGAACCTCCGCGTCACAGCTAGTAGTGGATGCTCGTTTGCCGCACTGGAAGTTTTCGGTTGGAGCTTCAATTATCGAGAGTTACTCACATTCTCTCCTCTGTTGCTCCAGCTGTGTATTTAATGGAAAGCGCTGTTCGAAACAACCAATCGGAGCGCAGAGGCTGGCTGTGGGCGGGACCTCTGGCCTACCTGAGCGTCGTTTCAATTGGATGAAAGAAACCCATTCACGTCAATGAAATTCATTCAGCTCTTGTGCGATGCCGCAAGATCAATGTGCGACAATTGAAGAAATAATATAGGTAATAAAAATATACAAAATAAGCCAGTTTAAGTTTCATTTACACGTGACACAAATTTTATCCGGACACTTACCATGAGGTTTGTAATAAATAAATAAATAAATAAATTTAGAAACATCTTTTTATTTGCCATTTATTAAAAAAAAAAGGTCTCAAAAGTATCAGAAATTGCTATCGCTCATATGAAAGCTCATGATAGTTAAACTGTTATTTGTTATTATGTTTGTCGCATTATGTCAGTGATACACACACACACACACACACACACACACACACACACACACACACACGCACACACACACACACACACACACACACACACACACACACACACACACACACACACACACACACACACACACACACACACACACTATTGTTCATTCTCTACTTGTGAGCGTTGCTTTTAGTCAAACTCTCTTTCCACACTGACTGCCTTGACTTCCAGCAGGACTCTTTGTGGCTACAGAGACTCAAACTGTACCGTGTAAAATGAACCGCCGTCCTACTTGAAGTAAACAAGCTGGTTCTATTCACATCAAACTCTTGTGTTCATGACCGTTTTGTCCTGAAGGGAAGAAGTAGGTCAGACTTGGGTTTCAGTCGCACCCTTGCTATTGTGGAGACAGTCTATGGCAACCTGAAGCACGGTGGTGGTAGTGGGATGATCTGGTTGCTGCTTTGCTACTTGAAGGTTTGAAGGCAACTTTTACCTATGTTTGTCCAACAGCTACCTGTTCAAAAAAGGCATGATTCACATTCTGTCACAAAAAAAACTTGCATTCAGAAATTACACAGAAATTGTGAATTTGGTATGAAAAACAGCAAGGAAGTATTAAATTAAGTAAATCTACCAAAAAAGTATTTTTTTTTTCCTCTAAAATGTTCACTAAGATGACACTTTTCAACAAAAAATTATTTGTCCACCTGTACCAGTGTTGCCTATACATATGGAACACACTGTATGTTCAGTTCACAGGAACGTTCTTTCATAATATGAACAGCGTCATGAAATGATTGATGCTGTTGTATAAAAAAGGATAATGTTGGAAGGTGTATTATTTCCTAACAGTGAACAGTGTGTAAATGGGAAATTAAATGTTCTCGATAAATGTGAAAAATTCAACTAAAGTGCCATCTACTGGACTAAATGGATAATTAAATAAAGTTTGTGTTCAATGTAAATTTGTTGTACGTCAAATTTAAGTTAGTTATATAAAATATCTCCAAGACAGATGTTTTTTTTTTTCTGTCTTTATTACATAAAAAAAAAATCAGCACAAAAGAGTTATGCTATTTGTTTATTTATAACACATCTATTAAAGTTGACATAAAGTCTTGATGTAAGTTCAACGACAGAAGGCAAAACACCGTTCTCTGTTTTGATGGGACAAAACAGAGAACGAAATGGAACACAGAATAACTTCCGTACTGCGTGCGAGAGGATCCCTCGCGGACACCTGCTGCCTCCTCCGACCGGATTCCCAGCATGCACTTCGCTCCAGCCGTGACAGTGTCAAGTTTAAAAAAAATCTCCCCAACTGATCTGTCCAAGTACAGCGTGTTCCTGAGGAAATAGTCCACGACATGACGTGGAAGCTGTTGGCCAGAAGATGGCGCTGTTTACCAGCAGGTGGGTGGAGTGTTGACGCTCAGGAGTGAGGCTCGGGAGATAGACGGGGGGCTGAAGGATGCAGTTAGTACCATTTGTGTCTGGGTGTTTAGGGGTCAACTAGGGCTTTCTGCCCCTTCTGTCCTGCCCCATTTGCCACCATATGACTGTTACTTCAGGTGAGAACCTCTGCAGGTGATGGCACAACCGACTGAGATGCGTTCAAGTGCTCACTGACAGAAACTGGACAGCATTTGTTGCCTCTGGAACGGAGTTCCTCTTCACACTCATTTTCTACTACACAAATGGAGTATAATTATGAATATTATACTTAAATGAAAACAAATGATGATTTGAACTGCACTTGACTAGAACTTGTTCAGTTCAAATATGTGGAAATAGATTCTAAGTTTTGCTTCACAAACAAAACTTAGAAACTATTGCTACTTCTAGAGATAGTAGCATTTAGAAGTTATCTCGAAATGCTACTATCTCTAGCATTTAGAGATTATAAAGCATGTCTTAAAGAATTGTTATTGGGCACAAGATCCACCACATGAAAACTAATGACATTTTCCATTTTACACTTTAAAGTATTTAATTGAGACGGCAAAAGTGTTTATCTGTTCAGACATTTGTAATCGCATTAAAATACTTTTTTTTTGTTGTTGTAGTTTTAAGAAACAAAAAACGGCAATACAGGTTTGACGTGCCAAAAAGCTGCACTTTATGAGCCGGATCACATCTGAGGTGCTGTGAATTCCAAAACAAGCACTGAACTCACATTTTTGTGTTTTGGTAAGAATACTAAATTGATTTTAACAAATCATGAACTGGCTTTTGAAGAATTTGGCGGCTGTTGGAAACATCTAGCTCAGAGCTGACTTCTCTGAAAATGGCAGTTTTCTCGCAAGACCCCACCTTAGGCAGTCTAAATAAAATTCCATTAAAACCATTAGTTTTACTTTAGACGCCTACAGAGATGTAATAAGTGTAGAATAATTCATTGCATGATTTATTTTTTCTAATAATTAATGACTAAGTGGTCAGGAGTCAATAATATTGGTACAGCCTTTGCAGTTTTTCGCCGATTTTTAAAAGTGCTGACCTGTCGATTGGGACTGTGGCCGAATTTTTTGTCTGAAAAGTCACCACCTTGGCAACAGAGGGGTGATTTGCTGAAGACACGAGCTAGTAGGTGATCGCTGAACAATTTTTTTTGGGTGTTTTTAAATATAATAAAGCCTTTGCTGATGATAAATGGTGTGTTAAGGAATCACTAAGCAGTACAAAACTATTTAGTCAAGGTTTGACTTGCCTAAATGAAAGCATTTTCCAAGTTTGCCCATCTAAGGTGGTGTAAATGCCAAATAGAAGCTAAATTTCCTTATCATGTCTTTTTCAATAACAAGGAACACAATTGAAATCATAAACTGTGCTTTAGTTAGTGTAACATATTCCCAGGTTTAACCTGTCAACATACTCTAGATTTTAAACAGCTGCTGTTTTAATGTTTACTATAATTCCGGATCAGATGCTAACATGACAGGTACCTCTAAGACCTGCATTACATATTGATTACTACCTATAATATTTAGCGAAACATCCAATAAGACTGTTACCAACAAAACAGTGTTATCGCTCCACAGTTGTAAACAAACCCGCAGCTAACTCGCCTGGTAGTACACACGCATACCTTGGGGCATACCTTGGGGGATTTCAACATACATTTCAAACAGTTTCGCTTTTACCTTACGTATGTGAGATACCACATTTTAATACTAAGCAGCTAATAAATAAAAATGTACTTCTTAGTCGCCAACCGACTTGCTCGTCAAAATCTATCAGCTAATGTTATTAGCAACATTAGCGATGATGTTAAGGGATTGGAATTTAACACACTCGAGAGCGACGCCACTACAGCTAGCTTCCAAACGATTAACTATCGAGAACGGTTATTTCCTCAGTGTCGTGGCTGTCATTCGCTAAAAATAGAAGAAAACAGAAGATATCCTTCTCCTTAGTGTGAGGTTTCAACGAGTAATTGGATTAACACGGATATCTGAGAGCACTGCGGTTGTTATTTTGCTAGCTATTCGCCAGGGCTAGCTCGCTAGCGCGAGAGCGTGTCCGTTAGCCCAGAAATGGAATTGCAGAGTGGGGAGCCCAAAGAGGCGCGAGGTGAACTCCGGCGCGCCGCGGCTTAACGGTGAAAACAGCGCACTTTTAAAAACCGCACGAGGACGACAAGCACTTTTTTTGAGTCGTACGGTGTCAATTCCTCAAAATGGGGTCTGCTAACGTGCGTCTCCGCCATTTTGTGACAGGTTTTTCATTGAGCAAAGGGGTACGTGTAATGGTTGAATGTAACCCCATCAAGAAGATATCCGCTCGCTTGGCAGTTGCTGCGAGAAAGGGACCGGGAGCAATTTCCAACCGTCCCCCTCGTGAGATAAAGTCGTTTTGAGGTGGTCACTAAGGGATAGTGGCAGTTTACCACAACCGCTGACAAGTATGCAGCAACAGATTTCAGAAAGGAAAATAATATATTTGAGCTTGACAAAAAACACACACACACACACACACACACACACACACACACACACACACACACACACACACACACACACACACTATATATATATATATATATATATATATATATATATATATATATATATATATATATATATATATATATATATATATATATATATATATGCTAATAAATAATAATAATAAAAAAATACGATTCGTGTTGCCTTACTACACAAAAAATATTTGTATTGGAGACAGGGCTGTATTTAAACAGGGGCAGCAGGTTGGGGCAGCCAATGTGTTTTGGGGGCCCAAAAAACATAAATTTGTATTTATCTATTTTTATTATTGAATTAATGTATTAGTATTTTATGCATTTCTAGAATAATAAAAAAAAGATTGTATGAAATTGTGTTATAATCAATAGAATTTCATTTCATCAGCTACCATTTAAAAGCAATTAAGTCACACTCTTTCTTCTTTCTAGCTTCACTCATGACATCTAGCTCATCAAATCTATCAGCAAGTTTTATTGCGGTGTTATGTCTGTAATAACAAATCCGACTTTTGGAGTTCCCATTTGGATATTCCCCATGAAGTCACAGTTCTTAATGGGAAAGTTGGAGATCACTGGATAACAACTGGGTTTAAGGGCCCCAATCACCCCCAAGTAGCTAGAACACTTAAGTCCTCTATAAAAACGCTTATGATGCCTATTTGAATAGTTCAAACACCAAAAGTACCTTAATATGCAATACTTCATACAGCAGAAACAGTTGGCACTACCATAGAAGCTAGTTAATTTTTATTGTCTTATTTGGGCTGATATAGCCAATCACCAGTGAGGAAAACAAATGGTGCTCCCGGATTGGCTGCTTTGCAAGCACCAGACCAATAGTCTGCCAAGTAAACACTTCAGCTTCCCCCATCTGAATTTTTGTTAAATATTCCTAATATTCTCAACAGAAAAATAGGCGAACACTCCACACATAATTAGAATTCACCTACAAATAACTCCATATACACGAGGACCTTTTTAAAGAAAGGAAATCAATGCAAAAATTGTTTAAAAGAAGAAACTTTTATGTGGGCAAGGCTTGAAGACCTTCATGTTACACAGTGTACCTCATTGGATTGTAACAAGATGTTGTGATACTGAAGCATCACAGTGTCTCGTTAAGAATCCCCAAATATGTGTTTTCTGATTGACAACCTGTTGTGCCTATGTTTCAATCTCTGATTTTGAAGGAAGGTGGGAACTAGTTGACAACCCAGGCCACGTTAGACTTCTCAGCTAGACAGCAGTTTGTCGCGTGAGCACTGAAATAGCCTTTTAAATAGTTCACACTCTGTAGAAAAGAAGAAGAAAAATGAAACAGTGACAGACAATATGGGCATGAGTTGTAAGCACTGTGTAAATACCATGACTAGCTAACCACTAGGTTCATAGCTTCTGATTTAATGAGTTTGTGTCTGTGTTTAATCTATAAAATATGTCTATAGTTCCAAATATAAAATCTACTGCTTAACCCAGAGTTGGAATCTTTGAAAACAGGAATGTTTTTTTTTTGTTGTTGTTTTTTGTGTTTTGTAAAACCTCTAATTCTGAAAACAACAACAAAAAGTAATTCTTAATATTACCCAGAATATGAAATCATATATTTATTGTAAACATAATATTATTTATTGTCTTTAAGCCGGGTGAAATGCCGCAGCCCGACTTCCCATTTAATTATTAATCAAGTATAATTTATCTGCATAAAATAAACTTGTGTTGGTAGGGGCATCAAAACTAACTTCCCCCATATTCTCCTGAATTTGGCCCTGACTGGAGATAAGCAGTGTCTAATAACTAGACTGAAGATTTCAAACGAACTGTGTATCAGAATACTTTTTAAACTTGGCTTTAGTTCAACATGGAAGTCATTTTACCCCTAAAACACTAAATATCCACCATGCAGCGTCTAATTCAAATGATTACGAAGTTGTAGTAATTAAATTAGTACCATCCCCCTCCACCCCCACGGGACACTTCCAAGAACCTTCTGACCCGTTTTCTAGTCGGCAGAGAGAGGAATTGTCAGACTGTCCCTAAAAAAGAAAACAGTCTCTATTGTTTCAGCAGTCACTGTGCCCGTGCATTGCAATAGTACCGCCACGGGCCACAGAGGGCGCTGCGTGGCAGGCCGGGCTCCGCGGCCTTCACATCTTTTTGTCTGAGAACTGGGTCCTCTGCCGCTCTACAGTGTGTGCGATAGCCTCGGAGCTGCGTCCGTAGCACACTGTCAAACCACTCCAAACGAACACAGCCGCGACCAAAAGCACTAATTGAGCACCTTCGGCCATGGCGCTTCTAATCTACCGGTAAATCGGCCGTGTTTTGGACTGCTCGAGGGAACTTAGTCCGAGCTTGTATCGGGGTTTGCTCTCTGTGTGCATCAGTCTTTATTAGCGAGCTGCCGCTCTCCTTGCTACCAGCTATTTCTTTAACTTTTTAAACACTCGGCTCGGCGAATGACTGAGCGCCGGCGGAGTATGGGATCCTTGGTGTCTTAGGAAGCGACTGAAGTGGGGTTCGAGCGTTTTTGCGTGCAAAAACAATGGCAAATTCGACGGGGAAAAATCTCCTAGATCAGCGAAGGAAAGGACAGGCTTTCCTGGACGAGCTGCGGCAATTTCACCAAAGCAGAGGGTGAGATTGGGGCGCCTTTATTCGCCAGAAATACAACTTTCAATCCAAATTGCACAAACGTGCGAGTTGCCCAGAAGTGTTATTCGAGCATGTGTCAATTTATTTCATGTGTTATCCCAACAGATCGCCGTTCAAGAAGATTCCTATCGTGGGTGGGAAAGAGCTGGATCTGAACGCTCTCTATATCAGAGTCGTCTCTTTAGGTGGATTCGCTAAGGTGAGTGGGAACCTAAAGTGTTATTTCTCCACACTGGGCTGCTGGCTGGACCGCTTCGGAACTCCGCGCGGATAACCCGGGACAAGTGTAACCCCCCCTGCGCCCCCCACACGTACCTCCCAGAAAGACGTTAGTGGGTCGATGTTGGCCTTGTGCTAGTTTGCCCATGTATCTCTATGCAATGTGGTGGCTTGTGTTGTTGTGTGGTTTGAATCGAGGAGTCCCACTGCTCGCGGAGTCGGGAGTGCAGTTGGAGCGACTCGAAATTAGCGGGCACGTTCACCATCGATTATCGGCACGGAGCCCGGCCTGGGGGTGGAGGGGTGGTGGTGGGGGGAAGCACCGCGCGGGGACACGGCGCGTCGCTCCGGGCTTTTACACACAGTTTACACCGGGAGGAGGAGGAGGAGGAGGAGGGGGGAAGCCTGAATTCTGCTTCTCGCCATAGCCATCTTTCTTCGGTTTCACGGCTGGGCTCAGACTGTAGGCCTCAGTCAGAGGGCCCCATGTCGGTGGATACAGTAAACGCTCCCGACACTTTACTCCCAAGACCAAACGACTCGCCGCGAGCGAATGCGTTAGGAACCGCACCGAGACAGCTTATTGGACAGTTTGGCCTCGAGCGGTTTTAACTTTAAAAAAAAAAAAAAAAAAGGGGGAAAGTCAAAGTTAGCTTGTTAGCAACATGGCTAACTAGCTTCAACTGTAACATTTATGTCCCAAATGGATTCAGGCGGTTTAAATGACCTATAATCCCCGAAATGCACATTTTTAGCATCACAAAACGAAAGAGACTTTAGACGAAGCAACCCTCAGCTTGTTATTGGGTTTATTTAGTTTTAGTTTGCTCGACGAAGTTTGAGAAAGTTATTGATAAACGATGCTGATATTGGCCGGAGCCGCTGCTCTCAGTGTAACCGCTCTTTCTTTCAGTTCTTCCTTGTTTTGTTTTGTTTTTTTTTTCTTTTCCTCTCTAACCAGCTCCTCTTTTCTTCTTTTTTTTTTTAATTTTTTGTCCTTCTTCTTCAATTTTTAGGTGTCCGACAAAAACCAATGGGCAGAACTCGGAGAAGAGTTTAACTTTCCGAGGAGTTGCTCCAACGCAGCATTCGCTTTAAGACAGTACTACCTACGGTAAGCAGGACCGCCGAGCTGCTCTCTCTCCTCCCCGGGTTCAGGGTCGCATGTGCGGAATGTTTACAAATGTAAAGATGCCAGCGGCAGGATGCAGCCTGCCGGCGAGCAGCACCCGAGACTCAAGAAGTTGCTTTCTGACTCCTAGTTTGTTTTTTGTTTTGTTTTTTGAGCATGTTTGGAGTGCATTTGTCAGATGTCACTTTGCAGTCTTCAGGCAGCTGTTTGGAGTGGAAGTGGAGCAGCTGGCATTTGTGGTTCTGTTGCAACGACTGTTCCCACCCCTGCCACCTGCCCACCAGAGATTGCACCTGTGTGGCCATTCATAATTATTGCACAGCCAAGTGGTCGCGAAAGAAAGGAGGCCCTCTCTGTTTGTGTGCTGTCAACAAGTGGCACCTAGTTGGAAGTAATTGGATTAAAGTCTGAGGTGTTTGCATGGCAGTATTCTAACTTTTCTTTTTGCTGTTAGAAGATAAAACTTTTTGTTTTATTTGGAAGCTCTCTACTATCAGTTTGCTTGTCTGCCTCTAGATCAGACCGCAGTGTAAAGATTTGGTGGTATTATGATACATTAGTAGTGCATTCCTCATCCGTTATTGACACTCTGTGACCTTTGGCATTTGGGGCAGAGTCTCCGGTAGTGAGAAGCCATCAAACAGCATGCAAATTGTGACTTTTATCACACTTAAGGCATTCTAAGCAGGCCTCATCTGTACCAAAGCTGTGATGTTGATATATTTTTGCAGCCCTTGGTTTAGTTCTTTAAAGAATTCACACTTTCGGCTCTCGGAAACCTCAAGATGTGCATCTCATTCAGGTTTCATCTGACAGATCAACACAAAGTTGCACATAATTTAAAGGGAAGAAAAGTAATGCATGTTGTCATGTTACTGGGCGTTGACCGGGTCAGTCTAATATGAAGTCTCACCCATGTTGCTGACAGAAGTAGATGTAATTACCTGTTTAAAAAAAAAAAAAAGAAGAAGAAGAACAACATGCTCATGCTGCTCGTCCATTGCAAGTGTAGTTATTCTGCCGTCTGTCTTGCGTCGGAATGGAAGTTGAGGAAGCGTTCCCGCCGCTGACACAGGCGCAGCGCGTTTGTTCCTGCAGGAACCTGATGTCTGCTAACATCGGGTTTAACCGCTGTCCGGTTGTGCGTCTGGCAGCTGACGGCGAACGGAAACTGCGGTTTTCGGTTTGCCGACCGAGTGCAGGAACGACCATCTGCTGGCCAAAGATCTTCCCGTCGTGAATGAATCGGACCGTCTCCGGTCAACACTTCCCACTCAGCGGTCCGGCGTGCCAAAGCTCCCACTGCTGGCTTATTCGACATCCGAATGCAGCTCGGGAATAAGCGAGCGTTCATCACCGGGAGCACTTCTTCTTCTTCTTTTTTTAAAATTTTTTTTCCTCTCTCCGCTCACACTCGCTTTGAGTTGTTTCGACTGAATCAAAGCCCTCGGCATCGTCCGGCCCCTTTGTACGACTCAGGGGTAAAAGGTGTGCATGTTAAACGAGAGACGTTTCAGACGAGGGATTGAGAATGTAAATCAGGAAATTCACTGCTTTGGAAAACAACTTACCAGTTGTTGCGTTTTTCTTCCCTCCTTTTATTACCCCTTCAAAGCATCAGCATCTGACCTATATTTCCTGTGTATTCCGCATTATTTAATTCTCTACGCTTTTCCTATCATTTTTTGCACACACACACACACACACACACACACACACACACACACACACACACACACACACACACACACACACACACAAAATGCGTCCGTTGCAGTGAGTTGTGAGAGAAGAAAGGCTCCTGGTGTTCTTGGCGTTTCCTCTGAGCTGCAGAGTGTTGTACCCAAGTCAGGTGACTCGAACCGCCGGTTTAACCTCCGTTTGCCCTCATGGCCTCTGAGTCAGAGACATCTAGGAAGTTTCAGTTGAGCTGCAGCTCGCTGAAGGTTCAGTCGGTGCGTTTGGTTTTAATTCGGGTGCGGGTTGTGCACTTAGCCAGCCGGAGAGTGCGTTTCTTCGGATTTGAGCGCTTTTGTTACTTGCGGCAAAGTTTCAGGCGTCTGCCGGTGCCGGGGATTTTCAGCCAACTGTGCTTTGTGGCAGTTGCGTGTTCTGGCAGTTAAACTCTGCGGGATGCACCTTTCGAGATTCACTTGATAGTGATGACTTTACTATCTGCCCACATAAATTGGATCAAAGATGATTTAATTCCTGTTCCGGCTGCCAACTGTAAAATAATTAAACATGCACTGAGCTGAGATGTTCTGGCTAATACTGATTTTTGGTTTTCCTTAATGCTCGGGGCTATGGATAAGACGAACAATGTGTTCCTTGATAGAGTACTTTTTAAGTCCACTGCACAGTGAGGAAATTAAAGATTATTTCTATTTATGTATCAAAGTACATGTTTAGCGTTTTTAACTTTAAAGAAAACAACAAAAAAATCAATCTCAGATAAGTAGATGTTCCTTTCTGATGATTATAGAATAAAATCAACAAGAGTTTTAAACGTTTATATGACTAGAGGAGCATATTTGACAAAATATGTTTTAGTTTTTCCTAATAATCTCAAAGTAGTAGTTTGTGATGTGGACAAACTCAGAAGTACTTCAAAAACTGTATTGTTTTTTTTTTTTTTTTGAAGGTCGCAATATTTTATTTTTTTTTTTCCCTCGTTTTTCTTTATCTGCGCAATGCATGCTGGGGCCGCAGATCATAGTCTACCCCAGCCTATTGAAAACGCACAAGAAGTCAAGGTCATGGATTCTGGCGAGAGTCTGGTTGAGGGAAACTACCTCAAAGTTTTCTTCTGACCTCATACACACTAAACCTGAAGTAAACAAACGCGACGCTTGTGAGCCACTGCTTACTAGAGCAAACTTTAATTAGCAGGGAGCTAAACCATCGTTAGCAGAGAGCTACCACAGTTAGCGGGAGGCTACCAGCTGGTAGCAGGGAGCTTCTGCCGTTAGCGGGGAGCTAATGTAAAATCGAAGCAACTTGGAAGACAATGAATGAATGAATGAATGCTGAAAGTCAAATATGTGGAGTCCATGTTAGCCTGTTAATTAGCAGGGCTGATATTTATCTTGCAGTTGGCTGCTTATCAAAAATTCTAAGCTTTTAGTTTGAATTCAATTTAATAAAAAAAAAAAAAAAACCCTACAGTATTTATCCCAAAAGAAACAAAATATCACAACGTTAATATCTGTATCTGCCCAAATATTGACAAAACAATTCTAGTTCTGGTATCGATGACAGTATTCCCGTCTTATGAGGATGGATCTAAGTGATCTAGTTCTATGCTTTATTATTTATTGTACATTATATTCATATTTACTAATGGCATATTGTTGCAGTTGGGTTTTTTGCAGTTATTGTTTTTGTCCGTTTCATTATTTTCTATTGGCTTTTGTAATGCTAACTGGACTGACTGGACAAGTTGAAGTTATGTTGTTTTTCCCGTGTTTGACTGAGCCTGTGATGCTACTGGTGTATTTAAGTGAGCGTGACTGGTGCAGAGTCAGCAAATAAATGTGTAGTTGAGTCCAGTTATGTCTGCGTTTAAAAACCAAAAAAAAAAAAAAAAATGTTTCAAGTACATTCAGCTCCGTTTTTCTCCATCTGTTTGGTATCGACCAATACTAAAGCTCACATTTATGTGGATCGGCGCGTCCCTAATTCAGTGGAGGAGTGTGTGAGGACCCAGAAAAAGCCGGCGCTGAACTTCGACGTCCTGGATGAGTTCAGTGTGTGTGTGTGGATTTTCACACGGCCTGCTGCGGTTTCCCCGCTTCTTGTTTCTGCTGCTGGACTCTCCTGCACCTCTGGAAACATCTGGAGCGGCCTTTCCACCTGCCTGCCTTCAGCTGTGTTTTTGAACTCCTAGCTCAGGCTCCAGAGCTGGAGTTCATTTTTATTGTTGTTGTTTTTTATTGTTGTTGTTGTTTTGTGGCAGACATGCTTCCCTTTTCCTCCTCCTCACGGACCGTAAAGCAAACTTGTTATCAGCGATAAGATCTGAAGGCTCTGGAGACTTGGTGTTTTTGGTCCGTCTGTAATTCGACCTGCCCTCTAGCAGTGTGGGCCACCACTGATAGCCTAATCTTCTTCTCTCAGCTTCCTTGCTAACAAGCAGATGGGCAGATCTGCCTAATGCCTGACAGCACAGCTACAATCTGGCTCCAGCACTTTATGATATTAAGGATGTGCTAGGTCCATGTCGGTTCTAGGTGTGGATTTTGGTCGCGCGTTGCCCTTTCCCACCCTGTCTGCTCAGTATTTACACAGTGACATTATTTTGTTCAGCCCGTATGTGGTAAATGTGTCCAAACGCACACCTGAGTTCACTGAGCCCATCGAGATCAGATGCTTGTTGTACCGGATAACTGTTTGTTTAGAACCAGATGGAGTAGAAATGTCAGGACTGAAAACGAATCACTGATGCTGGTAGTCTGCACTGATATGACTGATAATAGCATATAATAATAATAGGCATAATTCATTCCACTGCGTAGAATCGTCTTTCTCCAGTGGGACAGTAGCAGAATATTACTTTCACGCTTTAATTCAGAATCGATTTTCGTGTCAAAACAATTCAGAATTTCTGCTCTAATCTGCCGCTGTGCAGGGATCGCGATTATTCTTGTAATCTGTTATTCTGACTATTCAATCGGATACAAAATGTTCACATTCTGCAGATACTTGAGTTAACCACTTCAGCCTCTTTTTATACAATGTCAGAAATACTTACCAAGATGAAAATAAGCAATTAAATTCCCTTTTAAATATGAAAATAAACCCTTTATTGGAACGCTGTAGCATTACATGCAACGGTGAAGCATTTCTGTAGAGAACGAATGATGATTTTGGTGCAGAGGAGGGATCTGCAGCTACAATAAAAAGTTCCAGCAAATGCTTCACCTTTGCTGCCTGACTTTTTTTAAATGTAATTTTATTTATAATTTGAACCAGGTGAAGCCGAAACTTACCCACTTGAGATGTTTTTTGGTAAAACATAATTACAGACATTTTTTTTTTAATCTTAAGTGTAATATATTTTACAGTTTAGGCTTAATTACTGCTGAGTGTCCTTTTTTTGCAAATTGCCATTTTTGAGCGCATACTCTGGTTTTTGTTTTTATGGAACAAGCTTCCTGCAGACAGCCTCCTCCGTCGATGACGACGTTCCATTTCCATCCAGAAGTTTGTAGCCATTTAAATGTCGCTATTTAGTGAAGAATCATTAAAAAAATGCTCTTTTCTCCTTGCTATGTCAGATGTGCGCTCTTGTATGAAAAATCGGTTAGTCTTTGACCTTGCATTATTATGCCATTATCAATAAATTTCCTGAAAATAGTCTCAAAACAACAATGTTATCGTTTATCGCAATAATTTCTGGGGCAGTTTATGATCCGGTCGAACTTACTGTCACAGGCCTACAAGCCACAATAAGTTTGTCTTAAAAGAATTTTGAATCCAACAGAAATGTAAGATGATAACTGATGTACTAATTCAATAAATTAGGATATGATTGAAAAGTCCATTTATTTCAGGAACGTTGTCACAAAGTCAAACACGTTTTGTAGATGAATTATGCACAGAAGGATGTTTGAAATTCCATTTCTGTTCATTATGATGATTTCTCCACTTGCGTGGAATGAAAACAGGACATTAAAAATTAGAGCTTTACCTCAGACAATTTAAAAACAACACACTTGATTCAGAGATGAGGGCTTAATGAAAAGTAGGCTTAGCACCTGCTGAAATAATACATATAATCTGGGAAACAATATGAGCGTCACTGGATGTCCTTTACCTTTATTTGGTCTTTACTCAGTTCTATCAGTCTTGAATTCTTTAAACCATGATCACCAGGTCACATATTTCAAACTCATTTCTCCTCCCTTTATTTATTTATTTATTTAAGTACACTATTTAAATAAACTTCCACTTTATTTTCCATTCATAAATACATCAACAACCTGGATGTTCTTTAATGTACTTTGTTGTTTTGGACTGATTTTAATATTGCTGTTAGGGTTGATAGCTGATATCTAACTCTGTTCATATTTATATCTATATCTCTCTGTATCTTTTTCTATTTCCATCTGTTTTTTATCTGACTCCATGTGTCCATATCACTCTATTAGGCTAATGCTGAACTATTGTGCATTCCTTGAAAAATTGCATAATTATGGTTAATTTTGTTACGTGTAGCTGTTTGATTTAAGCTGCCAGGTATTTTGCTGTGCCTGGTGGTCGGGCTGTAAAGCAGTCATTCTTCCAGCGGTCTATTGTGTTTCTCAGTTCAAAAATGTTTGAAGTTGACAGGAAATTTGAAAATATCACTTGATAATTATGTGTTATTATAAGATTGGAAGTTTAATACCCGAATGCCAACTATGAAGTCTTAAAAAATGCTAACATTTTAAAGAGACAATAAGCAATGCTTAGCCTGGTGGAGGCACAAGTAAAGCCTGGTGGCCCGCCAGGCTTATAATGCACTGGGGGAAACCCTGAGCACTTCCAGTCTGCAGAAGAGAAATTATAATGTGGAAAAATGGGATTCAGCATTGTATGAAAAGCAGAAATCGGTCCAGACCGGCGCATTCCTGCTCGGCTCCAAGCATCAAAAATCACCCTGTATTGTGCTTGGTGTGAAAGAGTGCAGGAAATGTTTGAGACTTTGTAGTAATTGCTATTTCATCACTCGTTTTGAACCTTTTTCTACCTGAAAGCGTTTGTTCCTCCACGACTTCCGGCGGCGAGCAGCTCGCTTTCAGACAACCGGTACACGTTCCGCTCTCTCTATGCTGCTTTCACTCCTCTCATCCCCTCCACGTTTCACACAGTGTGCGCTTCAGATCGTCAGGAATTCTCATGGCAAGACATGAGAAAACCTCCACTGGGACGATTTGTCCAACTTTTCCTGGGAGACGAGGAAAAGCTTTGCTCTGGAAACTGTTCCCAGGTGAACGCAGACTTCCTGTTTCCTCACTTGATAAGCAGCATGGTTACTCACAGCAGGACAGTTCAAATTTTCAGAGGTTTTTAACTTTCTTTTTGTTTTTGTTTTGGAGAATATGGATTTCTTTGAGGACTTTCCCTCCATGCTGCACTCTGTTTACTCCACTCTGATTTGGAAAAGCAAATATCACGTCACAAGTACGCCTGAAGTACATTCAGGTATCTGTAATGTTGCATATGAAAGTCCCCAAAGGATAACAGTTGTATTTGACAGTATTGCAAAAAGAAAAAAAAAGTAACAGAAAATGAAACTCCTGCATGGGGTCAGTAACTTTGTTCCACTTTTTTATGCTCATTGCAGAAGTCCAAAAACATGGATGTTGTGTTGGTGCTCATTCTAAAATGCTGCCAGGTTCTTATTTGTGCTGTCCATAATCTGACCTTTATGGAAGTGTGGCAGCATCATAATGGCATGATAAATTGATTTGCTCACTTCAGGTTTTTTGAGTTTTTTGGAATTTTCTTCTCTTGTTGTTTGACAAGTGTGTTTTCCAGCTTCTATTGATCTGGACTTTTTGGGCATATTTGTTTTTTATTGATTTACTGCACGAGCAAACTCAGTCATGTACTTTTAATTTTGTTTCTTCTTCAATGGAAACACCGCAGTTGAAAATTTGTTTTATTTTATTTATTTTTATTTACGGCATTAGCAGAATATTGACGACGTCTTTCGGACATTTGTCATGGAAATGCATCTCCTGCCAAAAACAGGTGGACTACTTTGCTCAAACGTCTAAAAAGTAAACTGCAGCAAACCTTTCAAATGGTTCAGAAAGTGCAACGAGAAATTATGAGTACAATGTAAAATAAATTCTAACGCATGTTGCTCAGAGGACAAAGCATAGAACTTACTGAATAGATCTGCTCTTATGGATCAGGCATTTTGTCACTCATAAATGATCTACAATTCTTTTCAATATCTGTGCAGATATTGATAATGGATCGCTGCATCGCTGATCCAGTCTCACTCTGTGTTGTACAGACGTTAAGATGGTTCAATGAACACTTTTTCGAGGCTGCTTAAAAAAACATATGCCGATGGTCTGCGTCCATGTCCAGCAGGGGGCAAACCGCTCTTTTTCTACTTCTCTATATTTCACAGTGAGGGCATCTGGGCTGTTGGCAGGAATGGAAGCCAGAGGATTCCTCTTCCTCTGCGATCCAGATGTGTGTAAGTAACGGCCCCGACAGGGCACAGTATCGCGCTCTGCATCGGCTGCAGGGAGAGGGCAGAGAGCGTTGGTGCAGCTCCATCTCTCGCGCACTCTCTCCTGAACGGTCGTAGTGAAATTCATGCAAACGCTGGCGGTTTGTGCTCTCCGTCGGTTGGCAGACGTCTCTCCCGCAGGAAGAGGCTGCTGCTCTCTTCATGCATGTAGGGGGAGAGGAGAAGGGGAAGTGCCGTCACGTGCAGCTGCACTCAACAAGCCTCCCACCCCCCCCATCCCGTCCCCCACCCTGCTTTTATCTCAGACAGCGGTTGATGACGATGCAGTCAGCCCTAGCTCTCTCTCTCTCTCCCTCCCTCCTCTCCCTCTCTCATTCTCTTTCCAAATGATGGCAGAGTGTATTTATAGTCCAGCGTGCCGAGCGGGGGATTACCTCGGTGAACAAGCGGGGGCCTAATTCAGAGGCAGGCACCCGTTCGGTGACTCTCTGCCACACTGGCCAGGGTTTTTTCTTTTTTTTTTCTGTTTTTTTTTTTTGTGCGTGTGTGTGTGTGTGTGTGTGTGTGTGTGTTCATCGCTACCAGGTATTTATCGAATCGCACCATGTTCTTGGAGAAACGTTTTCCTTTCGCCGAGAGGGAACTCGTATTTATTTCGGGCTTTTTCAGCGTTGCGGTAACTTGTGAATGTGACCGAAAAGTCACAAAGATCTGCGACTTCGGTGGTTCCGTTGAAGAGAATCCCAGCCTGGCTTTAGGAGCAGCAGCTGCCTGTTAAACCAGCAGAGTGAGACCAGACTCTGCATTAAAAGCAGAGATGTGATCAGTTTGGCAGCAGTAGGGATGTGGGAATAGAACCAGATGGGGAAAGATGAGGAGGAAACTTGTTTAGGTGGTGTTGGACAGTATGGACGACCGTTATCTTGCTTGATGTTCAGCCCGACTCTGGTCGCTGATGAAGTCACACGTTTGATTATTTGGAATCCAACTCTGGTTGTTTATTACCTGGTCTAGAAAAAGTTGGTTCGGCCTCTGCTGGTTGGAGTTTGAAAATGATTTCCCGGTTGTTTACATGTCGCCATGAACCGGTTTCATACATTTGAATTCCGAACCATTTCTGGAAGCTCGGGCTGAAGTTGGCATGTTTTTCGGGGCACCAATTGCAGTTTCATGGCTGATCACAGATTGTTCAGAAGAACAAGTTGGCAACAGTGACCTGGCAGGTGGGTCTGTTAATCAGCCGTCTTTCACAGCAGAGCAAAAGGAGACATTGGCTGGTTTTCAGATCTTTGTAGAATAGATGAGATCGGTTTCATATTTGTGTTTCGCCCCAAATTAAAGAAATCTGTGCCGATTTTTGGGAGCTTTTAATCAGATCTTGAACGTCGGTTACAAGTCGAGATCCAAGTTAATCTAAAGTTAACTAGCTATGAAATGAAGTTAACCATTTCATCAATGGCTGTTTGTTTGGTTTTAGTGCCTAGAATCAGTTTTTTCCTTCTTCTGACTGTTGTAGTATTGAATTGTACTGTGAAGTCAAACGTCTGAATGGACCGTCTTTTTTTTTTTCTTTCCTTTTTTTAAAACAACCTTTTCGTTTTATTTAGCGTAATATTGTGTGTGACCTTAGAAAGTTAAATAACATTTGTATTCCTTTAAAGGCGGCTTTAGTTCACTCTCAATCAACTGTTAACTGTTAGTTAACTGTTAATCAACTGTTAATCAACTGTTAATCAACTGTTAGTTAACTGTTAGTTAACTGTTAACTAATTTTTTAGTTAACTGTTAGTTAACTGTTAATTAACTGTTAGTTAACTGTTAGTTAACTGTTAGTTAACTGTTAGTTAACTGTTAATTGAGACAGTCTTTAAGCACATTTAGCGACAATGTGCTTAAAGAGTTTTCTCTTGTCAAAACAGCCATAACATAGATGGCTACAATGTATGAAATTAAAAAGATACAAAATTGTAACATTGTTTTGTGTCAGTTGTATTGAATCCTTACTTGAAAGTGGTGGTTTTCTGACAGTATTAAGCTTAAACATGCTCATAAAATAAAACAAATCACTTGTTGAATTAGAAAAAGATGTCCTCTGCTTTTCTGACATGATATCCTTGCTTTTGTAGCAAATCTGTAATATTTGGTTGAGAAGCTGCCGCTGCTCTGCCATGCAGCCCTGTTAAAGTGATAACTGAAAAGTTTGTCAAGTGTTTGTTTCGAAACAGAACTGCATCAGTTGCGTTTTGCATTCCGCACCGGATTCTGTTTGGGCAGGTTTCTCTTTCAGGTTCCATTGTGATCTCTGGCTCTGCTTAAAGATGACCGGCAGCTGCACTGCAACACCAAAAGGAGGTTTAGGCAAATGTTACTAATCAATCGGAACTCATGTTAGTCTAATAAACTATAAATTGATAATTGGAATTAGATTCTTGAGAAGGTAGATCAAAAACCCTCGACTGACTGCAGAAGTCCTGTAGTTCCAGAAGAAGTCCTGGAAGATACTGAAGTGGCTGTCAAAGTTGTCTGACTTGAACAAAAATAAAAGAACACTTTCAGTTAAGCGTTTTAAGTTCTTTGAATGTTAGTTGAATTGAATAAATTTAACTTGCATTGGGAAGTTGCACATTTTTCTTGACAAGCTGCTTTCAGTTGCTGTCAGAACTAAAAGAGAAACTTCTTTGGGGTCCAGCAGCTACTCAGGGTTGAAACAAGAAGCATGTGAATCTGGTTCAGATGGCGCAGTGTGAAGGGAGGGAGGGAGGGAGGGAGCTGCTGCTAACAATTCTCAAAGTAAGAGCTGAGCTAATGTTTCAGCAAACAGTGTTAAAGGGGCAGTGTCATGTAAAATGAACTTTTTCTTTTTTTTTTTTTATACACATGTTGTTTTCTCATCAAATTCATTTCTGGAGTGTTGCCTTCACTCTTTTATGCATGCTTGAGAAATCCTTTTATCTCCAATAGCAACCATTCAGCTGTGCAAAACACCTGGATGCACCTAGCTCCGCCTTTGAGGCGCAAGTTTCCTCTCCCCTACGACTTCACCACTCCACTCCTTCAGACTAGCCAGCAGCAATTAGCAAACACCTGTTGGAACTGTGCATCTGCTGAGGGCAATATAGGAGTGCAACACTGGTGAACACTTTGTCAAAGGGATATTAGAGGAGCCATGTTGACTTCCTGAAGGTGGCGCTTCAGAAAGAGCAGAAGCTTCTTAAAGAGACAGTCACTGTTTCAAGGCGGTAAATTCCAAAATCATAATTTTCAAGCCATATTTAAGATCTCTACAATATTTTTATAGTAACTGCTGACGGTTACTTGATTGTGCTATAAAAAGGCACTATTTGGAGAGAAAACACATACTCTGCACCTTTAAACCATAAAGAAACTAGGATTGACCACGCATTCCTATTCTGCATATTATTACTTTTGATTCAACAGGAAGTGTTTCAATTAAAGCTGAACACTGGGAGGTTGACCGTCTCCTCTGACGCGTCTCTTTTCCTCTGGCACAGATACCTGGAGAAGTACGAGAAGGTCCACCACTTCGGCGAGGACGATGAAGAGGCTCAGCCGGGGAATCCCAAAGCCTTCCTTCCAGTCGGTGCAATCCCCAGCTCCTACAACTACCAGCAGCACGTTGTATCAGGTAAGCAGAGCGCCCCCTGTCTGTCATTTCCTCACCGTCCTCCTGAGCCCCAGCAGCCCCAGTTTTATATCTGGGAGGTTCCCGTTTGCTGTAACGCTATAACTGCGGCTCAGACGCTCTCATTTCATGTCGGATTTTTTTAAAAATTATTATTATTCATTTAATGTAGAAAACATCAAAGCTCTCTTCTCAAATCACATGTGTTTTGAAATATTGTCCCCTCAGCATAAACGGTCTAAGCTTCAGTATTTTTAATTTCCGCCTAATCTGCTCTGAACTGATTTTTCATACAGTCGCAGATCCCAAAGGAGCGTTCTTTAATTGCAGCGTGCTAATTTTTACTGTAGGAAAAGACGCATAAATGTCATGTTTGAGCTTTGAAGTGGATTTGGAAATTTGTCCAGCCCAGATTTTGATTTTCTTTTACTTTTTTGCAAGTAGGATACAGAAAGACACAGATCTGTCATTATAAAGCAAATGACCCAAATCGATCAGCATTGACACAAAAAGCTATTCCAGATTTTAAATAAATGAATTGGAAAATAAAGTAAAAATAATGACAATCTTTTGTAAACTGTCCCATAGTGGCTGTGAAGCAAAGACTCATTTAATGAGGCCTGAATTATTTTGAGTTTTCAAAGCGTTTGGCTCATTTGATACAGTGCAGTGAAAATGTAACAGATGTTGCAGTTTTGGTCCAGAAACAGTCTTAAAATAATTCAGATTATTAACTTAACTCCGAGATCTTTGCCAGCATTTCCAACAAGTGCATGCTCCGCTAAAGGCCACGCAACTGAAGTCAGCTCTGACTCAATCCATAAGTCGATATCTTGTGGCAAACGGCTCATTTTTAGACCTGGGAAAGTGATGAAATCGCACCGGACAGCCTTGCCTGGTAACACTTTGGAGTGGCGCGTTCATGAATCTGAAATGGATCGGGTTCTTTGAATTTCTGACACGTATTAGGTTAGTTCTGCAGTCCAATGGAAGACGATAGACCGCAGAAGCCGAAGAGAGAGAAACGTGACATTGTTGAGGATTTCGATGAATTCACGCAGCTTAAAAGTTGGAGAATCCAATTATTTTTGGGGGAAGATTGGCTGATTTCGGCTGCTGGTGGTTTGATCGACCAGTCGATGCCACTCAACACGTCATAACCTCATATAAATGCACTGCAATGAGCTCTGAATCTGTTGGCTGGAACAAAAACACGCTTCTACGTCAGTTCTGTTAGAACTGTCATTTAGAATAAATAAAAAACTGCATTTTTGCATTAGTAGTCTGAATAACACATACAAATGACTCTGTGGTGTCATTTTAGCAGAACACACAAACCATTTTAATTTGCCTTAGGAATGCTCTCATCATTCCAATATTGAAATTGGTTATTGTTCAGATATTTAGTCAGCATTGACATGAAGCTCAGTCTCTAAGTGTGGAATCGCGTTGCACTTGCAGCAGAAAATAAAAGTACTTCGCCATCTGTTTTAGAAACGTTCTATTCTCCTGTTTGTCGTTCGCTTTTCCAGCACCGATTCGTTCGGTTCTCCTCGCCGTGCCGCTGTGTTTTCACCAAGGTTATCAGGACACCCTCCCTAACCCCCTTCCCTCACCACATGAATGCATCAAGTGTCCGTTTTTACTCCAGCAGGAGTGCAGCTGTTTTTCACGAGGAAAAACCAGCTCAGAGGATTTAAAGCTGGATGTCGGTGTAGAGTCCACTGAAGCCGGCGGTTCTGTGTCCCTTATCTGGGCTCCGGCTCTGTGAATGCGAGCCGTCCCGTCGCCACACAGGGTTGCAGTGTCGGCCGGTGGGGCTGCTCTCTCAGATAATTGACTTTCCTGACAGCGGTTATTGATGAAGGGAAGAAGGACGCACTTGTTGGTTTTCCTTCCACCTCGGTTCAGATTAGTCTTCAGCCTTTTTAGTCTGAGCCTTACTTTTTCTTTCTTTTTCTTCCTTCCTTTCTTTCTTACTTTCTTTCTGTCTTTGCCTTTCTCTCTTTTTTTCCTTCTCTCTCTTCCTTTCTTTCTCTCTCTCTTTTTCTTTCTCTCTTTTCTGCTTAGCTGATCGACTCCAAAACACGACCGCCGTGGGAAACGCAGTTTATTGAAAATGCAGAAACGCATGCTAGTCATAGTTTTCACTATAGCACATTGTTCTGATTATTAGACCAGCAGCTTTAGTCTTTAAAGCTTTCAACCAATCAGCAGCCACACAACGATTAATAATTGACTGATGAAAATCAAGCAAAACTTTATTCAAACTTCGTCATTGATTCATAAGCGCGTTCTCTTTCAACATTTTCTATACACCAGTTATAAAATATATTTTCACGGCCATTTGCATCAAATTGTTTTGAATTGATTTATTTCAGACCGGTTATTTTTCCCACTCACTCATCCAAACTGTTCCAGTTTTACGACATGCACTGAAATGCACGTTTTTTTTAAATCATTTAATCAGAGAAAGAAAGAGACAAAGAAAGAAGCTGTACATCAATACAGCGTCAGATATGTAGCAATGAATAAATAATATAGTGCGTGGGGTTTTGATAGTTCTGAAACGTTTTATGTGTTTTATGAGCTTTCCAGTTCTTTGTGATCAGCAGCAACACCTAAAAATGTAACTTTATGTATTTTTTTTCCATTAGATTATTATTGTTGTTACTAAAAATCATACGTTTTCATCCCAGCTCATTGAAGATTCGTTGTATTTAAACTGCTCATTCAGTTTGACATGACAAACCATAGTTTCTATGACGCCTTTAAAATCATTTCAAGAACAAATTGTTTCAGCATCTTTGGATTAATTATAACATTTTATGGACTTCACAAATCTCTTCAATGTACAAGACAAAAAGCGGTGGTCCTAGCACTGAACCTTGGAGAACTCCAGATCAGATTGTTCCTTTCCTACCTGTACAAGTTGTGTTTTAGAAGAAAAGTTATGATCAAGCGAGGGTCGATTTTAGCCGGTGCTGTCATTTAAAATGGTCAACGATTAGACTGCAAAGTTGTGTTACACAAAATCATCTTTATTTTTGCAGTTTGCCGATTTCATTTTGGCCATCTCTATAGCAACCGCCTCTGAAACTTGTTAGGCGCACAGTCAATAAAGTACTGAGTCGGCTACAACATCATTATTGTCAGGTGTGCATCCATTTGTAAAAAAAAAAATAAATAAATAAAAGTGATTAGTAGTAGTCTACTACCATCATTCAGTGCAGCTGGTTACCATGGAGACTGAACGCAGCCTCGTGGGTATTTTCATTCCCTTCAGATGACAACAAGTTCCCATGCTCTGCAAAGTTTGCGAAGTATTCATTTAACTGCTACAATTTGTGTAAAGACCTATTTGTAGTTTTATGTCTCCCAGGAGATGTTTACAGATCTTTCTGCAAACCTTGTAAATTGTGTTTGGTTCATGATGCTTGGTTCTGCAAATGCGGTCTATAAAACCTGATTGCTGTTGGAAGGTTTTCTGAGCTGAGCTGACAAAAAAAAAATATAGCAGATTTTTTTTTTATTTTTTTGAAGATAAAACCCCAGAGGAAGGTTGTGTTTAGAGATAAGGCAGGAAGAGGTGTGGAAGTGATGAAATGAAGCGGTTTCTCCCAGACTGAAGTTGTGTCATATCTCTTGCTAATGTAGGAGAAACTGACCTGAGCGATATCTGTGAGCACAAAACATTTTAGGGCTGGAAATACAGGAGTTAAGACCCCGCACCAAACCAAAGGAGCCTTTATCTGGAAAAACTGACAGACACACACACACACACACACACACACACACACACACACACACACACACACACACACACACACACACACACAAAGGATTGAGGAAAATCGAGCATGAATAGAGGGAAGAATCTGACATTCCTTGACAGGTTGTGCTTTGTGACACTGGATCATTTCTATTTGAGATTTCTTAAATAATAACATGTCGAGGACGTGTCGCGCTGTAAAAATGTCGGTTTACATTGTGAGCAGCTCAGTAGGTTGAACACTTTTATAACAGAGTTCCTATTCTACATGGAAAATGTATGGAAAAGCAAAATGGAGTGAGGACAATATGCATTTCCAGATTTTTTTCCCCCATTTGTATTGTCCTAACGTGTCCATCCACCGGTCAGTCTGCTGTTACTCCATCAATCCATCTATTCTTCCACATTTCCTCCATCATTCCCATTTATCCGTCTGTCCATCCATACATCTGTCTGTTCCTCCCTCCATCCCTCCATCCCTATGTCTCTCAGTCAGTTGGTCCATCAATCCATCCCTGTCCCCATTGATCGTTTTGTGACATTTCTTGCTGTTGTGTACCTGTAGAAAACCTTGGCTGTGATCATCAGGTCTTCATAGCTCTTCCATGTCGCCTGACGCATTTCCTGCGTTCTTTTTCTTCCAGACTATCTCCGCCAAAGTTATGGGCTGTCTACAGACTTCACCCAGCCGTGCGACTACAACAAACTGGTGCTCTCGCTGCTCTCGGGCCTGCCCAACGAAGTGGACTTTGCCGTCAACGTTTGCACGCTGCTCTCCAACGAGAGCAAGCACGCCATGCAGCTGGACAAGGACCCCAAGCTGGTCACGTTGCTGCTGGCCCACGCCGGCGTCTTCGACGACTGTAAGCCCCCACGTGCAAGACTTCAACTTTCATTTGATCGTAGGAGTTTGCTTTACCGTTTGGGATTATATCAGGAAAGAAAATGACTTAATTTCGATGTTGTGTTTCCTGAAGGAGCACCACCCAGCTGTCTTCTTCTCCCTCGTCTTTGTTTTCCCATCACTGTTGGTCTCTTTTTAGCACCTCCCAAGTCGAGGGGGAGTTGTAGAGCCATTGAAGGGAGATAACGGTAACTAAGCTAAGCTTTGGCTCTCCCTCTAACCCTTTTTATGTCCTTTTCCAGCTCTAGGCAGCTTCTCTACGGTGTTTGGGACAGACTGGAAGGAGAAAACCTCGCGGGACTTTGTTAGGGTAAAGTTTCCTCTCGCCTCTTTTAACTTGGAACGTCTAATAAATAAAAATCAAATGACTCAAATTTCCATCAATAACTAAGCTAACACACTACACTAATGTTCAAAGAGTCTTCTTTTCTTCTCTTTTTTTTTATTTTTATTTGAGCAGCTAACAAACATCTGGAATAAGGCGCTCTTATTGTTTAACAGAGGCATTTATCTAATATTACGTCCTCTAAGTGAAAAGATTTATTAGGCCATTACTAAACGACGATGTGCAGGTTTTTATTGCTCCAAATATAATTAAGTATTGATGCTGTAAAATCAGCTTATACGAGCATTCTTCTGGTTTTGATTCAGTAATCTCACCTTATTCCCACGATCAGGCGAATAGTAAAAGCTAGATTCGGATGAAGTGGAAAAATGACCTCCTACTGTGTTGTGGTGAATCTATTCCTGTCTGTTTTGATGAAGGCCTTCAGTCTGCTGCTGGTTTTAATTACGTGCCACTTTTTTTTAATTATTTTTTTTGTATGTTGGTCAGACAGTGAGTAATGCCGACTCATTTGCCAGATCATCGTTTTGTTTGTAGTCCCTCTTCGGGAGCTGATCTCGCTGCCGAGTGGATCGTCGGTCCTGTTAGCTTGGTGTTTTGACTGCATGTTGTTCCTTCACAGTTCTGGAAGGAGGTGGTGGAGGACGCCGAGGTCCGAGAGCTGATCTGGGACAAGAGCAGCTCAGCACAAGGTAAAATATTTTGGAGCAGAGTTGTGTGACCATTTTCCAATCTACTACTAAATCATAATTTATCTTTAAAAATAATGTAAATGTATAATATTCTTTTAATATATGGTATAGACTACCTTTTTTTGTCTCAAAATAAAAATTGTAATGTTTCATAAGATGCCTCCATATAGAATATCTGTGACTAGTAATAAGTGTTTTATATTGACAGATATGTACTTAAATTAGGATTTTAGTAGGATTTTAAAGCAAACAGAAATTAGCAATTTACATTAGCATCATATATTAGCAGTTTGCTTAGTTTGAACAGCTGGTATTACTAAAACCACTGCCAGCTTTTAATTTCTGGAGTTCTCTGACTTTTTGTCATCAGTATCATCTCAACAAGGTTAAAACAAGACCACAACAGCAGTTGGATATATTTTCAATGAATGATTGTAAAAACATCCTTTCAAAAGGAGAAAACCTGTTCATTCAGTGAGTGAATGAATGAATAAAAATAAAGTCCGAATATTATGAGAATGAACCTGCAGGGACTAGTCGTAGTATCACGAGATGAAAGTCGTAATAATATGACAATAAGTCATAGTATGAGGATGAAGTCATAGTCTTGTATTATGACTGCTCTTTTAATTTTGAGTTTATATTCTTGGCATGACCCCAATACTGTCATAAAACTTTTATAGAAAGTAAGGGTTTTTTTTTTGTTTGTTTTTCTTGAATCTCTTTCTCTGAATTTATTGTCAATGGTGATTGGTGATGGCATAAAATACCGAGACTTTATTCAGCAGTAACTTCCACACTGAAGAGTTTTCATTTTAGTGTGACTTAATAATTTACGAATGGTACATTCAATGAGTGTAAAAAGACACTCACATGAATATGTGAGTGTCTTTTTGAGATTCAAACTGGTTAGGACCAGTCAAACTGAAAATCTACAACTTCTGCCAGTTTTTCATAAAGTCTAGTCCTAAAACTAGATTTTAAGTCCTTCAGCCTGTCCTCTCGGCTTAGTCTGACCGACCCTTCCCTTTCTGCTCCGACCACAGATGGTACGTCCCGGGAGGACCACTGGCAGAGTCTCTTCCACCCGCCGCGGAACCCAGGCACCAGTGACATGGAGGCCCAGCGGGTGCTGCAGGTCGCCGTCATCCTGCGAAACCTCTCCTTCGAGGAGGCCAACGTCAAGCTGCTGGCGGCCAACCGAACGTGCCTGCGCTTCCTTTTGCTCTGCTCCCACTGTAACCTCATCTCACTCCGACAGCTCGGACTCGACACGCTGGGCAACGTGGCTGCTGAGGTGGGTCATCAGTTTGTGCATCGACTACAGATCAACCAGATGAAATCCTCAGTTTGTGTGCTCAACGTTCATGTTTCTTTTTTGAAAGTTACTGGTTTTGTTCCTGCTTCACCCTGCTGATGTGTGCAATGCTAATGTGGTTAGCTTAGCGCCATCAGGTTTTGATAAGATGGCTCCATAAAGACTCTAAAGAATCGTCTTTTTTTTATTTCATTTTTTTTTTAGCTCCAGCTGGATCCCGTCGATTTTCGGACGACGCACCTGATCTTTCACACCATCACCAAATGCTTGATGTCCAGGGACAGGTTCCTCAAAATGAGAGGTGGGTCTAGTCAAAGTATAGGCAGGAAACGCATGTGGTTTTGAGAGTTCCTAAAAAGTTTCTGTGTTTGTGCGTAGCTATGGAGATCCTGGGCAACCTAAGCAAAGCAGATGACAACGGCGTGTTGATCTGCGAGTATGTGGACCAGGAGTCGTACAGGGAGGTGATCATGCTCCTCACTCTGCCGGACCTCATGCTCCTCATGGCCTCCTTGGAGGTTCTGTACCTGCTGGCCCAACTGGGAGAGATTCCCTGCAGCAAGATCGCCTCGGTTGACCACAGCATAGGTACAAATTCACAGAAAGTCTCAATTAAAGAGATTTTCCCCTAATAAAATGCTTGAAAAACAGAAGTTTTGCTTTGTCTAATCTAAATACTAGTCTGAAAGATTCGATTTCTTCACAGCGCTATGCTGTAGTTGTGCGTTTCAGTTTAAGTTCACCGTCGGGTCCGCTTTGTCTTCCTTGTCTCGACTCAGACCTGTTGGTGCGGTTGGTGTCGGTAGACCTCCACACGTTCGGGCCCGACGCCCTGACGGCAGTGCGGTTGATCGAGCATCAGGCCAACGCCGAGCAGGCCGCCGAGGTCCGACCGCAGCTGGTGGAGCAGGTACCTGCAGCGGTGCAAGGGGCGACGGCACCGGGTAAGGCACCCTGAGAGACGCTTCAAGCTTTTTAACTTCCTTTTACTCTGTTAGACGGTAGATGTTGCGGGGGGAAAAAAAATCTCTCTGAAAGTTGGAAAAGAACGATTCCTCACCTTCCAGAAAGACAACGCCCAAAACCATAAAATCAAAGCTACAGTGGAATAGTGAAAACCAGAGCATATTCATGTGTTAGAAAGGACTCAGCCAAAGTCTGGACCTGAATCGAATTTAAATCTGTTGCAAGACTTTAAATAGAAATGCAAGCCACATTTCTTGGATCTTAAGTGTGCAAGAAATTTGAAAACTTCCACTTCAGAATTTTGCTTCACCTTGTGTCAAACTATCAGGAAAATACATTGCAGTGACAGGAAAAAGTTAAAGGTATTGACATACTTCCTGCTCTCTACATATGTGCAAGTCACTCTTCCAAAGTTCCTTAGAAGTGTCATGGTTGTATAAAAATGCTGTTGCAGTTGCTTTCCTTCAGATCAGTCAAAACCAGCCAGGTTTGAACCAAAGTGAATAACAATAATTAAGAGACTCCTGGCTGCTGTACATGGTTCTTTATTAGTTTGCTGACATCTAGTGGGTATCTATGTAGCACTACAGTCGAATGAAATTTGTGGCAAACAGTTTCTAATGCTTTCATAATGTCTCCTTAGTAACAAGGGTCCCTGTTCAGTCCAACGTTCCACCGCCTGGTATCGTCGAACTAGACGGGGAGAAGTTTACGCTGCAGTGGTGAGATTTGGCTTTTTACATCTATGTTGATCTCTGTAGGTAAAAAGACTGTTTTTTTTTTTTCTTAATTTCTAGTAACTATAAAACCTGTTCATTGGTTTCTGTCTAACAGGCTGAACGCACACTTTGAAACGAACCCCGAGGGCTCGGTTTCACGATCAGAAATGTACTCTGAGTACCTGGCAACATGCAGCAAAATGGGACGAGGCAACATCTTGAACTCCACCGGCTTCCTAAAATGCCTGCGGTAGGTACAGAGCGCACACGACTCGATCGAGTTGGTTTAGCTGCTGGGCACGACCAGTAGATAAATCCCAGAAGTGGGCTTATATATGTAGAATCACAACGTGTCTCTTCTGCACAGGACGGTGTTCCCCAACCACACTATGAGGCGGCAAGAAGAGGCAAAAGCCAGCAACCCGCTTCAGATCCTCCTGGTGGGAATAAGGCGAAGAGCAATCCCTCTCCCCATCCAGCTGTACTACCAGCAAACCCAGCAGCAGCACCAGAACCCGGCCGCAGCTCCTCCACCTCCAGTAGCTCGACACGAAGCACCTGGAGATCCTCAAGCTCCACCACCAGGTGCCTCTGGTTTTTGTTTTCTTCTGTTGAGATGAACATTTTGGTCTGCAAGCAAAATGCTTTGTGTTGTTGGGAAACTGCGGCTAGGAATGCACCGATATAAAATTTGGGCTGATATCAATGTTTGATATTAATATTGTTGTTGTGGCCAATAACCAATATTTACTAATATTATACATGTTTCACTACTGGGACATGGAATTTTAATGGGAAGCTTGCTGGACTCGCCTTTTGTAGAAGATGCCACTACTCTGCACAGAAGTTTCTGAAACGTTGAATCAATCTGTATATTAATAAATATTCATGTTGTTGTGTCACCAGGGTTACCGCCGGGACATCCTAATCCTGGACCACAGTTTGTGCGACCCCCGGGTGCCTCTAACAGCGCCCCAACCATGGCCTCACCCGCACAGGAAAGTTCTTGTGTAAACCACCCAGCTGTTCCCCGTCACCCTGGTCCCCCACAGGCGTCGCCACAGTTACCCCCAGCCCTGGTCCGAACAGCTCCAGGGGTACAGATCGCAACGTCCGCTGCGGCCGCCCAGAATCACAGCCCACAGAACCCGGCGCCCCCTCCCATGCCTCAGCAACAGCACTCCCCCATGCTCCCCACAGGTGCTCCCGTCACACTGTTTCAGCCAGTACCACAAGGCCATATCCTCACCGCCCGGGTACAAGGTGTGTGCTCCCAGGTCACCCAGCAACCACCTCTGCCTCAAACCCTCCCTGTCTCTGGGCCTCAGGGTGGAACCCCCCAGGTTGACACCCAGTGCCCTGCTACAGTTTCAGTACCCCCTTCCATCCAGGTGGGAGGCAGCCAGGCCATAGGGATAACGGGTGTGGCCAACTCCCAAGGCTCTCGCGTAACATTTCAAAATATTGCTCCCAAACCAGCACCAAACCAGTCAGGTGGGCCAACAGCCACGTTAACCCCTCCCAACCAGCAGCCTCAGCCTCAACAGAGCGTAGTAATAGTCAGTCCTAATCCCCAGCAGAATGCAGCCTACACCCCGGCCATACACCAGATCGTTCTTGCCAACCCCTCCTCCATTCCTGGTGCCCAGACTGTCCAGATCGCGGGGCAGCCCGGAGCTGCTTCCAGTCCCTGCTCACCTGCTGCCTCTCACTCAAATACCCAGGTCCAGTCCAATCAAGCTGTCAGCCACGCACTGTCCACGTTACGGCAACAGCAGCAGCCGCCCCCCCCCCTCCTCTCCAAATCATATCCCAAGCTCCTCCCACTCAACCTACCTCCACTGAATCCAGCTTGATCAAACAGCTACTGCTTCCAAAGCGAGGGCCTTCAACCCCGGGAGGGAAGTTGATCCTGCCTGCCCCACAGGTCCCCCCTCCGAACAACACGATAGCCCCCAACCCACAGGTAATCTACCAGAACCCCTCTCCTCAGCCGGTCAGCGTGCAGCTGGTCCCTGGCCAGCTTCCTGCTGCAGGTGCCCCGCCCCTCCAGGCGGTCCAGCTGCTGCCAGGACAGCTCATCTCCACCAGTACGCCGGGCGGAGCGGCCATCATCCAGGCCCCGACAGCAGCCGGACAAGTCACATTCACCGTGGTCCCCAACACTGGCTTCACCACCTCTACTGCTGCCGTCGCCGCCGTCAGCCAGGGCGCTGTGGCTCCGGGCGTCCCGCCACCACCGTTTTCTACTGGAACAGTCCCCCATCACGTGTCGACAGGCGCACCGCTCCCACCGCCACTGCCGGCTCCCCTCAGAGGAGACAAGATCATTTGTCAGAAGGAGGAAGAGGCCAAGGACGCCACAGGGCTGCATATCCACGAAAGGAAGATAGAGGTGATGGAGAACTCTTCGTTGGCAGAAGGAGACTCTTCGAACGGCAAAACGAGGAACGGGGACGTCGCAGCAGGTGCCAAGCTACTTAACGGTGGGAAGTGCGTGGAGCCGAATCTACCTCCATATCACTCAGGGAACAGCCAGGGAGTACTCAACGGCCCGGTAACAGAGAGCCTTTCCTCCAACGGGAAGCAGGCTCTCTCTCCAGGCCCGAACGCCCCCCTCGAGGGCAACGCCGACCCCAAGAAGACCCTGGTCAACGGGGTTTGTGACTTTGAGCGGAGCGATAGCAGTGGCAACTTTAACAAAAACATTCCAAATCACATTGCTTCCAAACAGTACTTGGGGAACGGGGAGGTGGGCGCCTCTGAAAAGACTTCTGACCAGAGTCTGCCCAGTCCGCCCCCTCCCCAGCAGGACACTGCCAAAGCCCAGCAGGCCGAGCGCCTGGCCAATGGACCCCAGGCTGCAGCTCACCGGCCGCCCTCGGAACTAACCAACGGACCTCTGGGGCCGGCGCTGGGGCACGGCACGCCTGTGCTCAGACAGCAACTGCTCCCCAACTCCTCGCTGCCCTGCGCCGTCGCTTCGCAGAATCCCGCCGCCTCTCCGGCGAACGGCGTGGCCTCAGAGCCCCGGGGCCTCAAGAGGCCCGCCGAGAGCGAAGAGCGAGGCCCGGCGGCGGTGGCCACTTCCTCTGGGATCCCCAGCAAGGTGGGAGTTCGGATCATCACCATCAGTGACCCCAACAACGCCGGCAGCAGCGCCACCATGGTGGCGGTGCCGGCAGGAACGGATCCAAGCACAGTAGCCAAAGTAGCAATAGAGAACGCCACTCAGCAGAGGAACTGCTCGCCTACACAAGCAGCTGGCGCCACGGTGAGTCACTCTGGGGTTTCCTCCACGTAAACCACATTTCTGCACATGTTCTCCTCCTAATGGGACTTGATGTTTGGTCTACCACATGATTTAGACTTTTGATGGCAGTAAGTTCTGGAAAAGGAGAATCACTGACATAGATCCTGTCCGCAACATGAGTATTTAGCAGAACATGTTTTTTGTCTGAACTTAATTGTTTAATCTGGGATTTTTTGTTGTTGTTATATTTAGTGAGGTTTTGAGATTAATCTAAAGGTTATGTCTGCCCACTTTGCAGATGTCTAGTATAGAAGTTGTTTTAGAAATCTGAACTATAGAGCCGTTTTTCTACTTTTTGTTGTTTTTGTTAAGAAATGAGCTCAAAGTTGCACCTGTTTTGTCACCTACTGGTGTGGAAAAGGGTTTTGATTGAAATCCTATTTGAAATATCCAAAATGTAGGAACTGTCACTTTGCAACCTTAATTAAGGTTCCAATGCCATCTGTGACATTTACTATATTTAAATTTTGACTTGCTAAATTATTGGTATCTTTGCTGTAAATGTACTTTGAGTTTAGAGTATTATCTGCAGGGCTGTTGTTGGGTAAATTCTCGAATCTCTAAAAGTTTGGAGGTTAAGAAGGTGAGTCCAGTCAAGACCATGTGGCTCTCACTGATACCCACCTCCTACAGAAAAACAGCCGAGTGAACAACTTTGGCCACGAGAAAGGCCCGGGTTACATCTCAGCCAACATATTAAACCTAATCCTGATGTCACGCGTGCGTCCGATGAATCCATTCGTCCGTGTTTCTAAAACCACGTCTCCTCTCCAGCCGACTGCCACCCCGCCCCCAGCTCCCTCCTCGCAGCCGGCAGCAGCAGGCAACCACAGTCCGCACCTCCCAGCGCAGCAGACCCCCACGTCGCCGACGGAACCGGGCAGGAAAGCAGGGCAGAACTTCAAATGTCTGTGGCAGTCGTGTAAACGGTACAGCGCCCCCTTCTGCTTCGCTATTCACCTCCTGTGTGATCATTTCAGCCACATCTTTGTAAAAGCGTCCATTTTTTTTTTCCAGGTGGTTCGAAACGCCGTCTCAAGTGTTTTACCACGCAGCAACGCAACACGGAGGAAAAGAAGTATATGGAGGCCACTGTCTGTGGGAGGGATGTGAACCTTTCCCCCGGCAGAGACTGTCCTTCATCACACATCTGCAGGTAAAATCCCGTCGTCGGCCAGATGAAAACCCATTTTTATCCTCCTTGATATAGAAACAGTATTTGACGTTGTTGTGTGAACCGCGTCCTCTCTGCTTCCCCAGGATAAACACTGTTCCAGAGAGGCTTTGCTGGCTGGACTCAAACTAGAGGAGCAGCAAGCACAAAGTCCCAATCAGACATCTTCCCAGTGCGTGCGACTTCCCGTCTGACGCGACTCGTAGCTTGAATCAAAACCCGTCCACGTTTATTTGTCAAATACCAGCTTCGCTAACAGCGGTTTGTGTTTGCTCTGTGAAGGACTCCGCCAGCGGCAGGCAGCACTCCGGCACAACGAGCACCGAAAGCAATCGTCAATCATCCGAGCGCAGCTCTCATGGCCCTACGTAGAGGTTCTCGAAACTTGGTCTTCAGGGACTTCACAGTGAGTGCAGCCAGACTCACACACGGTTTAAACACTGTTATTAATATTTTTACTCGTGATGGGATTTACAACGCTTTCTTTTACTTATGTCTTTAAAAAAGTGTCCTTTTTCTCATATTCATGCTTATTCATGTCTCAGTTGTAGAATGTAGCATACCACCACAATATATTATTAATAACAGTAATAAAAGATATCATAAAATTGTTAATTAGATCATTTGTGTTGTTTTTTGATTCTTTTTTTTTTTATCTCCTACACCTGGTGCTAGAAACGTTTCACAATTTCCCTTGAAAGTGCTTGAATTTTACTGTGGGAAAACTCAACAGGCCTTTTGATAGATGACATCCGACTTGTTGACTTTGTGGGTGTCACTTCTGCTTGTCGAAGGCAATCAGAAAAGCAAGAACAAATACAATTTGAGTAGGCAGAGACATTATAGAAGAGGCGGAAACAAAGCACCTGATGGTGTTGTAGGCGAATGAGCTTCTCATCGAGATAACCTGCAGAGTAAAGGGATGTTTGCATTTCGTGTTTTCCTGTAGGACGAGAAGGAGGGACCGGTGACCAAACACATTCGACTAACTGCTGCCTTAACGTTAAAGAACATCGCCAAGCACTCTGACTGTGGTCGCATGTAAGTTTCCTGCTTTAAAGAACGTTTGAATCCACAGTGTGGCGACGTAATAAAGCCTTCAAGATGATTAAATCTGCAAAATACAGTTGTGGCCACATTGTTTGGAAAACCCTGGTAAAAATGAATATACAGCCTTAAAATAGCATCTTTGTTTTATTGTTTTTCACAAGGATTAGTTATTGGTGCCTCTATGTGCCTCTGAAATAAATGTAATTAAGCATCTTTTATTTATTACTTTTTGGAAGCTTTTTGCCAGTAATCCATCTCTTCTGAGTCCCATTGCTATGAACATGATGTAATATTTCAGCTCTTGAAGGCGGGAACCCTTAATTAAGTTTCCACTGCACACAGTGAGCAGGATGGTGAGGGAGAACTACCACGAAGCGAGGCGTCTTGGGCTTTACCAAGTCTCCATGACAACAAGGCTCCACCTGCTTTATGTAAACAGGTGGAATTCACTAAACAACAGGGACTTTACTGTAACTGAGTATGTTGGTCTAAATAGACTGAGATTGAGTTGAGTTGAAAAAGCACCTAATGTCTAGTGTTCTGCATGATGGAGGAATTCTCGAGTTCTGGAACCTTTTGTTTTTCTTCCAAAGGTTCTGGATTCTAAAGGCTTTGAAACTCCTGATTGCTGATAGTTCATGAGTGGATCTTAAACATCCCTCTTCTTGTGGATGATCAACCTTGTGAAATGTGATCCTCCTACTGGCTAAAGGGGATTGTAGAAACTATTACCTGCATGGGACGCCAATTAATGGACTTGTACCTTTTCTTTTTTTATATATATATACAATTTTTCAAACTGGATATTTTTCCCATTGAGTAATTGTACTCTAATTACAAGTTCGTTTGCAGACATATAATTTTTTTTTACTTCAAATGTGTTGTTAGCAGAGGTGTCAGTAACTGTAGCCAGCACTGTAGGACAAATCTGAATTCCCACATTTCAGATTTTAATTATGCTGGTTTCATGTGATGTTTTTGCTGATGTTTCTGGATTTTTTTTCTGTTTCGTCCCTCAGGTTGGTAAAAAGGCACGAGACGCACCTCTCTGTGCTCGCTTTAAGTAATATGGAGGTCTCCACCACGCTCGCCAAATGCCTTTATGAACTCACACGCTCGCTTCAGGCTTAACGCCAAAAGGACGACCACCTACCATCCTCCAGCCCTCGCTCCTCTGAAGGCGCCGGCGAGCCGTAGCCGGTCCACCGCGGGGGTTGGGAGGGACTCACGGGGAGCGGAGGAGAAGGGAACCAGGACGAAATTCTGCCGCTCCCACCTCCACCCCTAAAACTCCGTTTGATCCCTCACCCACTTCCTCGCTCGCCAGCCTTGGTCCAACCGCCTGCCCTCTTCATCACACACAGGGGGGAAATGAAAAGAGGGAAAAAGAAAAAAGAAGACAAAAAAAAAAGAAACTGCCTTTGGGGATCTTCCACCAGCTGCCCACCAGGGGGAGCTCCTTGAGACTGCTTCCCCGAGGGACTCCACTGACAAAACCCCCCCCAAACATGAGCACATCTTTGTTTCAGTGTAGTCTGGTTTTGTTTTTGTTTTTCCTCCTCCTTTTTGTTTTTGTTTTTTTTTTTTGGTGATCCCGTAAACAGGAGTGTGCTTGAGTTCTAGGGTGAAGAGGGTGAGTGGGCGGGGCCGCGGAGGGGGCGGGGCTACTGAAGGTTTCTCACAGGGTTGGAAGGACGACTCGGCCGGCGACTGGAGCAGAGAAAATGTTTCTTTAGAAACTCGGTAGCTTGGTTTTCTTACTTGAGTCAATATATTTTCACTTATTTATTATTGAAATGAATACCATTACAATTAATAAAAAGAAAAAAAAAAAAAAAGAATCTTGTAAATATGTTGTGAATATATATAAAGAAGATCCTTTGATGCCGATGCAGCCACTGGAGAACACGCTCTGTGGGGTAATAGAAGCATTACTTTGACAGGATTTAATAAAGTAGTACGTTTGTTTTTGTTGGTTTTTTTTTTTATGATCCTTGGTCACTTGTATCTAATGTGATTCTATACTCAGCAGTGGATGAATGTACTTAAAAACTTGTAAATAATTCTGCAAAGGTACTGATGCTGTAAAGCTTAGGGGTGGGGTTAAAAGCAGTTTTTTGTGGAACTGTGACATTTTTTGTATTATAATACCTTGTAGAACTCATTTTGCTGGCTGAAAGAGTATGGAATAATATATCTCATGTCATTTTGTAGAAGAAAAAAAAAAATATTGAAGGTATTCTCTTCCCCTAATCCCCCTCCCCCACACGTTCCTCCCCTCAACACGTGCACACATACACACACACAAGGAACATATAATCCACTGTAAGCGTTTTTTGTCATCGTACGGGCACGGCGCGCGTACCAAAAATTATTTTGTATTTGTAAATTGGTTTAAATACATGGAGTTTTTATACAGGTTTTCTCCTGTGTTCTTTGCTTTACGTGCAGGTATGATATTTTCTTCACTACTTTTTTCTATCTTAATATAGTGTGGAGTTTTATTGTACTATTTTTTCATTCTTACTACCATGCCACATTCCGGCTCACGTCCTCAGACTGTCCTCTCTACCGTGTGTTGTGTAACATTTGACTGCCTGTCGTATTAGCATCTGACCAGGGCGACCCCAACCATCTTCATTTCTGCGGTGTCAGTAGGATGTGTGACTATACATAGACCTAACAGTCTGTTAGAGATTGGCTTTATTTACTTTGGTGACTGTTTATAGTTTTTAAATAAAACACTGAACATTTTGCCTGGGGCTTTGCTTGTTTTTTTTTTTCCTGTTTTATTTGATCTGTTTATCAGAGGAGAGACGGTTGATTATTGCACAAGAGGGTATTTTTACATACATCCAGGTTTAGCGTTACTTATTTACTTATTTACTACACTTGTTACAGATTCTCACTCTACACTTAGCGCTAGCACGGATAAAGCTGCCTAAAAAGCTTTAAAGAAACGATTCCAGTTGATATTAAGTCTACGAATGTACATCTAAATGAAGGAGAAAAAGGTTTTTAGCAAAATCAGACGGCACTAACTTGGTCTTATGTGACATTTCTCATTTGAACGAGGGCTGCTGCTCGATACGCCGATTTACCAAAACTCATTCGGCCGGTTACCGATACTTATTTTTCTATACCTACTTACTATAAACTATATGGCTTTCTCTACTGTGGAATTAAAATACTGCATTATCGTTGTCATTAAGCCAAATGCAAATGCTACAAAGGAGGCTGAAAATGATGCAAGACTTTCGACTTGCATTATGTTTTTGTTTTTTTTTGTTGTTTTTTTTATATATTTTTTTTTATTTAGTCAACCATCAACAACAGGACATTGAACACAGGGACAAAGCAAACATGGCATTGTTTTTCTTTTTTCTTCTTCCCTGCAGGCATTATTGTCACTAGTTTGTCATATAAAAATACCTTTTATGTCAGTGGGTTATTTTGACGGAATGGCCGATGTCCAATATTAAATTTTCCAGCCCGTGCGAATAATATTGTGCAAACTTCATTTGAACATTAAGGGTGCTAAGAAGACTCTTGCTATTAAATAACAAAGAATAAAAATGGCACCTTTCCCAGCCATCTAATAAACCTTGACTCATGCCTCTGAAGTCTCTTCCCTGTAGCTACATTTCTCAACACGGAGTTCTTGCTGATCTGGAACTTTGCTCCCTTAGGCCTGATAATCTCAGCAGAGAATTTTAGCTATGACTACATAGAGAAGGCAACGATTTCAAGCAGTTAATGGAGTAATGCTTATCACTCTGATGTGATAGCTTTGTTGTGGTTGATCAACGGAGATTCAAGTTTGATTGCACCTCCATTCATCAACTGATGTCCACTAGTTTCTGCTGTTTTCCTTTGAAATACCTGCAGAAAATGTCTCCCTTTTTTTTTTTTTTTAAAGTATATTCCCAGACAGAGCAGCTCGCAGGGAGACTCCTTCCACGATTCTCTTTGTGGGTCTGTCTCTGTTTTGAGGACTTTGAGATCTATCTGTCACTTCAGCTTTCTGTTTCGCTCTTTGTGTTTTCCTCTCTACTCTCCCATGTTTCAGGGTGTAACAGTGGGGCTTCCCCACTCAATGCGCTTTAATATTGTAAATTGTTCTCACCTGTTCTTCCACTAATCCAGTCTCTCAGTTTTAATCGTTCAGGTTTTAGCCGCTCATCTCTGGATTCTTTCGTCACTGTCCATGTGGTTCCTGTCCTCCTGGTTCCCTTCTTGTTTTTCATACTGCTGGTAAGTTTTCACATTCCACATACACATGACACTTGCTTGCCTCCTGCTGGCTTTGAGGACATCAGCTTTACTAAATGAAAATAGAAATAGGAATTTACAATTAATAATTTAGAAAGCATTCCTCCCTATAGAGGAACATTACTTACTTAGATTAAGTAAGGAACGTTTCCCTGATTATATTTTGTATCGAGACCAAATTACAGCAATGGACCAATAAGAAAGGAGAAGACAGAGGAGAGCATAGACAGAATTTATGATTGAGCGATTTAATTAAGAGCTTTTATTCAGAGAATACGATTGGAGGTTATTTCTGATGGTTCTGATCTTCCCAGGTTGGATCTCTTCAGTCTGTAAACCTCCATCTTCAGCGCCACCAATCAAGTGGAGGAAGATAAGAGAACCCATTTGAAAAAAAAAAGTAAGAGCCTTTACTTTTACACAACAAAACATTTTTAACATGAAGGAGGTGATTTCTGTCTTTCTGCTTTACTTTCTCCTCACTGACCCTTTTGTTTTTGTCTGATTTGTATCATTGAGTCTTTTCATAACGGCCGGGCCCTGATGACGGAAGGAGGATCAGGAATAGAACTTGGACCTGCTGCACCTGCTGATGTAAAAGTTATATTCAGTTTTATAAATGTTTAGGACATGGTTATGACTTGATCAGAAAGTCTGAATCTGTTGTTTAAAATTATTTAGAAATTTGCATGATTCAAACAAGACAACAGCGCTGGACCAATCAGGGGACAGAAGACACAGAGGACAGTAGAGACAAAGAAAATCCTGCTGGAAATCCAAAAAAGTTGTTTCTTGATGGAACAGGAATAAAGAGACACAGATCGTGTGAAGTAGGACCTTCAATAACAAATCAATCATTGCCATAGAAGATTATGTTGAAAATTCACCTGTTTAAGGGTCAGACATTGAATTTTAAGGAATTTTAGAAAAAGTAAATGAGCTGATGTTGTATGACACTATTCCAATCATTTAGACCACTCAAAATGATTTACACTAGAGTCACATTCACCTGTTTACGCTCACACATTTATACACTGATAGGTTGGCAGTTTGGTAGGTTGCCTTACCTTGGGGGCACATTAACATGTGACAGGAGGAAGCTGGAATCAAACTTACAACCTTTTGATCGCAACACAACTACACTGCCCACAGAACCCTCAAAGAAAACCCAGAGCTGATTTATGATCCCAGATTTAGACTTTGAAGATCAATAATGTCTCTGATCATCCCAGGTTGGATTTCCTGAGCCTGTAATCCTCAACACCACCAGTCATGTGAAGGAAGATAAGAGAACCTAGTTGACAAAAAAAAGTAAGAAAATGTTTATCTTTCAACATAAATAAACATTTCAGATATAGCTGCAGAGAGTTGAGCTATAGAAACTGTTTCTATCTGCTGTCTATGTATATTTTCCTCTTTAACTGTTGTCTTTTCTCTACTCCAACTCATGTCACATGACTTGAGCTGACCAGCAATTAAAGCAGAAGACCTGCTCCACCTGCTAATCTACTGGATGTAACAGATTGTGGAAAAGGTGAGGAGATGATAATGACTTAATCAGAAAGTCTCCTTCAATCATCTGTTATTTAGACAGAAAAGAAAGAATGTGTGTCTGTTTTGTGTGACGATTCTCCAGCATTACTGAGATAAGACAACAGGATTGGACTGAGGAGACACAGAAAATCCTGCTGAAAATCCCGAGATCCCAGGTTGTGTCTCCTCAGCCTGTAAATATTCAGATTTACAAATTATGTGACAGTTTTAGCTCCAAATGGAACTGTCCCTTTCCTCCTGTCTGTCGGCTGTTTGCGTAAACGAAACCAAATGGATAAATCCACCCTGTGCTGTAATACTCACCGCTTCCAATAGGGGGTGCCAGAAGCGCAACTTTTGCAGCTAGACTGCAAGACATGTGGCTGAGACTTTCTGAAATCTATGCCTCATTTTTCGCTAAAAATACTTCCCGGATACCTTCATTTCCGCCGAACAACACAGCAAGGACTTAGACGCTAAAAACACAGCGTAGAATTTAGCCTCAGCTCTGTTCAAAGGTGAGTGACGATAATTTACATTAGCTAACCGAAGCTAGCTGCTTGGAAGCTACAGGCGACGTAAGCAGGTGCTGTTGTTCGAAGCCGCTAGCTTTTAGCTGTCTCCTAGCCAGCTAGCTTGCTCCTGACCTTCATTGCAGCCGTTGTGGCTAATAATAAACAGTATTCAGGCGCTCTGGTCGCTGCACTAATAACACGGAGACAGCTTTCAGAAGACTTTGGTTGGAGCTAGCTGTAGTTGTCCTGCTATCCAATAACAACCATGTTGTTACCGTCGTGTTGGCACAAGTTGGTGCTAATTTAGTCTCTCCAGACAGGAGGCCGTGCTCACCAAAACAGCTTTTAAAAGTAGAAACTGCAGACCTATATCACACGCTAAATCCCGCTGAACACATTTAGGTTTAGTCAAACATTTGAAGTGTGGTCAGAGATTCAGCAGTTAGTCTGCTGTTATAAATGGCCTCTGATAAACTAAGTTGGGTTGACAGTTGAAAAACAAAGCTCAGCAGCGGTGTTGACATGATATCAGCGGAGTGGAGGAGAATGTCTTTAGGCCAGAGCATCAGACTGAGTCAGTGTGACCTTAAATGGCTCACTGGGATAGATTTTTATATGAAAATATTATATGACAAACTAATCTTGATTCAATCCCCAGAAGCACACTGTGCAAGATGAGCGTGTTCACTCATTATCATTAACATTGGCTACAGATGGGCTTGTTTACGATGATTCAGACATAGTCAAGTCTGAACTCTCCGAAGGGAACTTGGAGTTGATTAGATCTTAAATCTAAGCAGTTGTTGTCCGTGTTTCAACACAAGGTGAGTGACAGAATCAAACCCTAAAATTATTTCACTTTCATTTTGATTCAACAGCCAGCCTCCAGTCTTCAAACGGAACAACCCATCTTGACACGGGAACAGTTGTAGCTACAAGATTAAAACTTGTCCTAAACTGCAAATGGTTAAACAGCTAGCGTCAGCTTATCCTGTCATATTTATTTACTGACATCTTTGGCCTTTTCCTGTTTGTTTGTTGTTTGGGGGTTTTTTTGCCTCGTTGGCAAAATACTTTGGAATACTGCTTTTGTCTTTTAGTCCAAAGAGGGTTGAACGGCTCTTCTCCGGGTCTACTTGTAATGTGGCTTGTGTTTGAGTCGTGATTGTTCCAATGAGCCTCTGCAGGAAGATGAAAATGTATATTTGTATTGATCTTTGACACAAATGAGGATCTTTGACAACCCTGGTTTGTAACACTTCGCAGACTGACAATATCGCTGGCTTTGATTCTGTTCTCATCTTACTAAATTTCTTTAGCTACAGGCAGGATGTGTTGCGTTTTGAGATATGTTGTTGTACTGCATGTTGTCAGTCATACTCTTTTTCAGTCATTTCTTGACTCTGCAGGTCTGGGAGTCAGTGCGCCTGGATGTTGCTGGTGAAACGGCTCAGTTGCAGAAAAATGGACAGTTAGTTTATAATTGAACAAGTGGTGCATTTATTTTCTCAATTCCTGAAATCATCATTTGAAAACTGTTTACTAAAATGGAAGGCTGGCAGGAAAAACAAAACAGGTCTTTATAGGGGCAAATACTTTTTTTCAATACTGTATAAATGCTCCATGTTCTAAATAGGTTAAGGTCATGAATTTACATAATTAAAGAAACTTGATAAATAGTTGTAAAATGCTGATTAGCATTATGCAAAATGCTAAAAAGCAAAGATTATCTGGCTTTTATTGCATGTGTTCAAGTGCAAATATGTCTATTATAATATTTCACTCAGGATGTGCAGTGTTGACAGGCAACAGTTGTTTTCATTTTCATTAATGTTATAGCTTTTTGACATCCTGGTTTTTAGAGATCAACAAAAATATAACAAGGGGGAATTCTTAAACAGTCAGGCTAGTTTCTCGGGTGGCCAGCCTGCAGCCGCTGCTTTACGCATGGAAGTTTCTGCAGTTTTGAAATATTATCCGTTGTGTGTTTCAAACCATGTGTTGTCGCCTTTTTTAGCCAGCTAACTGGCCGTGCTGTGCTAAACGTTTTAGTCTATTTCAAGCAGTTCAAGTAATCCCGTCTCAGCAGGATTATTGATCTGCTTCCGTGAGTTATTATTAAATAGACACGAAACACACTTTGCGTCTCCTAGGCCCGACATTAAAAGCTTTGAGTTGTTGTTTTACTGGTAAAGACAAATTGCACAACTCACTCCTGTTGAACTGAGCTGGAACCATGGAGAGCAGTGGAAGCTCTCAATACTCTTTAAACCCACCTGGAAAATTAGCAGCAATTTGATGGATTTCCAGCTGAAAACTTTCTAATCTTTATGTTTCTGTTGTCGTCATGATCAGGACCACCCAGGGCCGGACATGACTGGAGCTGGAAGTGGTGAGATCTTTGGCTCTTATATAAAAACCAAAAATAAATAAATCTATAACTCCTTGAAGTGGATTGTTGTTATTTTTTTCAAATATTAATGTAATGTGCTTTTACGTCAACTGAATAATTATACATAAATGTGTTTTTTGTGTATGTGTGTATTCATTTTTTTTTTTTTGTGCTGAGTGATGCTTTGTTTAGTGATCTGTTGTGCTGTGTGTGCAGGGGGCCAGTCCCCGTCGGAAGGGGCCGACGGCGAGGAGCCAGAGAAGTGTCCAGTCTGCCTGGGCACGCTGGCCGGAGGAGAGCTCGCCATGCCGGACAGCTGCTGCCATGTTTTCTGCCTCAGATGCCTCCTCACATGGGCACAGGTGACGCTTGTGTAAACTAAAACACGTGTTGTGATTTTTCTGTTTGAGTCAGTTAGAAAAAAAATTCAAGTGTCTTTGCTCTACCATGGCAGATGTCTTCCTCGTGCCCTGTGGACAGAAGACCATTCACTAATGTTTACAGATGGGACGGCCACCTCGGCCTCGTGCAGGTCAGTAACCTTTTAACTGGTAACTTCATAACACTGTAATGAAACGGAGAGCTAGTTTCTGTCTGACCTGAGCAGATCAAGTGTCTGATGCGATTCAAAAAACATTTGTAGAACAAAAAAGCCAGATGGTTTTAATGCGATGTGGACCTTCTTTGGATCTGAACAGGACGTGTTGCTTTTTGACTTTTTCACGACTGTCTGAACAGCCCACTTGCAATCTTTTCATGCTCCCAAACATTCAGATTTATGCCACTTCCACATGTGAAACTAAATTGGATATATATTTGATAGTTTTCAAGACACATGCATTTTACCCTGCCAAGCCTTTAATGTAGTGGTTTTAAATTTCTGTCCCAAGTTTAGCCTTCAGCAAGTGAAATGCTCATTTTGGTTCAAATCAGCTGACTTGGCGATTAAAGGATATACCGTTTCTTTGTGTTGATGAACACTATATGTTTTGGGCCACTATCCTTCCTTTGAATAAATATAAACATAATTTGAAACTGTTTTGTTTTTATCCTGCTTATCTTTGATATAAAAACAAAAACAACAAACTCATTGTTAAGGGAGCAAATATATTTTTTGATGCATGGAAGTGTTTTTTTTTTTTTTTTTTCTTAGATTCCTGTAAGGAGGCAAACAACTCAAATAGAATCTGACATTTGCTGCTGTCGAAAACCTGAACAGAAAGTCTGCCACAAGTAAGTTCTCCTGACACATTCTGGTATTCGACTAAAGAATGATCAGAGTTTCTCTTTAAACCTAAATGGTATTTATATGTTGTTCACACAGAAACAAGCCTGTTAGGAGATTACGGCAGCAGAAAATGGAGAGAAAATCTGACGTCAAAACAAGAGGCCTCGTGCGGAAGTGTATGTTTTGTTTTTTTTTTGTTTTGGTTTGGTTTTTTTTGGGGGGAGGGGTTTCAGAAATGTGCCCTTGACCGTCTTTACAACAACTGATTTATCAATATCTCATTTTAGGTAACGACGAGGAGCCATCTTCTCTAAACAGAAAAAAGGTGCACTTCTTCATCCATTTCAACTGGAAACAGATTTCTGCTGTAGTGGTTCGAAACTTAAAATGACTCATTTAAATCTAAATAAACTGAAATTTTGATTATCATTAATGGGTGAAATGCTTACTCCAGCAGAGTTGAATAACTGGGAAGGTTAGAAATTCTCCATCTGACGCACAAAACTATCTGACGAACAGTAATATTATTTTCCATCACACCATGGCTTTGAGGCACAAACAAAGGAGGGGTTTTATGGGTAGCAAGAGCTTAGTGTGAGTTGCAGCAAACTGAATCACACCGTTACTTGTCAATAATAAAGAGACACAGATGGTTTGAGGTTAAGACTCACACAGAGTCTACACACGGATCTTACCCTGAAAATACTTCAAATTATTAAACTACTAACAAGTAACTCTGCTACACGAATATGTCACACAGAAATATTACTTAAAAACAGTTTTTGGTCTGCTTGTTATTTTGAACACAATTGTTTCTGAGTCTCAACCTTGTCTGTGACCTACCCCAGCAGTCACAGTCCTGGATTATCCAATCAATATTAGCGACTGGCGTTGTGTGGAACATCTGTTGTTGCTTTCAGGGGTTATCCCACTGCTGGGTAAAACAAAATCCAATTTCCAGTTGGTCTTCCGGAGCTTCCTTTACTCTTGTTCCAGTTTTAGCGTCTTTGTTTGATGTCGTTGGTGTTCCACATGTCTTATCCAGGTGAGGGGAACAGAGTGCTGCACGTGGTCTCCGCCCCCCTGCGACTCTATAACGATACCAACACAGGACGTGTAAGTCTCACCGCTGGCTGTCAGTTTGTAGCTTTAGCCTTGAATACTTATTAGCGTTCTTTTTTGGTTCGTTTTTCTTGTTCTGCAGTGCAGATCCTGTGTGGCTAGCACAGCACCTAGCATACGACACTGGAAGCACACAGTGCAAGCTGCAGGCGCAACGATGCCCTTGGCTCTCCTCTGCTGCTCCCATTCCTGCTGATGGGCCCCCAAGGTAATGAAACTCCAGGCTACCCCTGCTGTGAGGAAGGTTGACCTATAGTAATTCAGTTGTTCCTTAAACACCCACTGGTTCCTCAGCTGCATTTGAACGCTACAGTGAAAGTTGTATTTTTGTAGCTTAATAAATAAAACCAGCTGATGGTATTCTGATGTTTGACACTAAAGCACATCTCTCTAAAAACACTAACACTACTCCAGGGTTTCCGCACGGTAGTAAAAGGTAAAAAAAGTAAATGAGCTCAAAAAAAAAAAGGCCAGTGTAAGGCAGTAAAATTTTCATCATCCCTTAAAAATATTTTTAATTTTCCATTGATTCTCACTTATTGTTTTAAGTTTGGTTTACCAAAATTTACATAAAAAATTATAACTACCATACTGGTACAGATGGACTCCAAGCTGCTGTACGCATGCGTCGTGTTGGAACCGCCTAATCTGTTGAGACTAGCTAGTCATTTTGTGCTTCACCATGGGAAAATCTACATTTTCACAACTTTGGCTTGGTAGTCCGAGATTCAAAGACTAGTTGAGCGAAAGGCATTTGTAAAGTATGCAGGAAAAAAAAAATGGGACTGACTGGAGTATCCACCATTCATCAGCAGCAGATTCTGCACTGTGGAGAATGTCCCCGTTTCGTTTTTTGATGCTAAACGAAGCGATGCAACTTCACACTAAAGCTCAGCTACAAACTAAAGTTTTACCAGCAATGCAACAGGAGCTGCAGACAGGCAGCAGACCTTGCGCTCAGAGCTCAGCTGCTCTGAACACTGCAGTAACTAAAGTTAAATAACACCAACTGCAAACAACAGGTTGCATTGTGAACATACTCAAAAGTGAAAATTCCACTGCAATTGTAGAAAAAATGGCAGAACTTTTACATACAAGTTTATCTTTCATTATTAGCTGATACCACTTAGAAACATTTCATGTTATTCTTTACATCTGGAAATTTCACAAAGTCAAAAAGACAATTCTTTTTCTTGTCATCCGTAGCTGCGGTACGTGGTAGAACGGTTCTGTTAACTAAATGAAACTTTCTTAATTTAGAGCAGTGCACCACAGCAAAGGAAAAATAACTCAGAAAACCCTTCAAAGAACAACTCAAAACCACTCGTACCTCCCCTCACTTTCCGTGTCGACTAGCTACATGCAGACTCTGTGTGGCTATCTTTAGCATAGCAACAAACAGCTCCACTATATTAATGAGGATTCAACACCATATAACCCGCAAACGTTTCCCACACAAAGGGCAACACATTCAGTCCTTAACAGTTTCATGTTTTCAGGCTTGATGTTTATTTTGGGATTATAAAATGATCATCTGAACACAGCTGTGATTGATTAGCTAATTTAAACAGCTAAACGATTGTTAACGATGATCTGACAGAGTTGGTGTGTTGGTCACCCAGACACTGAATTTTGCTGCACATGGACATTTGTTTATATATATGAATATAATACCCTTGAACCTCGTTATCAAGTTGTCCTAGTGTTGACAATTAGTAGCAAACTAATTATCTATTGAAAATAAAACACTGGCTTGTGAAATTGGAATGTCATTGCATTTTCCTGATATTCTTTAAAAAAAAAACAAACAAATATCCTAAGTCTTATGATTTTAAGATAAACACTAAAATTAGAGCTTTTTGGCAGAGCTTTTTAGGTTGTGGTCACGTTAAAGTCACAGTCAGACCTTCAATTAAGTGGGCCGTCATCTTACATGGGTCAGTGCTCCGATTGCAGCTTTCTCACAGATCGTAGATTATCAATCTATAAAAAGTTTGACCTGCCGATTTCGATTTTAGCCAGTGCCATTTTTTTTTTTTTATTATTATTGAAATGTCGCTAATTATAGGAAGAAAATCTCTGAGTTGGTTGTAGTCGGATCACTATTGATAACAACAACCTTGCAGACATGACCCAGTAGGTCAGTCCATCAGTCAAACCTTTCACTGCAGAGCAAAAGAGGAAAGTGGCTGAATTTTAGACCTTTGCTGGAGTAGAAAAGATCAGAGGATGAGATTGACTTCACATAAATATCGACTTATCACAATCTCCCAAAATGGAAAAAATTGGCTCTATTTTGTGTTGGTAGTGAAAATATTGTAGAGATAGTAAAAAGTAGTAAATTCAACTCTACAATTCCTGTATAAACCATGTACAATTGGAAAATGTAACCATTATGAAATATGTTTCTTAATTCAGTGACATGAATTGTAATTCTTATTTAACTGCTCAAACTCTTTGAATAATTTCATATTTTCAAATCTATTGATGTATATTGAAACAGTGGAGAAAATTGTAAAAAAAAAATAAAGCAGTACCTCACAGTCTGTTTTCAGATAACTTAATTGGAATGTATTATGATTAATCAAAAATTTTTATCATATGATTGGACATTTTTCACAGGATGATGGATGCCCATTTTTAGGATTTACAGTTTTGTTGCATTGTGCAGGCGGCGTTTTCCAGGTTGGAACAGCTCATCTCCATTTGGTCTCATCTCATCTCCCTTCACCCCCAGTGCATCGTTTAGTTCTAGTAATTTTGGTGAGTAACATCTGATGCTTTGGAGATAATTAAGAGCTATTTACAGTTAATTAATTATTAATTAGTTAATTACAGTTATTTACAGAAATCACAGAAATACTGATTCTTTTTTTTGTTGTTTGTTTTTCAAACTATTTTTAAGGATCTTAGTTGTTGCTACTATTCCAGTTAGACTATTTCAGAGAGGGGCATGCAATCTCGGTCCTTGTGTGCAAAATGTGGTGTGTCACAGATGTAATATTCTACTGATCCCAAAAAATTGCCCATTATTTATTGTGTATGTTATGTACTGACCAATAAGGATCAACTGTTTTGTTCTGTCCTATAGGATTTCAGGGTGTTGTCTGCGCTGTCACGTGTCCTAAAGGAGGAGAGAAGCGGGGCAGCAGATCATCAACATCTAAAGCACCCACCAAAGAGCCAGAATCTCTCCCCTCCAGAAGATCTAGACGCAACACTAAAAGTCAGGAAGAGACTCCGTCAGACTCCAAATCCCCAGCACAAGCCAGTTTGTCAGACTCGGATTCATCTGCCGGCCAGTCCTCCAAGCTGACCAAACCTTCTCCAGCGCCAACAAAGAGGAAAGGGAAACGGGTGACGAACAGAAAAGCCAGTGGCAAACGGAAAGCCACAAGAAAAAACAGCAGTAGTCCAGCCGTAAGTGAGGAAGAGGAGGATGGAGATGACAACATTGAGAAGGAAGAACAAGAGACTACAACTATAGACATGAACAACTCTAAAAAAAAAAAAAACTCTGTTGATAGCAAGTAGACATAAGCCCTGCGAATGGTGTTAAGCAAAACAAAGAGGTGATGCAAGAAGAATCTTGTGAAAAGCAACAAGAAGCGACAGCTGGTGAAGAAAAAAACGACTTATCCTGTTTTTCGGACTCAACTCAGAACAGTCCTGTTTCAACCTATGAGGAAAGCCACAGCCAAAAAGAGGAGCCTGTCAGCCCTGTTTCCAGTGCAGATGGAGAATTTGATGAAAGGACTTTGCAATCTCCCTCTGACTCTCAAATGACCCCGGTGGAAGACCAGGTGTCTCTTCAGAGTGACGAGAACACAGACCTGGATGATAAGATGGAAGTGTGTGAATCATTAGAGGCATTCATACCAGAAGAATCTTCTAATGAATTAAAGGAGGAAATGTGCAGGGATTTGAAAGAGTCCGATTGCACTGCCGACAGAGAATCTGACATAAACATAGCCGATGAAGATGCAAACACATCTGAGGACAGTGTTGGAATGCCTGAATCACAGGAGTATTCAGAAGTCCAGACTTCTGTAGAACAGACAAAGGAAGATCCTACACCCAATGAAGACATTGTGGCCAAAGAGGAAGTCTCTACCATCCCAGAGGAGGGCATCATGAAGAAGGACTCTGGCACCTTTGAGGAGGCCATAACCAAGGAAAACTCTACGGTCATAGAGAAAACCATAGTGGAGAAAGACTCTACAACTCAAGAGGGGGCTTTAACTAAGGAGGACTTTGTGGCCCAAGTGGAGGGCACAACCAAGGAGAAATCTCCGTTCAGAGAGGAAGCCATAACAAAAGAGAATGATTCACCAAAGAATGATGTCAAGTCCAACAGTGACTCCACACAGAGTTACGATTGCACACATAAGGATGACACAAACGTTGTCCCTATGGACTGCAGCTCACCCACCAGTGAGCCTGGTAGCAGTTCCCTTCAGGAACTTGTCAGTGACAAGGATTACAATACTGACATAGTAACTCCTGCTACTGCTCCCGAAACCCAAGTCAACAAAAATGCCAGTTCCAAGGCACAAAGGGAGAGAGAAAGGAGCCAAGAGAGGAAGAATGGCAAGCAGCGGCGCTCTCGCTTCCACTCGCCATCCTCCAAATGGTCGCCTCGAAGAGAGTCAAGGAGGGAATCATCAAGACGCTCACGTTCAAGAGAACGTGATGACATGTCCTCGAGTCGATCGTCCCGCGCTCGCAGCAGAGACAGAGACAGGGAACGAGATGGAGAGCGAGACTATTTCAGGAGGGACCGCAGCCGTGAAAGGAGGCGAAGACGATCCAGGAGTCGGTCTCGATCAAGGTCTAGGTCTCGGTCCAGATCTCGGTCAAGATCTCGATCAAGAACAAGGTCTTACAGGCGAGGGACTAGCCCTGAACGGGCAACATCTAGAGAGCAGTCTCCCCAAAGGAAGGAGCGTAGAGGAGGCTGGAAGTCTGGCCATAGTGGTAGCTCTGGTTATGAGGGTCGAAGATATCAAGGAGGGTCTGGCCGCTTTGAAAATGGTGTGTCTCTAGAAAGCACACATGACAGACAGACTTGGTCCGAGAATCCTGACTGGGTCACTGAAAAGACTCGGGGCGAGGCTGAAGACAAGAGCCGCAACTCAGGGTTCAGCAGTGGTTCAAAGTGGGAAGATCAGCGAAGGGGCGGTGGAAACGAGGGAGAATCACGTGGTCGTGGAGGTTTTGATCGTAGTCGAGGCACAGGACGTGGCAACCGCAGCTTCTACAGCCAACAGGATGAAACGCCCGACACGCGCTGGCAGCCCAGAAACAATTTCTCAGGTACAGGCAACAATTCAGGGAATGACTCCTACAGCCGCTTCAATGAAAACCGGGGTGGCAATCGAAAGAAGGAGCCAGAGACAGGAGACTCCATGATCGACAGGTCGGGATGGTCTTCAGCATCCAGCTGGGCTGTGAGGAGGACGCTGCCTGCAGATGTGCAGGATTATTACTCCAAGAGGGAGAGAGGAGGAGCCGGCACATGGAACCGACAAGAGGAGGAGCAACAGGCACCAGCACCACCAGGTCATTTATATACTTTTTGCTCTATTCTTGGAAAAGCATTCTTCTACACTGTGTGCACAATTATTAGGTTTATTTTTATTAATGACCCCCTACTTTGCTGTCAGTTACTCCAACATTTTAATAAACCCTGAAAATGAATGTTTAAGAAAGTAAAGCTAAGGTTTACTTTCTGGCTTTCTCAGGAGAATATTTACATATGCACAGTTTTTGGGCAGCTCAATGAAAAACACAATTTCCCATGTAACTTTTTTTCCTCCCAACAAATTTCTTGCAACCTAGTTGACTATTGTCAACAAATCATTTAATGATTGTGTGATCAAGGCCCAAATTAACTCAGCAATTTAAAAGGTTCTGCATCTCTCAGAGACTTTTGGTCATTTTTGACTCTTAAGTGTCAGCTAAATCTCTTTTTGTTCATTTTGGCTAAAGGAAAAAAAAGTTGCCTTGTAATTATGCACACCTTGATATTGAGTGTTGACCTCCTTAGGCCACACCCTCCATCATTACAAAGATACACACCACCTGTTGCACTTAAATCCATAAAGCATTCAAGTCTATCCAGCTTGGATTTGGAAAATAAGCCAAAAAATATTCACTTTCCTAATAATTGCACACACTGCATATTATATAATATATTTGAAACTTTAGTTACATAAATTCCGAGCTGAGACAATGTTCTACCATGACAAGGAGTGAAGGTAGGAACCATAAAACAGGGATTTACTTTGGAGACTGCGAGCAGAAAATGGCTGCAGATAGAGAGCGTAAAAAATTTTAACCAATCAGATTACTTTCATAATTCATGAAGTGAAACTCGTATAGATTTGTTGTACATTGAAATATTTCAAGCCTTTATTTTAGTGATATTTTAGTTTATTACTAACAGATAATAGAAACCTGAAATTTAGTGTCAGACAATTTGAACATGCTTGTATACAGAACTCTGAACAAGCAGCTGTTTCACCTATAGTGTCTTCCCCTCCCTGTTTATGTTGTCCATGATTGTCTTCTGGAATCTGTCCAATCAGCAGTTAGTTTTTCCATAACTGGAAAAACTAGTTATCCTATCTAGTTATCTCTGACCCACAGAGAAATCATTTTGATGCACAGGAAACCTTAGCAGGTGTTTTGAGTAAATTAGCTGATTAGCTTGTTCAACAACAAGTTTCTGTTATTGAACTTTCTTTCACAATAGTCAAACTTTCTGAGACTCTAGATTTTGGGCTTTCATTCATGATAAGCCATGGTTATCAAAATGACAAGAAATAAAATCTTGAAATATTTCATTGTATGTAATAAAATCTGTAGATGGTTTTACTTTCTGACATTGGTGACAAAAATGTTGAACTTTTTCACAATACTTAAGTGTTTTTGGATGTCCTTTCCATGTTACCCTAGTCTTGAACTTCCAGCAGCAGCTCAGTGTTGTGAATCCCAGTGCTGAGATTGGCTGAGTTGCTTGGCAACTAGGGGAGGTGAAAAAATAAGTCAGTTTAGAGATTTTGATGCAAGCAAGTATGTTTGAAGAATTCACTTCTTTTAATATTAATTGTAGCTGAATATGGAATTATATTGACTAACTTATGACAGAAAACTACTCGGGTTCCTCTGCAGTCTGGAAGAGCCTTCCTTTTTTTTCCTCAATTACTCTTTCATTTATTTATTTCCTTCTTTTGTTTATTCTTTATTTTATTCTTTCATTTATTTGTTCTCTTCTTTTTGCCTTTTCTTGTTTTCTTTGTCGTATTTATTCTTTCCTTTGCTTTTTTCTTATTCTTTTCCTTCAAATTTCTTTTTTTTTCGAATGTGTTTCCTTCCATTCATTTTTTTTCTCATTTATGTCCTTACTACCTGCTTTCCTTTCTATCCTCCTTCCTTCCTTTTATTTGTTCTTTTGCTTCCTCCCTTGTCCCACTTAATAATTCATAGAAGGAATTCATAGTGAACTCTGGTTTTTCTGTTTTAAAACAGACATAAGGAAATGTCTAGTAATGTATATAAAATGTGCGGAAACTGCAAAATATTTTGATCTGCTCATATTCAAATTTGTTTTTCCTTGTTTTGTGCTTTTAGATCCACCAAAGAGCGACCCTACTCCTCCTAACCCCCAGGTTGTCCCTGGTAACGCACCAGTGGCCGTTTTGAGCGTCCTCCCTCCCCCACCTCCTCCTCAGCTCGGCGTCCTCCACCAACCATACCCACTGCAGCGCCCCCTCCCGGTCAGCCTGCAGCCCGCTGCTCCCTACCCCTTACCCGCTCAGGTGCCCATACACCTGCACCCAGCAGTGCCGCTGCTCCAGGTGCCCACCGTCGCCGCCCAGGGCCTCCCTCCTCCTCCACCCCCTCCGCCGCCCATGCAGGCTGCCGGTCAGACCGTAGCAATCACAGCTCAGCCTGACGGGCACACGGCTCAGGTACGATAACCATGGAGATGGCAGCTAACTTCAAAATACAGTAGCAAGTTGTGTCTATCTGAATGATTAAAATTCTGTATGACTCCAGATGGTGAGCACAGTCGTCGGCTACAGCAAACCAGCCCTCCTCCCCACGCCGACCAAAGTGGGCGTGGCCTCAGCGTCCCAGGTCCAGCCGGCTTCCAGCCAGGCACTGCCGTCCTCCACCACCCAGACCGGCCAGCACAGCAAGGCCCAGGCTGACAGCTCCAAAAAAGAGAAGGTACCCAACAGGGTACTCTGAGCCAATACGGACGAGTTCAGCTTCCTGTTTGCTGACCGTGTCTCTCTTCCTGTTTGTCCTGCAGAAACAACAGATTCAAGAGAAGGCTATAAACGAAGTGAAGACGGCGATCAAACCGTTTTATCAGAGGAAGGAAATCACAAAGGAGGAGTACAAGGAGATCGTCCGCAAAGCAGTAGAGAAGGTACACACACACACACACACACACACACACGTTTGTATTTCTAACTTTTCGGAACTTAACTAGGAACACTCAACTAATGAAACAATTACTGGGACATATTATGGGGGCATGGGGTCAGTCAGCTCCAAAATGGAATCTAACTTTATTCAAGCATGTTTATACAGTGTTTATTCAAACTTTTTCAATTTCAACTTCAGCTTTTTTATGGGGATTTTTGTGAGTGCCAGTTGTGCCAATGGCTTCCCTGTTCCATAAAGCACTGTAGGACATCAGTGTGTTATATCAACATGAATGAATACACTTTAAACCACCTGCCACCCCCAAAAAACGGCCTAAATATTGAAATTTTTATTAGCTATAATGGGATAATTGAAAGAAATCAGATCGGATTTCTTTATTTTTTCTGCTCAGGTCTGCCACAGCAAGAGTGGAGAGGTGAACTCCAGCAAAGTGGCCAACCTGGTGAAGGCCTATGTGGACAAATACAAACACGCCCGCAAGAAATGAACCTGCAGGGAGCGCCAGTTTCCCCTCCCAGACCTGTTCTGCTGATCCGATCAAGTGCAATTTCCTCCTGCTGGAATCTGGCCTCCCTAGCCGAGCGACGGTGGAGAGCCAACGTTTTCCTCCTTTTTGATATATCTACCTTTTATTGAATGAAGATTTGTTTTCTATAGATTTTCATATTTTGTTAGAAAATAATGACCTGATCATAAATTGTAATTGCAAGAGCCCTTTATTTTGCTTAGATCATGGGACTTTGGGGGAGCTGCTGTAGAGTGCAGAGAGATTACTAAAGATGTGGAGGAGAGCATCCTAATTTCATAGCTTGAGTAAATATCATCAATGTTTCTTTAAAGAAGTTCTGTAATATTTCAACTGAAAGATAAATAAGAAAAACAGTGCTTTTTTTTTTTTAATAGTCTCTGTAGCCCAATGAAAGGCCTGCAATCTGAGGACTGATTGTAATCAGGGAACTGATTGGATCCAAAGTCAGATGCCCAATCAGTAGCGAGTGTGTCTGGAGGTGAATGTGTAATATCAGTGTGTGTGTGTGTACATGAGCTGTGCAAATTGTCTGGAAAGTAGTGAAATAAACTAGATGCTTCCTGCTGTGCTATGTTGATCAGAGGGTACATGTTGTAATTGCAGCTCAGAGCCACAAGGTGGAGGTAGTGCTTCTGGATTTGTGGGAACTCTTAATTCTCATAAAAAAATGTTTTGTAGGAAAAAAAAAATGTATTAAATTGTCTGAATGGAAACCAGATTGTTGGGCAGTGACAATAAAATGAGGGGATTCCATATAACATGTTTAATTAGATCCTCATCATTTAAACTTCGATCTTTCCTCCTTGAAGGCTAAAGATCTAAATAAAGTTGATTTCACTTTATTTCTCTGCCTTGTACATTGGGTTGGCTTCAATAAAAACATTGCTTAATAAATTGGCATAAGTGGAGTAAATGATCAAAATGGTAATCAATAAGGAAGTTGTGTCAAGTCACTTGTGACCAAGTAAAGATTGTTCCAATAGGAAAATGTTACCTAAGCTTAAAAATCCAATACATGTTAAAGGTTTTGTGACATGAACATTATATGTGCGAATGTTTGTCACCTTAGTTAGAAAAACATCAAACTGAGCATAGCTTGCTCAGTTCAGGTTGAAAGTCTGTTAAACTGACTTATACTTTGAACTATCCAATGACTTCCACAGATCTTCAAACTTTTATTTCTAGATATTTGCAGAAATTGACTTGTTGGACCAAGTTGTATGACTGTGGTTTGATTCCTTTGTAGGTAATTGAAATGAATTTGAGCCACTTCAGTTCAAAATCAACTGAAAGTCTTGTAAAGTTCCTTGGCATGATGGCCCCTCATGAATAAATCAATTTGGAAAGGTTGGGATTGGAACTCAAGCTAAATTATTAAAACTAGGTTATGACTTGGTATTAAAGCATGTCTCTCTCATCTTTAGATCACCAAGCTACACTAACATGTGATGAATACAGAGAATGGAGGTTCCAAAGGTAGTACATCACTTTATTTACAAAATGTTAACAGCATTTTGTGAAAAAAAACCCCAAAAACAATGACTACGGCATAAATCTTTCTCAATGGCAGAAAATCTAGTCGGGCCAGTTTTTCTGCAGGGGGACTACAGTGATTTATAAAAAATAAAATATTCAATTTAAAGTTGCAATAATTTGTTATTTACAGTGTTAAAAAAGTGTAATTAAAATATATCCAGATGATATGGCGCACAAAGAATGACACCTTAGAACTTATGTAAAGTCACACGAGCTGAGAGTAAATATTAAATGGAGCCTAGGCGTAAATTCAAGCTGGGAGACAGAACACAGCTGATCCGTATCACTCACGCCACGCCCCCGCCGCAGCCAACCAGGACCGGCGCCTCGCGCCGCCCCAGCCAATCATCGTTAAGTCGGTCCCTTCAAAAAGTCTAGCCATCGGGGGTCTCCCTGTTCGTCAGCCGTGCTTCATCCTGCCTCCTCCCCATCTCCACCTTCAGCCCGACGAACATCCTCCAGGCCCACTCTTGGTTCCTCCTTCCCAAGGCTCCGCTCCATCACCAGGATTCGAACCGGGGGGAAGACTATCCTGAGCTTCGCCAGACCAATCATCTGCCCTCGGCGATCCTCAGCTCACAAGTCTTCCGCTGGGTTCGAGCTCCAAAGAATTTGTTCATTAAAAATCTTCTAACTGCTATTTTTCTCTGTGTGAGTCGATCCAGATTGAAATAGGTGTTGAACTGAAAGATGCCTTTTAGGACATAATCAATATCTTTGTACAGTAAGACAAAATAAATTTAATGGAAAGAAAATAAACTTCAGTTCCTGTCTGCCAGCAGAAGAGCTGGAGCTTCAGTGACCTTGGTCTTCCACAGAGTTTATGATCCAGTCGTAGATGATAAGAGTCATGCAGCCAAACATGACAACAATTCCTAATGACAGGAACATCGCAGCCTGGTGGAAAAAATCATTTCACAGTTAATTTGAAGTTGTTACAGAATATTTTACATTGAATTTACAAAAAAAAATTAATGTATTTGAAACTGTAAAATGTTTAATGTCTTACCCCAATTTTCTGCATGGATTTCATTGACTCCTTCTTAACCAATCTGAGATAGAAAGCTGAAGGCAGGATGAAGATCAGCATTGCAGCAGCAGAGGCACCTGGAAGTAGAAAAAATTGAGCCGTTAATCATAAAGGGTCAATAATACGTGGTTAAAAAGTTGATGATACGTATTAACGTGTGCAATTATTTACCAATGAAGCCAAAAATATCTCTGATGCTGGGGACAAACATGACCAGGATGTTGGTTCCTGCTAGAAGGTTCAGGGTGATGATAATGTGACGGACCCAGCTGAAGTCCTTTCCTGGGAACAGCAGGTGGCCGACTGAGGTACGAATCTGTTCAGAACCAGACAAAGATTAGCTCAATGGACTTCATAGTCTTCGTGACTGACTGGTTAATTTAACATAACTTACAGGGAAGAGCATCACAGGAACTGTGAGTGTGACAGCGGCCAGCACAGCCAGACGAACAACTAGCAGGAGAATATCGTACTTGTAGAACTTTGAGTAGGTGTGGAGCAGCTCAGGTCCCACGTGGACTGAATAGAAATATGACAGATCACTTCAGTTACTTACTTCTTATGACTAAGAACAGTTTGACTTTATGCAAACTCAGCTGCAATTATATGTAATTAATAAACATTAACATTCTAACACATAAGACAAGGGTGTGTTGTATACCTAAACAATACCCTCAATGTTTTCTACATAGAACATTTAACTTCTGCTTCATCCAGAAAACGAAACATTAATAGTGAACACAACTCTGCAGCTTTTGTACTGCAGAGACAAAAGCTATCTGCTCATCACACTCCTTGCAGGATCCTCTTGTTAAATCCTGTTATTTTCCTTCTGTTTGTGGTTCTTGTAATTTTGTGTGTTCAGCTTTTCTTCATCAAATCTTCAAAATCTAATCAACGTCTCAACCTGCTGCATTTGGGTCCAACGCATCTTGACAACATCTCAATACTGCTAACACTGTAGCACACTGTAGTTTTTAAATCTTATTGTATATCTCACTGTTGAAGGTGAGGTATCCGAAGAGGGCGGCCAGCAGGTACATGATGAACATGGCCAGGAAGGAAACGTTGGCCACGTTCTGCATCTTTCGGCGTGATCGGCTGTTCAGGGAAGGAGAGTTTTATTTAGAGACCAGACCAAACTTTAAAAAAATACTAGAAAATTCCTGAAGAAATTTAACCGGGGCCCTGCCAAAGTGTGCCCATCATTTGGAGCCAGCGTTCTGATTCTAAACATTAGCATCAATGCTAAAGAAAGCTGCAATGTAATCAATAGTCACAAACATGACTTCCATTCAGCATACTAAATATGGGTAATAAGTCAGAGAAATAGCTACTACCTCATTTAAGGTAAAAGACTAATGCTAATGCCCTAATCTGATTGAAAAAGATAATGCAGGATAATCTTATTTCACTGCCTACGGCAGTGCACTTGTGGGGGACAGTGAAATGCTAATGTTTGTGCTCAAGTTAGGGCAAGACAGTGCCCTAACTTGATAAAACAATAATGCAAGCTAATATCATTGCAGTGCCTTGCGGCGCTGCATTAGCCACAGACGAATCTTAAGACTTTTATTTTGAAATTTTCAGAAAGCTTGATTTTAAATGGCCAATCTAATCAAATGTGCAACAGTGATTGGGTTAAATCAGTTATTAAACAGTTAAAAGAGCAATTACTTGATGGAGAAATTGTAAAGGCTTTTCTTTTGAAAATTTTTTTAAGCTTAATTTAAAATTGCCACACTAATTCCATGTGTAACAATGGTTGGTTAAAATCATTTATAAAATGCCCAAACACAAGCAGTTCTAAAGGCAAGCTCAGTCCTCAGAGCTCTGCCATAGTTAAAACTACAGTGATGGTTTTTGTAGTCCTAATCAGCTGACCCTCCTGTGTTCCGTTGCTATGGTAATGGATCCTTTGCCAGCTGTGAGTCAGACAGAGGGAGACATAATTGTATCAGTTTGAGGCAGCCATTTTCATTAAATAGGCATGAGCCAGAAAGGAATCTTAAGGCTTTTATTTTGAAATTTTCAGTAAGCTTGATTTTAAATGGCAAATCTAATCCCATGTGTAACAGTGATTGGGTTAAATCAGTTATTCAATGCATGAAAAAGCAATAACCTGATGTAAACATTTTCAGGGCTTATATTTTGAAATTTTCAGTCAGCTTCATTTTAAATGTCCAAAATGATCCAAAATGTAACAGTGGTTTTGTTAAAAAAGTCACATAATTTCTAAGAGAGCAATTACGTGATATAATTACGTGATATAAAAGAATGTCCAGGCTTTTATTTTTGAAATTTTCAGTAAGCTTAATTATTGCTCCAGTATTTTCTCTGATGTTTATTTCATGACCCCTAAATGCTCTGGGCCGAATCTTCCTTTAACACTTGAGGTTCTGCAGTAACTGCTATTTACAGCTGTTAACCTCCAGCCCAGATCCCGTCAGCAGTAGCTTTAACCCACCTAGCAGAAACGTTAAGGAGAAGCAAACCCAACAGTCAGCAGGTGGTACTGTGTGGTACACTATACATTATATTACATGAGCTAAATTATGGAAAATCAAATGTTTTTTTGCCATTGGTGACGCACAGACGGGAGGAACATGCTCCAGTTAGTGAGAGGTTGATCAATCCCAGTTGCGGCTCAACTCTGCTGCCTCAGCAGCTTCGCTTCTGACCATTTGAATGAGAAAATGCAAAAATTCAGCAATTTTGAAGAAAAAAAATAATCAGAATTGGTCAAGCTAAATGAAAAATCGGTACTTTAAAGTACAAACCACAGGATGAAAATAGCAATATTAATTATTTTATCATCATGTATTATATTTCCATGATTTCCTGATCGCAGGTCACTGATTCACAATTAGTATCGAGTCACTGGCTTATCAAATTAGTATTTTTATCAACCCAGTTACACAGTCAGTAATGATTTATGTAACTGCTGATGAAACTTAGCTAATTTGTCTGGATGTTTTCTAACTGAAAAAAATACAACACAACAACAAATTTATGCACCCTGGTTTGCTGAAGAGATGATTTGAGAAAATACTCCACATGACAGTTCTATTTTTAAATTGTTTTTTTCTTGAAAACTCTTAATCTGATTAATTTTTAATATTTGATTAAAGGCAGTAAATGATTATTTTTTGTTTTTATTATTATTATTTTATGTGGAGTATTTTTAAAGAGAAAAAAAAACTTCAAGGGAATCTTGTCCAGATCAGAAAAAAGCGCTTTACTTACATCTACTTGTGAAAAAACATATGGTGCCCTTAACGTTCCTTCTGCTTAAATCCCTTTCTTGCCGACTGTTCAATGTCTTTTGAACAGACTCGCAAACAAGAGCAAAATTATAACATGTTCCTGTGACCTATGGAGATTTTAACACCTAGATAAGTTAGTGTGTTTTATAGGGACACATTTCAGTAACAGCAACTCTCAGATTAAGTTTCAATCCTAAAATTGTCATCTGACATTTTATAAATTTTATGATAAATATCACTGGCTCAAAAGCAATTCATGTTTTCATTGATTACTGTTATTGATGTTTTCTTTTTATATGTTTTTTTTCCTAGTTTTACAATATGAAATAGAAAATACAAATTGTTTTGATTCAAACTTCAGACGTTTTCCACTTGTTCTGCTGAGGCAGTTACACCGATTTGTGACATCACATTCTTCTGTGTGACATCATAAAGCTGCATTCTTGAATTACAGGTAACAGCCAGGAAAATATCAAACTTTTGTTCAAGGCTCTCCTATCAACACTGCCTGTTAGGGATTCCTTTGTACAGAAATGGCCACGGATATTAATGATGAGCTGAAGGAAGAACTTGCGGAGCTCAAGTTTATATGGAACAGCCAGTTTAAAGAATTGGACAACGAATTTTTCAAATTGAAAAGAAAAAACAAGGAACTGGAAAAAAACTAGAACAGCTGAACAAAAGGGTGAAAGATCTTGAGATGGAGAAAGAGAAGCAGCCGGACGATGACCAGGTGATGAAGGTCGTCTCTTTTAAGGTGCTTTGCAATAGGCTTAGGCAAAGGCCTTTCATGTGTGGCAGTAATGGAGACCAGTCTTGATGTCTGGATCGGTTTCAAGGGCAAGTTTTGATGGTCTCCTGAGACCATCAAAATTTGGTCTGGGACATAAAAGATGCCTCAGTCAAAGACAGCTTTTATGTATACCCGATCAGGTATACATAAATGAACTGATGGACTCTGGAGGAACACTGATTGACTGGAGGAACACTGATGGACTCTGGAGGAACACTGATGGACTCTGGAGGAACACTGATGGACTCTGGAGGAACGGACCCGGAGGAACACTGATGGATTCTGGAGGAACACCGATGGACCCTGGAGGAACACTAGAAACAGAAACGGTCAGAGTGGGGACCGCAGGGACTGGTGCTGGAACCACAGGAACGGAAGCTGGTGGTACAATGGCACGAGGAGCTGGGACTGGAGCAGGACCTCGAGCTGGGATGGTGGAGCAAAAGTCCGGCTTGGGAGGCAGAGGGTTGCCACGCTCCCACTCTGCCTCTCGTTGCAGCTCCACCAGACCCAGCTGATGGAGGTGAGCGGACCAGTACTCCAGCTCCAAGAGGAGTCGGATGGCCACTCCAAGACACCGGAAAGCGAAATCCGCTATAATTCCCTTGAAGTCCTCAATGCATACATACACACACACACACACATATATATATATATATATATATATATATATATATATATATATATATATATATATATATAAAGAATATATTCCTTATATTTCAATAAAGAAATATAAGGAATATACACACACATATACATATGTATATATATGTAAAATTAGTATTTTTTTCACTTTTGAATTCCAAAAAGGCCACATTCACACTCTGTAGGGGTGTTTTTCGGGGCTCAGTTCCTTTGCCCTTTTTCCTCTTCTATCCTGTCTTCTATATACATATATATAGAAGACAGAAGAAGAAAAAAAAATTCCCTTCTCACCCACCGCGGGTGGTTCTTATCCTCAGAGCTCGGGTCCTCTACCAGACGCCTGGGAGCTTAAGGGTCCTGCAGTATCTTGGCTGTGCCAAGGACTGCACATTTGTGGACTGAGATGTCTGATGTTGTTCCTGGGATCTGTTGCAGCCACTGCTCCAGTTTGGGGGTGACTGCCCCGAGGGCCCCGATGACCACCGGCACCACTGTGGTCTTCACCTTCCAGGCCCTCTCCAGTTCCTCCCTAAGGCCCTGGTATTTCTCCAGTTTCTCGTGCTCCTTTTTCCTGATGTTGCAATCGCTTGGTATTGCTACATCTACCACAATGGCTTTCCTCTGTTGTTTGTCCACTACGACAATGTCTGGTTGGTTTGCCATTACCATTCTGTCTGTCTGGATCTGGAAGTCCCACAGGATCTTAGCTCTGGCATTCTCCACCATCCTTGGGGGTCTTTCCCACTTTGATCTCGGGGTTTCCAGTCCATATTCTGCACAGATGTTTCTGTACACTATGCCTGCCACTTGGTTATGTCGTTCCATGTACGCTTTCCCTGCCAGTATCTTGCACACTGCTGTTATGTGCTGGACTGTCTCAGGGGCCTCCTTGCACAACCTACACCTTGGGTCTTGTCTGGTGTGGTAGATCTGGGCCTCTATTGATCTAGTGTTTAGGGCCTGTTCCTGGGCAGCCATGATGAGGGCCTCTGTGCTGTCCTTGAGTCCAGCTTTTTCCAGCCATTGGTAGGATTTACTGATATCAGCCACTTTGGTTATTTGCTGGTGGTACATCCCATGTAGGGGCTTGTCCTCCCATGATGGTATCTCTGGCACCTCAACCTCCGTTCCCTGTTGTCTGAGACATTCACTGAGCACATTGTCTGTTGAGGCTTTATCCCTGATGTATTTATGGATCTTACTTGTTTCGTCCTGGATAGTGGTTCTCACACTCACTCCTTCCTTGCGGCTCGTGTACAGTCTCAGGGTGCTGGATTTGGGATGGAACCCTCCATGCATTGTTAGTAGCTTTCTAGTCTTAATATCTGTGGCTTTTATCTCCTCCTTTGGCCAGCTAATTATTCCAGCAGGGTATCTGATTACTGGCAGGGCATAGCTGTTTATTGCACGGATTTTGTTCTTGCCATTGAGCTGGCTTCTCAGGACTTGCCTTATTCGTTGGAGGTATTTAGCTGTGGCTCCTTTCCTTGTGATCTCATCGAGGTTCCATTTGCTTGTGGTATACCTAGGTACTTGTAACTGTCCTCTATGTCTGCTATTGTTCCTTCTGGGAGTGAGACCCCTTCTGTGCGGATCACCTTCCCCTCTTTGTAATCAGCCGACCACACTTCTCAGTCCGAATGACATCCCAATGTCCGTGCTGTAGATCCTGGTGGTGTGGATCAGTGAGTCGATGTCTCGCTCACTCTTGGCGTACAGCTTGATGTCATCCATGTAGAGAAGGTGACTGATGTTGGCCCCATTTTTGAGTCGGTATCCGTAGCCAGTCTTGTTGATAATTTGGCTGAGGGGGTTCAGGCCTATGCAGAACAGTAGCGGGGTCAGAGCATCTCCTTGGTATATGCCACATTTGATGGACACTTGTGCAAGTGGTTTGCAGTTGGCTTCAAGGGTGGTTTTCCACAGCCTCATTGAGTTTGCAATGAAGGGTCTCAGAGTCCTGTTGATGTTATACATCTCTAAGCATTCAATGATCCAAGTATGCGGCATTGAGTCATAGGCTTTCTTGTAATCAATCCAAGCCATGCACAGGTTGGTGTGTCGGGTTTTGCAGTCTCGGGCAACTGTGCGGTCTATGAGGAGTTGGTGTTTGGCTCCTCTGCTATTTACACCGATACCTTTCTGTGCCTTTCTCATGTGTTTATCCATGTGTTTGCGTATCTTGGCTGCTATGATGCCTGACATGAGCTTCCAGGTTGTGGAGAGGTTATTGGTCGGTAGTTGGGTGGGACTGGACCCTTTGATGTCCGCCCTTCAGTTAACCATTCAGGGTGAGTCCCACTTTGTAGCAGCTGGTTCATTTGGCCTGCCAGTCGCTCATGGAGGGCAGTGAGTTTCTTTAGCCAGTAGGCATGGATTATGTCAGGCCCTGGTGCTGTCCAGTTTTTCATACCTGAGACTCTTTCTTGGACATCTGTCACAGTGATGGTTACCGGGGCTTGCTCAGGGAGGTTGCTATGGTCCTCTCGTAGAGAGATCAACCACTGTGCATTGCTGTTGTGGGACGCCTCCCTTTCCCATATGCCTTTCCAGTATTGTTCCGTCTCCAGCCTTGATGGGTCTGCTCTGTTGTCATTACCCTGCCATTGAGAGTGCACAGGTTAGCTGGTTGAGTGGAGAAGAGCCGATTAATCCTTCTGGATTCATTCTCCCTTGTGTATCTCTTTAGGCGGCTGGCCAAGGCTTGGAGCCTCTGTTTGGCAGTTTCGAGTGCTTCAGGTATGGGCATCTGCCTGTACTTTCTGGGTACTTGTCTTTTCATTGTACCCTTGTGGAGCTCTGACAGTTGACTAACTTCCCTCCTTGTTACCTTGATTTTAGCCTCTAACCGTCTTTTCCATGGTGGGTATTGGGTCTCATGGTTGCTCTTATAGCCAAGTATCTCAAGGATCACTGATGCTGAGTTGTAGATCAGCTCATTGGTTTCTGTTATGGTATTGGTAGGGATCGTTCTCAATGCTGCATTCACATTCTCAATGAGACTTTCTGATGGTACTTCACTGAGCCGTTGTAATTGGCGCCGGGGAGGCCTGGTTGTCATTCGGGTCATAATTCTCTCTCTCAGGTCAGCAGCTGTCTCGTTCAGCTCTGATTCGCTCACTGGGGCCGTGTATCCCCTCACTGGGTGGGGACTTGTAGTTAAATCCCCACAGTTCTGACATCCGGGTTCCTCCCTTTTGCTGTAGCATATGTGTTGTATCTCGTCAATCTCAAGTTGTGATAGCAGTTGCCGTTTGCGGATGTTGGAACATTGAGCTACTAGTTGTTTAGCGCTTAGTGTTGACTGGGGATGTCAAAGTAACCATTCCTTCCCCAGTCTTTGCATGTAACCTCTCTGACTAGGGTTACTTGAGTAGTAGCATTCCAACAGATCCACATTTTCATCTCTCGCCCATTTCCATCTTGTTCCAGTAGCCCATTTGTCATCAAGGTGCTCTGGTTCCCCAACACCTGTCGCAGACCTTGTTTGGCCAGGCGACGTCTGAGCCGGCATGTTATGCAACTTAGTAGGGGTACTAAGGGGTACAGTGCACTAGTGGAGGCAGTGAAATGCTAATGTTTGTGCTTCCTTTGCCCTTTTTCCTCTTCTATCTTGTCTTCTATATATATAGAAGACAGGATATATATATATATATATATATATATATATATATATATATATATATATATATATATATATATAGGGTAATTTTTTACCTTGAAAAAAAAATATATATAAGGAATTTCTGCATTACAAATATATTTCCATATTTTTAATGTGGAAATACTTTCGGGATGCAGCTGTATAATTAGTTGAGCGATCTGCTCTGGTAACTTGCATTTTGCAATTGCAATTTTTCTAGATCAAATTTACCACAGGGGTCAGGGTTATCAGTGTTTTTTATGGGGAGCCACATTAATAAATTAGTGAAATAATTCATGAAATGACCACTGTACTCTGTAAAAAGATAAACATTTTAAATAAAACATCCAGGAACGCCAGCAAACATTTTTAATGTAGGAAAAATTAATCTTTTCTCTTCATAATATGTATTTATTTACTCTGTTAATATGATTTTTTTCTTTAAGTGGCCCACCGTATTATATTGGCTAATACTCTTATATGTTAAACAAAAAATTCCTGAAGAAATTTAACCGGGGCCCTGCCAAAGTGTGCCCGTCGGTTTGGACCCAGCGTTCTGATGCTAAACATTAGCATCAATGCTAAAGAAAGCTGCAATTTAATCAATAGCATGTGGAGAGTCATAAGCCTGGCTTACTCCATTCAGTACACTAAACATGGGTAATAAGTAAGGGAAATAGCTATTACCTCATTTAAGGTAAAAGGCTAATGCCAAGGCAGAGCCCTAACCTGAGCAAAAATGATCATGCTGGATAATCTTACTGCACTGCCTACGACAGGTGCACTAGTGGGGGCACTGTGCAAGACAGTGCCCTAACTTGAGACAAAATGATAATGCAAGCTAATATCATTGCAGCGCCTGCAGGGCTGCATTAGCCACAGATGAATCTTAAGGCTTTTATTTTGAAATTTTCAGAAAGCTTGATTTTAAATGGCCAGTCTAATCCCATGTGTAACAGTGATTGGGTTAAATCAGTTATTGAATGCTTGAAAAAGCAATAACCTGATGTAAACATTTTCAGGGTTTTTATTTTGAAAATTTCAATAAGCTTCATTTTAAATGTCCAAAATAATCCAAAGTGTAACAGTGGTTTTGTTAAAAAAGTCACATAATGCCGAAGAGAGCAATTACGTGATACCAAAGAATGTCAGGTCTCTTATTTTGAAATTTTCATGAAGCTTAATTTAAAATTGTCACACTAATCCTGCATGTAACAATGCTTGGTTAAAATCAGTTTTAAAATGCCCAAACACAGTGTAATTCTAAAGGGCAGCTTATTCGTCCTCAGTAGTAACTGACAGTTCCGCCATGTTGTAGTTCTGAGAATCAGCTCTGACCTCTTTTGTAGGCACTGAGTGTTCCGCCATATTGTAGTTCTAACATGCAGTAATTGTAGTTCTAAAGAGGAGGTTAACTGTCATGGCAGTGTGACACACAAGGAGACTTAATTCTAAATGCTTGAAGCAGTTAGTTTTTCTGAAAAGCCTGAGAGAAATATTCAAGCTTTTATTTTGAAATGTTCATCAAGCTTAATTCAAAATTGACATACTAATCCTGTGTGTAACGATGGTTGGTTAAAATCAGTTATAAAATGCCCAAAACACAATGTAATTCTAAAGGCCAGCTCATTCTTCCTCAGTAGTAACTGACAGTTCCGCCATGTTGTAGTCCTAACCTTCAGGAATTGTAGTTCTAAAGAAGAGGTCAATCCTTCCTCAGAGTTCTGCCATAGTAAAAACTACAGTGATGCATTTTGTGGTAATAATCAGTTGGCCATGGTGTGTTCCATTGCTATGGTAATGGATCCTCTGCCTGCTGTGACTCAGACAAGGTGAGACAGAATTTTATCAGTTTGAGTGTAACTGACTCTGTTTTGTATCAGTTGTCTTTTGTTTTGACTTGAATTTGGCTTGTTTTTTGTTAATTATGACGCCACATTTACTCGAAATGCCAACAAAAGTAATAGCTCCAATGCCGGGACCGAGCCGCACGTTTTGATATATATATTATGAGGGGGCACGCAGCAGTATCGGCTGCATTAACTGTAGTAGGAAGCGGCAGTTATTTTGAGGTGAAGAATAGGTGCCTGCCATACATTTCTATGGCAGGCCCCAATAACATTGGTGTAGTTTCACAATATGGGACTTTGACTTAAATCCATGCAGCAGCACTTACTCTTTGAGCTCATCATACATGGGGAGGATAGTAGGGTGGCACATGAAGGCAAAAGTGAGGATGGGTACAGCATAGACAGTCTGGAGAGATGGAAAAATACAAAGATTAGAAGTTATTATTTGAGTATTATTAAAATATTCAAATCTATTTAATCTGAGAGATTTATTTACCTGCGAGTTGTAGACAAAGTATTTCGGCTTGCAAGTGTCATCATCTGTAGTGGCGTTGTCGCTGTTCAACAAATGCATGGTTTCTTTTCCATCGTCAAGAATAGGCAGAGGACATGGCATCTCAAATTTCTTTATGATCACCTGCATGAAGGGAAATATGTTTGGATTACAGTATATTTTTTACAATATTAAAAAAACTAAATAACTAGTGATTTGAAAACTTTAATGAAACAATTTACAAAATCTAACTCGCAGGAAAAATAAAAGAGGGAGGGGTCATACTGACCACAATCAGAAAGAACACCATGCAGAGCAGAGAGAGACCACTGGTGTAACCAAGGTAACCTGGAGAGGTAAGATTAAAAAATGATTTTCCGTCTTACAGCTGGTGTTTCAACTTTAATTAGTACTTAGGAAATGCATCCTTACCCAAGTTCCTGAGCAGTGAGAGAGGCAGGATAACAATAATTGAGACCAAAATCACAAGGTAATCTCCATTGATGTACCATTCACTGAAACACACAAATACATCTTTAAATTGATAGAATCATATCTGTTACACAACCTGTTGAGAAAATGCAATTAATTAGTTTGAACACCCTCTCCTCGGGCTGCCACCTTATCGTGGTGGAGGGGTTTGAGTGCCCCAATGATCCTAAGAGCTATGCTGTCGGGGGCTTCATGCCCCTGGTAGGGTCACCCAAGGCAGACAGGTCTTAGGGGAGGGACCAGACAAAGCGCAGCCCGAAGACCCCTATGATGCAAACAAACTTTGGTTCTCGTGTTCCCTCGCCCCGACGCGGGTCACCGGGGCCCCACTCTGGAGCCAGGCCTGGAGGTGGGGGCAAGTTGGCGAGCGCCTGGTGGCCGGGCTTTAACCTATGGAGCCCGGCCTGGCTCAGCCCGAAGAAGAAACATGGGACCCTCTTCCAATAGGCTCACCACCTATGGGAAGGGCCGCAGGGGTCAGGTGCATTGTGTGATGGGTGGTGGCCGAGGGAGGGGGGTCCTGGCGGTCCGATCCTCGGTTACAGAAACTGGCTCTTGGGACGTGGAATGTCACCTCTCTGGTGGGGAAGGAGCCGGAGCTGGTGTGTGAGGCTGAGAGGTTCCGGCTAGAAATAGTCGGTCTCACCTCGACGCATGGCTCTGGTTCTGGAACCAGTCTCCTTGAGAGGGGCTGGATGTACTTCCACTCTGGAGTTGCCCACGGTGAGAGGCGTCGAGCAGGGGTGGGCATACTTGTTGCCCCCATCTTGGCGCCTGTACGTGAGCAGGGGTGGGCATACTTGTTGCTGCCCATCTTGGCGCCTGTACGTGGGGTTCACCCCGGTGAACGAGAGGGTAGCCTCCCTCCGCCTACGGGTGGGGGGACGGGTGCTGACTGTTGTTTGTGCTTACGGGCCGAATGACAGTTCAGCTTACCCACCCTTTTTGGAGTCCTTGGAGGGGGGTACTGAGAGTGCCCCTCCTGGGGACTCCCTCGTTTTGCTGGGGGACTTCAACGCTCACGTGGGCAATGACAGTGAGACGTGGAGGGGCGTGGTTGGGAGGAATGCTCCCTCCGATCTGAACTCGAGTGGTGTTCTGTTGCTGGACTTCTGTGCTCGTCACGGATTGTCCATAACGAACACCATGTTCAGGCATAAGGGTGTCCATATGTGCACTTGGCACCAGGACACCCTAGGCCGCAGTTCGATGATCGATTTTGTTATCGTTTCGTCGGATCTGCGGCCGTATGTCTTGGACACTCGGGTGAAGAGAGGTGCGGAGTTGTCCACTGACCACTACCTGGTGGTGAGTTGGCTCCGGTGATGGGGGAGGATGCCGGTCAGACCTGGCAGGCCCAAACGTGTTGTGAGGGTCTGCTGGAACGTCTGGCGGAGTCCCCTGTGAGACGGAGACTGTTTACAGTGGGGGTGGTGTGCTGCTGACTTCGACTCGGGACGTTGTGGGTCGGTGGGCGGAGTACTTCGAAGACCTCCTCAATCCCACCAACATGCCTTCCATTGAGGAAGCTGAGCCTGAGGACTTTGGGTTGGGCTCTCCAATCTCTGGGGACGAGGTCGCCGAGGTAGTTAAAAAGCTCCTCGGTGGCTGGGCCCCGGGGGTGGATGAGATTCGCCCGGAGTATCTCAAGGCTCTGGATGTTGTAGGGTTGTGTTGGTTAACGCGACTCTGCAGTATCGCATGGACATCGGGGGCAGTTCCCCTGGATTGGCAGACTGGGGTGGTGGTCCCCCTGTTTAAAAAGGGGGATCGGAGAGTGTGCTCCAACTATAGAGGGATCACACTCTTAAGCCTCCCTGGCAAGGTCTATTCGGGGGTACTGGAGAGGAGGGTCCGTCGGATAGTCGAACCCTCGGATTTTGGAAGAGCAGTGTGGTTTTCGGCCCTGGTCGTGGGAACACTGGACCAGCTCTACACCCTCAGCAGGGTCCTGGAGGGTGCATGGGAGTTCGCCCAACCGGTCTACATGTGCTTTGTGGACTTGGAGAAGGCGTTCGACCGTGTCCCTCGGGGTGCCCTGTGGGGGGTTCTCCGGGAGTATGGGGGTACCGGGCCCTTTGATACGGGCTGTCAGGTCCCTGTATGACCGGTGTCAGAGTCTGGTCCGCATTGCCGGCAATAAGTCGGGCTCTGCTCCCAGTGAGGGTTGGACTCCGCCAGGGCTGCCCTTTGTCACCGATTCTGTTCATTACTTTTATGGACAGAAATTCTAGGCGCAGCCAGGATGTTGAGGGGATCCGTTTTGGTGGCCTTAGGATTGCATCTCTGCTTTTTGCGGATGATGTGGTCCTATTGGCTTCATCGGGACGTGATCTGCAGCTCTCGCTGGAGCGGTTCGCAACCGAGTGTGAAGCGGCCGGGATGAGGATCAGTGCCTCCAAGTCTGAGACCATGGTCTTTAGTCGGAAAAGGGTAGAGTGCCTTCTCCGAGTCGAGGGAGATGTCCTAACCCAAGTGGAGGAGTTCAAGTATCTCGGGATCTTGTTCACGAATGAGGGAAGAAGGGAGCGTTAGATCGACAGGCGGATTGGTGCAGCGTCCGCCGTGAAACGGGCGCCTACCGGTCCGTCGTGGTGAAGAGAGAGCTGAGTCAAAAAGCGAAGCTCTCAATTTACCGGTCGATCTACGTTCCTACCCTCATCTATGGTCATGAGCTTTGGGTAATGACCGAAAGAACGAGATCGCGAATACAAGCGGCCGAAATGAGTTTTCTCCGTAGGGTGGCTGGGCTCTCCCTTAGAGATAGGGTGAGAAGCTCGGTCATCCGGGAGGGACTCAGAGTAGAGCCGCTGCTCCTCCACATCGAGAGGAGCCAGTTGAGGTGGCTCGGGCATCTGGTCAGGATGCCTCCTGGACGCCTCCCTGGTGAGGTGTTTTGGGCATGTCCCACCGGGAGGAGGCCCCGGGGAAGACCCAGGACACGCTGGAGGGACTACGTCTCTCGGCTGGCTTGGGAACGCCTCGGGATTCCCCCGGAGGAGCTGGAGGAAGTGGCTGGGGAGAGGGAAGTCTGGGCCTCCCTTCTTAAGCTGCTACCCCCGCGACCCGATCCCGGATAAGCGGCAGAAGATGGATGGATGGATGGATGGATAGTTTGAACACTCAGAATGGGAACTTTTTCACTTGTCTTGACTTTTCAGCATCAGAGGAGATCGAGTCACTCTCCAGATTGGCAGAGATGTCTCCAACACAAGGAATGCTTAGGAAATGGGCCTGATCAATTTGTCAATAAAAATTAATTCCGATCTGATCAATTGTCCTTGTTACACTGGACATGTCCACTTTTCATGTTCTGTCCGGAGAATCAGGGAAACTTTCTATGACACAAAAAAATATCTGGATTTTGATAGTTTTTCAGGGAACCAGTAGACACACGCTACCTAAATTGTTTGGTGCTATGCATGGAATAAGAGCCTTCCTCATTCATTAGTCATTTGACATTCTCTACAAGCTGCACTGTTTTTACTTTTATTTTATTGTATTATTATTATTATATTATTATTGTATTTATTGTAAATTGTTGTGTATTTTTTGTCCAGGTATTTCTAAGCTACAGAAGAGTTATTATTTGTCACCCACCAATATGAAAACTTGAGATGATGTTGTTACTGAATATATTGCTGTGATTGCAGAATCGACCAATATTATAAGTGAAGCAGATAACTAATATAGCTCCATAGTCCTGTACTGAATCAATTTAACTGCCACATGACCAAACAGATACCATTAAGTGTCAAATGGTGAAATGAACAGCAGCCATGCAATTAATAAGAACCAATTCTGCTATTTCTGTGGTTAATTGTTAAAAAAAAGCAAATATTTAACTACTTACCCATCATTTGCTCCAGTAAAGGACTGAATAACAATTGGGAGTTCATATTTAATAATGTAGAGGTAGCTTGACATGGCTGCATAAAAGATAAAAAACGAAGAAAGAAAACAAAAGAAAATAAGTAAACACAAAAGTTAGTAACATCCCTAGCATAAATTTACAAATTTATAAAAAAAGAGTAATTTCTGATATTTAGAGAGATACAAAAAAAATTCATAGGACACTCATATAATAATAATAATAATGTAAAAACTATCTAATTCTGCACTACCAATTTGGACACAGAGAAGCAATGTTTCAGTTTAAAACAGATGGCAGATGAATGTGAGCATCATAGTTACAATGCATAGCTGTTATATTTAAAGGTCAGTCCCTCACCTCCAATGTTCTGCATGGTGATAGAGCAGGAAGCAGCCAGTTTGCCTGGGATTCCAAAGGCCTTGTAACCCAGTGACTCGTAAACAAGAGCCCCTGGAAAAAGAGGGTTGAAAAAAACGCAAAGTTTTACATCTTGACATTTAAATGTGATTAAACATAAAAAGTTGCTGGAAAGTTGGATCTGGTGCTCACCTGCTTCATTGGCTGTCTTTAGCAACAAGTGGACAGAATACAAGGAGAAAATGGCAACAAAAACCAGGAGAATCCTGTAAACACAAAAAAGAGAAAAGATCTTCAGTTGTAGATGACTTTTGTTTATCTGCAATAAATAAATAAAAACTATATGCTTGATGGGTCTTTTGGTGCTAAACGATACAAGTTGTGCAATAGGCACAATAATGACTAATGGGAATTCTGATTTTTATTTTAATTTTAAATCCAGGCTTCTGCTGAGAGAAACTTTTATAGTAACTAACAAAACATTTTCCCAAAAACATGATACATTAAAGAGCCACCAGGGGGAAACCTCCAATAGCTTTCTTCTAGCAAAAAATGAACTTATGCTGTGCATGTGTTCTTGGACCACATGCACCCACTATTATTGATATTTCTCCAGTTGGTCTTTTACAGAAGCTCAGACAAGCAGGTTCAGGTTGCTGATAACATCACATCACTTCAGATGCAAGGTTTTTCTTTGTTTGCAAGTCAATATGAACAGAATAGTTAAAAATTTCTTGCTGATCTTAGGAATATCATAACTTGAGACTTGAAAACCCTTGTCTGAATGCAACTCATCCAAATTAAGATGAAAAGAAAAGTTCTTACACAAACAGGGCGATGCCGGTGTTGGCCATAGCGAAGGACAGACCCAGGATGCCGCTGCCCATGATGGCATTACCCAGGTTGAAGACAGACATGCCAAAGGAGGCACTGCCCTGGTGCTGAAGAGGAGAAAACAGATTTTAAATAACAGCAGAAAAAAAAAAAAACATTGTGGAATAAATAAACCTGAACTTACATATTCAGTTTCATACTTCTTCTTGCTTGGTTTATGATCAGAGAGGAAGTTTTGACTCTCTGGATCTTCATCTGGGTATTGCCTTAAATCAAAGAAAGAGAGATGTGTTCAATGAGCTGACATGTCGAACTTTTTATTCAGTTTGTTTGTGAAGACATGTTTAAACCGAGCCTCACCCAGGAACCTTCCTGGGAAAGTCAGAGTACGCAAAGTCGTTGCTGTTGGAGCTGCAGCTGTCATCGTCTTGAGGAGGGTCCAGGCATTTCATCTCAGTTCTACATCCAACCTGCTTGTTCCTGATCAGTGGCGCTAACAATGATAAATTATTATTGATTAGTATTGTGATTTCAATGCTGAAACAGAATCTGTAAGTTTCAGTCCCAATGTGATGTCCCATTGGCACGACTAACCCAGGTTGTCACTGCCCATGTTTTCATTGCCCAGGTTGATCTGATTCCTCCCACTAGATGGATCAACCTGGTACTGGAAGAGAAACTACGGGATAGTCAGGGAATTCCAGGAGGAAAAGTGATAACAGGTGAAATCTAAACCACACATCTTACCTGTTCAAGTTCTTCCTCTTTTCTTGGGTTTTGGTTATGGAGGGAATTTTGACTCTCTGCATCTAAATTATAGCCTTGGCTTTAATAGAAGAGATAATTTTATGTTAAATTGCATTAGCAGGATGTTCAGTTTTGTCTCTTTGTCAGCACAGGTTAAGATAAGCCTCACCCATCCAGAGGCGGCTCTATCTTGAAATCAGGAGGGAGCTTTTTGCTGTCATCAGAGCTGCAGCTGCTGTTGCTGCCTGCAGTGTGAGAATGTTTCATGTCAGTTTCAGCATCAAACTGCTAATCAGTGGTTAGTGAGGCTAAAACTGATGAAACTCTAAATCACTTCTTTTTTTTTTGGCTATATTTAGACAGATGTGTCCAAACACAAATTGGGTGATGCCATTGCTTGCCATAGACTGAAATGAAACCTACCAGTAGAAGAACTGTCCTGTTGGTCAGGAAAAAAAAACAAAACAAAACAAACAAGCAAAAAAAAAAAAAAAACACAAAATGGTCAGGGAACAAGAAAATAAATGACTGCAGAATTATACATAAAGATTTTGCAACTTACAGATTTTGCGTTATAGTTCTCCATGCTTGATGGGACACAGAGCTTTGTGTTAATTGAGTTGACAATATTTAAAAGGTTTCTTTGTTGTGTTTGTGAGGAGGAGTTATAATGAACCTCACCCATGAAGACGTTCCTCATTGCGAGGGAAGTAATCACTGTTGGAGCTGCAGCTGTCATCATCTTCGCCAGCGTATGGCATTTTAGAGCTGAAAAGACAACAAGGACATGGTGGACATTAAAATAATTGTTATAAATCATTCTTTCACATCCATGACCAATCCACGGTCCAGGACAGGACAATTGCACTCTAATTTGTCGTATAATAAGAAACAATATGGGTCATATACTAAATATATGCATATTCTTCTGAGATACCCCGTCTGGTCCAAACCATTTAAGGCATTGGTGTATTTTTCAGATCATCAGTTAATGTTTCAAGGCATAACACCCTTTAACGTTTCCTGAATCGGAAGCAGCAATCGGAAACCAACTTCAGCTCCGTGCCTAACTAAAATAGGTGTCATAGTCTGCGGATAATCAGATATAAAATAATATTGTGTCTTTACTCCAACATAGTATAATGAAATAAAGGGATTCAACTCGGAGGTGCAGCATGAACTTTACTGATCTTCACTTCAGTCTCAACATTACAAAAAATGCACTGGCGGATAACCTCGAAGTAAACTCAATAAAAAGGGGAGTGGTTCCGCTGAAGTAAATAGATCCACTTCATATACTACAAATAATACTTCTTTCCAAGAGGAGTTAATAAACTACTAGTCGAAACAAGCTAGGTTTCTCACCTTTTAAAGATGGCCGTCAGATGAAAAAATGGAAGTAAAAAAAAACAAATTAAAGCGTTTCACCTCCGGTTGTGCAATAAGTAACTGTCGACCATAACTCACACCTGTCAGTATGACTCTGGTTTTGATACTAGTTGGAGATTTTTTTCTAGTAGCAAAAGAAGTTAAGACAACAAAAAGAATGAAAAAAAAAGAAACATCAGGTGACATCCGGGAGAGAGAGGGAGGGGCCTCTCTCTCTCCCTCTCTCTGTTCTTTGTCTTTCTCTTTCGCTTTCTTTTGCGTATGTTATTTTGGGATTTCTTTCTTACATTTTTTTATTCATTTTACCTAACAGACTTTTGTTTATGTTTTTTTGAATGCTGCATTTAAATTTTTTTTTCTCAGTCACTTTGCCGCATTTCTCAAATCATCCGAGACATTTCCAATAAAAGGGGCATTTCTTAAAGCAATTCGTTACAAACAGCAAAAGAGTAACTCTCTTTCTCAAAATCCGTAGTTCATCTCTCAAAATTAAATATCTGTGTCAATGAACATGTCAGTGCCTCAGAGCAGGTGCGCCGCCAGGAATCTTAGGCCCCATGACGGCCCCTGCTGTTAACTTTTATTTGTCTATTTGACCCATAAAAAGTGTCACAATCTTAAAGGCTTACAACTGCCTTGCTTTCTTTGATCCAAGCCTGATACAAGCACAATATTTACTGCAGAAATTGTCTAGTTAGTACTGGGAAAAGGTAGAAGAAATACATTTTTCACAAATTATCTCTCATCCTATACTGTCACAACATAATGACAGTTTTAACAAATATGTAATATATGTATATTTTCATAAAAGTTACATACTACAGTTTTAATTTCACTAGGTGAGGACGGGTCTGGAGGGACATGGGTTAGAGCTGCTGCTGACTGACTCATCTGTTAAGTGCGGTAAAAGGTACAGGTAGAAGTTAAATACATGATTATGTTGGTAATTCCATCCATCCATTTTCTAACAGCCTTGTCCCTGGTGGGGCCAGGAGATGCTCGTGTTTATCTCCAGCTAACGTTCTGGGTCAGAGGCGGGATCACCCTGGACAGGTCGCCAGTCTGTCGCAGGGCAACACAGAGACAGACAGGACAAACCACCATCCACACACACACTCACACCTAGGGAGACTTTAGAGAGACCAATTAACCTGACAGTCATGTTTTCGAACTGTGGGAAGAAGAAGCTGGAGTACCCGGAGAGAACCCAGGCATGTACAAGGAGAACATACAAACTCCCTGCAGAAAGACCCCAGACCAGAAATTGAAATTGGGACCTTCTTACTGCAAGGCTACAGTGCTACCAACTGTGCCACTGTGCAGCCCTATGTTAGTAATTTCTTTCCTTAATTCATTAAAAACTAGTGAAATGTAGGAAAACAGTAGTCTGTAGCCAAACTAAATGGTTGATAATCTCACAGAGTCTATCCATCTCTATTGGAGAAAAACTGGGTTACAAATACACACTGTTGCCTTTTTCTCTCTCTTATCTCAAATTTTTTGTGTGGAAGAGAATTAGGGCCTGTGAGGGATTTACCCCTCCCTAACAGGTGACGTGTTTGTACTTCTATATTCCAATTTATTTATTAAGTGTATTTTGTTTGGAGGAAGCAACTTGCTTTGTTTGGTGTTTTGCTTTAATCATTTTTCTTCTCTTTGAGGTCACCTGGTCAGGTGTTGCCATGGAAGCGCGCCCATGAGCAGTGCTGACAAGGACCTGGTGTTGTCAATCAACCTCAGAATCTAGTGTTTGAGAGGGAAGAGAGATGTTTTTGGATTTAATTTGGGGCCCAGATTGTTTTTGTTTTAGTTTTGAAGTTGTTAGTTGAAATGTAAATTTCTTTCTAGGAATATAGTTTTGTACAAATTTTTTTTTGTACTTGTAAATGTTGTCTCCACCCCTTAATTAGTTTAGGAGAAGCCAATGCTTTAAAAGGCAGGTGTTTTAGATCAGAGGGAGATTCTCCCTCTTGCGTGAACATGTCATGCTGTAACCTGGAAGGAAATGTTTGAAAATAAGATAAAACAAATAAGAGCTCTACAACTGCTGGACTTTGTTTGATTCTTTGTTTGCAACCCTACAGGGCCACCGAAAAAAAAAATTATTCTCACATTAATCTCAGATTCTGAGATTAATGTCAGAATTACATTAATTCAGACATTATTGTAATTCAGAATTGTGTTGTATCCAATTGTGGATTCTACACCATTTTTTTTTAATCCAATTGCATAGTATCCACAATTGGATACTACGACACAACACTGACCACTAGAGGTCATTATTGAGAGAAGAATAATTTGTGTGGAAAATATTTGGCTTCTTTTTTCTCTTCTTCTTTTCTTCTCCGCTTTAAAGCCACAGAGGAAGGTTGCCATGGATTAACCTCCAGTATATAGCTTTCCAAACTATATGCCAAATAAAATCATGTGAGAAATTAAAGAATATATCATAAGTACCAAGAACAAATGAAACAAGAGGGAATAAAATCAGATTATAACAAGCATAAGTTGTGCACATAAAATCAAGATCATTTAGGTGATTACTCCATTGGTTCCTTTATAGTAAAAGTGTATATCATAAATAACCTTCATTGCATCCGTCAGAACATGATAACTTGGTCTTACCAAGTGAAGTCTCTTTTAACCGGATCTGTGTTTAGATTCTCTGAGTTCTGACAAATATTAGCTTTATCTAAACCTTTTTCAACCTTAGACCCCATGACAGCCAATTACTTTTGTTGTAACCACAGTTTTAGAAAGGATTAATTCATCCTTAGTGAAAAGGCGCAAATTAGGGGATTTAGGGGCACATTGACACGTGGCTTGAGGAAAGTGGAACTGAACCCACAACTTTTGGCTCGCAAGACAAGTTCTCCACAGAACTCTCTCCACAATAATCCATCTACGTTTAACCCAGACAATCTGGATTATGGATAATTCTGTTGATGTTAATGATAATGAAGGCAATAATAAATCTTCTTCAAACACCACATCTATTTATGGAGTACCACAGGGTCTGGTACTTGGGCCCATTTGGTAAATGTTCTTCCACCGTAGGAAATCAATTTGTTTGGATCTGGTATTGAACAACTGAACAGCAGCTAGATTTATGAAGTTTATTCTCAAAGGATTTAGGAGCGGGTCAGATTAAGAGGCTGTCTTCTTCTTTGAGACTGAGCTTTAGCAGAGAATCACAGTAGCTAATCCCCACGTAACACCTTACCTTCAAATATATTAGGTTATACTATTATTGTGCTAATAATGCTCAGTTATATTTATTCATACACGCTTGATGAATCCAATCAGTTTATACAGTTTTCAGTTCTGTTTAAGAGATAACAGACTGTATAGAACAAATGTCACGTTAAAGTGCAAACATCAAATCTACACCAATACCAGGGAATTTGTCTCCAACTTTATAAAGACGACAACATATAAGACAGAGAGTGAAGGTTTCAGGTCATAGTCCATTTTATTGGGACATTATTTACACCATGTACATAGTGTTTCATTGAAACAAGAGTGTAGCACTGACAGGCAGCATCCTTTCTGTGTTTATTATTACTAAGTATACAAGTATATTATTACAACCACTTCAGTGACCTTGGTCTTTGAAGGAGTTCATGATCCAGTCGTAGATGATAAGAGTCATGCAGCCAAACATGACAACAATTCCTAATGTCAGGAACATCGCAGCCTGGTGGAAGAAATCATTTCACAGTTAATTTGAAGTTGTTAGTTACAGAATATTTTATATTGAATTTACTAAAAAAAATTAATGTGGTTGAAACTGTAAAATGTTTAATGTCTTACCCCAATTTTCTGCCTGGATTTCATTGACTCCTTCTTAACCAGTCTGAGATAGAAAGCTGAAGGCAGGATGAAGATCAGCATTGCAGCAGCAGAGGCACCTGGAAGTAGAAAAAATTGAGCCGTTAATCATAAAGGGTCAATAATATGTGGTTAAAAAGTTGATGATACGTATTAACATGTGCAATTATTTACCAATGAAGCCAAAAATATCTCTGATGCTGGGGACAAAGATGACCAGGATGTTGGTTCCTGCTAGAAGGTTCAGGGTGATGATAACGTGACGGATCCAGCTGAAGTCCTTTCCTGGGAACAGCAGGTGGCCGACTGAGGTACGAATCTGTTCAGAACCAGACAAAGATTAGCTCAATGGACTTCATAGTCTTCATGACTGACTGGTTAATTAACAGTAGACCCTCAATACTTACAGGGAAGAGCATCACAGGAACTGTGAGTGTGACAGCGGCCAGCACAGCCAGACGAACAACCAGCAGGAGAATATCGTACTTGTAGAACTTTGAGTAGGTGTGGAGCAGCTCAGGTCCCACGTGGACTGAACAGAAATATGACAGATCACTTCAGTTACTTACTTCTTATGACTAAGAACAGTTTGACTTTATGCAAACTCAGCTGCAATTATATGTAATTAATAAACATTAACATTCTAACACATGAGACAAGGGTGTGTTGTATACCTAAACGATACCCTCAATGTTTTCTACATAGAACATTTAACTAATGCTTCATCCAGAAAAGGAAACAGTAATAATGAACACAACTCTGCAGCTTTTGTACTGCAGAGACAAAAGCTATCTGCTCATCACACTCCTTGCAGGATCCTCTTGTTAAATCCTGTTATTTTCCTTCTGTTTGTGGTTCTTGTAATTTTGTTTGTTCAGTTTTTCTTCATCAAATCTTCAAAATCTAATCAACGTCTCAACCTGCTGCATTTGGGTCCAACGCATCTTGACAACATCTCAATACTGCTAACACTGTAGCACACTGTAGTTTTTAAATCTTATTGTATATCTCACTGTTGAAGGTGAGGTATCCGAAGAGGGCGGTCAGCAGGTACATGATGAACATGGCCAGGAAGGAAACGTTGGCCACGTTCTGCATCTTTCGGCGTGTTCGGCTGTTCAGGGAAGGAGAGTTTTATTTAGACACCAGACCAAACTTTAAAGAAATATAGCATTGGTGTAGTTTCACATCATGGGACTTTCACAGTTAAATCCATGCAGCAGCACTTACTCTTTGAGCTCATTATACATGGGTAGGATAGTAGGGTGGCACATGAAGGCAAAAGTGAGGATAGGTACAGCATAGACAGTCTGGAGAGATGGAACAATACAAAGATTAGAAGTTATTCTTTGAGTATTATTAAAATATTCAACTCTGTTTAATCTGTGAGAGATTTATTTACCTGTGAGTTGAAGACAAAGTATTTCGGCTTGCAAGTGTCATCATCTGTAGTGGCGTTGTCGCTGTGGTGGGTGCTGTTCAACAAATGCATGGTTTCATTTCCATCGTCAGGATCAGGAAGAGGACATGGCATCTCAAACTTCTTTATGATCACCTGCATGAAGGGAAATATGTTTGGATTACAGTATATTTTTTACAATATTAAAAAAACTAAATAACTAGTGATTTGAAAACTTTAATGAAACAATTTACAAAATCTAACTCGCAGGAGAAATAAAAGAGGGAGGGGTCATACTGACCACAATCAGAAAGAACACCATGCAGAGCAGAGAGAGACCACTGGTGCAACCAAGGGAACCTAGTGAGGTAAGATTAAAAAATATTTTCCGTCTTACAGCTGGTGCTTCAACTATTATTAGTACGTAGGAAATACATCCTTACCCAAGTTCCTGAGCAGTGAGAGAGGCAGGATAACAATAATTGAGACCAAAATCACAAGGTAATCTCCATTGATGTACCATTCACTGAAACACACAAATACATCTTTATATTGATAGAATCATATCTGTTACACAACCTGTTGAGAAAATGTAATTAATTAGTTTGAACATTCAGAATGGGAACTTTTTCACTTGTCTTGACTTTTCAGCATCAGAGGAGATTGGGTCACTCTCCAGATTGGCAGAGACGTCTCCAACACAAGGAATGAGTAGGAAATGGGCCTGATGAATTTGTCAATAAAAATTAATTCCGACAGTGATCAATTGTCCTTGTTACACTGGACATGTCCACTTTTCATGTTCTGTCCGGAGAATCAGGGAAACTTTCTATGACACAAAAAAATATCTGGATTTTGATAGTATTTCAGGGAACCAGTAGACACACGCTACCTAAATTGACTGGTGCTATGCATGGAATAAGAGTCTTCCTTATTCATTAGTCATTTTACATTCTCTACAAGCTGCACTGTTTTTACTTTTATTTTATTGTATTTTATTTTCATATGAGTCTGTTGCTTTTTTGTTATTATTACATTCAATACAATTTCAAATTTTTGTGTAATTTTTGTCCAGGTGTTTCTAAGCTGCAGAAGAGTTATTATTCTGTACCCACCAATATGAAAACTTGAGATGATGTTGATATCGAATATATTGCTGTTATGGCAGAATTGAATAATATTATAATTCAAGCAGATAACTAATATAACCCCATAGTCCTGTATATAATCACTTTAACTGTCACATGACCAAGCAGATACCATTTGCTTGGTCATGTAAGAAATAAAGGAATTAAAGTTTTCAAGAAGATGAAATCTGAATATGATTAACAGAGTAATTTCCACATGCTGCCACGTTCAGTAGCACAATTGTAGAATGTCACATAATTTGATTTTGTCCTAGAAATTTCAGCTCTAAAATGAAAAACCTATAAAGGTATTAAATGTAAAATGGTGAAATGAACAGCAGCCATGCAATTAGTAAGAACCAATTCTGCTATTTCTGTTCTTAGTTGTTAAAACAAGCAAATATTTAACTACTTACCCATCACTTGGTCCAGTAAAGGACTGAATAACAATTGGGAGTTCATATTTAATAATGTAGAGGTAGCTTGACATGGCTGCATAAAAGATAAAAAAATGAAGAAAGAAAACAAAAGAAAATAAATAAAGACAGAAGTTAGTAACATCCCTAGCATAAATTTACAAATTTATAAAAAAAGAGTAATTTATGATATTTAGAGAGATACAAAAAAATTCATAGGACACTCATATAATAATAATAATGTAAAAATGATCTAATTCTGCACTACCAATTTGGACACAGAGAAGCAATATCTTAGTTTAAAACAGATGGCAGATGAATGTGAGCATCATAGTTACAATGCATAGCTGTTATATTTAAAGGTCAGTCCCTCACCTCCAATGTTCTGCATGGTGATAGAGCAGGAAGCAGCCAGTTTGCCTGGGATTCCAAAGGCCTTGTAACCCAGTGACTCGTAAACAAGAGCCCCTGGGAAAAGAGGGGAAAAAAGCAAAGTTTTAAATCTTGACATTTAAATATGATCAAAAGTAAAAAGTTGCTGGAAAGTTGGAGCTGGTGCTCACCTGCTTCATTGGCTGTCTTTAGCAACAAGTGGACAGAATACAAGGAGAAAATGGCAACAGAAACCAGGAGAATCCTGTAAACACAAAAGAGAGAAAAGATCTTCAGTTGTAGATGACTTGTGTTTATCTGCAATAAATAAATAAAAACTATATGCTAGATGGGTCTTTTGGTGCTAAACAATACAAGTTGTGCAATAGGCACAATAATGATGAATAGGAATTCTGATTTTTATTTTTTATTTTAAATCCAGGCTTCTGCTGAGAGAAACCTTTTTATTAACTAACAAAACATTTTCCCAAAAAACATGATGTATGATACATTGATGTATTTGCAAAACAACATCCAATAACTTTATTCTAGTGAAAAATGAACTTATGAAGGAGTTGCATGTGTTCTTGGACCACACACATTTTATTATTGAAATTTTCCCAGTTGGTCTTTTACAGAAACTGAGAAAAGCAGGTCCTGGTTGCCAGTAACATCACAGCATTTCAGATGTGAGGATTTTCTACTTTGTTTGCAAGTCAATATGAACAGAATAGTTAAAAATTTCTTGCTGATCTTAGGAATATCATAGCTTGAGTCCTGAAAACCCTTGTCTGAATGCAACTCAGCCAAATTAAGAAAAGAAAAGTTCTTACACAAACAGGGCGATGCCGGTGTTGGCCATAGCGAAGGACAGACCCAGGATGCCGCTACCCATGATGGCATTACCCAGGTTGAAGACAGACATGCCGAAGGAGGCACTGCCCTGGTGCTGAAGAGGAGAAAACAGAGTTTAAATAACAGCAGAAAAAAAAATACATTGTGTAATAAATAAACCTGAACTTACATATTCAGTTTCATACTTCTTCTTGCTTGGTTTATGATCAGAGAGGAAGTTTTGACTCTCTGGATCTTCATCTGGGTATTGCCTTAAATCGAAGAAAGAAAGATGTGTTCAATGAGCTGACATGTCAAACTTTTTATTCGGTTTGTTTGTGAAGACATGTTTAAACCGAGCCTCACCCAGGAACCTTCCTGGGAAAGTCAGAGTACGCAAAGTCGTTGTTGTTGGAGCTGCAGCTGTCGTCGTCTTGAGGAGGGTCCAGGCATTTCATCTCAGTACTATAACCGGCCTGCTTCTCATTGGGCATTTTAGAGCTGAAAACATAGAAATCAGAACAAAAAATGTTTTAAGTTATTGTGTTTCAGCATATGTTTATTTTCCCTGATGCCATATCTACCACACCTCTGCCTCTAATTGTTCGTTAAGGTGTGTTACTGGTAGTGAGTCTGACAACGATAAATTATTGTTGATACTTTGTGTTTCCGATGCTAGAACAGATGTAGGCTTACTCCATCCCATTGCCAAGGACATTAATGTGTTGACAGGATGTACAATTTTGTTTTGTCAGCACAGGTTAAAATGAGCCTCACAGATCCAGCAGTTTCTCACACGTAAAATAATGTTTCTGCTCTTTTCTGTCATCAGAAGTAGCACTTTTGTTGTCCTCATCTTTTTGAGTCGTCTCTGAAAATTTCAACTCAGTTTTAACATCAAACTGCTTTTCACTGGACAGTGAGACTTAATGTCCTTAAATATTTAAAAATAATAAAAGGTATTTGGACCCAAACGATGCAATGCCGCTTCTATAACAATAAGATGGCACTCCAAGTATCTTTGCCAGAAAACTACTTCCCACTTGACAAAACATACTGTTGCTGAGTAAAACAATACGGTATTTTACCAACAGGTAACTTAAGTTGACCTTGTTGCAACTCACATGTTCTGCACCATGTTTCTTCTTGCTTGGTAGAGAAGAGAGTTAATGTTTAAACTCTGCTATTATTATCTCAATCAGTGTCTGGATATCACAATTTTAGTACCAGGCTTCTAGTTGATGGATATTTTACAAATAAAAAGCAAAAAAAGAAGGCAGTGGATTAATATTTTTTATATTTTCAGTTTTGTTATTGTTTATTTATTCTGCTAAATATGTATGTATAAACTCAGAATGGTTGGTATAGTCTTTTTCGGATTACACTTTCAATCTCTACCTACAAGTATCCATTGCGTCAGCTATTAGCTGACAAACCCGTACAGAAGAAGAACTATTTCCACCTTGGAAAGTTTTTATTTTATGATGACAGTCAAAATGACGGACAACAAAAAAGTCTAGTGTGACATTTGGTTAAAAGACAGGACTACATTTGTTGTCTTAGTCTTTGATACGGACCACTGACTTGTCTGACCTGTTTTAAAAACCTGTTTCAGGCGAAAGAAAAAAATTAAAATAAAACAGCTGAAAGTACAACCTTGAGAACCGACACAAACATCTTTTGTATATTCATATATATTCAGTTTGATATTGCAGCAATAACATGATGTACTTGTTGAAAAAGGTGTCATAGCTTATGTAAGATCAGACAACGAAGAGAAACAGCCTACAGTACTCATGACACTGTTCACTTCAGTAACAGCGGATGAAAGAAATGCATCATTATGATTTGAGCCTCGTAGTTTCATCTTATTCCAGAAAGTGACCAGAGTTCAGCTGATCCACTGGGCAGAATGGCAACAACTTATATTCAGGTAAGAGCCTCTTACTATTAACAATAATATTTACTTATTATTATTATATCTGATAATTTTTACTTAATGCTTAAGTAAAATTTAAAGTATGGTACAGTAAATCTGCTCCAAGACTCTAAGAAGTAAATATGATCAAAAAGTTACTAAAGTAACAGAGTAAATGTAGGCTACTCACCTTCAGAGCCGTGAACAAAGTGAAACTATTTAAAAGGGAGGAGACTGAACCCTTATTGCATCAGCTCTGATACTTATAGGACAGAGTCACAGGTGAGAGGTGGAGACTGGCACACAGCGATGTGCTATTACTGGATAAAAAATAATCAGAGGAGGAAAAAACAACCTAATAACAACAACAACAAAAAAAAAAACACTCCCTGGTGAGGTGTTCTGTACACGCCCCACCAGGAGGACATATTTCAGGACATATTTAATTTTATTTTAGTTTATTTTATTTCATTCAGGTGAGACCGATCCATTGTCTTCTTGCAAAGCTGTGTTTATTTGAGGGAGCCCAGCAGTCGCTGCAACTGAACATGCTTTGAGTCCTGTCATACATTAAAAACGTAATGCCTCAAAAAGACCAAAGTACAGACTGAGATCATTTAATTTTAAGGTCTAGGAATAAAAAAACATCACTTTTCAGAGAGAGAAAGTCAACCACTGACCACTAGAGGTCGTCATTGGAAAGAGAAGAGTTTACTGTGTAGCAATCCTACTGTCTTAATAATAATAATGAATTTTACTTATAACGACCTTTATATCTCAAATTGACGTCTCAGAGTGCAAGCTGATGAGGGCAAGCTACTGAATTGTTGCTACAGAAGCAAAGCTGCAATTTAGCGTGACGCCGGCAGGCGAGGCGGTTGAAGGGTCTTGCCTAAACAATAATGGCGGGCGGGCCGGGAATCGAGATGGCGATTCACCGCAGGAAAGTAAACTCTTACCGCCATTACCACTATGACTCTTTCCATTACTCTGCTTCTCCGTTTTAAAGTCACATAAGAAGGTTTTCACTGACGAAGCTCCTCCTGAGCTGTGTACTAAGCTAATTGATACTTTAAACATTTATATATATTACCAAGAACAATAAAGGTAAGAGGAAATAAATTCAGATTACAACAAACAAATTTTGCTCTTACTAGCAAGAAAATCAAGGTGATGACTTCATGGGTAATTTTCTAAAAACAAACAAAATATTCTAATAAATAGCGTTCATGGCACTCTTCCAACATGGCAACTCTGTCATATCAAGTGCAGCTACCTTTTGGGGTAAATGAAGATCAGTATTTAGACTTTTGGTGATCTGAAAAATATTAGCTTTATTTAAACCTTTTTCAACCTTAGACCCCATGACAGCCAAACTATTACTTTAATTGTCACCACAGTTTTACAAAAGATTATCCTTAGTGAACAGATGTAAATCAAGGCATTTAGGGGCACATGGCTTGAGGAAAGTGGAACTGAACCCACAACTTTTGGCTTGCAAGACAAGAACTCTCTCCACAGCAATCCATTTGCTTTTAACCCATACAATCTGGATTATGGACAATTCTGTTGATGTTAATGATAATGAAGGCAATGGTAAATCTTCTTCAAACACCACATCTATTTATGGAGTACCACAGGGTCTGGTACTTGGGCCCATTTGGTAAATGTTCTTCCACTGTAGGAAATCAATTTGTTTGGATCTGGTATTGAACAACTGAACAGCAGCTAGATTTATGAAGTTTATTCTCAAAGGATTTAGGAGCGGGTCAGATTAAGAGGCTGTCTTCTTCTTTGAGACTGAGCTTTAGCAGAGAATCACAGTAGCTAATCCCCACGTAACACATTACCTTCAAATATATTAGGTTATACTATTATTGTGCTAATAAATCTCAGTTATATTAATTTATACACGCTTGATGAATCCAATCAGTTTATACAGTTTTCAGTTGTTTAAGAGATAACAGACTGTATAGAAAAAATGTCACGTTAAAGTGCAAACATCAAATCTAGACCAATACCAGGGAATTTGTCTCCAACTTTATAAAGACGACAACATAGAAGAGTGAGAGTGAAGGTTTCAGGTCATAGTCCATTTTATTGGGACATTATTTACACCATGTACATAGTGTTTCATTGAAACAAGAGTGTAGCACTGACAGGCAGCATCCTTTCTGTGTTTGACCAAAGAGAATGATTTGCTGATTTGTGTCCGTCTTCAGGGGCTTAAAAAAATTTCAAAGTGGCTCCAGTTGAGACCTTTCACCACTTAATCCATCCAGGATGAATATTCAGCGTTTCTAAAGAAATGAACGGATAGCGCTCTGGTGTTCTGAGCGAACGCTTCACAATATGACCTCATTTGGTTTTTGAGCTCCATGAAATTATTCAAACAAAAATCTTTAAAAACAAAAAGATATATATATATACATTCACATACATATTTACATATAACATTGTATAAATATATTAAAATAGTTTAAATTACATTTCTTTAACGGCCTTCCATAAATAGATGACGGTTCTTTTCGATGTGTTAGTGTTGGAAGCACAGTGCACTCTCTGATAAACGGTTCTTGACTCGGATGGGAATTGGATCCATGCTGGGTCTTCATTGTAAAACACTGTATTGTGCTATGACACGGAACACTGAAGAATTCAGGGTATTTTCTTGGTGTTTAGGAGTGCACCTGACTTCGTACGGCTGAAGCTGTTGTGGTTTAACAAGTGTAACAAGTATATTATTACAACCACTGTATGTGGTCAAATTCAAAGTATTCTCCCATAAAGAAAAAACATTCCAGGTTTCCCTCCGTGGCCCTCGCTCAGGAGTCGGGGATTGGGGGATGGAAACGGAAGGCTCGGCGGCCTTCGCGAAGCAGTAGTGTCGCTGCTGCACACGCCCGTCAAACAAGATCTAAGACAGACCTCCCAGTGTCTGGTTCTGTTCACAGATTCGCCAGCTGACACTTTGAGCGAAATCAAGGGACTTTAGAAATACTGACCAAGGTGTCGTTTAGGTGAAAACTGACAAATGGCCTCACCTATAAGTGCTTTTCAATATACAAAGGTGCTTCACAGACACATTTTTGGTAAAGTTTAACGCAAACGGAAACCAAAAGTTGAAGGAAACTAAATTGTCCGTGAAGTTTCAAGTCCTGTGGCCTTTTTTGAGTCTTTGGGAGATTCACGTACTTCGTTAAGCAGGATGTTCTCGCTGAGGTCAGAGTTCACAGCTACACTCTCCCACGAATAACACTGTACCTGAGAGGAAGCTGTGTTTGAAACTCTACAAATTTTCAGTCTGTGTTGTGAGGCCTTTTTGTTTACAGCTGTACCACAATAATGAAACAGAAAGAAAGTAAAAAGCAAAAAACTATTTAAAAAGTTACGATAAAAAGAGGGAGACGCCATCTCTGTGGTCTAGACCAGGAAAATGTACAGAGTTCAGATACGTTCTCTTGGAATGGTACGGTCCATTGCTCAGAAAGCCAGAGCCGAGAAAGTGAGTCTTTGTGGTTTGCTTTGATCGACACTCTGTTTTTGTTGGCTGTGTGTTTGTTGCAGTCCAACTCTGAAAGCTTCCCCCTCCGCTGGCAGAAGAGCTGGAGCTTCAGTGACCGTGGTCTTTCACAGAGTTTATGATCCAGTCGTAGATGATAAGAGTCATGCAGCCAAACATGACAACAATTCCTAATGACAGGAACATCGCAGCCTGGTGGAAGAAATCATTTCACAGTTAATTTCAAGTTGTTAGTTACAGAATATTTTACATTGAATTTACAAAAAAAAATTTATGTGGTTGAAATTGTAAAATGTTTAATGATGTCTTACCCCAATTTTCTGCATGGATTTCATTGACTCCTTCTTAACCAGTCTGAGATAGAAAGCTGAGGGCAGGATGAAGATCAGCATTGCAGCAGCAGAGGCACCTGGAAGTAGAAAAAATTGAGCCATTAATCATAAAGGGTCAATAATACGTGGTTAAAAAGTTGATGATACGTATTAACATGTGCAATTACTTACCAATGAAGCCAAAAATATCTCTGATGCTGGGGACAAAGATGACCAGGATGTTGGTTCCTGCTAGAAGGCTCAGGGTGATGATAATGTGACGGACCCAGCTGAAGTCCTTTCCCGGGAACAGCAGGTGGCCGACTGAGGTACGAATCTGTTCAGAACCAGACAAAGATTAGCTCAATGGACTTCATAGTCTTTGTGACTGACTGGTTAATTAACAGTAGACCCTCAATACTTACAGGGAAGAGCACCACAGGAACTGTGAGAGTGACAGCGGCCAGCACAGCCAGACGAACAACCAGCAGGAGAATATCGTACTTGTAGAACTTTGAGTAGGTGTGGAGCAGCTCAGGTCCCACGTGGACTGAATAGAAATATGACAGATCACTTCAGTTAAATTCAGTTTCAACACCAATCATATCTAATTATCAAACAATAGCATGCTAACACTTATGACTTTGTCTTTTGTAGCCAGTATTTCTAGTGTAACAGAGTTAATATTGTATATTATTCCAATTCTATTTTGGGTTCAAGAGGAATGGGCGAAACAGCACCCCCTCCTGGTGGTTGGAAGTAATCACTAGAGAACGCAGACTTCTCGTTGCCAGTTCATCAGACTCGTGCGCGAGGTAGATTCAGTTTGACACTTTGGTAAAATGTTCCGAAATGCTTCGTAAGGTGGTGTGGCTGCTGTGATGAACCAGAGTCCTGACCAGTACAGGCAGATATTGTTTTATTTCTTTGTATTTCTGATACAAATCTATTAAAAACTGTTGCTAGGCCAGTCCATGAGAGACGCGCGCGAGGTGCTTTACCCGCGGTGATAAACCTGAGTCATGACCAGTGTATATTATGTTCCGGAGCTGAGCTAGTACCCGACTATAATTATTGAGGTTACATTAACTATGCTGGTCTTTTAGGGGTTTTGTGTACAATTTGTTAAAAATATTTACAGGTTAATAAAATTAAGGCAAACTTGGTCAATAGAATCTTTTCAGTCAAGTCGCTGTGCTTGTTAGCATGTGGAAGCTGACATTTAGGCACAGGATCAAAAAGATGTCCCCCCCAACTTTCTAAATAGTACCAACAAAGTTTAAACAAGACTGAATGTCATTTTGATATTTCTAAAACTTCAACCATTTGTTGTTTGCTAACCAGCTAATAAAACACGAATGCTTGTTTTTCGTCACAACACCCATACCTTAAGATTCTACTAAACCTACTAAAAAATTAGTAGGTTTGAACGATGAAGACAAATTTACAACTAATGCCAAACATAACTGCTAATTGTTAAGAGGCGTTTGTGAGATCGCAGGCCAAGTTAGCTTCAGCAAACCTATGCTACAAGCTGCAAAAATATGCTGACTTTGAATTACATCCAATGTGGTGATATATTATCAATGTAATTTGTGTTTTTCTTAATAAATACATCAAAATGTCTCCTTTTATCACTGTTGCCTGCTTTGACTGCTGTGTATAATGTCAAAGAGCGATTTTCAAGTCCTTATGTAACTGCTGCAATGTTCCAGGAACATTTTTTTTTTGTATATTTAAGTCAAACAGGAACATGCTGGCACCAGCTGCATCAGGTGGTGTTTTCACACTGTTGTGTAACAAGCCTTGAATCAACATATTAGGATTTTTAATTGAAGTCCTCTTTACACTGCAAACCACAATTACTAAAACGTTTCAAATTCAAGGTAAATGACCTGTGAACCCATAAAGTGAGAGTTTTACTCAAGACCAGAATGTTTAAAAGAAAACATGTGTCGTTTTATTTATTTCTCAATGGCCAGTGTATATTAATAAACATTAATACACAGCACAAGTAAGCTAATTTTCAGTTGTAGTCCGTTTGGCAGTTGTCAAAGCTGTTATGTAGCTGCCTATTACTTATGAAATTGATTTTAAAAAAACAGATATATCTAAAGCTATCACACTGTAGTTTTTAAATTTTGCCCAACTCACTGTTGAAGGTGAGGTATCCGAAGAGGGCGGCCAGCAGGTACATGATGAACATGGCCAGGAAGGAAACGTTGGCCACGTTCTGCATCTTTCTGCGTGTTCGGCTGTTCAGGGAAGGAGAGTTTTATTTAGACACCAGACCAAACTTTAAAGAAATATAGCATTGGCGTAGTTTCACATTATGTAGTGTCACAGTTAAATCCATGCAGCAGCACTTACTCTTTGAGCTCATCATACATGGGGAGGATAGTAGGGTGGCACACGAAGGCAAAAGTGAGGATAGGTACAGCATAGACAGTCTGGAGAGATGGAACAATACAAAGATTAGAAGTTATTCTTTGAGTATTATTAAAATATTCAACTCTGTTTAATCTGTGAGAGATTTATTTACCTGTGAGTTGAAGACAAAGTATTTCGGTTTGCAAGTGTCATCATCTGTAGTGGCGTTGTCGCTGTGGTGGGTGCTGTTCAACAAATGCATGGTTTCATTTCCATCGTCAAGAATAGGCAGAGGACATGGCATCTCAAACTTCTTTATGATCACCTGCAGGAATATATAGAAAAAATATATTTTTGGATGGTGCTATATTATTACAGTTCCTGAATAAACTAAACATTACAATGGGTTGTATCTAGCAGTCAAAGGAGGAATAAGGAAACAAAGTGGGATTGTACTCACCACAATCAGAAAAAACACCATGCAGAGTAGAGACAGACCACTGGTGTAACCAAGGTAACCTAAGGGAGACAGAAAAAATGTCATTGCTGTTTTAAAGCTGCCACTTCCACTTTCATTATTACCTAGGAATGACATTTTGACACACTCACGCACACACTCCTTACCCAAGTTCCTGAGCAGTGAGAGAGGCAGGATCACAATAATTGAGACCAGAATCACAAGGTAATCTCCATTGATGTACCATTCACTGAAACACACATAAAAAACATCTTGTCAGATTCTTCAGCTTACAACTTCACTGTTACTTATGACAACACATAAGCATCAGAAATAGCTGACACGAACTAGTCTGCGCAGGATAACAGCGTCGCTCCCAGAAATAGGCACAACAAAGCAGCACAGAGGAGCTGAAGCCACATCAATTTTTAAAAGTTGGAGCGGGGTGGCAGTGAGCTCATACTGCGCACCATCTCGATGCGGTACTAGCCGTGCCTTCTAAAAGGGGTTCTTTGAAGGGTCCGCTCTGAGTAACAGGGCGTTGGCATCCCTTCAAGACGTCCAGACGTCCCGCCTACATGGACACAGCTGCTGACACGGACAGACAAAGACTCCGCTTCACCTACTCTGAGAGTCGGCTCCGGATAAACAACAGGCAGCCATTTTGGGCGGTGTTCCACTTTACTTTGAGTGCTTGCTGACATAACCCTGCTGCTCATTTGCAAATATGTGACCTAATCTTTTGCTGATTATTGTTTTGACAGATTTTTTTTAAGTTAGCCTCACCTAAACAGATTGAGTTACATTTTCAAAATGAATTTCTAACATTTAAAATATTGATAAGAGTAGGGAAAGAACAAGCACATAATCCTGAAAAGATTATCCATCATGTTTTCTTACAGTTAACTGTTTTTATTTCTGACCTCTAGAGGGTGCTGCAGAGCATTGTCCTCTTCTGTGAAACATATGCAAGGAATTTCATCATTTCGTATCTTTGCAGTTTTTTTGTCATTTTTGTGAAAAAATGAATGACTTGACAAGCAATATAAAGGTCATTTCGTTTTTTAATGAATCAACAAAATAACTTTTTCGGGTACAAAATGAAGCCATCTGACGCAGGACATTTTTTACTGACCAGGCATAAATTAATACCCACCTTGGGGACATTTTCATAACTGCTTTGACAACCAATGATTTAAAGCAATTGTCTGTATTTGACTTGCACTCAACAGCAATAATGTGTCTCTAATAGAGAATAGCTACCAACAGGAGATTGCTTAGAGTTTTTTTCTATTTCTTTAAGAAATAACTCTAAGCACCCTTACTTTCACAATAAGGGAGAAAGTAGTTATATTTTATAAGAGTCAGTTGGTCCAAACAGTGATCAGAAAGAAAATAATTTGAAACAGACCACTCACCCATCATTTGCTCCAGTAAAGGACTGAATGACAATCGGGAGTTCATATTTGATGATGAAGAGGTAACTCGACATAGCTGCAAAAAAATGAAAAGAAATGAGCAGTTAATATGTTTTATTCAAACATAAACTGAGTCATACTCCTGTAAGGCATCCAGGAACAAAGATGTTCCTAAGGAAAACGGAGTGACTTCACCCCATTTCTACAATTTATTATTTTCCAAGATACGCTACATGACGGTGAGAGTAGGAAGCAGTTCAACCAAAGTTGCATAACACAAAAAAGAGCTGTTTTGCTACTGAAAGGTCAGTCCCTCACCTCCAATGTTCTGCATGGTGATAGAGCAGGAAGCAGCCAGTTTGCCTGGGATTCCAAAGGCCTTGTAACCCAGTGACTCGTAAACAAGAGCCCCTGGAAAAAGAGGGTTGAAAAAAACGCAAAGTTTTAAATCTTGACATTTAAATGTGATTAAACATAAAAAGTTGCTGGAAAGTTGGAGCTGGTGCTCACCTGCTTCATTGGCTGTCTTTAGCAACAAGTGGACAGAATACAAGGAGAAAATGGCGACGGAAACCAGGAGAATCCTGTAAACACAAAAGAAAGAAAAGATCTTCAGTTGTAGACTCGTGACCAAGATGCAATTACAAGGAAAAAAAAACGTGACTGCAATGAATAGCAGGCCCCGATCAATGCTAAAATGCTGAACCTGAGACTTTAAAGGCCAACTGAAAGACAACTGTTCTTTCCTAATGGTAAACAATCACAGCCACATACAGCTAAAGTGAAGATCAGGTGTTATTCCGTGACTGCTGAGCCTGTGTTACAGTCAATGACTTTCCGAAAGGCTTGCATTGTTTTTTTTTTTTGCTTGTTTCGGAGACTTGACACATCACCCCTTCCCAACCTGAGCCATCAGCTTTTTAAGGAATTATCTTTGACACCTAGGAGTCTGCACACAATCACTTAGATGTAAAAGCGATAAATCTAGAGTGAAATCCGGAACGACCCCCTTCAAATGATGGACCGCAACAGCAGAGTAGGCTAGGATGAGAGGTTTCCCTGCATAGGATCATCTTATCATCACCCAGATACTGTAGGACCAGTACAGTTTGTCCCAATGTATTAATAGACCAGGTAGAAATTAATCTCTCAACCATTTGAGACTCGCAATGCAAAAATGAGATCACTGTCTGCCCACTTGCTCTCATTGGACGTCCTTAGTATGTCTCTTGACAAAATTAGCTTCAACCCAGCAAATATGCCACTGTTGACGTCTGGTTGGGAGCCACTTTTTCCTACCAACATTCAGCCTCCACCTCAAGAACTAGCTACTATGGGGTTTTTTTAGCTCCAACTTCCTACAAATCCTGACCTAGATTAGTCGATCGCCGTCAAACCGAGATCCTCAGTGGACCGTTCATGATCCCCAGCATGTGAATGGCATCTATTTGGTTTACGTAACACCTGGCCACCAGGATTATCAGTAAGCTGCTTCTCTGGAAAGTGGCCTACAGCTTCCGACTGATGATATGCACACTACCACGAGGCTAACTGAGAGAAAACATCTGTATTCTGCTTTATTTGGGAAATCACTCCTATTTTTTTATAGCTTAGATGAAAAGTTAGTAGAGATTTCTTCCTCCTACCAAATGCCGTCTATGCGTCATGCACATGACGCATAGACGGCATGTGCATGACGTCATGTGCATGACGTCTATGAGTAAACAAAGCCTGAGTAACATACTCTTCTTTGTTCTGTTTAAAAAACTAGAAAGAGTGATGGAACCCAGGGCGTGAATGTCACAAGAAGTCTTGAAATTGTTCACATGAACAGCCAACAGGGGTCACCATTACCAAAACCCTCCAACCACCCTCCTTTTCTTGAAGATGTCTGTTTCTCTTCAACAGCAAACATAGGTGAAGCGCGCACAAATCAGAACAACTGCAAATGTTTGACCTGGCATGTTGCCTCTCTGTTAGGGTCACACACATGTTGGCAGATGGGGGGGGTGGGGGGGGGACAACCCTATCTTGCACAGTTTGGGAATACCCGGACATAGACCTTGAACAGACACCTGCCTGAATTGGAGTTGAGAAATGTTGGAGCTAAAAATGAGGTTTCAAGTTTTAGGTGACAGAAAAGTTCTTACACAAACAGGGCGATGCCGGTGTTGGCCATAGCGAAGGACAGACCCAGGATGCCGCTGCCCATGATGGCATTACCCAGGTTGAAGACGGACATGCCGAAGGAGGCACTGCCCTGGTGCTGAAGAGGAGAAAACAGAGTTAAAAAACAAAAAACAAAAGAAAAAAAACCAGCAGGAAAAAAAAAATACATTGTGGAATAAATAAACCTGAACTTACATATTCAGTTTCATACTTCTTCTTGCTTGGTTTATGATCAGAGAGGAAGTTTTGACTTTCTGGATCTTCATCTGGGTATTGCCTGAAATGAAAGAAAGATGTGTTCAATGAGCTGACATGTCAAACTTTTTATTCGATTTGTTTGTGAAGACATGTTTAAACCGAGCCTCACCCAGGAACCTTCCTGGGAAAGTCAGAGTACGCAAAGTCGTTGCTGTTGGAGCTGCAGCTGTCATCGTCTTGAGGAGGGTCCAGGCATTTCATCTCAGTTCTACAACCAGCCTGCTTCTCATTGGGCATTTTAGAGCTGAAAACATAGAAATCAGAACAAAAACGGTTTTAAGTTATTGAGTTTCAGCAAATGTTTATTTGAATGCCATGTCTACCAGGAGGTTCTATTTTTAATGTATGCAAAGGAAGCATGTCAGATTCCATTTTGAAATCTGGTTTCAATACAATCCAAAGATTGGCAACAATGACAATCTTTCCTTTAAGCAATTTTTTGGGGGTAAGGGGGGTAACAGTTTTGGTAACGGTATTCGATTAGGTAGCACCGACCGACAGATGAGGCATCGATGAGATCGGCATCAATATCAGACCGCGTGAGTGAGATCTTTTCAGCGACGGGAGGGGCTGAGTGATGACGCAGCGAGTGGAAAAATACCGGAGCGCGAGTCTTCACAGCATCAGCCAGACCTGACTGAAGAGGAAGGGATGCTGAAGGACAAAAAAGACCCGCAGAGGCTGATCTTTACAACGCCCCTCAGAAAAAAAAAAATCATTTATTATTTACATCACTTCAGAAAAAAAAATGTCTTAAAGCAGTTTTAAAGACAACCAGCTTTCAAGAGCATAAAACAAGAGAATCGGATCAAATCGTGAGGCAAACGCGCTCCAGTCGGTCATGACTTAGTAAAATCATCCCTAAAATGTGTTTCTGTTATTCATTTCTCCCCACATTGAGCAACCAGATCCATTTAATGACATTATTTCCACAGCCGGCTCCAGCAGAAACAAAGACACGTGTGTTCCTTTTATGGGCAAAGCTGAACAGTTTTTTTTTCTCCCCGCCGCGGCTCGCGCTCTGACTCACGCCCAAAGTTATGGTTCTACATTTTTCAAAATAAATTGTTTCCTTGATCCTTGACATTTTAATGTCAGATTTGTTTGTTTCTTTGTTGTTGTTTTTTTTTTGGCCGAGAAATGCAACATCCAGACGTCAATATGACACGCCTTTAGACATCATTAAATTAGATTGACCATAAGGGCTTCATTTGTCCACATATGACGCATGGCGTTTTTTAGAAAAAAAAAGATTTAAATATTTAAAATGTCACATGTTTAATTCTTCGCAGGGGAATCACAATAAATATCTATTTTATTTACTGAATAAATAGTCAAGTTACGGTTTACGAGTCACAATAAAAGAAGAGTTTGATTTTCTGAGCTTCCTGCAATTTGAAAAGCTGCACTTCCTCCTGTCTGGTAATTTTCCAGTGCTTCATTCAACACCGGCATTCTTACCTTCGGATAAGGGAAAGAAACCTAGAAGAAAAATCCTTCCTTTTGTAGACAAAAAGAGATCTCCAGTCGATTCCTTCACAAAAACCAGCCGATCCTTAAGATTATTGACGTTTTTTGTAAATGAATAGGAAATGAATGAAATAAAGATTCTAGGCAAAAAGACGATCTGATCTTTAAAATGACACCCAGAGCAATTCAAGTAATCAAAGTAAAAAATACATGAAATACCAAGAACAGATACGCGAAAGAAGGAGAAATGTGGTTCATAAAGAAAGAGACAGAAAGCAGAGTCCCCGGTGATGCGATGCGGTCCCACAGAAGAACCAGAACTGCTGGAGGAGTGGTGGGACTCACCCTTTATTGCATCAGCTCTGTTCCACGGCAATGGAAGGGGGCGGAGCAAAGACTGGACTAGATTTACGCACTCCGTAACGAGCTATTGTATACAAACAGAGCTGAACCACAGGCGTCCACCAATGGAGGACCTCTGAAGGAAAATCACCCTGCCTTGAATTCTACTTTATAAAATAGAAAATAACTATCAATTTCTGCAAAAGGACTATTGTGGATGGGGGGAAAAATGCTTTTCAGTTCCAGCTGTATACTTGTTGAATATCCATAATGCAACATTTATGCTTATGTAATTTTAACACCAGTAATATAACTGCCTGTAAAACTCACTCATATGTCAAGTTCTTTGGGTTCTTCATTGCTGTGATGACGTCCAGCGAAAACATAAATGTCATAATGTCAAAAGGCTTGTGTGTGTGCGGATACAAGACAAACATAGGAGGTCAGAGGTCCTCCTACCTTTAAAAGTTGTGACCTTTTGTTTAGGGACATTATCAGCAAACAAACTGGGCCAGAATCAATGCTGATGCTTTCTAAGCTTTCTGCTTAAATGTTAATAGAGTTCAGTTCAAATCAGTGATACTTTCTTCATCCCAAAGGGAAATTAATAGTTGCAGTATCTGAGTGGTGATGGCTGTGGGCAGAAAGGATCTTCTGTGGCATTGTGAATTATAGTCATAGCCAAACTGGCATACTGGCTACAATGTCATGCAGTAATGAGCCTTCATTTTAGCTTCATGCTTCAGAATTGTTTTTAAAACATGTAGGTTTTCCAAGTTGGCAACAAGTTATATTGCTGACAACCTAATATTTTAGACTAGAAAGTAATACGCTCTCAGTCAGTGTTAATATCTTACTATTAATTTATTGTAACTAATTACAGCTGAAGAACTATCAAAACTACTAACGTAATAAGAAAGAAAAGCCAGAGAATTTTGAGAACAGTGTCACATCATCAGCATATAAGGATAACGTTTGTTCCAGCTCTGCCAGCTGTATACTCAACAAGTCTGAATATGTTCTTATTGCCACAACATCTGAACAAAAATCACTTCAAGATTATTGGTTTAGAAGCAACACGATTAGGATAGTGACAGACAGAGTTGGGTACAAAATCTGAGTTCTTCTGGGCAAGCTAAGAGAAGAAAGTTGACAGCTATTGAATAACAATTATATGCTAATTATTTTAGGTTCCTTTTTTAACAGAAACACTTGATTAAAAAAGGAACATATTTGGATTTTGCTGTTCATGCACATATGTTGCTGTATCTGTATTGTTGCAGGTGGTTTATGACTTTATTGAAACGGTGATGTACAAACAAACAGTCTTAACATGGATAATATAATAGCCCTTCTATAGTGTTGATGTCTATAGCTTGAGTTTTTATTTATGTTGTCGATTAATCAGTATTATATGGTTTCTTATAACTATTTTAGCAGACTAGTTAACTGTTAAGATACTATCTAGAATGCTAAATGTTTTTAGCATGTATTTTTAATGAATCTATTTAGATTTACTGGATTCTTTATGTTTTTGAGAAGTTTTCAACCAACATCATTAGCTTACAGCTAACCCAGTAATAGCTTAAGCATTTGCTTAGAGACTAGTTAGCTTGTCTTGATTAGCAAGGTGCATTTCATATGGCAAATTCAGTAGACATGCTAACTGTTTTTAGCATTTATTTGATACACATTGTTCTTTTATAAACATAGTTAGCTTCACTGTTTTATTTATGTTTTTGAGAATTTTTACAATCAATATTCATAGCTTATAGCTAATTCGGTAGTTTAGATAATTGATTAGAGACGAGTTAGCTTGTGTTACATTACACGTATCATATAGCTAATTCCTTAGACAAGATAGCTAGCAAGTGTACATTGTATTTGTAGCTTCAAAATTCAAATTCATTCTTCTTTGATGAATTCCACTCCCTACTCTGATCTCCACAGATCCACAGCAAAGTTTTTGAAATGACAATGGGCTGAGGTGACGGGTGTCAGTCCGGATCAGGGCGTGAGCGCGGCTTCAAAGCCAGAACTCCCTGACTGAATGAGATTACACCAAACACCCTCATGTGAGCAGCGGTCATCCTAATCCTCACTCATCCTGCTGGCTCCTCTGGATGTGTCAGGTGTATGCACATGGAGTGTCCTATTTCCAAATGTATTAGTAATGACAAGGATTACAAAAGGAACAGTACACTTGCTGGCAGGGACTTCATGAACCGCTTGATGCCTCTCGGTTGATGCTGCTACTATTAAAAGGGACTTCACTGTTGCACAGATGTTGTCTATTAATAACTGTCACTGTTTGTGTTTTTCCATCGATGACGAATTGATCAACTTCTAGCACACTTAACACCTCTCCCTGCATTGCAGGCTTCATCACATCATAGAGATAAAGATAACAATAGCTAGTCACTGTTACTACTACTGATAAAAGTTTATTTCTCCACCCGCAGCAACAGTAGCAGGGTTGGATCAATGATTAATCCAAGCCAATAATCCACCCTGCAGATCTGAGTCATACAGGAAGCAGATTTCATCAGACACACAAGTATAGACAGGAGTTGCATACAATGCAGTGAAGTGTAAATACGACACGAAGCCACGGTCATGAAACCTCTCCTTAAAGTGCACCAAATCTAAATAAAGAAATCTTTGTTGACGTGTTATGAAACATAATAATGTCTTTAAAGCCTGGACTGCTCTACAAAATGTTCACAGCCTCACATTCGTTTTTGTTGGTCATGTGACTGGAGCTAAAAATTACACACATTCCTGCCACTGATGTGGCAAGTTTAGGAAGGTTGGGCTGAAGGGCAGGCAAAGTGATTTATTCCATCATATAAAAATATAAGGCAAAGTTTGAATTTGATCTGCGGGATAGTGACATAAAAGCTTATGCCCATGAAAAGATAACAATGGATCATGATCTTGTATGAATGAATAAAAGACAATTCAAAGGAAATGTCCGATATTGAATTGGAAGCCAGTAGAACAAGTTCTACTGCAAGGTGGAAGAGGGTGGAGCCAGTCAGTTAAACCGACTGTTTTGTGTATTACTGCATTTAAGACGATTTCAATACTTCCATTGTCGATGTATATCAGACCGTCTCTCCCTGCTGCTACGAACCTAACAGCTGCGGTCTCCTCGAATAACGCTGACTTTGTCGCGGACTGCCTCACAAGTACCAACAAGAGCCAGTTCTGAGAAGTTTAGGGAAACAATGCTTTCACTGTTTTGGTTGCTCGGATCTAAATAACTGGGAGTAAACAGCAGGAAAAGTAACTTACCTGTGCTAACAAAGCGACTCATCAAAACCACTTAGTTGCGCATGGGCGCCAGAGAAATCTTCGAGGATTTTTCGTCATGCTTACAAAGAAGACTTAATTACATGTGGTGACAACAGCAGGAGCATAGCAAGAATTTTTAGGTCCTTTCTCACTTGATCAGTATTTCACAATAAGAAAAAGAAAATAGACTTTCCATTATATTAACATATTGTGTAATTTTCAGCTTAATAAAAATCAAATGTTATGATTTCAAACAACTTTTTTGGGGGGGCTGAAAATAAAATAACACCAGTGTTGTCATCTGGACATGATGAGACGCCTGATGCTGCTGATGTCTGTTGCTATTTTTTGCTATTTGTGGTTCTGAAAGGTTAAATATGTGTTTCTCATGACATAAACAAATTTCCAAAGAGGCTTATAAGATATATTTCAAACTGTAGCTCTTGTTTACTGTAAACTCTGTATGAAACAAGCGTGGGCTGGGCGCCTTTCTCATTCGGGACACTCCTTCAGAATTGATTTTTATATTTAGCACAATGGATTAATTAAGTCATTAAGTAAACCGCCCTTTTCCAAGGTCGAAGGCATTAAATCTGACTCAAGCGCATCGACTTTTTGTAATATAATGTGTGTCATATAAAAAGTGGACTTAAAACATGTTCGTCAGTAATTATGGTCTTTAACTCTGTTTGGTTTGAGCAATTCTAATCCTCTGTAAATTGACGGATAATCACCTGGGATTAGCTATGAACTGCTTTTAATTTTCTTTCATTCAGTGCTTCCGGCAGCATGATTACGGTGGTATTTTATAAAACTGGGATTACAAATTCAGTGATACTAAATTTGTCATGATTAATAATTATTTTTTATTTTTTTATACAGGATGACATCAACTGATAGGTGGTGATGACTTTGGTCCTGAATGAATTTATGATAGCAATTAGCCTATCTAAGATGATCCTGCTCATTTCCAAGACTGACTATCCTATAGTGCTACTTTATTTACACAATACAAGCACCTTGTAGTTCAAATGTGGGTTTTTCTATTAGGAACAAGAAAACCAATATTTTTATCATCCTCTAATATGTTTGAGACATCGGTGCTATAGGAACCCAGCAAACATTTGTTAAGCTGCACCTTTTGTTACAGCATGCCTGAAACATGTCAGTGTCCCATTTTACCATGACAATGAACTAGTGAAAACGTGCACTCCCTTGGAAGGAATGCTGCAGGCCTGCGTCAGACCGACCAGGACTGGTCAGAACGCCGGTTCTTCCTTCCTCAACCTGTAAAGTAAGTCTGCCATAGAAGTATGCAGTCTTTAATGGTGAAGAGCGTCTATAACAATCCCTTAACAATTCTCGCACGTCACCACAAGCTCCGAACACGCAGAGCATTTGCTGGGCATCTCCTGCAGCCTGGAGATGTCCACCAACATCGGTCTCAGTGGACACTAGACAACCTTATTGGACATCTGCAGTACGCAAGGACATGGGGCTGTGAGTCTGACAGGCTGGTCTGTCGTACGGGCGTCCCACAGGGACCCACTACAATCGTCATATCAGCTGTCGACATTGTTCTGTGTTGGTTGAAGCCGACATACTCAGTCCGTCTTCCCCTGGTAACGCTGCCAGCTGTGGCCTTGTGTGGTTTTGTAGATTAGCAAAGTGAAAACATAATTTAGATTTTTGAAATTCTTTGCTTCTCTTTTCTAAAATGAGTCAAAATCAACAATTTGGAAAGTGGTTGACGTTTTCCTACACAGTTTGAAGCACATGTAATGCAGGATCTAATTAGCCACGACCTTCAGCCACAGAGTGTACCCGATTACCCCAGGGCTAATCACCTCCCCGGCAGCCCTCCATGTTCTTACGCAAGTTCGTCACCCACTGACCGAATGAATAGCTCCCGGCACATCACATTTAACCCTGCCAGTCTCCCGTCAAGTCCCCCCCTTCTGGGTCCAGGTTGGATCCCAAACAGCGCTCTTATCCTCTCGGGGCTTTATTTATTAACTTTTCATATTAACTCCCTTTAGTGTAGAGGTTTCCTTGCTCCCTCACCCGACCCCCGCTGAGTGTTCTTGGAACAATCAACCACGGAGGAGGATATTCATTACAATGTAGACAGACATCTTTTTCTTGGCTTTTTTGTTTCGAAGAAAGAGATATCACGATGAGCCAAGTCTTATCTGGAAAACAGGTCAATGGGTTTTTGTTCTCTTGTTGGTGTGAGCCAAGGATAAAATGTGAAGATCTGGCTCAGTCCATCGTATGGGAGGTAACTGGGTTATTTCCATTAGAAAGAGTGCAGAAGGGGATGAGTGGAGCTTTGGATGCTGGCAAAAATATGAATTTGTGAAGCCAGAACCTTAGCTCTTCAGTAGCTGGGATTTTTGCTGGACATGCCTCTGCATATATATGTACGTTCCTTTTTCGAGGGGCTAACGGGTGCATCCAAACAAGCTCTGTTTGACGCTGCCAACACAAAGGGGCGTTGTGGTCATCAGACTGTAAAGAAAACAATTGGCCGAAGAGGAAATGAGTTATCATTTGGGAACCTTGTAATGTCATTCAAACCCATGCACAAACGATCACACAATGGGAAAGTTTATCCTGATCGGACACGAGGACCGCGGAGGATCAGGGTCACTACGTCAACAAGAGTTAGCTAAACATGACCTGCTAACACAGTGGGAAATCCTACAGATTCCATACAGCCTTATTGTGTACAGATTGCTTTTTGTGACTTTGTCTGTCCAGGTTGGATTTCTATGTTAGAACCAGTTTTTGAACAGAATTTGACCTTTTTATCTTCAGAAACATAAAGTAATTACAAAAAAATGGGGTGGAAACACAATTAAAATGTGATTTTTAAATTTTTGATGTTTGGTCTTGTTCACTTCAGACTTTTATTCTTGCATTTTATTTATAAAAGACAGGACAGATTATGAGGTACTTGGATAATTTATGTCCCAGGAAACGCAAGAGTTGGAAAAACTACACAAATATTTTGATTTAGAAACCATGTCATTTTTTTTTTTCCTTCTGTTGGGGGTAAACAAATCTCATCATCACTAACAATACAATGATATGTGTATCACTGATGTAATGACAGTTGGATAAACAAATCGCTTCAACGCCATTTAAGCATTGCAGTCATAGTGGATGTTGAACTCAAGAGTTTTCAGGATAACTTTTTGTTGTCGTTCAGACTCAGAATTCTGAAACTCCAACTGAACCCGCCAGGATGTCAAAGAGCATCACGAGTCGAGAGAATTTTGAAAAAGCTGATAGTTAATCTGGATTGTCATTAGCTTGATAATCACTGTGAACTATCATCTTACTTGTCACTATCAGCCTGCTAACAAAAAGACTGCTATTAATCTTGTTTCTGAAGAACTACAATAATTACACTTCTATTTAGAAAACCAAAGACAAGAGTCAAACACGTAATTTGTACGTAGTTCCTGAGATATTTCCTTTGTCTACAGGCCAGGGTGCCATCTTAGCTGAACATCGAGGTAAGCAACCAGGTTGATCCACTGGACAAAGTCTCAGTGCAACTTTATACAAGTTATTAAATTCAGCTTTGTAAAACCTAGAGGTACCAGAGCATCCCTTGATTTGGGAGCATTACCTTCGTAATCCTCTTAGTGGTGGGAAAGTGGTTTAATGTGCGCAGTCTTTATGACAGCCACACAAATGGGGGGGATCACGTTAGTCTTAGGGGCCCCACAGGGGGCTGGGGGGCGGGGGCCGCCCGTCTCGCTCTCTGAAAATTTTCCACCCAGGATGGCTCTCTGGTCAGCCATGTGAACCCGTTGACTCTCTGATCGGAGACAGAGCGAGTCGATGAGGCAGAGAGAGGAAGAAGAAATGAGTCAGAGGTCAACCGTCAATTAACCTAAACGCAGGTTAATTGACTGTTAGCTGACCAACACTGAATAAAAAACCCACGTTGAATGGAATGGGCTTATAAATGACGTTCACTTACAATTTAGCATGTACTCTCTGGTCACTAAAGCTAAGCTGCTGTTAGCCACAGGAGTCTAATTATTTTGGTTTAGAGCTATGAGTCGCATCATCATTTATAGGTGCTCAATATTATAATCAACTGTGGTTAATAGTTGGGGAACAAATGTCAGTAAATGTCGAAAAGTTCACATAACATGTTTTTTTTTAAAATCAGTTCCAGTGTTTTTCTTACATGTAACATAATAAGACACACACATGTGCTTTCAGGTTGGAGAGACGTATAAAGTGGGAAATCACTTATCACAGCTGCACTGCTCACACGGCTCCTGCTGCTTGGCTTTGTGTTGCTATAAGTGTGTGTTTGTGTATCTGTCCATGATCGTGTAGTTCTTAAAACATAAAGCCAGTCTCAACATTTCACTCTTCACCAGCGGGGAAAGGACAAAGAAACAAAAGGAGATGCAAAGGTGACTTGGTGCGTTCTGCTCCACAACGTCAGGGCAGCGTGTGGGCAAAGGTGTCAGGTTCAGGCAATCTGCAGCGTTATAGTCATTGTTGGTACCGTAGTTCCCCATTCTCCCACACACACACTAACCTTTGTTTAGACAGGCTCATGAGCTTTGATACTCATGAACTGCTCTATTAGGTATACCTGTGTAATAAGCCGGTTAATTTATGCGCCTTGTCAGATGAATTAGTGTATCTGCTGATTGCATGAGTGCCCTGTCTAAATTGGCAAACACCTGCAAGGTCTGGAAATGTTTGATCTTATTGCACAATTCATAGTCTGAGGCTAAATTTAAGCTTTTTTTCCATTCTTGGCAGAGCTAGCTGATGATTTGAAAGCACTATGGTTTCAAATCAGATTGATACAACTAGCATGGCTGCATGCTGAAACCATGTAGCAACAAGGAAGTTGTTGCGTTGAGCAGAACAGCAACAAAGTCAATCGTTTCTTGTGAAATTGTGAACAGTATCTGCTAACAAAGCATGCGATCCCTCTGACCTGAACATTTTCAGCTTGTGTTGCTAATGCTCACAGTTGCTGTATGGCTCACTAGCGTGTTGGTGATCCTGTTCTGAGGATCTACTTACTTTTCAACAAGCCATCACCAGCTGACTTCCCTTTACAAATGTGCACAAATCTTTGTCTATGCTACATAGACGGGGCTTTGGAGAAATTGTAGTTGGTGATTTTACAGAAGAGCAATGAACTCAACACAAACTGTCATCGCCCTTCAACTTCCTGCTGCCTTTTCTGTTGTTTTTGCCAGTGGTAAGATCCGTTTATTCATCAAGCAAATTTACTTTTGGAATTACAATTTTATGGTAAATGGAAACGCAGCTACTGATCTTTCTGCTGCAGGTAAGGGAATGGAACGGATAACTTCTGGAAACAACAACCAGAAGTAGCCATTTAAGGAAACGAACCGATTGGAAGTCAGAACTGCACTCCTATGATGCTCTCCATCCATAGTCAGGTCCCGCCTCTTCCTGGCATTGTTCATGTCATTAAAATTCTTCTGCATCCTGAACCTGGATTCCATCCACATGCACAAAGACGTATGACACCTAAAATATTACATTTTGTAATATGTAGTGGCGATTTATCAAAGCGATGCTTTGATAAATGAATCTCTTCACCAGCGATGCTTTGATAAATCGTCATATCTCAACTTCTCCCGTTAACCATGCAGTTTGGACGCATGTTGTTCACACGCGTCCAAACGTATGTGAACAGGGAGAAAAACAAACCCTGATCAGAGCCTTGCAGCTTCCTGTCTGTTTGCTGAGATCGACTCGGCACAGGACAAGCAACTCGAAATGCCTTCACCATGATGACTTCCGGAGTTAAAAGGAAGTAAACGGTTTCCTGATGCAAGAAAGAGGTGTCTGCTGCCTTTAAACGATCCGACTGACACACACACAGCGAGCTGTTCCAACATTTACAGAACTGCATGTTATGTTTTTAATAGGCTTTTGTAGTTTGCAGTACTAATTAGTTCCCGCCACAAAGTAGGTCCAGAGCGGTTCTCATCACATGATTACAAATAGGATTTAGCATAATGTCTTTATTCATAATTATAAACTTGCATACCAAAGCCTCACAAAGGATTAGATCTGGACCTGGACGGATGAAAATATATTTAAGGAAGTTATTCATTTAGTGAGAATCCACCAAGCTGCAAACGGAGCGGCAGGATAAATTCAGTGTGGTGACAGAATGGGCGCAGCAGTTTTAGTGCATCAAACCTATTCTTGGATCTGGCTTTTTTTATTTTTATTTTATTTCCCCCCAATAGTCCTTTCATGTTCTTGGTGCGTACATGCTACTATGAATGCAGGTATTCGACAGAGCGGTGCGACAGAGCATGCGTGATGGATGGGTTTTGTCGTGTGCGCGCTAACCTACGGGCCCGGCCGCGTTGGCCGAGCACACACGTGTAAAGTTTAACCAGGCTCGGGAAAATAGTTATGCAATGCGAGAGGTTTTTCCATGTAGACACAGAAAAAGATTTTGACCCCCCCACCGAAAAACGATACAAAAGCAAACATAAAAACGGCTAAAAGAGGAAACGCTATCGCAGCTTGCATAAGCGGAGATGGTTACTATGGCTGCAGTAACAGCCAAGGTCAGTATATTTCCTTTGATGGTCCTGTCAACTTATATGAACTGAAACCAAAACGACTGAAATGTGTAGCCTACTTTCCATCCCTCTCCAACTCATTAAATTTCCTGTTTATTTTCTGAAAATATCCAACATACTGTAGTATTATACTCTACCCAATACCAATAGCAACCACTGCAAACTGACAGCTACAGTGAATCAAAAAAATTATTAATAACCCTTTAACCTTCTCACATTTTGTGTGCAGATGAAAAGGAACCATACATGCAACCCCCATTGCCAAACATGATGATGACAGTATCATGCTGTGGGAATCCTTTTCTTCAGTAGGCACAGTCATATTGGATGTTATTGTTTACATTAGACGTTTTTCATGCATGCTGCAGGACAGAAAGATGATTCTTTTACACACCATCCACAGCTGCAGGAAAACAATTCCATTAACTAAATAAAACCTGCAGCTATAGGTGTTATTGATTTAGTATGATGAGACAAAGTAAAAGGAAAAGTAATGCTGAAAAAACATTGCAGAACAACTCAAAACCTTGTTTCTGTAGTGGCTGCACTGCACACACACAGACCAGTTGCCACAGCAACTGACCAGAAAAACCTTCACTATCGTATCAGGGTTCAACATCAAACAAACATGCAAACATTTCCCACATGAAAAACAGAGCATTCTGTCCATTACAGTATTATGTCCTTTAGGCCTGATGTTTAGTTTGTGATTATTAATAAGTGATCATCTGAATACAGTGTGGTTGATCTACACCTGATTCACTAATGATCCGTCAGAGAGCTGGTATGTGGCTCTGCTTTTATTTTTTTAACCTGAACAGAAACGCATCAAAATTCTGCGGAACAGCTACATGTGAATGTTCTCAAAGTCAAGTTAGCATAGCTGGAGCAAAACCAGCCAGAGGCAGAGCCAAAGCCCCAAACATACAGCTAGTTCCACAACAAAAGGAGTTAGATCAGGGGTGGGCAATCCTGGTCCTCGAGGGCCGGTGTCCCGCAACTCTTAGATGTCTCCCTGGTCCAACACACCTGAATCCAACAGCTGAATCACCTGCTAAATGCAGTCAAGTTCTCCAGAGTCCTGCTAATGACCTCATTATTTGACTCAGGTGTGTTGATTTAGAGGTACATCTAAAAGTTGCAGGAGACCGGCCCTCGAGGACCAGGAGTGCCCACCCCTGAGTTAGATTGTGTCATGTCACGTGTTAGAATGGGCTAGTCAAAGTTCAGCTCAAATATAATTAAGAATACCTGGCATCCAATCTGCTTGAGCAGGGTTGTGTTTTTAAACAGAACTGAAGCGTGTTGATGTGCAAACTTTGTAGATTCATTGTCCAGTCACAAGTTTGGTTTGATGGAGGCCGCTTCCACTGCCGCCGTGTGGGAACATTCTCGTCTTTGGAAAACCATTTCCTAACGTTTCGCTCTGTTCCCCGTCCTGCAGAGCGCATCAGTGCCGTAACTCGGATGGACCTGCAGTAACACCCAGAGCTCTCATGCTGTGTGTTTGGGTACTCTCCGACTCGACTCGCATCATCCAATTTCTTTCAAGTCATATTTGACATATACGGCATTTTTATAACAACCAAAGGTAACACGGGTATTAGATTTTGCTATAAAATGATACTTTGTGAAAACATAACATTGTGATTCACGCTATTGTGGATTGTTCCTCTGAAAGTCCAACTGATGACCAGATCTCTGCTGACATTCTTTTATGTGTGAGTAAGCGTGTTGCCAAAATAAGTCTACCCTCTCATTGTCGAAGTATTGTGAACACCGTGGCTTAGCATAAACTTTGCATGCTTGAATCGCTGGCTTGTTCTCAGCTCAGATGTTTACCTGTAACTGAAAGCTGAACAAACGTCACGGAAACACGCACCACGGAAAAAACTGATGACATGCTCTGCCATTTCACAACATACCTTTGGACCAGAGGGAAAGTTTGACCTCTACATGTTACTAAAGGACAGGAATGCAATAAACATCCATCTAAACCCTTTAGTTTGTTATTGTTGCATATAAATGTAACGGCGCCACACGCGTTGAGGAAAAACACCGAGACCAGGCGCTGCAGCTTGACCTGCTGGTGCTGAGTCACGCCAAGTTGCACACAGGTTGGGTTACCTGGAGGAAGAGACGCACGCGGCTTCTGAACAGGAACTCCAGCAGAGCAAACAAACCAGAACCCGTCCTCATGAGAACTCATTTGGATGTGTTCCAGTCCCAGATCTTTTCTGTCCTTTCTGTTTGCTTTAATAAAGCAGACTCTCAGGCTCAGACGCTCAGAAGCCTCTAAACCACAGAGGACAACATTTCCTCCTGGCTGTTTGCGTCCCTCACAGGAAAGCAGCACATCTAAGCTCCTCAAAATCATAAATCCTGACTTTTTGTTTTGGTGGGTCCTTTAAACCTACATAAAAGTCTCCTTCCTGGTCGGGATGGAGGCTGGCACCAGGGGCAAGTCTAGATTGTTTCCTTTGGAAGTCTTGCGAGCGGTGGCACGCTAAAATTTAATCCAAATGCACTGCAGTCTTAGATTATAATAAACAGAGAACCAAAAGTCTAATAAAAACACATGGATCTGCTTAGCATTTGAAAACTATGCAGTAGATTTTTTTTAGTCATACGATTAGCTTAGCGTAGCTTTGCTGTACACAGCTCTATTTTTATGCTAGCTCTATTCAACTTACTTATCAATTTAAAGTTGAAAACATTGAACTATTATAGACTTTAAGTTGCCAAGTAACTGTTTAATTACCCCTTCATAAAGAGTTTTATTGGTGTGCAATAGTTTGCACTCAAACAAAAGTCTTGTATTTACATGTAAATGTTAATTCATTTGTAACGTCTCATTTAAAAAAAACTATCAAACTTGAAGCAAATAAAAAATTATTAATGGCAGTTATAAAACAAAAGAAGCATTTCTGTATTTCACTGACAGAGTGTTGACAAAAAGCTGATTTGTATATGACAAACTGGTTGGCAGCTCTAGTGGGCGTGGCCAGATAGGTTGGCCAATCAGATTTCAAGGGTAGCTGGAGGGTTAGACCCGCCTCAAAGTTTATTGTCACCCGTGAACTTTGTCCAAATTCTGTCTTTAGTTTTTAACAAATCAATAACTTAAAGAGAAACTAGAAGCACCAGAATAGAAGACAAAATTTTGATGAATCAGACTCAGAGAAAAAGCATCAGTATCGGCATCGACGATACTCGCCCTGTACTCCTTTAGTATCAGACACCAAAACATCGTCACCTTTCTAAAATAACGGCCCAACCAATTTTTTCCCAAAAGTGTTTAATTTATTTTTATTTTTTTTGCCTAAAAAAATCTTTTGGCAAAAAATAACTTGGGCCGTTATTTCAGAAAGGTGCAGCAATGCACAACTCTAGTGACCCTCATCATACAAAACAGCTAAAAACTGATGACCACAAAAAGAGAACCAAGTTACAAAATGCTCTCCGGTCGCCAGCCAGCATCTGCCAGTTGTTTGTCTGAAGCAGCATTTAGAGGAAGAGTCAGAATTCGCTTTACGTTCTTGAATCTGGGTGGGATCCAAAAGGTCAGAGCACTCACACACACACACACACACACACACACACACACACACACACACACACACACACACACACACAAATAATGACTGTGGAGGAAATAATGTCATCTTACTAAAGAATGTTGTCATGTATAATTTATCACCACTGACAAAAACAACTCCACCAGTGAACTTTGGCCTGAACCATGGAATCAAACAGGAATCATTTCCTGGATGAGTTGCCCAATCATTGTTTGGAGGTCAGTTCATAATGTTAACTCTCCCTGTCAGAATCTCAAAGGTTTTGTTACAATAAAGATTAAATAATACAAGCCATAAGACCAGTTCCTCTGTAATAATAAAGATGAAATAATAGAAATAATTCCATAATAAGTACATCATTCACAGGAAGATGGTGGGACTTATGTAATTTGCAGTAAAATGTTTAAGGGTGTGTATTTTAAAGTTTGGGATCAAAAGTGAAACGTTACCTTAAACATGTTTGTCTCGAGACATTTAATGTGAAGTCATAAATTCAAATTCCATTCCTCGCGTTAGCCGCTCTGGGACGTGGAGCAGCACCCTTCTTACCTCTATAAACTCAAGCAGTGTCACTTTCTCCCAGTCTCTGTTCAGTCTCCCTGGCAACCGACTCCAATCCTGGTTAATGTATGGTGCTGGTAGTCTGCAGCAATTGTGTTACTGCATGTAGCGCAGCATTGACGCGATGCTCTGTCGTCTGGATGGGAGGATGCTAGCTGCCAGGCCGCTGCTACGTCCAGCTGGATTCAGACGCAACACCATGAAGGAGAAACTCAGCAAAACTTTATTTTGGGGTACATGTGATGACTAGTCCCTTCCAATCATCCATCCACCCTCTGCTACTTATCAGAAATCAGGTCGTGGCGGTAACTGGTTCAGAATACCAACCCAAAACAAAAGTTTCCAAGATGAACGTTCCAGGCCTAACCTACAGACTCTATGTTGAGATTGTGGACATAGTTCTTGTTTCATTCATTTAGGAACGCAAATATAAGCCTTGTTCAGTTCCACAACACCTGGACAAATGGACAACCAAACCCGAGGACTCATGCTGGCCATGGGTACAGAACTGACCCATGGCCAGCATGAGAAGCACACTGGCTTCCTGAGATCTGGTGTCCATAATCGGAAAACCTGGAGTGAGACACCCAGAGGCTCTGAGAAGAGTGATCCCTTCACATGCAGATCAGTGCTATAAATAATCCAGCCACTTAGCAAATGAGCCAACATTAGCAGACGAAAGAAGGGCTAGGTGCTTTCTGAAGTGTAGCTTGAATCTGTGATCAGCTAAAGGTTCTGCTGCCTATCATCAGCACGAACAACCTTTAAATGTCCCATTATTTAGTAATTTAACAATGGAAGATCTTTGGAACAGACTCAAAGATGGTCTTCACCACTCTATGGTAGTCCAGAAATTCACTACCGTCAAGAAATTCCCTTTGGTTGGACTTGCAGTTAGTCCTGGGCAAAACAACACAAACATGCAAAGAGTTGCTAACCGCAGGTAAGATGACCAATAGCCTCTAAACACAACCCTTCTTCAAAGAAAAACCAAACCCTGAATCATCCCTGAGATCACGTCTTCACCATAATGCTAACCCTGTCATTGTTTCTATTACATGTTACCATTTACGTGAAAACAGACTGAAGAGCGTGTACTTGGGACTGGATGCAGCAAACACATTTGATAACTTTCTTGGCCCGACAGTCGCTTGTGAAAGAACGTCCGCCATGCGTCTGAACACGTCGCCGACGCCTAGAACCTTTGTTGGAAGGCTGGGATGTGTCTGGACGCAGAACGACTCAACTTTGACGTGGGATTGGAATAAAATCACCTGAAAAGTTTATTGAAGAAAGACTTAAGGACCCACATCTGTTATGACGCCAAATGGAGATTATGTGAGACACACGTAAGCTGTTGAACTCTGTTGATCAAAACCGCGTGGCCCTAAAAGATCCAGATGGGTCAGAGCTCTGATCTCTGTATGTATGCGTCAGGATGAGTGGTTGTTCCGTGACACCTGGATGTGGTTTCTCCCACCATGTTGGTATCTGTGTGAGTCGAGTCCCGTCCAGCACCTTGCAGTTAGAGCAAACCAAAGAGCCAACTTGGACGGCTGACACTTTACAGTGTTAGGAGGGCCGGTCAACCCAAAAGAACTTGGTGTCCTGCCACGTATTAAACGTTTCCCTTTCGTCATATGTGTAGATATTTAGGTCATAAAATTTGCCCGTTTTTTTTTTTTTTCAAACATTAATTTTTATTCCTCTGGTTCCAGAGTGAATGGCTTTGGGTCACTCGATGACAAAACTGCTCCGATCTGGCTGTAAAAACAATTTGACAACTTGGAGAAAAAAAAAAACAAAAAACTGACAGTTGATTGAAAATGGCAAAAGTCCTTCAGCAGAAAGCAAAACATGTTTTCTAGACAGTAGGTAAGATACTTTTGTGTTAAAGTCATAGGAGAGTACATCATCTGTTTCCACGATGGAATATTTCAATTAAAACTGGCTTTGAAAGCAAAGTTGTGTCTTTTTAACATTAGATTGACCCGGGTATCTGCGTAGGGTAGGCACGCCCAGGTTCATAGGCTGGACCTTCTGGCACTGCGTTAATTAATTTGGTCAAGGTTTTACGGAGCAGACAGGGACTCATTGGTTTCATTTGGTTCATATAAATCTAGGCAAGGACAAAGCTCACATGGGATTCATCAAGGCTCCCTTCTCAGACCATTTTTGTTCAAAATCTTGCACTTTGCTGACGACACACAATTTTCCATTTTTTTTCGGTCACTACTGCATCACAGCCTCTTATGATCACTGATTTCAGGGTGTTCGTGATATTGAGTTGATAGACCAGAGTCAGCTTTAGCTTAAAACAGAAAAGAAAAAAAAAAAACAAAAAAACTGAGGTCAAAATATCTTTGGTTTCAAAACTTACCATGGAAACCATGAACAGTTCAGTCTAGCGTAAATGAATCTGGTCAGAAGAGCCTCATTATGTAGACGGATCAAACCTTGAGGAAGATTGATTGCTAGAATGAAGAACAGGTGAGTCTAATTAACAAAATGTGGAACAGCTGTGAGGAAGAATGAGCCGTTAGGAGGCTATCTATCTATCTATCTATCTATCTATCTATCTATCTATCTATCTATCTATCTATCTATCTATCTATCTATCTATCTATCTATCTATCTATCTATCTATCTATCTATCTATCTATCTATCTATCTATCTATCTATCTATCTATCTATCTATCTATCTATCTATTTAAACTAACATGTTTGCAGTTTGTAGAATTGCTGCTGCTGAGAATTTTTCCCACACAGATAGTAGGTTATTAACGGTGACTTTATTTCTGGAATTTACCCCCGTACAGAACAGCACAGTTAATCCTAATAAAAAGAAGATTTGGGGGTTGAGGGATGAAGGGAGAAAGAGGGAAGGAGTGGTGGGTGTGTGTGTGTGTGTGTGTGTGTGTGTGTGTGTGTGTGTGTGTGTGTGTGTGTGTGTGTGTGTGTGTGTGTGTGTGTATAGGTCGGAGTCACAGAGGTCAGATGAGAAATAAAGAAAGCCAACTACTGGAATCAGGAAAAGAGAACAGCGCAGATCTGCTGGTCTTTCGTCACACATACAACACCAGACAAGTCTTAGTTTGATCCAAATGTTTTGCCAAAAACAAAGTTAAAAATCTAAACGCCACATTTTGCCAATCCATTCAATAAACAGTCATTTTCACTTCACATGGGAAACAGATTCACAGTGACAGAGCTTTGCAGTACCATTCATTCATTCATTCACCTTGAACTTTTCACATTTTGTCACTTTCCATCCACAGACTACAATGTATTCGATTAGGATTTTGTCCGATGACCCAACAGAATGCAGGGCGTCGCTGGTGTTTTTCCAAATACGTATTGTGGGTTTTTCACAGTAGTTTGGGTTCAGTTGGTTCTGATCAGGAGGAGTCATGTTTTTTTCCACTCATTAACGAATATTTGGGGAAAAAAAAGATTGGTTATACGATTTCCCCGATTTAACTGGGGCAATACGAGGAAGTATGAAATATCTAGAGTAGATGCAGGATGCAGACACCTGGGTTTCCATTGACCATTCAACTACGTATAATGGAATTATATAAAAAAAAACATAAATCCACCTAATGGGAACACACCAACTCCGAAAGAAAAAATATCTCATGTTTTTTGACAAAACGTTTTGGCCCTAAGGTTGAGGGGTTTTCCTTTTATTGGCCATGTTGAAATTAGGGAATTACTCAAAACTGTGATGAAATCACTTTTTCGCGTCACACCAGTCACATGACCAACAACCGGATGTCACCACTGAAGGGAAAGACGAAGAAGACGACAGGAAGTGGCAGGAGGACGATGACGCTGCGTTTTGAATGACTTAATGGCAAACCTACCAATATGTGATTTCAATTGTTTCTTATGTAACTCAAGGCAATGATTAGGAATCCTCTCACAAGCAGTAAAAATAACGAGGTTCACATTCTGTCAACAAGTATAGTACTGTAAAATCTAATCCTCCTCTCAAAGATTTATTCTATTTTTTGTTTTGTTTCAAATAATCGAAAATCGTTCACACTGGTTGAGTAAAGACGCAATGCAGCCTGAGCAGGATGGTGGGTCGGTGGTAACATGTTGTAGATGTAATAACAAGACGTACCACCTTTGGTGTCTGGAATGAAGTCGATCTATATTTGAAAAAGAACAAACAAAAACAGCTTAAATCTGTAAGGGAAGACACATTTCCACATTTCGCATCGACAAAACCCTTTTAAGCAAACCTAAAGGCGAGGCTGGTGGTTCTCCAACTGCGGGCCGCCGTTGCGCAATTCAATTTCAACAGCGGTGACAGGATCGTATCATATACTGTCCCGTCATCTAAAGTTCAGCTGCTGGTGCAGCAGCTCCAGCAGCTCCAGCTGAGACCGGATCGTCGCTGGCTGAGACGTTCAGCTCCGTTCGCGTCGCAGAAATCTTGGCTCCAGACAAAGCCTAGCGGTGACCCACTAACTGAAATAGACATGAGGGTCGGGGCGGGGGGAGAGCCGTTAAGCGGTTTCCAACATGAGAAAAACCCTGCACCTGTGTTTTTTTTTAGTTCAAACTCAGCCTTGCATAATTCCTTTGGGATTATCATTACCTTAAAAGACATAATTAATATTTGCAGAATTTGCTGCAAAGTTAAGCCTTGAATAAAACGAACAAATGGATCTCAGGCGGACTGAAAATGACTAGAAATCCCTGAAACTTTTACATTAGTCTCTGAAAGTCTCTAAACGATGGATGAGGTGGGATTTTTAGTTCTTTTAATCAACGTTCCATATTCCTATAGATTTAGATAAGGTTGCATAACGTGATTGGCTTTTTTTTTACTCTGTGGAATTACGACTTCAAAGTCTTAAGGATTTCTACAAACCTTTTAAAGAACAGCTATTTGTGTATTTGTTACCATTGAGTTGTTAAAATTTTGCAAATGGAATTTATTTAGGGGTACACAGTGTAGGGAGGTGAATAAAAAAAATATTACTTAAGTTTTGATACTTTTAGTTGTAAAAATCTGCCAGTGTCCCTCCAATCCGGTGATAATTTAGAAAATCTTGTAAAACCCTGTATTTATAATCTATACTGTTATTTCTTTATATAAGCAACAACCACATAAAAAAAACAAGACAATTTTATTTCTCTTATCACATTTTATTGTTCATCGTAATGAAACAGCATCACTCATACATAAAAAAAAACAACAACAATAATAAAACACTCTAAGTAAATTACAAATCTGAACGTTTAGCCTGATCCACAGGGAGTAAAGACACTGGGAACAGCAAAAACATTGAGCCAGTGCTTCTCCGTGCCTGAGGGTCCGTAGGAAACTAAGGCCGAGGCGGTTTTGTTCACCCTTCCCTCGAATCGGCATTTGCTGGTGTCTGCTTCAGAAAAAGCACAAGGAGGCCGTTTGTCTGTGCAAGTACAAAATGCGTCCGCCTGTGCAGCATCGGCTGAGGTAAAATTCTTCGACGCTGTACGCAAACGTGTGGGGGGGAAGAGGGGGGGCGGGGCAAGTGAATCCAGACCGCGGCCCTGAGATACTCAGAGGGTCAATGTGTAGTGTGGGTAGTTATACTTCTTCGTAAGATGACCCAACCTGAGGAGGCGATGAATCTCTTACATTTAACTGAGGTCAAAACACATTTGTAAAATCAATACTGAACATTTATGGCACTTCTTCAATAACAAAGGCATCTTAGTGCTAAGAAATGCTTTGATTCAAGTAAAGTTATACAAAATGAAACTTCACCAAAGATGTTTCTAGGACAGCATTGATACACATTGCAAGCCTCAGTAAGATAGGCCCTTCAGCTATGAACGATTGTCGCGGTACGGCGGGGAGTTCAAATATTGTTGAGCATTTTTGTCAACCTGAGGTAAAAAGAAATTATTGTCTTGCTTTCATGATTTAGTTTCATTGAAGCCGGAGCGAAACCGAGCTGCACTGCCTAAATTCTGACGTGTTTTTGAGAAAATAATGCTATTGCGATCCAATAGATGTAAGGCGCTCTGATCCGAAAAGGTCACGCTAAAACATGAAAATATGTAGGTAAGGTCAAAACATTCGACAAATGTACAAGCATCACATGGCGAGAGAAAAAAAGCAAGCTACTGTCGTACAGCAAGATAACAAAACAAGGCTAACACTCATCCACATTTATATATAACATATATACTAAAAACAAATGATTGTAAAAGGCTTCTCAAGTACAACCCCCACAACCCACTCAACGGCGATGAATGTCGGTGTACCATAAAATAAGGATTATTTACACAGCATGTACAATTGTCAGAAAAAAAAAAAAGACCACGTTTGTAATCCAAAAACATGCACATAATACACTATTTCATTTGAAATATCTATTTGCTTCACGTATCCACAAAGGATCTATAAGTGTCCACTTTGGCAGGGGTGTGTTCGCGACGCGTAACGGCACAACGATTGAAGGTGGAATCAGGCGAATCGTCACCAGCTACTTTACAAAAGGCACGTGTTTTAAAAATGCCAAAAATATAGAGAAGTAAAAGGCACAATTTAGGTCTCCGTTTTAAAATGTAGGTAATAGGCATTTAAGGCGTTTGTAACAACGAATTGCTGAATGTTAACAAACTCTAGCTTAGCGACTGAACAATGTTGTTAGCCAAATAGCAGGTACGTTTCAACACGTCACTTCTCTTGAAATATCACAGTTTAAAGAACAGCCACTTTGTGTTTCAGAGAAATACAAACGACATGTTCAATTTGTAGCAAAAAAAAATTAAGGCAGAAAGACAAAAATGTCTGACATGTATAAGCTAGAAATACAGCTAGCAGCCACAGATGGTTAAGCTAGCATGGCTGAAATGGAAAAATCCTTTAGAAACAAATGTGATATTGAGGGTTAGCAATTTGGGGGAACAGATACTGATTACTTTAGAAATGTATAACATTCATTTTAAATTTCTAGCCTCCTGACCCCCAAACATTTTTTTTGTTGTAAAAACGTACATTTGAGAGTTTGTGAAAATATGAAATAGTTTCGTGTGTAAACAGCTAGTTGACTTCTTGCCAAGGATCAGCAAGTAGCTGTTACATTAACTTTATGTGCAGCGTTTTCATAAAAGATCTTTTCTTTGCTACATGAATGACTTTCCAGATCTATAAAGCATAAATATAAAATAGCCTAATATTTGTGTAAGTGTATTGGCTTTAAATGTGTGCTAATAAAGAATTGAGAAACATAGCATGGATAATGTGCAGAATGCAGCTGGTGGCTATTCCTGATACTATTGCTAAAATGGGAAGATGTTGTAATTTGACATTTAGATGTTGTGTTTGTCCACTTTTGTCCAAATTATTGATAACTGGTAATTATTGGGGGTTTTAAAATTAAATGCTTCGGGATACCTAATGTTATTTGTAGCCTTTGATGATGATGACAAAGACAATTGCAAATCAAGTTACTCCTTAAAAACCGATGTAGTACAAAAGCATAACAAAGACATTTACCAAACACCTATTGATTAGCATAGCACTTACTTTGACTATAACTGACTGTAACAGACATTATTACTGTTGAAATCCTCCACTACTTTCTCTAAAAGTTGAAGTTCATTGGCTTGACTTGGAAATAGTTCAACCTGAAGTGTGAAATTTAAAAATGTAAGAAGTTCTTTTTTTCAGTAAGGGCCTTCATAACCATCTGATCTCCCCCATTTGTACAGTTTTCCTCTCAGTCCAACCACAATGTTCTGCTGATGTACAGCTACCACCTCAAATCTGAGGCGAGGAAAATACGTTTCTCCAGCTCTTCCAAGTTGGAAAAAAACCTCAACTGGGCCACATCTTGAAACTGTAATGACATCAGTCAACAACGTCAAACCAATGTGGCCACCTCACACGTATAACGGGTGTCTGACTAAAGGAGTGAGCTTCCCTCGGCTCTGACATCGCTTCCGAATCCGAGCTCCAGTTTCTAGAAAAGCCAGCCGGTCTCCAGCCTCATATCAGCAGGTAGCTGCAAGCTTGGCTACAAATGTAGCATTCACATGTTAAAGGTTTGAACTGAGCATTAAGAGCTACGATACAAACACATAACGAGAGAAGAGAGTAGATGTTACGGATATTTAGAGAAACTATTTCAGCTTTCACTGGTGAAACTCTCGTTACCTCTGGATGTTTCAGCTAACTCTGCGTAAAAGGTAACAAGTGATTCTTGTAATACTGAGAGCACCTTCTTGTACGCAGCTGGCCAAGACGATCGTCCCTGACGAGTGCAGACCTTGGCAAGGTTTCTGATTTGTTATTGTTTTTCATCAATTTAACCGTCTTTGTTGATTGATTTCATGGACAGTAGCTTAAAGAAATACATGTTTTGATATGTGTGCACATGTTTTTATACGAGTGGGGATGTCTACTGCATCCCCGCTTAAATGAAAAGTAATCGAAGTGCTTGTCTTTCATGGGTGACGACGCACTCCATTTGTACAAGTAGCTTAATTTTAGGAGGAGGAGGAAAACGGCAGGAAACGCCGTCACCTTTTCCAGCCCCGCGGTCCAATCACAATGCTGTTCTTCAAGTGAAAGATTTGCTCGGCATCTTCATAAGCTGGAAGTACGATATCTTCATCGCGACGATGATTCCAGACTGCCTGTAAGGGCGTATTACGTCAAAGTCTGAAGTTGTTACATTCTAACGTACAAAAGAAAAAGAAAAAAAAAACGTCCTCCAAATGACGTTCTGAGGAAGCAGAACATCTGATACGCTGAAAAGATTTTCTGAATAATTCAATCGAGGGAAGTGACGAAGATTGCAGTGAGGTTGAAAAAAGGATGACGGCTGCTTTCTTAAATAGAAATCCGAAAGTGAGGAGGAGGGGGTCTTTAGTGGGCGTGGCTGCTGCCGGGTGGGTGATGGATCCAGTCCAGAACGATAAGCGACAAGCTGCCGATCATGAAGACCACCCCCATGGCCAGGAAGACCGCCGCCTGGAGAGAGAGAGAGAGACGGGAACAAGAAGGGATTCTGGGTAAGGAGGCAATGAACTGGGGTCGCCTGGAGATTTACTCCCTGCCTTTTGGTCAACTCAAGTTTATTAGTGTAGCATATTCAGCAACAAGGCAGCTGCTTCACGCCATAAAAACATCAAACAGTCATTGATTATGAAACAAGTAATAAACAATATAGTTTGTCAAATGCAACCATCAAAATCATCAAGCAAATACACATGAAACACATTGACTAAATTTCCAGTTTATTACGGATCAACAGTAACTCTAATCAGGTGAGCTATTAGTCTACATTTGGGTGATTTCTGGAGTTTTGTTCTAGATTTGTTTTGCATAGAAGCTGAACGCTGCTTCTCCGGGTTTGGTTCTGGTTCTGGCGGCGCAGAGCAGAACCAGGACGTGAGAGGTCTTAAAGGTTGATACCGTCTCAGTAATCAATGCGACTAAAGACAAAGACTTTTCTAGATCTCAGTCTTTGAAATGTTCTTCAGGTGATAGAAGGCCCAGTTTGTTACTGTCTTTATGTGGCTCTGAAGGTTCAGTTCTGAATCAATCACTACTTCCAGATTTCAGGCCTGATCTCTAGTTTTTATCCAAAGTAACTGAAGCTGTGTGCCGACTCTAGAACGCTTTAGGTCCCAAGACAATTACGTCAGCCTTGGTGGAGAGAGAGTTAGAGCTTGGAAGAGGAGAATAAACCTAATGGCAGTGCACACTTACCGAAATCTTCTGCCAGGAGTTGTATGGTATCGACTTCACCAGGCGGAGGTAGAACGCAGCAGGAAGGATGAAGATGAGCATTGTAGCTGCAGAAGCACCTGCAAATAGAGGGGAAGAAGGGCTCATTAAAGCACGCAATGCCTGGTTGCACTCAACAAGTTGCAATTTACGGTAAGTGAGGACTAGAATTTTCTTCATTTTGTGTGCTGACAATAGATAGTTCACTATTTAATTGCAGGTTAGGTTGCAGTAGCTTTCCCGTTGCTTCAGCAGATATCTCTTTACTTCCTAACTACAGAATGTGCCCTATTGGATATTGAGTGAGCAAGCAGAAAAGCTGACGAAATGCTCCTTCTGTCGAGCTAAAAATGCACCGAGGACAGTCATGACTCGCAGAGCGAGACCCTTGACGATTTAGGTTGCGGTTCTTCCTGCTGTAAGCAAAAAAAAAGAAAAGAAAAAAAAAGGCAGGGCACTTCTAAACGTCTCTTTGAGTGCAGGAGCTTTAAGTGACTCGGCTATTTTTAGCGTTGAGGTGTCGATCGTCTGCCGCGGGTGGCTTCATGTGTCCACCCGACTGAGAAGACTAATAAAAGAAACCGTGAGTCAGGACTTACCGATGAAGCCAAAGATGTCCCTGATTGTGGGAACGAAGATGACCAGCATGTTGTTGAAGGCCAGGATGAGCGCGGCGATCAGCAAGTGGCGGGTCCAGCTGAAGTCACGGCCCTTGAAGAGCAACGTGGTGATGGAGGAGCGGATCTGAAGAGGGAACAAGTCACGAGCGTTTAGGGGTTTCACTTGACTGCCACATCGAGAACTTTACAGATCCATCTGACATAAAGGAGGCTTCGCGAACACAAACACTGAATTCAACGTGTTTTAGGCTGCATTCACACTGCAAGACATAACGCTCGATCATAACTTCTTGTGAATTTATTTTCAGAAATAAATGCCACCTATATGAGATCTCCTGTGTGAACCTGAAGCAACTTAAAGACATCCCGCACGTGCAGTATAGGTCGCAGTAGTGTCCCACATGGCGAACGCGCTCAGTGTTTGCAGAAGTGAATATGGACAGGAACGGTGGACTGTAGCTTGCGATTTTAAAGCTTGTTCTCAAACCAGAAACATCACATTAGCAACTTAAACCTCATTATCGTCCACCATGGTTGTTGTTTTTCTACATTTGTGGCGTATCAGTGGCATGAGGGTCGGATGAATGCGACCTGTACCTACAAACACAGGGTCACATTGGAAAAGATCGGATTCGTGTCGGACTGAGGACCACGTAAAATATTCGATCTGCGTTGTTCAGGCTGTCATCAAAAGATCAGATAAAGGTCACTTAAGGGCAAAAGATTCCGATTTTGGTCACTTCAGGCTCCAGTGTGAACGGAGCTTGCATCCCAACTCTTCAAACTTTTTCACATTAGACCTGCAAACCTTAACGTCTTTAATGAAGGGTTTATGTGACAGACCAACAAGGTGCCTCATTGGTAGCATGCATCTATATTTAGACCCCCCTTCTGCCAGCCATGTGACTTTCTTCCTTCAAAATAGACATTAGAATAATGTTCCCTTTGTCAGACTTGGTGTCTCAGGGTATGTTCCTGACCTGGGTGTGTTTGTTTAAGAAAAGACGGGAGGTAAAGTAGCAGATCCCAGCTGAGACACCGTTTTGCTGGTTAAGCCTCCTCACTGGGGGAAAGGCTGTGGGGGTCAGGAGAAACCCGAGGCACCGTGGATTGGCGGGTCACGGGGTTAAAGGTAGAAAGGAAGCGCTGTTTTATCTCCCACGGCGCAATGGGACTATGAGGTTGCATCAGCCACCAGTGAGAAAAGGGCGGGCTAAGAATGCAGGGAGGGAGGGAGGGAGGGAGGTGCTGTTGGCAGTTTTCATTCTTACTCATCGTTCTGCTTTACCTTTCTTACCCAAGGGTGTCGCATTAAAACAACTGAGTAGTCGTGACTTGCACATCTCAAGGAGGCCAGGTCTTATCAAATCTTCTCCAATGCTGGCAAAGCTCAAGTCTTTTAAGTCTGGGTTAAAGTAGAGGTTTATTTATGCTTCACTGCTAGGTACAAATTCTAATTATCCTGATTTTCTGTGCTGCCAGATTGAACCAAGGCGCCACTGAGATGCTTACGCCGTTGGATCCACTGCCAAGAAATCGTCTCCACTTGTTCCAAAACTCATGTCATGCCATAAATCTAAGATCTTCATCAGTCTTCTTTCCTCCCTCCTTCCCAGGGGTTTGTGCATAATTTGGTCATCCTGGAAAAGTCGAGCCTGCATGCTGCATTTCTCTCCATGGCACCAAACCATTCAGCACAGGCCTGCTACCTGGCACGAAGCCTTTGGAGTTCACCGTGTGATATTTACACACTCTGCTCCTTAGTATTTACTTGTAGAGGCGAACTGAGCCCGATACATCTGGCTTCGGCCTGTTGGAAACAAACCAAGGACAAGGTGTCTGCTGTACGGTCCTGCCCACAAGGGTCGTATTTTCACTCCACACTCAGAGTGAAACTCAAACTACTCACACTGAGATTAATGTAAGATCTGAACCATATTTCTGCTTTGTCCTTCGCTAAGGTAAACATATGGCTTGGCAAGTGAGAGCGGAAAGTATCGGCAGCAATGGTGTAAAAGTCCCTCACGAGTAAAAATACTCAACAGGAAATTCACCTCAAAGGGTTTGTGGGCTAAGGAAGCACTGAAGCATCAACGGAAACTAGACACCCAAACAAGAACCTTCTGAAGAAGAGCAGTTCCCCTTTTTCAACCAAAACAAACACAGAAGTCAATTGACAGAATGATGAGCCCTCTAGTGGCGACACTGGCTCACTGCAGGACCAACTAACCAAAAGAAAGGACTGCATTGTTTTCAGAATTTTTTTTTAATATAAACATTAAATTGTCAAATTGGACAGTAATGTAATTTTTGATAGATAAATAAATAAATTGATTTCTTAAATGTATGTTTATGTGTTATATTGCAAAGCAATTTTATTCAGTGCTATAGAAATCCAAGAACAATGAATTATAAGTTTTATTTGAATTGTCTAACAGTTTTACACAATTAACATTTTATTTGAGTATTAAAATAGATATTAATGTGTTTGATATCATCTTTTTTCTTGCAGTTTGAGATTTATTTATAAAACTAAATGCATTTTAATGTAATTTTTTAAAATTTATGTCATAGTTAATTTTTCTATAATTCTATTTTATTTGAGCTCATTTTAAATTTTTTTGGTAAATTTTACCAAGGTAAAAATTTATTTTAACCATAATTTCCTTAGTTTTGACCTGATTAAATGTTTTAACTATATTGTAGATTTCCTTTATGTGTTGTATTGGTTAATGTAATTTTTCTGTGTAACATTCACGTTTCGATATTTTTCTACATTTCCACGTCATGTTTCCACATTTAGATGCTACTATTTGTAGCGTAGCTGCCTCACTAAAACAACTATTTGAATGTTTATGATGGTAAGATGGCGGCGGCGGCGCCGGCCTTCACCCGTGGCCCGGTTGGCCCGAGAACTGGGACATGTCTGCCTCCACGTAAAGCCCTTTCATTATGTACCAGATCCCAGGAAAAGCCCCCGTGTGATCCGGGAGCCGCTGGCATCTCCCCTTCATGTGACCGCTCACCCCAGCACACACACGTGCGTTCGGGTCGCACTCACATCTACATGTGTTGTCTTCGCTCACGTCTCCCGCGTTGCCACGGGAGACCGAGGACAGTCGGCAGACAAAGCTAACGTTAATCTCTCGCTGAAGGTCGTCGGCGTTTTCCTTTAAAAGCTGCCAGGCGGATTCCGGAGGCCGGACGGAAACTTGGCAGAACAACGGTGAGGCAAAGCAGCTCTTTGGGTTCGATGCTGGACGTTCTTCTTTATCGGTCACAGAATGAATAGTTGCGGTGAGCTAATGAAACATTCCTGACTCTGCACACCTGCGACTCTCCAATAAGAATGTCAAGCAGCAGCGGAGTCCTGCGCTCCCTTAGCGCTAAGCCGGCTCGTTTATTTGCATGCTGACAGCGACAGGTTCTCCATTAGAGCTAATTTATGTAAAAAGCCTCTGACTCATGTCTCTTTGCAGCTGCAGTTGTATACAAGTTAAAACCAGTTTTGAAAGCAAAAAGATTTTGATGAGATTTTTGATTAAATCTGCATTTCTGCTTCCCAACTGAGCCTCTTATCAAACTTTCAAATTCTTATATTTCTACACAAGTGACTAGATAAACATAAACCTTAATGAACCTTCATGTTTAAGGTTTCATTTAACATCACATAAAACCTTCACCTGAAAGTAATTTCCAGTTTTTTTTTAAATAAAATAATGTAGCTGTCAAGATGAAGAAATGAAGGTTTTTTCTTTCTTTCTTTCGCTAGTTTTCTACAATGAATCATTTTTAAAATGAGTATCACCTTAACCTCAATTATCCAGTTTTTTTGGTTAAAAAGGGACAATTGATACCTTGCTTCTTTTGCATGAAAATAAAACTGATTATTTTATATATGAAACGTTTCCCTTTTCATCTGGGGTTCATTTTTTTTACAAGCACTACAAAAATTTCAAAAGCCAAACATCAGCTTTAGCTGCAGGAAATTATTTTAATCAAATTTGTCCAAAAGTGGCTCAATTTGTGGTTTACACAACTGGCTATGCAAACAAAAGGCCAGCATAGAGCTTTGTTATGCGCAGCTTATTTACTTATTGATGCGTTTCTGTTTCGGTAAAGTTACTTTTCGTATGACTGGCTGGGTAACTTCATTAAAACATGCATTATCTAAATGTAAAGATGCATTGCTGTTGCAAAATATTTCCTTCTTGCCACAGAATAGAAATGTTTGTTTAAAATAAAACACTGTTAAGTTGAAGACATGTCAGGTAGTGCATGGCACATTCTGTTACACCATTTATTCGCGGCTCTCAGTTCTGTTAAAATGTGTAACATGTAGTTAAAAGGTTACATGCAGAAACCAGCTTTCAGCTACAGCCAAGAGTTCGCATTCCGGGGCCAATTTCCTTCCACTATAAACGTGTTTCGACTAAGACGTTCTTTTAAAGCCAAAAGCCCCATAAAGCATTTCGCCCAGCTGAAAGCAGCCAGAGGCCGATTTCCCAACATTACTAACACGTTTCGAGGAACGGACACCCTAGTGCGGAGGATTGTAAGACTAGATATGTCGAGGAATGTACCGTCCTCCCCCTGCCTGCTTGTCCTCGGTTCCCTGCCTCTGATAGCTCACAGGAGGTCAGGGTGAGGGTTTTTCCACTGCGCCGTTGTTAGGGTGGGAGACGTGGAATTCTCCCACACCTTGCAAACAAAGCAAAAGAAAACACCCGCACATCAGCCAGATTACTAAAGCTGATTTAGAGCTCAAATCCCACCTGTTGCACTGAAATTGTGAAACGACACTTTTTCATAAAGCAGCAGCATGCGGTTACCTTACCACGCTGTGTACTGTAGCCCTCTGCTGAAAAAAGTAAACTTGCTGCCCCCTTGTGGCAGCCATGCGTAAGTGCATAATGTGTCATTATCTCAAGTGTGTGTGTGTTGGTGTGTGTTCTGGACCCTAAAGGAGGCAGGAAACTTCCACTGACCAGTGGGCCCTCTTTTTTTTTTGTTCTCTTGGTGTCAGATAAGGGCCAGTCTAAAATTATCCTGTGACCATATAAGGGATGGAATTAAGAGGGGCACATGTGTGAATGAATAGGAGTAAGACGATAAGGTTTGGCGGACGCGCGTCACGTGACCCAATAAGAGCAGATATAACAGAAAAAAAACAGAGAGCAGTGCTGAAATCTTTTATGTAACGTTAAATGCGCGCTGGTGCAATAAAGAGGTGTGGGGTTTTACAACCACAGGCTGTGTGCTTGGGCTCCTGAATGACGACGGGAAGAGTTTCCAGCGAACATCATGTTCTGCGACCCGGAGTGGCAGCGGAAAAAAACCAGCCCGTCCAGAAAATGACACCCAAAAAAAAAAAAGAAGAACGAACACACACACTCCGCAGCAATTAACATTTAAAAGGGCGGCGTGTGTTTACGTCTGCTGACGCGCTCCGACGTAAAGCAAACTGTTGCCCTTTCAAATAAAAGTGGAAGTGACTGAAATCTCGCGTCGCGCCTCACCGCGACAAGGGGCGGTGCTCTCATTAAAAGAAGGCTCTCTTTAAATATAGGCAAACAAAAACATAGAAAGCAGAACAGACACAGCGCCGTTGTGTCCAAAGTGCGGCTTACTCACAGGGAAAAGCACGATGGGGACGGTGAGCGTGACGGCGGTGAGGACGGCCAGGCGCACCAGCAGCAGCATGGTGTCAAACTTGTAAACTTTGGTGAAGGTGTGCAGCAACTCGGCCTCCACGAAGTCTGCAACAGACGCGCAACAAAGCAGTCGGGTCACACTTAAAGTTAGCAGCCAGCGCTAGCTGGAGGGGCTTCAATTGACCTGCAGACTGACATGGGGATACAGCAGCATGCTGGCTGTTCCGATCTGTTGTAGAAAGTATTTCCTCACAGATTGTTTGTTCTCTGTCACTCATAAAAATGTCCAGCCCATTCTGAATATAAACTCGGTAAATAAAACAAGGTTTTTCATGTGGGACTTCATTTATTAAAATTTGCTTACAGCGTCCATCTTACCGTAAAAGGTGAGGTAGCCAAACAGAGCCGACAGCATGTACATGATGAGCATGGCCAGGATGGACAGGTTGGAGACGCGCTGCATTTTTTTCCGACTGCGGCTGCAAAACACAGAAAACAAATGATCGTCCGACGCAGCTAAAATGTTTCACTCTCTCTCTCTTTTTTTTTTTTTTTTTCTTTCTTTCTTTCTAAAAAGCGGGGTGAAAGAAAATGCCCTCACTCTTTTAGCTCGCTGTAGATGGGCAGCACCTCAGGATGGCAGACAAATGCAAAGGCCAGGATGGGGACAGTGTATGCAGTCTGTGGGTCACGGCAAAAACAAGAGATGAAGAAGAGATGAGCTTTACAATCAGAATGCATCAACACATGCTGACACACACAGAGTTTTCGCTTTTAAAGCACCAAAAACGTGTCACCCAAGTTCTGTGCTCATGGAAAATATGACAAATAAATGCATAGTTTGCTCCAAGAGTAAAATGTTTGGATTTATAACTTTGCTTCGTTAGTCCGGGCCACCCTGCCTGAATCGTAGTCCAATGGTCTCGTCTAAATCCAGACCTATTTCCAATGAGGAATCTGGAGTGAAACGTAAACAGTATTCTCTACATCTAATCTGAGTGAGCTTGAGTCACGGTTTGTCGGGACACAAATTCAAAAGTGTATGAATTGTGATTATTGCATCAAAACATCCAGTAAAATGCAGTCAAATCCACTTTATGTGGCAAAATGTGTGAAATGCACCAAAACAGATAACCCAACACCCAGTACTGCCTAAGTCATGTCGGTTCCCTGCACAAAGAGTGGAGACAGCTCTTTCTTTTTTTGGCTGGCCCAGTTCTGGTCAGATGCCATGTGAGGTATTCGTTCAGGTCAAAGGTGAAAAACACTGCTTCTCCTAAGAAGCTTATAAAAAAAAAATCAAGGATTTCTATTTGTGTTGGAACCCGGAGAGTAAAAACCACAAACCTTTGTGAATCATAGGTGGCTAACCTTAAGTCCACATGGGAATATAAGCACACGCCAAAATCCTATCATGATTTATGATTATTGAAGCCGTGGCATGAAACCGTAAGCACACAATGGTTCAAGACACGCCTCAAACAACCAACCCCGCCTTTTCCAAGCATGTCTCGGCAAATACCTGGAATCCAACCTTCACTAGAAGTGGACCCAGCTGAAAAGAAGACCTCTGGCCGTCCTTCGTCCCCTACCTGAGAGTTGAAGACGAAGTATTTGGGCCTGCACATCTCCTCGTCGTCGGGGTGAGGCTCGAAGCTGGCGCCCGTGCTGTGGTGGTCGCCCTGGCTGCTGGTGACCACCGGAGAGACGTCGGCGCGCGAGAAGTCCATCTGCGACGTGTTGTGTTGCAGCGCGTACAGCCTGGAAATGTCGCTGGCGTTCGTGCTGAGGTTGGACGAGTACATGAAAGGGAGAGGACAGGGCAGCTGGGTCTTCTTGTAGATAATCTAGGAGACGCAAAAAAAAAAAAAAAAAAAGAAAGACATTATCAACCAAACAACAACTCTGACTGAGCTAAAAACAGCTGAGTTTGGTTCAAGTCAAGCCCGTAAGACAAAATACTGCAAATAAAAACCTTGTTTCGATGTATAGACACATTATTTCTCCTGTAAAATGTTTATCTGTTCATATCATAAAGACAAACAGTTAAAAACATGTATTACTGTGTAACACTAATTCACAAGCCAACCATGTTGCTCGCTAAGTTAGCAATGTGTGCTGGCAACTTGAGGGCACATGAAACACATAATGAAACAATCACTAGCAGCTGCAAGCTAACATGCTAGAAAATGTACATTTCCAACAGTTAAAATGACTTTTTTGTTCTTTCTTCATGTTATGTAATAGCAAACTTTCGCTCTTTGCAGGAAGTGAAGGACTAAATGAAAATGAACTGATTGTTGATATGTGAAGATAGCACCTAGCTTATGTTAGCTGAACCGTTTGCTTCATTTTGAAAGCAAAATTGAACTCCAAAGTCAGAGTTTTTGTTTTTTTTTATAAACTTCAATTATTTCTCATTGACAATTTTTTCAATTTATTCCAGATTACGACTATAAAGTGGAGAGTTACTGACTCTTTCATTTCATTCATTTGCAGATTCCTGGGGTTTTAACAAACCCCAACATGTTCAAACAGGCTGGTAAAACTTATTTTCCATGTTGCCTAGCAAACCTTTAGGAAAGCTGTACGTCTGAATAGAGAGAAGGAAGTTTAAGTTGAAGCAGTGACGGCGCTGCAATAAAAAAAGGAATGCGCTCATAGGCATGGAAAGTTACCATAACTTGGCAACAAGCAATCAACTCTAGACTGTCGTCTGCTTTTAGGTTTTAATTGCGTCAAACATTGTGTGAGACATTATTCGCAGTTTTTAGTTCACTATTATGAAGCATTAAAAATACGTTAAAAGAAAGTCTAATCTCTTCCAAAAGTAGAAGAATTTCACAGCAAATTACAAACAGGCTCAACTTACCACAGCCAGGAAGAAGACCATACAAGACAATGAAAAACCACTGGTGTAGCCCAGGTAACCTAGAGAGAGAGAAAAATGATTACGTTTTAGATTATGACCCATTTGTATTGCTTATGTAATTACTTAAGCCTGTTTTTCCCCCTCGCTGAACGGACAGCGAAACAGGATTTGTCCTTACCCAGATTTTTCAGGAGGGACAACGGCAGAATAATTCCGATGGACACGAATACCACCAGGTAGTTGCCGTTCAGGTACCATTCCCTGCAAACAGAAGTCAGGTCTGAGACCGCAAGACCAAGGAATGCTTCAAAAATAATGTAAAAAGTGCTCAAAATCCCCGAGGGGAGAGCTCACCCTGAATTCTCCTCTAAGCGTAAGAAGGCTCGGATGACTTCAGGGAGCTCGTACTTCACGATGAAGAGGTAGCTGGACATGGCTGCAAGAGGACAAGGATGTGTGTAGGTAACGCTTTGAATCTGCATGAATTCATCCTGAGTCATTAACATATTTAGAGCACTTAGTATCTTGAATTTATCAAAGAAGCTTCCAAGAGGCCGACTGTAACTAACTTCAGCGGTTGGGAAACAGGACTCTAAACATCTGGTCTTTATTAATGGAATTTCTAATTTCCTTTTGAAATTCTTGAGAATTTCAAAAGGAAATTCTGTTTCTCCTTTTAGTGACGTACCGGTGTCCGTTTTGTATTTCTTATCTTTCTTTTTTTTTTTTTTTTTTGAGGACCAAACTCCAAATCCAGTGTACTTTACTGTGTGTAGAAATTCCCAAGAATTTCTAAAAGAAATTCTTGAGAAGAGGCACACATGTCTCTACAAGCGATTGCTAGCGAGATGCTAGGTGGGGCAAAAACTCCACGTTTTCCCCCAGGGTTAAACCTGGTGGTGGCAGCATCATGCTGATGGGACACATGCATTGCTTTAATGCAGAGGGGATGAATACAAATCCAAACCAACATATTCACTTTTGATTATTAACTTTTTTTTTTTTTTTAAACAAACTTAAAAAAAATAAAGTTGCATCTTTGCCTTCAGCTTCACCGGTAAAAGCATTATTGTGTGTTGATCTTTCACCCATCATCCAATGTTTTCATTTTAACTGTGAAATGGTGCCAATCACATTATCCTGTACTCTGATTAAATTACATCTCTAAATATAAATTTCTAAACTCAATATGAGTTTAGATTAAAGCTCTCATAAGGAAGCATGCCAACACATTCCTGAAAGGCTCCAATTATGACAAATTTGACCCAAGACAAACTTTAACACCAGGTCCAGACAGATTCTCACACGCGCTACGGATTCACATTTACCTCCGATGTTCTGCATGATTATCGATATGAAGGCAGCCATTTTTCCCGGCCAACCGAACGCTTTGTGCCCCAGCGTCTCGTAGATCAGAGATCCTGCCCGAGCAGACAAGCGGAAACATGAAGACAATCAAGTGTGTGCTGTTTTTCTCCCCACCACATCCCCAAAAAAACTGCTAAAACAAAGCAGGCGAACACGTCCGCATCCTCAAGACGCATGTCAGGTATTAACACCAACCTCCTTCTTTCGCCGTCATGAGGAGAAGATGAACAGAGTATAAGGAGAGGGTGGCCACGGCGACCAGGAGGATTCTGCACACAAAGACAGACAGAGAGAGAGTGAAGGTGAAGCACGTTCTCATGCTTTTTCAGTTCAATACGACAGAAAAGTAGGTGCTGAGTGGTTTCTTGAATAACTTGTAATGAGGACAGCTAAAGCTTTTGTTCGCGTTTACGTCAGCTCTGGTGTAAGAGGAAACATTGTTTATAACGTAGTGGTATCAACCATGTAGTGTGAATTCAGGCAAAGTTGACAATTTGATCAAATCGGCAAATACACGAGAAGGAAGAAGGTTCTTTCCAATTTTTTTAAATACCGTCACCCTAACTCGACTTGAACTAGTAGAAGCTAATTCTATTCAGGCAAAGACATCGACCTCGGTTGCTCTGTTCAACACTCCGGACCGTCGCTTCGGACGTCCGTCACCTCATGACTGAGTGACGCAGTAGCAAAAGGGTCAATGCGTGAACACATTAGCAATATCCCTGTGAGCAACACCACTTCCCAATGTGAGTCGTGCACACATAAATGTCACAACACTCTTTATGCAACGAGAAGGAGTCTCTGGACCTACGTAAAGAGAACGATGCCGGTGTTGGCCATGGCGTAGGACAGGCCCAGGATGCCGCTGCCCATGATGGCGTTGCTCAGGTTGAAGACCGACATGCCGAAGGAGGCGTGGCCCGGATGCTGACCGAGAGAAAAGTTGGACAGTTTACAGCTTTGTCATTTTAATGTTGGTCAACTGCTTGTAGTGACGGAGGAGTTCTCTTACATATTCTTCTTCCTCATACTTCTTCTTCTTCATCAGCCCGTTTGATAAGAACCTCTCTTCTTCCCCATCGTCATTTTCTTCCAAATATTGGCTGCTGGAAAACCAAGAAAACGAGTCTTTAGGATTCACTGGAATCTTACAGAGAGTATCAGAGGCCCTTCACAGATTCCTGCTGGTGTTACTGAAACATTTCAGATCATCAAGCAAATTTTCATTTCAGAAAAATGCAACCTGAGCTGATATGCAACACAGTCACAAAATGGCTTGAGGCTGAGGAGACGAAAGTTAAAGTTTCCAGAAGGTGTGTGTGTGTGTGTTACATCTGACTTGAAGTAAAACCCAACATTTCAAGATCGCTGTGCCGCTCGAGGGTCCGAAGCGACAGAACCATTAATTTTGCTCTCTAGTGGAAAATCTTTGAGAAGGAGAAATCAGGAGGTTGGTCTGGATAGATTTCTTCCCTTCAATATTTAAATGATTTTCATTTGAATAAATGCTTTCTGTTTTTACTCGGACAAATTGTGTGATATTCCCATTTCTTTGGTGATCTGAAACATCTAGAGTAACTAAAAGTACCTCCTGTTGCCTATTGGGATGGGGTTTTTTTTTGCTGACCTGGCGATGGTGGACTTCTCCACATCAGTGGTGCCTCTGAAATGCTCGTCCAAGCTGGTGGTGCTATCATCATCGCCCTGCGTGGGGACCCTCCTCAGCTCCATGAGTTCCCTAACTCCAGGCATTATGACAGAGTCGGCGGAACGAGATGCGTAGATCCTTTGTTTCGGTCGATCGATCGGCGCTCGGTCGTCACAGAGTTGACACAAAATGTTTCTTCTTCAAGCTTGACTGAAAGTTGATGCCCTAGAAATAAAAAAATGAAAAAAAAAACAACCCTAAAAATAAAGCAGAGAAAAGAACAAGTGTAAGTCTGAGCTTTAGATTTCTGTTCAGACCTGCTGAGCTCTTCACCCAAACATGTTTTCCCCTAAAGGGCTAAAAGCAAAAAGTTGACAAAAAGGAGTGGCAATATGCAGCTGATTGCAGACCTGAACGGCGGTATGCTGGCCATCTTATCAGCCTCCCCCAGAGCCTTTTGGCCTCAATGAAGAAGGCAAGAGAAACAGAGCTGTCTACCTTGCTGGAACCATGATCCACTCTGGCGCTACCTTGAGGAGAGAGTTTCTAACATATGTTGGTAGACTGTGTCATGCCTGGCTTACTTCAAGTTTAGCTGTAAAGGCCAGTCTAAAAATTCCTCTCTCCTAAAAAGTTGGGTGTATCCAAATTTGCAGTCCACTGCGGCTTTAAAAAAAAAAAAAAGGCACAGTGTCTCCTGCTGTAGGGTGGATCACCTCAGAGGAACTCATAGGATTTACTTAAAACAAGAAGCCCGGAGTAAAACCTGGGCTAAACATGTCGCCATGGATTTAATCACCTTGATTTCTAGCAGCAACCTTGTCAAAAGTCCAACATCTCCAAGGTAACGTTGAAATGAAGACGTTGCCCTACCAAAGTTTAGGACATGACAACGTTCAAAGTGCATGTTGACTTTCACTTGTTTAATTCCAGTTTAGCCACAGAAAACAGGAGGCGCCAAACCGAGGACTTGCTTTCTGCGTTCCGTCTGTGCTGCTGATCAATATGTTGTGTAATCAAGAGGTCAAAGCCCGGGAATTAAGCAGGCATGATTCTAATGCAGCTACTGCTAAAATGATTTACAGTGTTGTTTGTCTTTCACACAAAGAACCCTTTGACTCAATCCGAGGAAAAAGATCCACGACGGGTACGCGCCGACCAAAGAAGAAACAAACAACCGAGTAAGTCCGAGCTATGGGTATAACTACACCAACTGTGAAGGCGTGTCATTTTTTTCTTCCGTACAAAGAGTGACTTCACGTATTTCATGCGGGTTGCTATTACTACATGTCTGGATATAACCAGCAACTCAGAACCCATGTTCGGCGACCGGCTAATTTCAATAAACAAGCAACTTCAGCAGTTGCAATAAACATACGGTACGCTTGGTCCACTCTGCCTTAATGACACCAATAAGTGGCACATCTACGTACGCCACAAGAAATAGAAATAAATAAATAAATAAACAGAAACAAATTTTTTCCACCAGGCAAAAATTAAAAGGTTCCTTCTTGTCCTAACATTTCTTACCTCACAAGAAAACTCCAGTTCAGAACTCCTGGAAAGTCCTCATAGTATAAATATCAGTGAAGTGGCTTTTTCCTCTCATGTTTTTGACCAATCAAAAGTTTTGCTAAGGTGATCAATCAAGAAGAAGCTGTAAGAATATTCCATTTTGTTGAAGCCGAGTATCTAGATCCTTTATTTTTTTTATTTTTTGCAGCGAAAGTCATTTTCAAAATCCTAAATTTGTCTTTATTTTAGGCGTGGAAAATATTTCCTTTCAGACAGCTGACCAGCAATGGTCAGCAACGGATGGGGGAGGGGAAGCACTAACTCACATTGCAAGAGAATATGTTAAGCACAAAAAACTGTCAATTCTCTGACATCTCATTAGGACTTTAAACCACTGGAGGTTGGTGACAAAAATCTTTTGTAGAATCCAATATGGCTGCCATACATGTGAAAACTTCAAAAACAGCTTTGGTAATTTGTACTTTTGACATGTTAAATCACAATAACTCATGACGAAAATCATTGTACGATCAAACCTTCAATTGAAAGCTTGTTGCTGAAGAGTCTGAAAGAAACTGATAGCAAACATGCTATAAGCTATAAGCCAATATGATGGCTTTACTAGCTTCTAGCTAATTTCTGCTGATATCTATCAGCAACAGCTATCACCTTGTAATGCTATCAGAATTACAAGCTGATAGCATTGCTAGCTATGCAATGATAAGAGGAACTACTAACAATTAGCAAATCTGACTGCCTTTCTAACCTGAGTCGAACTGTAAACTATTCCCTTAATAAAAGACATATTTAAATGTTTTTATGCTCTTTTAAACTCAAATAAACGTAAAAGATTAATACAATAAATCTTTTAACCTGAAATATCCAATTGTATATACAAGTTAAATATCATTCAGCAGAACCAGCTCCTTTCCACAAGTTATTTAAGCTTAAAAACAATTTGAAAAAAATACCACAAGGTCTTTGAATCAACAGTTTCAAGAAGGAAGTGTTTGGGCAACAGGCTATTTGCATCATATTGCATGAACAGAGTCAAGTGGATACCAGCACAAAGATTTTTATTTAGCAATATTGTAGCCAATTTATTGTGGCTACTTTTGCAAACAAAAGTAGCCACATGTGACTCCGCCTCCACCAGGTTGGCCCACAGCATGACACTTTCCTGCAGATGATGTCGGCGTCGCTGGCCGTCTGTCACTCTTCCTGTTTTCACAGCTCTGTCACAATAAAACTCTTGGAATCCTTTAGCTAAAGGAGATTTAGAGGCTCCATTACCACAACGATCACACACCCGGGTTCCCCTTACAATCACCGCATCCGCCCCGACGGCGGCGCGGGACCGAGCCGCTGGGGGAGTTTTGCGCCTGTTGCTGCCAGAAGGGGATCAACCTGTCCGACTGGGTTAATTTCACATGACAAGAAGAATGCTGAGGAATGTACTTTAAAATAAGTCGAGATGTATGCAGCAAGGGAGACGACAAAACAGTAACTAAAACAGATTGCAGAAGTCGCTTCACAAAGCGATCCGAGCTGAAAATCTGTTAAAGGCTCGTTTGTGATTATGGTTCCTGTTTTACAGCTGAAACTGTGAGTTAATGGGCACTATGAACACTTCATGTATGCCACCGTCACATGACTAAACAGTTGCATTTATCTTCTTCAATTAATGCTGATGATTAAGGAAAAAAAAATAAAGCTGGATTGTTTTTAACGAAGCGTCACAGATTTCTCATGCTTGTGTGCAGATAGAAAGTAAACTCGCATGCACAAATATTCTCAGTAGACAAAGACGGATCTAGTGGCTGCAATTCATTATGTTTCATTCAGATTTACAGCATATATTGATGTGATTTCTGCATATATTTAATCCAAACACAGGTTTGGATAAATCTCTTGTCTGTTCTCCACCCAAAGCAAACTCCTGCATCAATCGTCTGTAAAATCCCCCCAGGCATCGCATTGGTCAGACTATCTAAAGAGCTCCATTTTTGTTGTTGACCTCCCACAAAAATAAAGCAAAAACACATGCACGCAAACGCAATCATTTTCCAGAGAAAACATGACAATTAAACACTCAGCCATGCCACTAGGTTGTTTTTTTTTTTTGTTTGTTTTTTTTAAATCCTCACCTAAAATCCCTCTGCATAATATTTAACACAGTGAACATTTAGGCTCACTTACTGAGATGGTTCTGAAAGAGGTTCTGAAAGAGGGTCCGATCCGGCCGGCGCCGTGCTTTGCTCTTTCGAAACAGTTTATTTAAAGCCAAAAGACAGAAGACGGACGAGCGACTGAAACGAGGAGGTGCGGCTCTTTGGTGAAACTCAGGTAAGGTGACGGCGTTTTAAAGGGAAAGAGGGAGGGCCGCGCTCAGCCTATGAGGGCGATCCCACTTTGCGTGGGCCCCTCCTTCGTGGAATGCAGGAAAAAAAAAAAATACAGATACAGACAGATGTATGGGTTGACAAACTGACAGGCAGGGTACTGACACCACATCCGCCACCATCGGACTGAAGTCATCGGGTCTACCAGTTTAAATACCCTCAATGCCCTCAAGATACGATCATGTGACACACCACATGACCCTTCATCGGTTTTATTCTCTGGAAAATGTAGTCCGGTTAAACACTCTGGAACCGATCTGAGACCACTTACTGATAATGGCCGACTGACTACACACACACACACACACACACACACACACACACACACACACACACACACACACACACACACACACACACACTTAGGGACAGATGCAAACGGACGGGTTTGGTAGGGTAGGCCGTGCCGCTGCCTGACCAATCGGAGGGAAGAGCTGCAGGGATGTTGCTCTATCCAAGGTTATGTTCGCGTCAATGCGGGGGTTCTTTATCTCTGTCGTAACGCCGGAGAACACGCACGCCAACGGATCGTACCGACGGAGCGACTCGTACCTAAAAAACAGCTGGGAAGAGCTGGATGACTGCTGAGTGCTTCGACTTCTTTTCCAACTTCTAGAGAATCAGAACGAATACCTGATCCCATGTTTCGACCTAAACCATCAGCCTTATGGAATGTGGATGAAGTGGTATTTCATTAAGGTTTGGAAATGCAAGTCAGAAAAATCTGCCGGAATATTTCCTGAAGATAGAATCGTAAAGCCTCACGTGTTAATCCAACATGGTAGCTGGAATGTTGCTATAGTTACAGTACAGTGGCACTGATTTCAGTTAGTTTGTAATAAAAAAAATATTATAGAAAATGATAGATTTGCTACCGCATGCAAAAAAATGAAGTTTCGTCCAAACTTTATTACAATTTTTGGTGAGTTAATGTCTGTAGGTTAATCAAAATTTTAATTGAAAACTAAACAACAACAAAATAAGCAAAATCCATATCTCTGTATCGTCTTCTAAGGTTCCCTTAAATAAGAAGCAAAACACAAATTCCTATAAATAAATAAACTCCCAACCATGACTTGCAGTGCGGCTGCAGGGTGCGTCCCATGGATGGCTTCGCTGTCCTTTAAGTGTATGGGGGGTCTTCACATGGATATTCAGCCAATCACCTGTGACCAGAACGTGTCAATGAGCTGGAGTCACCCCAGCTCATTGACGGCGATGTTTGAGGACAGATATAGTAGATGTTGCACACCTAAAAAAATCTATGTTTCTAGGGGCCGAGAACATGGATCCATCTCTACATTCAAGCTGGAAGAAAAGAACTTCAACACTGGAAGCAATCTGTGACAAACACTTCCTGGTTTCAAGGTGCACACATGCTATGAACGCCTGTTGATGCATTTTGCATACATACCAAGAATTATAATCAGTGTGTTGCCATCTAGTGCTTTTAGTTCAAAATGTGTATCTTCTGTATGAGCTACATTCAAATTGACTACAAGAATTGGGATAGTAAATGTTAAAAGAGTAGATTTAAATAATTGCTAAGCACTATGGTAATACAGCTGGTCGATAAAGTAAAGGATTATTTTGATGCTTGTTTATGACCTGGACTGAACAAGACTAGATGATCTATTTCCTGGAGGTAAAGCTACAAGCTAGGATAAAAAAACAAAAACAAAACAACATTTATTTTATAAATATAAGTGCCATGGCTCAGGAGAGACAGAAAACGGAGATTTTTTTAAATTCCGATTGAGTCAAACTTTTTGCCTTTGTGAGAGAAATGTCAAAATCCATCTGAAGCATGCGTCTAACATGGCAAAATTAACACCACAACGGCTGAGACGGCTGAAAATAATTTCTCCAAATGAAACATCTAAGCAATATATCGACATACAATATGAAAGTTAAAATGATCTGACTTGATGAATGCTCATAGGCCAGCCGCGGATCATGACACGAGACAAAAAGCGAAATGAAATTTGCATTCCACAGCGAGACTTCTGGTACAGAACAAGACCTCCACTGTAGGTCATTAGGTTTTCTCGGAAGATGTGCGTCGCCTCAAATTTTCTTTCTTCATGCCAGTGGAGTATTATTTTGTCTCAGCTTAACAACCAACTCCCGACACATTTTTCCACTTTAGACGGCATCGGTGCTTCTGATGTAATGCTTTCCACTTCCCTCTGCATCTCTCTTGAGAAGTCTCCCCGTCCAACCTCTTCAGTCACTTCTCGAAACCAACAGTGCTGCAGTCACCTCGACTTAAAAGCGAGATCTGCTTTGCATACGGGGAACTGGACAGAAAAAAAAAAAAAAAAGGAAATAAAAAGCCAGTCCTTCTGGCTTTCATTCCCCTGTTAACATCCAGGAGCGCCTTTGCAACACTTTCCAGTGTGGACACTCAAAACAAAGGTTGACACACTCTGATGCAGATGATCAGCAACTGTTATGATCTTGCTGGCTGTATTTGTCCACTTGAGTTGGGTCGGTGCCTAAAGAAATAACAACTGCTTGGATATTTCATTACAGACTTAGAGGAGAATTGAAATCCTTCAAGTCGCCAAGTTAGATGGCGACGGCAGCGAGACGTACGTAAAGGTTAGTCGGCTTTGGGACTCGAAGGTTGGATGTGCCAATAACAAATGGGTCTGTACAACCAACGACCATGTGACATCACCCGTGTTGTCGTGGTGCAACACACCTTGTACAGTCCACCGGGCCAGAAGGGATCAGGGGACGTTTGGTCGTCATGTGACGTGTTTTGCGAAAGATGTTTCAAAACGGCTCCGAGATTTCTGAACAAAAAGAAACCGTCTGAACGGAAAGTTTTATGACCTCAGAGATTAGTCTGAAATAAATCAAAGACCTCTGACTTTAGCCTCTTTATGTGATGTTCAAGGCTATCTGGCTTTAAAGCAAACATCATCCTGCCCTTTTGTACATAATCCCAGTTTGCTCTGGTCCACAATGAACTCGACGGACCACCTCTGGCTATCGATCTCTCGTTGTGTAAATGACGCCACCATCTTGTTGTTTTTTTAAAATAATATGTCATTCTTACACAGCTGATGCTTGCAACCTTGAGTTTAGCATACATGTAACTGAACACCGCAGTCATTAGAAGGAAAAGAAAATCCCACATTATTTCTTAATTAGGTGTTTTCCAGCTTCAGCAAAGTTAATTTTAAAGCTTTTCTACAACCTCTGGAGAAAGTGCACCGCATAGTTAGCATGAGAGAGTTCGTATTTTCCAAAACGTGACCCGTTTTGGCTTCTCTACAGAAGAGAGCTCTCTATTTGGGAGTATACAAGTGATCAATTACTCCCATAGTCACAAATACATTTTGGTATTTTTGTATTTGTGTTTTAACATAAATTTCTGGATGAAAAACAAGCAAAGAAAAAAATTTATTTAAAAAAAATCTGGGATTTTCAGTGGTCTACCATTATGACTGAACCACTGAGGACAAGACAGTTTAATACTCGAGAAATTAACAAAAAAGCAATAAACCTTAAAAGCCATCGTACTTTACATTGATCTGATCATAACCTCTGTTTCTCTCCACGTCTCAACTCACCGAAAGGCTTTTATTTTTTCATTGTACCAGATTTGAACAGAATGTGACGACAGCTTCCTGACAAACCGCCAGACGCCGCTCGGAACCCTTTGTGCTATCGATATTCGCTCCCTTGAAACTGAATCCACATCTGGCTTGCAGCTCTTTTGGCCGTTTGCGGTCCAGGTTACATCAGTTCAGCTTCGGCCGGCAGCCGCACGGCAGACTCTGACCGACATTTCAGAGCCAAATAGAAGCACAGATCCATGGCGAGCCTCCAGCATTTATAGAACAGGTGCTCCAGTCTGTGCTGGTATTCCAGTCTCTATTGGTGATTCAGGCTGGACTGCTACTGGAATCTTTGTGGTGCGTTTTACATGCAGAGTATTTGGAATAAACAAAGTTAAAATCTTTTTCTAATCTGATGCCTTGAAATTATGTCTCCGGTCAAAAGGTTTATGCATTTTTACCATAGACTCCACTGGGTCTTTGAACCGTCTCTGTTACACTGCTGCAACTTTGGTGCTTTACATGGTAATGGAAAAACAATTGGCATTCTCTTGCCTCGCTTTTGTCCTTCGGGCCTCTTTCATACAGCTCTCTTGACCTCTGTAAAAACGATTTAGGGAATGACGCTTTTTAAAGAACGCCCAGCAGGTGACCGGACAAAGCCTCTGTCTATCAAAGTCAGAGTGAAGCCTGCAGGTTGACCCTAAATTTGCGAGAGAGATTGTGATTTGTATTCCGTCCTTCGACATCTCCTATGTTATGCTATTTGTGGTGAGGATGCAAACGCAGGAAAGGCCTTGCTAAGGAAATGGCTGCCCTACATACTCTAGGTATGTCGTGAGGCCCCTAGATCCCATTTCTCTCAAGAAGTTGAAAGAACTTTCTGTTCCGGAAGCTCTTTCCGTGGCGAAAGTCTATTTGTCGAGCATTTAGTGTCACAAATTGTGTCTTTTGCTTATTAGTCAATTGAAAATATCAATGTAAAAAAGCAAAAACAACCATCATCAGATTTCATAAATTGATAAGAGTCACCTCTGCTTAGGGAAGTACCCTTGGCTCAAGACCAGTCATCTGTTCCGTCTTGGCACACTTTGCTGCAATGCCTGACTCAATGCACCTCGAAGGCTGCAAACTGTTCTTGCCTTAAACCCATTGGCCAGCTGGTCGCATCTGTCGCAGCAACATCAACGTAAGTTGACTTCAACCCTCCACGTTGTCTCTGTCCTTTTAAAAAAACACCCAGAGACTGTGAGCGGACGTCTGCAACTTCTACAGTTGGCGGCAGAAGCCGGAGCTTGGATGGATACGACATCCGGATTGAGCGGGAAGATGAGAGGGACTTCTTTGTGGTTGTGCCGAAAACATTAGCAATGGAAGGCTGGCGTGTGTTCAAACACCAAAACAACATGATTACAAATTGTGGTTGCGCAGTGTTATGCCTGTCAGACATACAATCTGCCAGAAGATGCTAAATGACTGGCACCTTTCACTGGGTTTTATGTTCGGTGGCCACACTGAAGACCATATTTTCAGTTGTTGAGCAAATGAAAATATAGTTGCTCAGCAACTATGTTTTGTTGAGCAACAAAATATGGTAGATTTATGACTTTAGACTTATAAAGTTTGACTTCTGAGAATTAGGAGAATGAAAAAAACAAGACTTCCTCCAAGGTAAACACTCCAATGGTTTGGGGTGTTTTGTGAAAGACGCTGAAGAAAGTTCTACCTAAAAGGAAGTCTTGTTTTGAGGGGGGGGGGGGTCCTTCATTGATTTCATTTTATATAGCTAAACCCTTGTCAATCATTGGCGCTTTCTAAATTAAAAAAAAAAAAGCAATCAAGAAGAAATCATACTGATTCTGAGTATGATGTCATACTGATTCTGTTGCTGTTGCCACAGATCCCACCCACTTGACTTCTGTTACACCTCAGTCTAGAACAATCCAAAGAGTGTTGTGGGTGGAGCTTCGTTTAGGGAAACTTCAACTATTATGTAAGTAATAAAAAGAAGAGAAAAAAAAAGCAAACTGGTTTGAAACTGAGAAGCAACTGTGTGGAAATGAGGTATATTTAGCTTCCAGAATGCTACTGGCAGGTCCCAAAGTCACCACAAAACACATTCTTACAGCCAGACTGGTACCTTGGCTCCCTGGCTCTGCTGCAAACTGCCCAGCTCTCTGTAGTAAAATGTTCCAATTTGAAGATTACAGAAAGAGCTCTTGCTTGATTGAAACTCATGGTAAACAACCGAGAAGCAAGTATGCAAAGCATCCGAGCGATCCGCTCATGTTTCCGCTCTAGAGGGTCCTAAATCACCCGGGACGACATCAAAACCCATCCTTGTCGTTTTACTGTGGACATCAGAGGCAGCCGGGGACCTTCAGAGGAACTTCAGCACTTCTACTGAAAATCAAATGGAAGGGAAGCTCATGCAAACAGGTTGCGTAACACAAAGCATGACAGTGAAGCCTGTGACTGGAGTCACAGCACAGATATTAGTCCCTGGTTACTTTCTTTGTCTTGATTACATAAATCTGAATTCTTGTTTATCTTTCCATGAATAATCATGATCAGATGAGTCTGTGTGATTTTTTTTTTTTTTTTTTTTGTGCAGCAGACACAAAGGAGATTCCAGCTGCTGCTCTTTTCCAGAGAAGAGAAAGCAAAACTCTAAGTAGAGGCATGCAAGGATTGGTTCAGAAAATCACCTGGTGGCTTTAAGGAAAAAAAACAAAACATCAACACGAGCCACGATGTGTTGCATTCACTAAATAATGAGCGATGCATCGCTGCTGAGCTCCAACAGCGAAACCACAACGTGACGCTTAGATTTAGCCGATAAAAACACTGAGGTGGGGTACTTTTTTTTTTTTTTTTTTGCAGTTCTTTTCAAACCGAAAAAAAACCCAAAAACAAAAGAAGTTAAAATAAATACTAATAAATTTCTGATCGGATCTGCAGCGTTGCGCGCGGAGCGGCGGTCCCGCATCAAACGACCCGCTTCCACAGCGTCAAAAATATGGTGTCCGGAAGATCGCCCCCCGAAAAGGCGCAGGGGAGGAAGAAGAGAGGCAGAAAAGAGCGACGGACGAAAGTAAAGAAGTGGCGGTCAGTGCTCGGGGCTTACCTTATATGACGGTGGCGGCGGAGCGCAGCTGCGGCGGCCAGAGGGAGAGCAGGACCTCTGAGACCGGGACTCCCAGCTCCTCAGCGTCTAGCAGAATGGAAATTTCCATCAACCATGTGAGTCAGTGGAGAAGCAGCAGCAGCGGCAGCAGCTTCGTGTTACAGCAGCGCGTTCTGACGATGAGGTGGAGGGAGGGAGGGGTGGAGGCTCCTCATGTTCCCCCCCTTTGGTTGCTGCTGTTGGAAACATCAACTTCTAATTATTTGTTGTTGCGTTTCTTTTCATTGCCCTTCAGCCCCCTCATCGCTAAACACGGTGCAAGAATCGTTGCCGCACCAAAAGTTGCAAAGGCAGCGCCGCTTCCCTTTCCTCTCGCAAAAAAGCGATTTTAAAACCATCGCGCTGCTTTTACTTTATGGGGAAACCCGCGACGCTTGTTACGTTTGGCGCAAAGTCTGCGCCAGAAATGAGGAATTTCTTTGAAAGCGAACGGTGGTCGGAGCAGGGGCGTACAAAGAAACTCCGTCTCCCAGGACGTGCGCGCGCACCGGGGCAGCATGGAGCGCGCAAAAAACTATTTTTTTGGGTTTTTTTTTTTGTTTTCATCACTATTATTATTATTGTCTTTGTTTGTTTGTTTGTTTGTTTTTTGTAACAGCTTTGTCATGAAACTTATCTTATTCAAGCAGAAGATTGACGTTGACTGTTTTCTATGTGTCGTTATATATATATATATATATATATATATATATATATATATATATATATATATATATATATATATATATATATATATCGGCCTATTTATGCTAAAAAATAAATAAATAAAGGTGAACAAAATTTATGTGCATACTATCACATTTTGCTGTCCCTAAATAAAGGGTTCGTCTCATTTACAATTTTCTTTTATTTATTTATTTATTTATTGTTTTAACATATAAAGAGCTGAGATGGAACAGTTGGATTCATTTTTTTAAAAATACAAATTTAGAATTCGTTAGGATAATTAGTAAACGACGTAGTTTTAATGTTTGTTTTCTTCTTTTAAAGTGCTTCAACAATTAATTATCTGTCTCATATACTGTAATATTCTGCCGGGTTTGATACGTTTTGCTTTGCAAAAGAAATTTGATAGGATTGTGCCAATTAGCTCGAGCTTTGATCATTCAAAATTCTTACAATTTAAAATCCTAATTTGGAACATAAATAATCTTAAACTTGTGCTTTTTTTGTATATTTGACAGCCCAACATTCGTCTCTGTGTTTGAAGTCTTTCCCATCATATTCTTTTAGATCGGAATTTTACAATTCATTCTTCAAGTATTAGTCTGACTCAGAATCTACTCGCGGTGAGATTCCTAATATTTTCTAGCCTCGTCTTTTGAGAGAGGAACAGAATCTTCACCTCGCACGGTTCAGAGCGGACAAACAGTTTTCTCTTGGCCGAGTTGCTGAACTAAGACAAACCATATGTGCAAAAAGAATCAGAGTTTTTGTTTATTTTAGAGCCAAAGTGGGGAGAAAATAGTGGCAGGCATGATGAGATATTTACATATTTGCGCTGCGCTGCTGGACGGATTCAGTTCATTTTGGTGAAAGTAAAGCTGCCAGCGGTTTTTGCAATTTCCATGCGCTCATACGACGACAGAGCGGCTCTGGCTGAACGACCAGTTTTACAGACGTGTTGCGGCGCAGACAGAATGCACCTGAGACAGATAAGGAGCAGAGTTAAATATAGAGCTTCTGCACCTGTAGGGTTTATTAAAACTACTTTCACTCATCAAGTTTATCCGCTCGGGCTGGGAAACTGAGAAACGATTTTGCATCCAAAACTGGTTGCAGCAAAAAAAAAAAAAAACAAACAAGAAAAAAACAAAAAAGTCCAAATACTGAATCCAGGGAAGTTGGTACACTTCTTAAGATTTTTATTTGAAAACGTTGTGAAACCCAGTGCATGTTTTCTTCTACATACACGCACTCTCCTGCCGTATTTCACGAAATCCTGAGAAGTCTTTCTGACGTTTGTGGATGTAACAGCTGGCTCAGACGTTCAGCTGCGTTCGCCTTGCAGAAATCTTGGCTCCAGACGAGGCCTGGTGACCCACTAACTGAAATAGAAATGCACTTTATGGAGTCTGGGGTGGAGGGTGTGTGTGTGTGTGTGTGTGTGTGTGTGTGTGTGTGTGTGTGTGTGTGTGTGTGTGTGTGTGTGTGTGTGTGTGTGCGTGTGTGTGGGGGGGGGGGGGGGGGGGTCGGAATCACCAACATGGTTCATAAAGAACTTGCATTCGTTTTTTTCTTCTACCAAAACTTTCACCAACCCTACCTAAACAGTTTAGATTTGAAATGATCAGTGAGCTGAAATGCTAATTAAAGTCTATCCAGTTATTTTTGGAGTAAATCACGTCTTACTCAGTGGCGCTTGACCAGGGTGGCAACAGAAAGAGGCAGGTGCTCTAGAACTGGAAAATAAAATCTATTTTAGCCGTCAGTGTGGTGCAGTAAGTTTCTCTTGCTTGATGGCTTGATTTTCACTCTCTTTATCTTTGAGATTTCAGTTAGTTTTGATGATTCAAAACATGAACTTTTGACAGAGACAAAGCAAAAAGTAGAAATGCCTAAGAGGGAAAATCCTAGTTCACAGCAGCACATGCTGCTGATGCTCCGGTGAACAAATAATACCACATGGTTTCTCACTTTCTTATTTCATCTGTTTTCACCAGAAGATGTTTTAAATGGTGCAAAACTTTCAAAACAAATCGAATTTGAAGGTTGGAATCACAAGTAAACATGCGAGACATTAACAGCAGTTCAAAATAGGGAAAGTTTTGCTGATGCAGGCGGCTTACGAGTACAAACCGCAAAGTATTTAGAGCAAAATTCAGCAGCAGGAGAGGCTTTCTGTTGAAACAAGAGGTAGTTTTCAAAACCTCCTCTCCCCCTGGCCTTCATATCCTTCTACAGATAAGGAAGTCAGCACCCACCCATTCTTGTAACTTTCCAAAATGACCAATCCAATGTTAACAACTTGTGCAACTTGAGCCACAGATTGTGCTAATATCACCTGTAATTTCTTCCTACACGCTTAATATTGCATCATATTATCAAAACACGTCAGCAGTTTTTTTCTAGGTTCAACTCTGTCCCTGTAAATAAAATAATTATGTGCTTCCTCTCTGTTATGAGAGGCTTTAAGCTACTTATTTCAGTTTAATTATGCCATAAAATGGGGGTCTGCAACTTCTACAGCCTAAAGAACTATTATTGCCCTCCAACTTATTAAAACTTGAGAGTTGAAAATGTTACATAACCTTTTGGAAAAAGGTTATCAACATAAGTAAACAGAAAGCTTCGATCCTACACTTACCATAAAAAAATTGATCACAATAAATGATAACTGCTACGATACGATACGTCACGATCCGATACATGCCCAGCCCTAAACTGCTGTATTGCGGCTGTAGCTCTGTTCTGTCACGGCGACCCAAAAACCAAAGCTCTCAGGTTATCAGGCTGTCTACATCCAGATCCCATGCCTATGGTACTGAGAAACGAACAAGGAACACAAGAACAAGACCGCAGACACTTCACGGACTCAGATCCTCTGTAAGGCAGCAGGGTTCAAGCTTTCAGGCACATGGCGGCCGTTTCTTGACATATATTAGACTGAGACGCATCAAATCTGAACTCTCAAGCTAAAAAAACACAAGGCAGCACATAAAAAGGGAAACTTAGAATTGGTGGTCAAGTAACGAGATGAAGCAACAGTTGCACCAGTGTGTCTCTATTTCACTGTAAGGTTTCTCGTAGGCGGCTCTGTGGAAGCCTGCATGTTTTCCAGATGATAGAGGGTGGTCTCTGACCCTGGGAGGCACTGGTCACATTTCAACGGTGGACTCATCGACCAATGAGGACAGGCGCTGGCCCGTCTGCAATGTTGCAAGGATTAATCTGGTGGAGATAAGGAATGAATTGTTGTTACTTTACCTTCGGGGTCACGGTCAGTTCCATCATCAGATGGTGAGGGTGGATGGAACTCTTGTTTTGTTTTTTTCATCTCTCTATTCAGTCAAAACGTTTGAAGTGAAATACTTTGAGGGTTTATGAGTTTGTAGCGAAAACAAGGGTTTCTCCCGCGTAATTCTATACTGAGTGCAAATCATAGAAGAGACAAATGTTTAGGAAAAAGAAAGAGGGAAAATGAATCATAGGAAAGTAAATGTAGCAGTAGAGATAAGGGAGATGAAGGAGATGATTTAGTTTGACTGCAAATGTTAACTTCACACAAAATAGTGAATTTGTTGTTTTGTTTTGTTTTTTTATCTCCCACGAGAAACACTTGAGAATCAGAGACGTGCCTCCAAATGAATAATGTCCACATGTCCAAGCTTGATTGAGTTAACAGAGTTATTCTACGGCATCAGCGCGGCTATCCGTTACAGGTGAAAGAATAGTCTTTTTCCCCTCCGGCGTTGTCCGCATGCATAAAATTTCCTTATGTAAACAATACCATGCAGGGGGTCTATATTTGGAAATATGGTTATGATTAAGTCAGTGCCTCACCAGCTATGAATCTCACCGCGCGTCACTGTTGAGACCGTGCAACACACGTTCCGTTCTCGTCTTTTGATTATCCGACAACAATGTGGAATTCCGACATTCCGAACGAAGCGATTTTACTCCTCGGTGGAATCAGGTAACCCACTGGTTTATTTGGAAGGTTTTCAAGGGAGCTGAGACAAGAAGGACTCTGTAAGTTAGAACATTTTGATGTTTTTATTCAGAGGATGGCACAAAGTTCTATTTATGTTATTAAAACATACCGCAAAGAACTTATGTGATGACTTCTTGAGGTAAAAAAAACATTAATGAGGCAATAACAGAGGGCACGCAACGAGCAGCTTTTATTGGGGTGTTGCCAGGAGGCTATAAATAGTCGCAGTTGCCAGTTGTAAATATTTAAGGAAATAAATTGTGGTGTGGGTAACTATTAATTAAGAAGCAATCTGTGTAACTGAAAAGCCCTACAACACTTTCGCATGTCTTCTTTGCTAAATATATATAAAGGACGTTTACTCTTTTTTTTTTTTTTGCATTAGCAAAGATACTCACAAATTCTGTGAATTGCTGTTTATACAAACTGTGTATAAAAAGACAAAGTTGATGGAAACATAAAAGCTCAAAATAACTTCCTCAATTTCGCAGGAAGGTTTTGAGCGCCTGCTTCATGTGGTTTTGGCTTTTCCAATAAAGGGTTCATTTGCTCAAAGGGAAGATGGAAGCACCAGAGGCGCAAAACATCAAACTGTTCTGTGATGCGCGGCCCGTGCTAGTTTCTCAGTTTCCACTCCCTATTTATTACAACCATCCACAGTGTCAACATCTGACGAAATTACTATTATATATCTTGACTGATTTGCTCCAAACCAGGAGAAAGAAACACGACATTTTAAAATTTTGGTCAAAATTTGTGTGATAACTGGATGGAAACATAACTACTATGGACCACAATCTCTTAGAGATTCTTCATTGAGAACATAGGGACATTATCCTCTTCTGATCAGACTGGCTTTGACTCTCTGGAGCTAGTGCTAATGTTTCAACACCTTTGTTGAAGAAGAGCGGCATAGTTATGATGGAAACATGAATGTAAGTCTGTGTGTTCGTTGAAAGAATGGTGACAAGAGTGAAATGCTGTTTCATGCCCCATATGAACAGATGTGCATTTTGTTTTAGAAAGCACTGGAGCTTCTGATCGGTCAAACTAAATTTGTTGGACACAATACAGCAAAAAAACAAAAAGAACAAAAAAACAAAAACAAAGCAAAAGAGCATTCCTTATGGCTTCATCTAGATTCATTTTTAACCCCTGAATTAGTAAGTAATAATTATAGTAGCAGCAAGGAAAATCCATTTTGTGGAGGTATATGTGTAACTTTGTTGTTTGCGTTCAGAGTTGAAGCTTTTTCCGGCTTCAGTGAGTAAACGGAAAAACCCTGGAGCATGAACCACAGCTTCCTAGAAAGCCTGTTGTTAAACTTCGTTCTCGCTAATCTCACCCAATAAAGATAACATAATTAAAACCCTGATTAACTCCCGACTTCAATCATGTTTGACCCACTTGATTACAGAAGCCATAAACGTAGTTGTAGCTGGAAGATAGGCTCTATTGTTTCCTGTGTCTTTATTTACATTTCTCTGTATTTTTTGCTTCTAGTTAAAAATTAAAAACGTTTATTGTTCTTTTTTTTTTAATTACATCGATTGATCAGTTGGTCTGCGACAGACTGGCGACCTGTCCAGGGTGAACCCCGCCTCTCGCCCGGAACGCAGCTGGAGATGGGAACCAGCACCTCCTGACCCCGTTAGGGAGAAGGGTGATGGATGGATGGATGGATGGATGGATGGATGGATGGATGGATGGATGGATGGTCAGTTGGTTTAAAAAGTCATCACACCTGTTTCACGATTTACTCCATTATAACCACAAACTGTGAATGTGTTTAACTGGGATTTTACAATCGGCCAGCACAGAGTGGTGGATGACTGGAAGGTAGAATTTAAGGTTTTACATTTTTCCCCCGCTGAGCTGATCTGATGTGGATCAGCAGTGCTTGCCAACAACCAATGAGGTCATTTAGAATGTTACTGTAAAATATCACCTCTTCCGCCTGGCCACTAAGTTGTTAGCATGTTATGAGTCATTTTGGACATGTGTGAATTGAAAGAACAAGAGAATCTCAGTCTGTACGGCTTATATTGCTGTATAGACAATTGCTACAGCTTAACTGTAGTTTGTTTTGATTGTAAAATTTCAAAAGATTGCGGCATTTTTAGGAATCTTTTCATTGTAGGTTTATAAACTAGTGTGATCTAAATCACAGAAAACAGGCAATTTTCTGCAACACCAGCCGATTGCAAGTTTGCACAAATGTCGCTCTTATTTGTCAAATTTGCGTGGGATCACGCAGATAAACCAGTCGCAGCGATCCACTGAACTCAGCTGAACGGAAAGGGTTGAAATTTGAGCTCGAAATTGACCAATAGCACCTCAAACAAATTTCAAACAGGATGGTACTTGTTTCTGGGGGTTTACTCCCAGTGTGCAAACAAGCCAAACAGAAAAGCTCTGGTTATGTAACCTTGCACAGTGATGAAAGAAATGCGCAAAGAAAACTTTCTGATCCATCCAGTCATCCATTTTCTGACACCCAATAGAGGCACCCCTCACTTGCCCCTATTGGGGTCGGCAGGGGTGCTGGTGCCTGTCTCCAGCTAACGGTCCGAGCGAGAGGCGGATGTTCCCCCTGGACAGGTCGCCAGTCTGTCGCAGGGCAACTTTCAGAGTCAGCTGCATCTTAACGTCCAGCGGCAAGGAGGAGATATATATTGTGCAATGTTCCTGCTTTGGCTACATCTGTGTTTTTCTGTGCTTAAATCTGTTGCCTGTTAAACAGTGTAGGAGGATAGGTTGTGTTATCGTCCAGTCCAACAGCTGTCTGCTGAATTTAGCACAAAAAACAAAGTACTCATGTCCGAGGGAGGGAACCCAGCCCCAAACGAAGACCCCTCACCTAATGGATGTTTGTTCAGATGGACGTTATTTTGACCAAACTGTCTGTGGATATATGTCTGCTCCACAGCACATACATAAGACAGAGCAACTTCAGCTGCAGTTTGGCTAAGAACTCAATTTAAAGCTCATATTTTTCATCCAAAGGTCAATCACAGTTGGCACAAGATAGAAAAATACTGATTCATCTGATTTTATTCTGGCTCAGCAAACCTCCCTTTAGCATCTATGGCTGAACATAGAATTGAAACAGATTCATCTCTTGAATGTGAATGTTTTAACTCCTGACATACAAAGATACAAATTTGCAACCTTATTTTAATAACACAAACAAAGGGAGTACAGGGATGCTAACCCCGAACCCTAATCATCCAGAAGAGAGAGGCGAGAGTTGGTTAGCCATTCTAGCTAACAGAATGTTTTATCGGTAAAAATTGTCCCGATATAACTTTTTCACTTCCAGTATCAATACTGCAGCTTTGAGTATCGGCAGACATCCATATTGACCCAATACGATATCAGCATGAATCATACATATTTTTATTACTTAAAACTTCGTACTATTTTCAGGGTATACACTTATATAACAGTTGCAAGAACGTTATATTCAGACCTTGGCCATGTTGGCAGTTTATAAATTGTGCAGATTCATTCCTGACTAGACAAAAAATAAAACAAAAACATTTTTTGTTACATTTTGAAAGATTGTTTTGGTTTTATTTCATGAAATTTGAGTCATGTTATTATCTGCCTGAAACATTCCCTGTCTATAGGGCCGGTCAGCACATTTCTGTGATGCTTTTTGTAGACCTATCCACAAAATGGCTACCCATTCTCAAATTTGCTCCATCAGCCCAAATGTTAATCTTCAGATAGATGGATGGAAAATGCCACTGGGATTTGGTGCGTCAACTATATTGGCGCAAAGGTTTACCTTTGTTATCTGTAACACCAATCCTGCCGTGGTAGAACACGGACGTCTTTTAGACGATGAAAACCAAGAACCTGACAGGTTGATTTCACAAACACTGTAGGCAGACTTGATCTAATCTATGATCTGCTTACATAGCTACATACCAAAAAGTTAGTGCTTTCTAGGAGCAGGCATTGCAATCACATCAGCTTCCATTGTTCTCTTCTGAGGGACCCCTTATTTTAACCCCCCGACCCCCAAATGAGTACGATGGCGATTTTCCCAATTTTTGGCTTTGTTCATTACCGGTAAATGTTTTCGTTGAAACATTTTTGCTAGGTTTTCCCAACCACCGGGCGCTGCTTTATGAATCATCCACACCCTCCGTTGTGCCCCTCATACCGGAGGCACGACACAATGCAACAAGGCCCCGCATAATTTCCCGATTCTTCCGCTTCTCCGCTCCAACTATTAATTTCTAAGCCTCGTTATGTAAGTCATTATGCAACGGGTTTTCGTTGTGTTATTTCAGGCCCCCTATTTGTTAATGGTTCCGAGTGAAGGTTTTCGGCGGTTGAAGCTGATGTGGACATTCACATGCTCCGGGATCTGGCCCCGTTGAACCCACCCGACTGGGTCGACGGAGGACCACTTTTGTGACCCAACACGTGTCCCAAAAAGTTTAGAGCAAACAGGGAACACGTGCAGACTGTGACTGAAAGGCCATTTGGTGGGGTATATCTTTAGTCTGTTTTCTCATTGTTTGCTTAATCCGTGTTTAGAAAACTGTGGTCAGATGTCACCATGACTCCCGTGTAAAAGAGATTTGGGGAAATAAAAGCCTAGAAGGTTTTTCTCGCTGATTAGGAAACTTTAAGTCTAATATCAATGGGAATACTTTCATTTTGAAAAGTTTACACTCACATGCTTCTCAGTGTCACCGAAGTTTTCCAAAAACACTGAGGTGTGGCGAAGCATTAAATCTTGCTGCTACATGTGACTTGGTCTGGTGTTTGGCCAGAGGTGTATCATAGCTCTCAAACTCTTAAGAATTGTTTATCTTGACAAAAACCCAATAAATGACTACGCCTCACCTGATACGGGCCAATGAGTTTGATTACACTGGGTGCTTTTGTAGAACTGGATTTCTTTTGTTCCTTGAAGACGTTTCATCTCCCATCCAAAAGGCTTGTTCAGTTCAAGAACAAGCCAATGAAAACTGGTTTCATTTTTGTCTTTTACATGAAGGCACGTTTAAATAACAAAATATTTGAAGCCCCCTAAAAATTGGAACCTTGGGCATGAACCACGGTTTTTCGGCTGTGTATAGTGTCAAAGTGGATTTCATCTTTGGAAATAAACCCTGGCCTCCTTTTCCAGCTGGTAATTAATGATGTGATGCTTTTATTTTTTCCCTCTCCTTAAGAGGCCAGTTCAGCTGGCTGAAAGGCCAGGGTCATATATCAAAAATCTTGGGAGGCTGAACTTGTTTGTTTACTTCACGCGCAAACTTAGCAACCGTTGTGAGGTTGTAACTTCTTACCTCACCTGCAATTCAATGCCTTCTATTTCTGGTTTTAATATTGAATTATATTTACAGTCTTAAACACCCTTCCTTGAATTCTAACATCACACCTGAGACTATACCCAATGAAGGTCTGCGGTCAGTATCCATAGCATGACGCCTAAATTAAACCATTCCCATAAAAACATTATTGCTACCTGGCAGGGCTAGCATGGTGCAGGGCAAGCCTCTGACTCGCAAGCTAACAGGCAGCTTTCAACACCAGGAATATCCATTAGCTATATTTGTCACCATGTGACTGACAAAAAATGATCTCTTGTTACCGTCATTCATCACATGAACTAACCGGCCTTACACTATGGCAGGCCGTTTTAAAGACAAAACTGGTTTTAGTCCAGCTACCTAAAAGTTTGCTTTGACTAGGTATGTCTGGATTCGAACTGTCTCGAATGGTAATCTAAGAGGTCTGAATTCAAGATACCTTGAGTACATTTTGACGTATCAGGTTGCCTTTCAAGATATCTCAAACTTAACTATGACCAGTCAGTAATTCAGTAGTTTCAAGATTCAAGATATCTGAAGTACAAATTCTATCTATTTTTTTTTTAATTCAAGATAACTCTGATTTATTTAGATATCTAAAAAGGAATTTTGACTTGTCAAAGCTAGACTTCTAGATATCTCTAAGTTAGTTATGCGTAGCCATTATTCGTTTTCAAGATATGTAGAATTAAATTTCCGCTAGTTGAATCTTATACCTCCCATCTAAAAATATATTTAAGATATCATTGTATCATTTAAGATTTAATAGAATTATATTTTAAAAAGTGAGATTTCTTAAAGATTAGGCATAATGTAATTGTTGATATATAAAATATATGTTTCAGGTAGTCAGTAGTCACTAAATATCTTGAATTGAAGACTATGAAACTCAGTGGTGAATCTGATGTAATTTAATTGAATCAAAATGTAGTAAGATAAATGCTGAAAGTGTATTTTGTCAAGTTAAAATATAGTTAGTATGGCAGCAGTTTTGTAGTAAAGGTTACTTAACACAACAGCCAGTCAAGACCATTTATTCTTAAACCAGTCATGAGCACGAAAACACCATGTAGGATTGTCCAACCAGGGCTTTGTCAACTCCTTGATACATAAGGGAAAGCTGTATACCTCTTAGTGGAATGCAATTGTTCAGCTGAGCTAAAAATAGGAGTTTGTGCTGGTTGGCCTGCACGGACACATAGAGGCACGATAAGCTCTTAGAAGGAAGTTCAAGATCTTAAGAGATCGATCACTATAATTTTCTTCCTAAGAGAAGAGAAGTTTCGTTTGGGTGTATATATGATTGATCTGTAGTTGTTTGAATGGCCATCAAATCCTGTCCTTCACCTGATGCTGAACCAAAGTAAATGCAGATGTTTATGTAAGACAAGAACTCCCAATCTAATCTGTTGATGTTTCAGTTGGAGGCAGCATGACTCATTAAATTAAATGATATGTGATATGCCACTCTAATTAGGTAGGTACTGTGTAGGTCACAAACAGTCATAGTAGAAGAGTGCTTGATGTCCTAATTCAAACCTCACTCAACAGAACCTGCGTCCTCTAAAGTATTCCAGATCTCGGCATGTTTTTCCCGCTGTGTCATGGCGGGAAGCTCTCCCTCGTGAAAAGTGTTTTCATAAACAGGGATTTGTCTCATGGAACGTCATGCGCCACTTGTTTTCACAAATTGAGTTGCGCTAATTGTACAAACAGAGCTGCGGCTCAGGAGAATTGGATGCCATGCTGTCATACAGGAAAGCAGCTGGGTGGCAGTCCAGAGCCCTGTACTTTTCCATCAGGCAGCTGAACAAATGGCAGGAGCTTCTGGAATTTTTCTCGACAGTCATTCCTTATCAAAGGAGGAATCAGCACCAACACCACTCAGCTAGAAACACATAAACACACCTTGAATTTTTATCCAGTCATTGCAGGGGGATGGACGGACGCAACTTTCTAAAGATGCACATGCTGCTCAGCAAAGGAAAAACAGTAGGACTGACTACTTTGACAGACAAAATGTGGGCGTTGCATGAGGAAGGACAACCCAGAGGGTTCAAGGACATATCCAGACCTATTGGTATCTCTCAGTGCAGTGTGATTTCTATATGTCTGAGCCTCATGCACCTTCACCCATTCATGAGGAGGGGGAAGTGTGTGTTTATGTTGTGGAGGGTTGACTGCACCCACAACAATGACAGTGCGCTTTATGACATGTGCAGATGTCTTTACCACAGAACCTGCACAAGGAGCAGTATCACTCAGTTCATTGGCTGTCATGCTAATCCTTTGAATAAGTCAATAAGGGATTAGTTACTGACTTTCCTTAGATCATAATCACACAAATAAGAGTTCATTGTACACATTCAAAATGATTGGCTGATTCAGTTGAGTTGCTTTTCACAACCAATGTTTGTTCCTTTTCATAAATCTTTAAACATATTCTTTCTGGAACACCATGTTGAACCCTAAATAGCACCATTATCAGTTTCAACAGACATTTTCTCTGAGGAAATGTTGATGTGACGTGTTAAGGTCCAACACATTTCATACTATGGATAAAATGGCAGATCTAATGTTTTGAAACTTTGCTATATTGCTAGCTGTAGGAATGCCTGGTAATGAGAAATAGCCAAGAGTCTTCGCTCAACTGCCTTCAAAATGCTTGAGTAGCGTCCCCACAATCTATTGGGTGTGGCACAGTGTCCGCCAACCCTCAACAGTTTATAACAACTTCAACTGTTCTGGACTCAGGAGTGTGTTTATGATTGTTTTTGATGCACAGCTTCTCCCAAAAATGTCCTCTTGGGTCGAGGTCAAGATTCTGCTTGGTTGGGTGACCCAACCGACATGGTCATATCTTTCTTGGCCTTTCCTTGTGCACTGAAGCGTGAAGCAAAGTCCCGTTGGAACAGGAAGGGGTAATTCCCAAACTTCTCCCACAAAGACAGGAGCATGAATTTGTCCAAAATATCTTGGAGTTAAAGAGCAGAGCCAGACTCTTGTGAAACAGCCACCACACCACAATCCCCTCTACACTGTGTTGTTTCAATGGCTTATCTAGACAAAGAGGAAAGTTTGTATTTATAATAAGAAAAAAAATGTAAACCGTCAAAGGGTGTGCATACATTTGCATAGGACTCTAGAGCTGTCAAGGAATGCCTCTGTAGTATTTAAGCTCGTGATTGCATAATGACATACATAATAATCTCTCTCCTTCTGACTCGTACACCAAAAATGCTCCTGGGTGGAGCTCAGGAAATGCTTCCATCTCAGCCACCGTATCACGTCTGTCACCATGTGCTGACAGGACCACCTGAGCTAGACAGCTGTTATCTATACAGTAAGCCATCTGATAAAGATCAGAACATAAACACGTATCACAGGTTCACAGACCTTTACCGGCAGAACGCAGCCCTTTGGTTAAACTCTCCTGTCTCGGAAACTGAGCTTTGACCCCGAAGCAGAAACATACACATTTAGTGCGAAACAATTTCCTCTCAGTTTGTCCTCACAAGACAAAATGTGAATTTAAAAATATGTCATGAAAAAGATTTAGATATGAGCTCTTAGTGAATTGTCATTTGCAGGGCTGGAAGAAGTACAACTATCTCATTCGTCCACAGGAGGGCACTGTTTCCTCAATAATATCTGAAGATCAGCCCTGTGTCTTTAAATACAAGAAAGCAACATGAGTACTTATGCTACTGACAAATGTATGTATGCAGACCAAAAAGAGACCATAACATTTCCCCAGAGCTGCAAGATTCCAGTCACCCAGAACACAGACTCCCCACCCTGCTGCCCTCTGGGGGGCGCTACAGGAGCCTCCAGACTAAGACCACCAGGTACCAGAACAGTTTATTCCCCTCAGCTCTCTCACTCCTGAACTCGGCCTCCAGACATCTACGACAACGACTGCACTGCTGTATCCTCATATACACAACAACAACACACTGAAGCTTACCTGCACTTTTATCTGTTAGAGTCTCCAACTTATATATTCAGAAAGAAAAACTAAAAGGTGTATCTGCAGGAAGGAACAACAGACTATTCAATTTTTGCATTAATTGTTTTTCAATGAATTCCTGGATGAAATTTTACAAAGTGAGCTGCTACCGAAATAATTCAGACTCTGGCAGCAGCTGATGTTCATCTAATCACACCTCTGGGGGTTTTACAAGCGTACATCTTTTGTCCCACCGCCTTTTTTAAGCTGCGTCAAAACTGACCTGTGTTGAAGCTGAAACATCTGCAGTCATGAAACACCGGCCTATCCAAAAGAGTTCGTGGCCATGAACCATAAAACAACAACAACAACAAAATGCAATGAAGTAATAAAAGAAAAGATCAGAAGAAAAGAGAAAAGGACAACCTGAAGCAAACTTTAATTGGCCCATTTTGACCACAAATGGACCTTATCTGTTAAACACAAGAAACACCCGCGGTCATCTTCACCGTGTGCTCCGAGGCAGGAATTGAAAGGCGTCATTGTGAAGCCAAAGAATGCCTCGCCATGAATCGGCGTACTTCAATTGGCAGGCACAGCAGGGTGCGTTTGAAAGTGTTGACACACACACTTTGTCAACCTTTGAAAAAAAAAAAAAGGAGCAATTTTTCTTTCAGCAACAAAACAGACCCAGACACACGAAAGCTTTCACCAGTGACACAAAATGAAGTTTTTTGTTGTTTTTTTTTCCCTTTAAAACTGTCATTGGTGGGAGCGAGGAAAAAAAAAAAAAAAATTCACCAGGATTTTACCAGCTGAAAGGGAGACAGGAGGAAAATGCCTCCCACAGCAGCAGCAGGTCTGAAGGTCAGAAAAAGCGAAAAGAAAAGCTTTCATTGTGTCAAGATTCAAAAGCAACATTTGATCATACTCGGTGTCCAATCAGCGCAGCGACAAAAAAATCCCGTTTCAGCTCCATTTAGACGCTTTGTCACGTTACGCAACGTTCGCCTGCCAGCAGGACAGCAAACACTCAGCCGGCACGACGACGAGATGCTTTAGGCCAAACCCGTTCCTGTTTATGAATGGCATAGTCAAAGCCCAGAGAAAAAATTTCAGTAAGATTCTGTGGGCAGAAGCTCTCTGTCCAATTGAACTCAAAGTAAGTTATTTTGTAAGTAATTGGCGTATGGACGCTCAAAGAGTTGCAGAGGAAAAAAAAAAAAAATCATTTTCATGTGAAGGAAACGTGAGGAATGTTTATTGATTGAATATGAAGCATTGATCAGATTAAGATCAGTCACTGGTGTGTATTAGAGTTGTGTATTTTAGAGGTGCAGAAAAACAATGACTCTGTAGAGAATCGCAATTTCTACTCCTGGGAATTCTGAATGTCCTACTTGCCTCCACTGTCTTTTCCTCTCCTCGGTCAACAGAGTCTCTGGATGGTTCAAACAGAAAAATGGGTTCTTCAATTAAAAATCGGTTCTGAATTGAGTTGTGACCCTAAACACTGGAATCTTAATTGCTCGAAACTGAAAGCTTCTGACATCTAACAGCTGGTGCAAACATCCTGCAACATTTGCACACCAGATTTTCCATATTTGTATCCAAAAACAAAAACCATTATGATCCACCCTCCACAGTTCTAAACACCTTTACATCTGCTACTGTTTGCAGATGTAAAGGAATTAAATATGAAAAAAAAATCAAGGGTTGAAAGCAGTTTTTAATGTCCGAAGGATGGAGAAAGGTTCTGTGTGAATTATAAAAGGCAGCACATTACCTCACAGCCACTTAACATAACTGAGAGGAGACGGTTTGTGACCTGTGGTGGTCTCAGCACCAGTGTTTCCAGTTCAACGCCGGAGCGTTTCGAGAATGAGCTCATAGACAGCAGAGATAGTCCGCGGTCACAGCGGCTGAGAGTGGAAACACGTTGAGCGTTTAGAACGGAAGCGTTCTCCTGCCAAGTGGAACGTTTCTCTTTCAAGTTCCGCTAGAAAGGTCTGCGTACCTCTGCGCGTCCAGCAGCTCTTGGTGCTTTGATGGTTTCCATCTTCGGCCGGTGAGCTCACAGGAATCTCTGTTCGGGTCCACCCTTCCTGAGGCGGACTAGGGCAGAGAGGAGGGGGGACACTCTGTGTCGATCGATGGGATTCATGGAGTCTGTGTGGAATAAAAGCAGAGATCTGAGTCAATCCAGACTACGTTTGGTGGGAATGAAAACTACTTCGATCGATATTCTAATCAGAGACAATGCGGACACCGTGTTTGATGCGAGCGACGTTTCTCGCCATCCAAAAACTCCCGAAAAGTGTTCAAGTCAAGTCACCTAAGTCACACGCAGACATAGGTGGAGCGGCTGAAGCCTTTCCTGCGCCTAAATCTCCCACAATGCTGTGTGGTTCTGCATATATACATGTCTAATTTTTAAAACAAAAACAGACGTAGTTATGAATTTAACCACCAGCTGAGACAGAGGTGCTGCAGGTATAAGTGGATGCTGATTTGCATCTGGATGACGAACTGGATGCAGTGCGTTCCTGTGTTGGGTCGTGCTAATGCTGTTCAGGAAACAAATAGCACAAAGCGCTAGAGGTGGGCTTCAGGTGCACTGAAGCCCACCTCACTGAGCGATCCTGCGGAGGAGACTGACGCTGCGGAGGGAGAATCCACGCAGGCCTTTCCCTTTGATGGCCGGCGCTATGGAGACGTTGAGTTTGTCACCATGTCCCCCGTGGGCCGCTCGTAATTACCGCAGCCTCGTGATGGGCCTGGAGTCGGGGGGGAGTGAGGCTTTTAAGCCGTCGTTCTCGTTTCGCTTTTCAGATAATGGAATTGACTCGCTTTCGGAGGTGGGAATTTCATTGATCTTGTCCTCCTTTCATTTTGTCAGCGAGTGCCTCTGCTCGGGTCTGGGAGATTAAATAAGAAATCAAACCAAAACAAAAACAGTTGATGCCTGTTAGAGTTGATATAAAGGTTTGGAGAAAACCAAGAGCTTTCCTCTTGGTTTTCTTCTGTGTTACGCTCAAAAAAAGAGAGAGAGAGGGAAAGGAGACTTTAAAACATGCACTTAATGTGTTACATGTAATCAAATTAAGTTTAACGTGAAAACTTAATGTATGTCTTTGTAAACAGTGAAGTATTATTTTGTTTTAAAAAAACAAAACAATAGGAAATACTGAGAAATTTTTTATTTTATTTTTTTTACAAAACTGTAGCTGATATGTCTGATGACCCTAAAGGAAAGCTTTCATTTGGTGCAACAAAACCCCTCAAATACTCAGATGAGTGAAGCAGCTGCCTACAACAACATGGTTTATCCTTTATGGCGCTCCACGGATCAACATTATTTCAGGAAACACGAGGATTACATAAACTGCACCCACAGCTTAGTGCCATCTGAAATACTCTGCCCCAATGAGCAAATCCTAAAAATGCTGCTCCTCGGTTGGCGCCACAAAACAACGCCAAAGGGTGTAGCTGCAGCCGGCTGTTTACTTCCTTCCACGACTCGGCGCGCCTGGCGTGTTTTATAGACTTCTTCACGGTAGGGTGAAGCCAAACAGCGATTGGCGCCGCACCCTGTGGCCGGGAGATGACAAAGGTGCCCTCAAAGTCACAGATGCTTAATTACAGGGATGTTATCGTTAATGAACCGAATCGTCCTTGCGAGGGGCTCGATTAGAGGCGACGGGGTTATTATCTCAGGACACGCTCAGAAATCCCGGCAGACTTTATGATACTCTGGTTTCCAATTACATTTGAATGCTTCGAACACAGAGGATCAGGCTGCTTGTGGCAGAGTGTGGCACTCTGAGGCCATTTCATGGGTTATAGCTCAGCCATCATAAAGGTTGTGGTGGAGGTGATGTTGGGGGCGTGGGGGGGGGGGTGTTAAAAGTGAGCCAAGAGACACAGCAGGTTGTGCAAGAGGGGCTAGCTGCCCGGTCCCTAACCTAGGCGACCCCCCCCACTCCAACACCAAACACAGAGCCACCCACATGCAAGAGTCTGCCCTGGAACAACGCCAACAAACAGCATTGGCTTCTGTTCCAAGCCCCAGATAGCAAACCCACAAACAAAATATGAAAGAAGCCATTGACTTTTTCAATGTTTTTGTCCCACTTTTTTCTTTTCTATTTAACGATTATTCGCTTAGTAAGAGGACGAGTCCTTCAGTTTTTTTCCTGCCAGGCATGTGTCCACTGCTAACACTTGACGAATTTGACAGGCAGCCAATCAGCAAGATGAGCATCACGAGTAACGTTTCAGTTTCCGCTAACATTTTCTGAAACGAGCCAAACACAAACAGCTTAGGTTATACGATTAAAACATTTCAATTCAGTCAATTTTTTTTTTTAATTTTGCATTTTTTATCCCCCCCTCATCTTTTCAGAGGAGCTCCAGAAACAGCCAATCAGAGCCAGGGGGAGGGTCTTAGCGCCGGCACAGCCAATCACTAATGTGCTCACTGAACGACAGCTTGGTTCGCCACAAGTTAGCCCGATACAAACGCTAAGGCTAGTTAGCATAACAGCGATCAGAGCGCATGAGGTTTTTGTTCGATCTATGTGCCCTTTTATTATTAATACAGAAAACATACACACTTTTGTAAGAGTTAATGAAATTATTGACACACCTGAATTATTTGGATATGTAATATGAACGTGGCAAACATTTCCTCCACTGCTCAGCTTTGTGATACTGACGTTCCTCCTCCTCCTCCTCCTCCTCCTCCTCCTCCTCCTCCTCCTCCTCCTCCTCCTCCTCCTCCTCCTCCTCCTCCTCCTCCTCCTCCTCCTCCTCCTCCTCCTCCTCCTCCTCTCGGGTCTCCAGTCGCTGTGTGAGCTCCGTGTTTACTCCCAGGACAGGACCGCCCCTCCCCTCGGCCTCTCCTCCCCGGCCCCCTCCCGCACCGACATGCCGCCCGACACGCAGGTGAGCCGCTTCCCTCTCAGACTCGGCGCGGATCATCTCGAGCGGCTGGAAGCGGCGCGCGGCGCTCCAAGTTCCCTGCACGATCGTAGGGATTCGGGAACCGCCGAGCGTCGGAGCACGAGGGCGGGCTGGAAAAGGCGAGTGTGGACGGGAAGGTGAAATGTTTTGTTGTTGTTGTTTTCTTTAATGTGACCCTTTTTGGTTTAGGAAGCTGGGAACTGGGGGGAAAAAAAGCTCTTTCATGTCAGAGGAATAGAGAGAAGAAGAAGGCAGAGGATTAATTAATCCCAACATAAATTTGATTAAAAAAAATGATATAAATCAATTACTTGTCTTTTGGGGTAGACTTCCTCCTCTACCCAGTGCAAAATGGAAAGTTTAGAACAACACAAGGTTAATTATGCAGCCCATTACACTGTAAAAAGGGTTTCTTTTCTGGATATTAAATATTAGTCATTAAAATCTAATCCAGCTACTTAGTCTGTTGTGATTGAGGTGTAGCCATTTTCTACCAGTGTTTGTTTTGCCTACACATATTCTCAATAAAGTTAAACCTGTTGCCTTTTGGCCTCTTTCATCTGTTTGGCATGTCTAATTATAAATGGCTTTTATAGGCTACAGGTTGTATTATCAATAAATCGATCAGCTTTATAAAATACTGAGACCATCACAAGACTGGTAGCTACCAGAGTTTGGGTCTGAGTGAGACTTAAATTTGGTTCATTTCGGCTAATGCTAATGCTAATGTCAAACATGCTAACAAACCGAGCTTTGACTCATACCTCTCGAAGTAGCTTTTTTTAAAATTAGGTTGGAACTAAATTATTTAGTTTGTTATTAAACTTATACAATTACTACTCAGCATTTGATTGGTCTACACCGGTTTAATTACATCGGCTTCTCTATTTTGGTAACAGATCTAAATGAATCATCATTTAGATGATTCATTCACCTGCTTAATATTGAACAAATTTAGATTTTGAAAATTGGTTGGAATTTGAAATTATATATGTATTGTTTTGTCCAAACAAGATTGTTGTTCTTGTCCAAACAAGATTGTTTGGACAATCTTGTTTGGAGAAAACAAGATTGTCCAAACAATCTTGTTTGGACAAGATTGGCCCATTTACAACTTAATTGCTGACTGTTTAGTTTTTGGCTACTGTAATGCTGTAATATTTGCAATATTACAGAAAAGACGCTAAACGAAGTGAAAATAAAATTGCATTATTATTGTTATTATTGATATTAATTTTTTATGAAAGCATGAGGTAAGGGAATGAAGAATGCATAGGTGGAAAACTGATGATGTGGATTATAAACATGGATCAGATTACACTTGTTCCAGCAGGTACCTCCAGTTGTCAAGTGTTGGTGATGCCAGCCACCATCAGAGCTGCGGATTAGGCTTTTGTGTATTTTTAGAATCATGTGCCTTATGGCTTACACAGTTCTATTGTGTTTTTGTTATTGTTATGTCTTTTTTAAATTACTACGTCCTGCATTGAAACAGGACTTAAAAACAGTACTCATTAGATTAAACACAATTACGTAACAGGGAGAAGACAATCCCTCTGATTCTTCTGTCTTTTTTTTTTCCTTGTTCATTTCCGTTTCTCAGGTGTGCAGTGTGTTATCGGAGACTTGTATACCTGACATGTGTTCACCGAGTGAGACGGTAACCTGAGTCCTGACACAGGGGTGTCCAGTATGCACGCTGTTGCATCACGGCTTTTAGGCAAGACTGATGTTAGAGGCAGCTGTTGCCACCCTGCTGTTGCAGCCATGCTGCTCCTGCTGTGTCTTGGCTTTATTCCCACAGTGGCCCCTTGCCCACCACACTGCCTTTGTGCCAGTGATATCATTTCCTGCAGTGGGAGCAATCTGTCCGCGTTACCCTTTGGTCTTCCAAGCTATGCCACGAGGCTGGACCTGAGCCACAACGCCCTGAGAACCGTGCAAGTGGACTGGGTTCCCCAACCGTTTCAGCGGCTCACCACACTGGTTCTCAGCTGGAATGCCATAAGTCAAATCGAGATGGACGCCTTCACTGCGACACCACGTCTCCTCCTTTTGGACCTTTCATCAAACCAGTTGAGCGTTCTGAACTCATCCGTCTTCAGCGGGCTGACAGAACTTAAAGAGCTGCTCCTGATTGGAAACCGGATTGCCCAAATAATGCCGGGGGCCTTTAGTGATGTCAACAGTCTGCAGAGGCTCTACCTCTCCGCAAACAGACTAACATCCTTCCCCCTGGGACTTTTTGAGGACCCTAGTGGACCACGTAACCTGACCTTCCTGGATCTGTCATACAACAGGCTGTCCAAGTTACCCGTCCAGAGCCTGCTGTCTCTCAGCCGCCATGCCGGAATATATTTGCAGGAAAATCCTTTGCTGTGCGACTGTGCATTGATTGCTTTGCTTGAATACTGGCTTTGGAAACAGTATCGCCCACTGGTGGATTTCCAAGTTGGATACCAATGTAGAGGCACAGCAGTTCAAGAGGTTAATTGTACACATCAGGATTTGTCAGACATACACCTGGAGGCACAAAGCTATCGCGTAGAGCCTGGCGATTGGCTAAGAGTACCCTGTCCTGGATTAGGTCTTCCTGTCCAGCAAGGGTTGATTGTCTTCTGGGTTACCCCAAGAACAGCACTGAATTCCTCAGCAAGTGATCTGAGTTCTCATCTGTCGGTTTTTCCCAACGGCACGCTTGAAATCCAAGGAGTGCTAATGGAAGACTCTGGCATATACGAGTGTGTGGTTGCTCGGGGACGCTACTACGATTCAGGTGAATCTCCGGAAGCCAGGATCATGGTCGGTAACTCAAGTGTCTCCTCCACCACGGGCTTGGCCCGTCGCAGCAGCAGTGAACATTTCAACACGGCGTTCACCACCCTTGCTTCCTGTGTGGTCAGCATCATACTGGTCCTGCTCTACCTCTACCTCACTCCTTGCCAGTGTCGGGAAAGTCGGGGTGATGGCTCCCGGGGCTGTGGCGCACGGGCCATCATTCTCTGTTCTGACCCCAGAGAGGTAGAATCAGGACAAAGGCGTGCCAACGGAAAGAGGGTAGCGTTCTTAGAGCCTCAGGCAGAGGACTCGGATATCAGTGTCCCAAAAACACCGGTGTTGACATTGGATCACATTTCCACAGAGGGAATTCTCAAAAATGGAAGTAGGACAGTGGGACACACCCTCACAGACCCTGCTCATGAGGTATAGTGAGGGAAAAGCACCTTCTTAACACCATTGTACTCTTGAAAGTCTTATTTTGTGTATTCGAAGTGGAAGAAAAAAAAACAAAAACAAACATCTTATGTAAAATGTGAGTTATGTGAAGTAGCTGTCCATTCTGGGTTGGGAAATTTGTCTCAAATGCAGTCCTTTAACAAAGTGGAATTTAAATTATGTCTTTTCTCTGTGTGGTGTCTGTTTTATATTCAGAGTTCATATGGAAATGTCCCAGTTATCTCTGAGAATCGTTCATGCATGGATCACAGAGATCATAGAAACGTGGGAGGGCTCTTTAAATTGGGCCAGTAGGGATATTTTCACACCTGACTGATGAGTGGAGTTGGAGGACTTTATCTGTCTACAGTGTCTAGCATGTGTTCTGGATAAAATTATAGTTAGTCCTTTTTTTTTGTTAACTTTGCTTTTGATAACTTTGTTGTCTCACGGAACTTGCCATTTTAAAATATTTCTTTTTGGTGCAGCTGTAAATTTATAAATGTTTCGAATCATCAGTCAAATTTTAATATTAAACACATCCCATAAATTAACACATACTGTAGTTTTGAAATGACCATTTCAATTATTTGAGTTAAAAAATCTATCCGAACCAGCCAGACCACAACCCTAAAGGTGAAAAAGTAAACGTCCCCTTAACCTAATAACTGTTGTGTGACAACTGTAATCAATAATTTGAGTCTTTTACAAATAAACATCGAATTGTTTTATTCAGCCATATTGGAAGGTTCTTGTAAATAAGAAAATTTGTTAAACACAGAAAGTTTATTATTTTACAAAGCATGCAGTTACTTTTTCACATAGGGCCAGTTTGTTTTAAATAACTGTCATCTTTTAATAATCTGTGGGAATTGGACTTTGCATGCAACAAAATGATCTTTGGTATTAGAATTAGCTTGATGATCTGAAACGCTCTCGGGTGGCGAAAAAAGCAAAGACTTGAAATGGGCAAATATTTTTCCACAGCACTGTTTTCACATGCAGTCGTTTCAACTGGAAACCTCACCTGTTATGCTTTTTATTAGCTCTTTCCATTTAACTAAACTGGAATTCAGCGTTGGCTCAGAATTACATACGAGATATGTGTATTATTTTCACATAAAAGTGGGCCTAGTGACTCTCAAACGACAAGGTCACTGAAAATTGCTGCTTGCACATTTTCATGGTAATGTGGGACTGTGATGCTCGATTTGCAGAGAAACAGAGACACAACGCTAAAACATGTAGGAGTAATATTTTTGCACATTGGTGTGAATATGATCATGAAGAGTGCCTTTTATGAGAAACTCAGATTTGGTTTCAATGCAGTGTAGTGTAGTGTAGTGGAAACTTGTCCGGAAAAAAGTTGACGCGGCTGTGTTTAAACGACAGATGAACGGCTTCCTCACAGACAAAGTCTGTATTTCCACCACTCAACGTTCCCGTCGTTCAGCTACAGAGCTATCCACTAGCCTAGACTGTTGATCACTCGTTGTCTAAAGAGTTTTACAAGCCAAATCAATAGATCGCATTTCGAACTCACTGCAAAGGAAAACAGCAGAAATGCACTGTCGCCTGTACCGTAGAGAAAATGACTATTTGTGAGGAGTTTGAGGAGGCAACACTTAAGAAGCAATAGTGCCAAAGGCAGTAGCCAGGACGTCAAACAGTCTGTGACGACAGCAATCAAAAGTCACCAGACAGCGTTTGCCACCAATATTTTTGTCAATAATATTTCTGCTAAACCTCAATTGTTTTCAAGAAACAAGAAACCAGCTTGTGAATACCTTTGGAGCCCATCTGGGTATGAAATGTTGTGAAAAACTGGTGGTAAACTGTACAGAGAAGTTTCTGAGTGGTACTCTGATTTTTATATAGGATTCATGAAGGGAAAATCTGGTTAAACAATATCTCGTTTTGAGTGGTTTGCCATTGGTCATAGCGGTTCGGTACCCTATTTTATGGTCCGGCGTATTCAGGAGAGTTTCTCCCCAACTACACAGTATCACTGATCTATGGATCCACAGGAATGCAGTTGTACGGCTCAGTAGTATGGGCCACTTTTGCAATGGAAACAGTACAGAACCGCACCAACCCGTGCCATGCTGCCCTGCTGAAACTCACACAGGAAACCAATTTGTGGGCTGTCCAGATTATTTTGTAGACAACAAACCTCGGTTCGTCCTGCCTATTAGTTTTTTCTGTAACCGCTGTGGATGATGGAGACGTGAGGAGAGAAGTTGAAACACATATCACTAAATCTTATGATGTTCAAAGAAATGTTTGTGCTGCAAGAACAGCTTTTTCTGTGAGTTTTGTTGGCCCACAATAAACTGGATGCTGATTAAAATCTGAGCTAAATAAAGAAATAGTCATAGCAGAGGAGAAATGCTAAAATTAGCACAACATAAAAACACAATTAGCAGAACCTGAGGTAATCCATGTCTTCAGAGGTGGAAACATAAATGTCCACCCCCTAATGACGACCTTTAAAACGATGTATCAAGTCATTTATTTTTGTAATTGAGAAAGAGATCTATGGATGTTGCGCTCTTGTGGTTAGCTAAATTGGTGTTGTTATTTTTGGTGTTGAGTCCCAGACTAATGGCCTTTTGTTTTTTGTTTCTTTATGTCTTCCTCCTCATTTCACTTCATGTAGACGCTAGCATGTTGCATGACCTTAAAAACTGTTTACATGAAACTGTCACGGGAATCCTCATAGCAAAATCTAAGGCTTTCCTTTGGCGATTTTTAGCAATTGGGTAACTCTTTAAAACACATCCAACCAACATTTAGTTTGTTGATTGGGGGTTTATTTTTGCTTTTAACATTTCATTTATTTACCTACATTGTCTTTGGCAGTCATTGTGCAGTATACTTCCAGTTTCAACATCACCGCTGAAATGACGCATGGAGAAAAAGAAGTGAAGTTCAACTTTTCTTTTTGAAGCCGTCAGAATAACCCAATGTAATTTTAGGAGGCAGGTGTTTAAGATCAGCGATAAAAATCTAAATCTGTGTTTCATGTCAATACATTAGAGTTTACAGACTGTTTTTATAAGTGTAGAATGTCAACAGTTGTAAATGTCATTGATTAGTCCTTAACTAACTGACTGTCCTGTTTGTACATTAAATGTTGAAGACGTCTCACGCTAGAAATGACACCTTTGATTGAATAATAACAGGACATGTTTAAATCAGTTAAGAGGTACAACAGGGTTTTCTGTTTCCACTGTCCTATGTGCACAACATATACGTGCTTGCCATTAGTTGCGCTTTCATTGTCGATATAATTGTGCAGGATGACATTTCAAAAATAAATTTACTTCATGGAAACATGGCAATTTCTTGTTTTTTGATAATGTTTTGGTGTCAGACTGAGGTGTTTCTTTTTTTGCCCATATCTAAAGGGGTTTATTTATCAAAACTGCAGTGGAAGCACTTTTTATGTGTCACACATGCACACAAGTCACATGACCAACAAGCGGATGTTGCCACTGGTGCAACCCACAAAGAAGAGGACGACAGGAAGTGGGAGGAGGACAACAGGGCAACATGTTTTCTAATGACTTATTACATGAACAAATTTATTTATTTCATATTTAATTGAAACACCATAATTGCAAAATTGCGGGGGGTTTTGTGCACATTTGTTAAGGAAACTCAGCTATTGACTCCCAAGCTACAAGTCCTTCCAGTAGGGCAATAATCTAGTAGTAATGAGTGTTGCAAGTGTGTTTAAAGAAAGAGTGTATTCAGTATACACTTTGCCACCATCTCAAGACCTAGTAAATTATTTACCCATGAAGTCTATCTTTCAAGTAAGGAGATCTTTTGCTTCCTGCCTCTGATTCAAATGGCTTTTTCAGTTCTGAACATGTTTTTAAGTAAGAGGCTCATAAGTTCTAGTCAGAACAATTACTCTAATCGGACCATTAAGGGCACTAATGGCACAATTGGGATGCATGAGTCACTGGCCATGGCTTGGATCGTTGTTTCTTGATGATTCAAAGATGTTACTCAGTGCATTACTATCTGAGAAATCCTTCAACCTCCCGTGGCAACCATTCAGCCTCAGTGGACCTAACGCCACTTTTGAGATGTCTCTCCTCCTCGGAGATGCAGTTTCCTCAATTCAGAGCCCCTCCTTTGCGACTCCCCCGCTCAGCTCCTTCAGACTAGTCACCAGCAATTAGCAAACACCTGTTTCAGAAAGAACAGGAGTTTTTAAGGAGACAAATGCCCAAAATCACATAATATCAATATGTGTTAAATGACAAAGTCAATTTTTTAAAAGTCATATTTGATATTTGTAACATTTTATAACAAGTCAAGGTAACAGTTACTTGTTTATGCTACAAAATTGCACTATGTGGCTGGAAAACACATAATACTGCCCCTTTAAACGCTCAAGTACGTAACATCACAGGTTAAATAGCTAGCCAGTTGAACACTGTCAACTACACACACTTGATCCCAATTTCCATGTACTATTCAAACCTAGCAGGAGATAATATTCCAAGAAATTTCCTGTATTTCCTCATGTTTCGAGTCACGTGGCATGCATCCTTCATTATGCAAATCTTCAGATGCAACTGCAATGCAAGGTTTAATATTTTCCACTTGCAAACGCCATGCTCAAAGGTACTTATTCACTGTGAGTTTTTGGGCAGACCTCCAAGCTGCAGAAGATAGAATTTTTATAGCTTTTCAGGATAAATCATGACATGAATTCAGTTTACTTAAAGGGCCATTGAAGTTCAGGTCCAAATAATCAGCTATCTTTTGCGGCTACAGCAGCAAGGAAAACACTTGACAATTTGATCTTTATGGATGTTGCGGAAAATGCATTTGCCTACATCCCGACCACCTGGTCACACACACGGCTGGACAGATTCCCTTGAAGATGGATCTGTATCTGCTGGGACAGAAGGAGTGTCTGGGCTTGGCCCGGAGGCTTCAGTCAGCCCAGATCACTATCACACAAATCAAAGCGACGTTTGCTTGAATGCCCTAGAGCTCACTGTGACCCACATTTCTCCACCTTTCCTTTTGTCTGATCTCCGAACGTGTGGGATCATTTGCAGCATATCACCACATCTGCTAATGTAATGTGGTGACATGCGTTAGTCCATGCTGGCTGACGCTGTCCTAACCAGGGTTTCTTTTCTGTGTTATGGTCAAGAAGAAAGTAGCAAAGGTGACATGTCGTCACGATGAGTGAAAGTGGAATAGAACGACTCGGTGCTGGAGGTGAGTTGGGTGCTATATCCAGGAACGACACGTTTTGTCCTGTCATGTTTGGCCGCTGCGTTTTGCCTCGTGTGTTTTTGGTATTAGTGGGATATAAATCAAAAGGGGCGGTTTGGGTGGAAAAACAAAAACAAAAAAAAAAAAAAACGAAAAGTCATGTTACGTCAGAAGGATTTAAAACAACCTTTTAGTTAACAAATCGCCTTTCCAGAAATCCTCTTACAGGCTTCTGCCGATGCTACCACAAAACACTGATCCTTTTACAGCGGCTCTCCAGAGTCGACACACCCCTGTTGAACTGTTCGCTTTTTGTGATTGAAAAACATAAGACCATGATGAATCACTGTGGCTTTCGCCACCAACGTCGCAAAGTTTAAAAACATAAAATAATCAGTTCACATAAATTTACTTACATTTGTTTAAGCTTTAAGCATTAGTCCACTATCTGGCAAAAGTCGTCCAAATCTTATCGGATTGTGAGGTCATTTCTTGTCCCTGGTAACTGCATAGATTTAGTTCCTTACTTTGAATAGGACATAAACGTCCTCCCCTGCAGGCAACCTGTGTTGATTTGGATGCATGAAAAATCAAATCTCGCTTCGTCCTCAACCGTCTTGCACGTTCTTCAGTCCAGGCTGGTGGCTTTGTGGACATATAAATGTGGCAAAACCTTATTTTTGTCACAGCCGCAAGTATTAATTTAACAAGGTGCACCCATATGCATGCCATCTTTTCCGTTTTATATTTTCTCCCAAAGATAGTGGTTTTTTTCTTTTAGGGGACGAATGAAAGTGGAATAAAATGTCTGGAGGGAATTTGTCATAAATTAAACGATTTAGTATGAGCATTTGGTCCGCCGATATTTGTAGACGTTAAATATTAAAGACAACAAATTTAGTGTTGGAATGTCAGAAAAGAAATTTTGCGTATGCCATGAGCTCGCCCAGGAAGCAGGTGCTGAACAGACACCCGAGGTATTCCTGTTCACTTTGTCGTGACATGTAGCTTTTCACAGGTCTGCAGCGTGACCTTCTCAATGTGCTGTTGGTGTCAGTCCTGTATAAAAGCCTGGAACACATTTTCCACTGCTGTTCAGCAGATAAAAATCTATGTTGTTACAGAGAGAGGGCTTTATGGTCTGCTGCTACTTTTTGTGGACGAGAATGAAGGAAAACAGCAAATCTAAAGAGTTTTGTTTTCATATTTTTAGACAGTAAATGGCTAACTTGTTTATTTGGAAGCTCATCTAAGAAATGGTCGACATAAGAAGAAAATGACAACACGAAAACTGATTTCAATGATTTGTTGGCAGTGTGAGGATACTATGATTGGCTAACCATTAGCTGCTAATGGCTATGAAGTCTGTCTCTGCTTTGAAGGGCTACTTAACAGTTTGTTGGAAAGTGAAAATACTGAGATTGAATAATTCAATAATGGTCTGAAAGTCTGTAAGAAATCTTTACAATCCCTTTCCAGGTCTACTACAGACGTTTGCAGGACATGAAAAGAAAATACATGTGATGTTTCAATCCAGGACTGATTGTTTCCTACAGATTCTGCAAAACAAATGTAATTTTAAAATTTATTTTAGAACAAAAAAGGGCAATATTTCCCCCTAGGTAAAAAAAACAACAAAAAAACTGCTAAAACTACAGGCAGACTACAATTCTAAAATAGCGCAAAAATTGACTCATCATTCAAAACTTTTCCATTTCTCTGATTGGCTGGGAAGAAATTCTTTTGGAGAAAGTCCAGACTGTGCTCTGAAGCGAGAATTGAGTCGAGCAAAATTGTAGTAAAGATGCAAAATTTGTCTTTTTCAACAGATTACTGTACAATCAGTAATAATAGTCCAACAGAGTAGTTTGCAACAGTGTCAATAATAGCCTCCTATTATCTTTATGACAAAGTGTTTTGTGTTCAGTTAATTACTATTGTCATAATTGTGATAAGGCCTAATATAATATGCTGTCCAAAGTTCTGTATTAATCACAGATCCTATTAAATATGCAGTAATTGCATGTGGAAGTACTACCCAGCACTACGGAATCATTTACTCTATGAGTCTAATGTAAATGCAGTCGTTTCCTGACTATTCATGATTCACCTGCACAGAATGGACGTGTGGGCTGGAACTAAAATAGGAACAGTAATGAAAAACAAAAAAAAGGACAATGGATCCATTTAGCAAATTGTTCCCATTGTTTAATTAACCACAAATCATTAACCTCGGGTTCTTACTCGTGTTGTTGATGGATCTAATCCCAGCACACTGTCCAGAAGTCTGGACAGCACACTTTAAGGCAGTCCTGTACTAAAAAAAAGCTCTAGTTTCTAATGTGCAAATGACTTTTAAGACGCAAATTTCATCCAAAATTCAAATAACCTGCATATGTTGATATTGTTTGGCTCTGATCCAGTCATTTTTGCAGCACGTGCTTTTTTTGAAGCCGCGTTGGCAAAATACGGCTCTGTGAAAACGCATTTGCCTCTTAACTATGTCAGATCAGGAAATACATTTTTCTTAGCAACAATCTCGCAACAAAAATATGAATTCAAAGGTTCAGCGAAGGAAGGGCTGAAAGGGACGGACAGACGGGGAGATTTGCCAATTGAGACGTTCTCCGATTTCAAAGGTCCGGACTTTCTTTCTGAGTTCTGTGTTCCCTCAGAAACTTGCGTTCTTCCTCAAGACATGAAATTCACAGAAAGAGAGGCAGAAAAAAAAAGAAAGGAGGTGGAGAAAATGAAGCGAGGGGAAGCAGCTGCCTACTCGTTTCTTTGAGAAGAGAGGTGAGCAGTTTGAGTCCGTCTCAGAGGGAAGGCGCTGGCGGCACGTTAGCTCTTTTTAATGGCTCCATTTGAACTGATTAACTACCATCGTCTGCAAATCTGAACGCAAGATGGATGAAATAAAACTCTGCAATGTTAATATCCAGCCTGCGATCCTTTTTAATAAAACAGAGGAGGCCAATATCCTAACATTAGTGAATGATGAATAATGCAGAGACAAATTATTAAGTGTCCTGTTGGTCCAATGGAGTCAGATTTAATAGACTATAAGAACTACTTTCAGCTCTGATTACCACTTGGTGCTTACTAGCGCTACATTAGTTAGCTTGTATTTGCCTGGCAATATTTAAATGGCAGTGTTATGTATTTCAATAGCACAATCAAGTAACCATGTTACCTGCAACTGTTATAAAAATGCTTCATTTATATCAAACATGGCTTAAAAATAATTTGACATTGGAATCTAACGCTTTGAAATTGGGCCTCTGTCTCTTTAAGAAGCTCCTGCTCTTTTTGAAACTCCGCCTTCAGGTAGTAATTACAACATGGCTCCTCTATTGACTTTTTAATGTTTTTGCCAGTGTTCCTCTGAGAAATATCTTGTATATTGAGCTCAGAAGATGCGCCTTTCCACCAGATGTTTGCTAATTACTGCTGGCTAGTTTGAAGGAGCTGAGTGGGTGGGGCCACCGGGGAGGAGTGCTCTGTGATTTTGAAACTCAGCTTGGAAACTGCAGCTCAGAGGAGGAGACGCGCGTGGAAGGCGGGGTTAGGTCCAACGAGGCATTTTTGCACGGCTCAATGGTTGCCGTGGAGACTAAAGGATTTCTCAAACATCCACGAAAAGAATCGTGACATGGGTATGTTTTGGTTGAGTGCCCTTTCATTCTTGCGTCCACAAAGAACCGAGCTGCCGTGCTCAATGTTAGCTTGATGTGACGACTTGGGCTCTGGGTTTTGCGGACGCGTGGGCTTCTTCGCTTGCAGTCGCTGGTCGATCCAAACGGCCCGATCCACGGCCCGTCCTCGTAAATGGGACGATCAAAACAGAAAATTGAAGGCAACGCTTGACACACTGCGCGGGCAACAAGACTCCAGCTCACCACGAGTAGAAATCAGCGCGCTTGAACTTGTTCTTGAAAGCGTAGAACGATGAAGTGCTTCAGCCAAAAACAAGAGGGCTTAGTGGAGAGAATGGCTGTTTCATCTGGTAAAAAGCCTCGGTTTAAGGTGCATATCAGAGGCAGCGGAGGAGGCAGACACGGGAGGGAACGTGATTCAGAGCGCAGAGACTGATGGCAGCTATTTGTTGAAGGGGTGAGTGTTTAGCCCACATTCAGATGGAAAGGCGCGGTAATATTATGACTGCGGATCCGAGTGAAACCTAACTTTTGCATTAAAGACGTGGAGGGGAAAAAGAAAAATGTGAAGGATGTGCTTTTTTTTTTTTTTTTAAGGGGATTTTACAGGTTTAAAAACATTGTGAAGCTTTAATTTCACGTGGGCTTTCAGCTGTAGGCAATGCGAGGTGATTCATTTGGGGTTACATTGTAAATTGTACTGTACCAAGCAGTGAACAAGTTTCTTTTTTTATTAAGTGGGAAAAAAAAATACTTTAAACATTTATGCAATAGAAGTGCACACACACACAAAAAAAAAAAAAAAAAACTGGTTTTATAAAATAAAACCTGGAAAATTTGGTTTCTGGATCAAAAATGATTTCAGAAACAGTTGAATGACTTGCAATGTATCCATATGATTAGCATTTTCAAATATGGCTCTTTTCTTGGGAACCATTGTTTCAGGGGTCCAACACTATAAAAATTCTTTATGCTTGATATATAAGTCCAACTACAATTTTTTTTCTCCTTCTGGCTCTGATTGGTTGTTTTGGAGAGAAGGCACGGGTCATCCGTCTCACACTATACTGTCATGACATAGTGACATTACCAACAAAAATGTAAGAAGATATATATATGTTTGTAAAGTTACATACTGCAGTTTTAAAGCAGTTTTTATCGACACTACCAAATACAACTTGTGTCCAGAGCTTTCCCTGCTGCTGACCCAGATTCCATAGAAACAGGGTGAAAAGGAGAGAGTGCCTTATCTGTGAAGTAATTTCCTCTGTCTCTGAGGCAGGCGACGACAGCGCTGCCCTTTACGGTCACATCCAATATTTCAGCGTGGAAACAGGCTCGCAGTGCCCGGCCTTTTCCGATGTCTTTGAAGGTTTTAATATCGGGCGGGACGTGAAGCGTTTACAGCGAGCCGGGAACGGCGAAAAACACGGAACCCGTCAAGTCCAGCGGAAAACAACAGCTGCTTTCGGTTACGTTCAACATGACTGTTTTTCAAAATACCGCTTTTCTAACTAACCCTAACCCTTAGTTTGGATTTTATTTTGGAATTGACATGAAGAATGAGTTACATAAAAAAAAAAACCCTGCTGCTTTACCCTGCTAATTCTGATGCTAATTTGGATAAATAATTGTTAGAATACTTTGTATAAAATACATTGTCCTGAACGTCGATCTGTTTCCTTACATGCATTGGAACACCTTGTAATTTGCCGAGGACCTAATAGAAAATCTTTCTGGGTTTTCTCCCTTCTTCTTCACAAAAGAGATCAAGGTCAGTGGGACTGAATGGAAATCAAATGTGATCAATTTTCAAGTCTTGCCACAGACACACTGTTAGAGTAGCTGGTTTTTTCTAGCAACACGACTAGCTTAGCGTAGCATAACTGTGTGCAACTTCATTTTTGGCGCTGTCATGCTAGCTCTAAAGTTCAATTATTGAACCGTTATCGACTAGCCGTCGGAAAGAACTTTTCAACTTCCCCCTTTGTACTTCACAAAGCTTTTTCTTGTGCAGTCGTCTGGGGATGATATTTTTTCTCATCATCATTCAACATAAGATACATCAACCTTCCAACCTGCTTCCATTAAGCAAATTTATTGCCGAAAAGTCAAACTGCACAATTACATGTGTAGAAGTCACAGGAGTTGAATAGATTAACCAAAGAGACGACGAAACTGCTAACCTGTAGTTTTACTCCCAACAGAAAATACAGTCTAACTTTATAAACAAAAAATAAAAAAGTATATTCCACATAGTAATGGAGAATTTGTCTCCATTGTTTACTTCCAACAGGGACTGTGTAAAGGGACGGAGGAAACGACACTGAAAGGAAGTCAGAGAAGAGAGGAAAAAGATGAATGGAAATGGTGATTGATTTGTGAGCTGCGTTGCCCCGGCAACCGAAACCAAATCACAGCAGGAGGTTTCTGATTCCTTTTTTTTCCCTCTTCGTTCCCTTTTTTTTTTTTTTCCCCCACCCTCAGGTGTTTGCAGTGACGATGCAGGATGAGACATGGGGAGACGAACTGCAGTCCTGATGCGTAAGCCTGGACACCAGAGACAACGGAGACGAAACGTGCGATTGGCTACAGGCGTTGATTACTTACCACTTACCATATACACATACGTTTCCACGGGGTAAAAATGTGCCAGTTAAAGTTTGTTAACTCTCCATTACTTTATATTATACAGAATAAATCATAACACAATGAAATAAAGCAGAATGAAAAAGACATTTTTTTCAAAGTCTGCATCAGGCATTTGTATTCATGATGAAAGTGCAGATGGAGACATTCTTAGCAGCATGACGTAATCTAATGAAAGCGCGTCTTCTATGACTGCTGTATCCTTAATATCGAAGGCAGATCTTTTTGAACCAGCAGGCGCTTTCAGATCAGATCAGAGACGAGCACACACCCCGGTTTCCTCAGACGGGCTTCTTTAATGAGACAGTAGCTGCGTTTCCGTTACAAACGTGCCCAAAAACTCGGGTCAATATTCCACCATAGTGGTCAAAAACAGCAGCTCTGCAGGTGCCTTTTTTACCCGAGATGGAGTCAAAATACCTTTACTCCAGTTCTTCACTAAATTCTTCAAGTGTTAAAGTGGACTTAGCATCTGTGAAGATATATATTTCTAGAATTTTTTTAACTGGATTTGGACTTTGACTGGGCCAGTCTAACACATGGCTGAGCCTACCTGGTTTCTCTATCTTTCCATCAACTCTGACCTGCTTCCTTGTCTCTCCCCTAAAAAGTAAATAAATAAATAAAATAAATGATCCACACGGCATGATGCTGCCACCACCGTGGTGGCTCTCGTAAGCGTTTCTCTGATTAATTCTCTTGCCAACAGGACCTGTCGCCTTTTACGCCACACAGCCACTGTTTTGCCACACAGCCACTGTTTCGCCACACAGCCACTGTTTCGCCATACCTCGTTAAGCTACACCAAGTCCACATAGTGGGAGCTGCCAAAATGCAGGATGTGAGGAAATGTCAGATATTATCCTCTGGCAGCCTCATGTAACCCCTCAGCGTATGTCAAAGATAATCCTCTTATAGGGGAGAGGAGTTGCACCAATAGAGAACAAAACACAGTTTGCCTCTTCTGTCCCCTGCTTTTACTAATGAAAATTGAGGATTTTTTTTTTTTTTTTTTTTGCAAGAGCGCTGCTGCTTCTGCTGAGTAATCCATGTTGGGAAGACAAGCCTCTGATCTCTAATCTATGATTACTTTGACGTTCAGAACGATATCCTGTCGGATGAACACGTGCTCGGGAAATAAAACGGACCCACAGGAATGTCCGCAGGCACGTTGCAGGTCACAGTGAGAGCGGCGAGAGAAAAAGCAGCCAGTCAAAATGCTCCTGCAACACGGAGTGGGGATATGAGCTGGTTAAAAATCGATGAGGAAGCTCAACACGTCTCGTGATTCCCCTTTTCTCACTTTAACACCAACATAAGCTGTCGCAATGTGCTGCTTAGGTACAGTCATTAACTTTACATACAATTAATTCACCTTAATCCATGTTAAACCAAAACAGAGCTAAAGTTTTATATATATATAACCAAGACAGGTTTTATATATATATATATATATATATATATATATATATATATATATATATATATATATATATATATATATATATACCATGTATTTTATATTATGTTTTTATATACTATGTATTTTATATTACATAAAATTTATTTTATATTACTGACTTATCAACTTGACTACTTTTTAAAATGACTTGTTTCTAATAGCAATACAATCAATTTTAACATTCAATAACAAATAAACTGAGCTGCCATAATTAAACTGGAAATGGCCCGTGACCCCATCTGGTGGTGAAATCGAGAACAGCAGGTTTTCCAACATTTCGTGCTCTGAATTGATACCTACTTTTCTGTTTTTAGTTACTTTCAATTATTTTTATTTCATTCATTTAATAGTTCGTAATTTTTTTATTTTTTTTTAGTTTTAAATCAAACTTTCAATTTGATATCTTTATTATTATTTTTTGTTGGTGCCGTGCCCAACTGAGCTAAAGTTAAGCTAATTTTCATGGCTGGTCGTTAAAATGAACACAAAAATGGACAAATTTGATCACAAACAACACCGACAAAGCAACAATAGTGAAGGACATAAACACAATATTTCAGCAGAGGAGTAAAAGTGGTGGTTCAAGAGTTTAGAAGTGAAGTCTTACCTGGCGTAAACTCTCTGGGGTCTTCGTTGAGCCCGGTCCTCGGTCACAGTCGACGAAGCTACCGGCTAATCGAGGAGGGGCTCAGAACCGACATGGATTTACGATGTCTGAGAACAACCCAGTCACACAAAAAAAGAAAAAAACACACCAACAGTTTGTGCCAAAGCTATTGTTAAAACATTAAATTGTTGCCTCATTTATTTTGGCCGTTTATTTGACAAAAAAACAAAACAAAAAACGCTATAATGATTCCTCTTGGATGTTATGGAACTACGTGAAACATTTGCTGAGGCTTCAAAATTATTTTGATAATTTTTTTGGGGAAAAAAAAAAAGCTGACTCATGCGAAAGCGTCAAAAGTAAATCAGCTAGAGATAAGTTATTTAAAATAATAGTTTGACTTATAAAATTTTCAGAATGACTTGTTTTGCAGTTGTCCTGATACCACTCTAATAACATGAGCATCAATTTTAACATTGAATGAGAAAATAACAAAAACAAAGGGACTCAAAATAAATGACGTTTATTACTAATCTGAGCCTCTGTTTTTACAGCAAACTGTAGAAAGTACCACAGCAGCATCGATAGAAGGAACCTCATCTATGTGACTTTTATTGTGATTGCACTACACTACAGCAGAGCGCACGGCCTGACATTCATTCGTTTCAACATTTTATTTACAATAAAGCAAAAAACAAAAATAAACTCCTAAAACGAGGAGAAATGTAAACAAGGTTTATCATTCGTTACGCTCCGCAGAGCAGCTCCGGTCGCCTACAAAGGAATAAAGTTTTATTCTTGCTTGTAATCTACATTCAGGAGCTGAAGCCAAATGCTGCTAAAAGTCTGAACAAGAGAGAAGAAAGTTGCAAAATTGGCTGCTAAAAGTCCCGTGTGCTGAGGAGTTCTGGACACAGAGGCTCCACGGTGGCTCTGTGTTGGATGCAGTTCTGTAATTGTCCAACAGGAGGTGCTGGTCTAACATGGCAGGAGGAAGACTTGACGATCCAGTACATGCAGAACTCCTCCACTGCAAAAGAAAAAAAGAAGCATACATTGAAAGCCTGAAAATGAGAAAAAAAGTTTATTTTAAAGCGTCTCCTATGGAGCTGAATTGGGGCCATAAATTTGTTCAAAAGAAAAGAAAAAAATCGAAATGAAAAAGAGATTTGAAACTGAAATGTTCAAAGTTACACGTCAGATTCAAGATTTTTTTTTTTTCAGGTTCAGTTTTTTTCAGCTCTCTATAATGGAAAGAAAATTAAATGTTGGACTGAAATAGACGACTTCATGTTTTTCACTTCTATTTTTTTTAAATTCAGCTGCAAATATATTTTTTTCTGTTTTAGCATTAGATTCAAATATTAATTGAATCATTTCATAGAAAAAATAGCAACTTCAGGAATGGAAAAATGTGTGTATTTCTGTCTTTCATTTGGAACAATACCGTAAAAAATGCCAAAAATCACTTTTGTATTTGATTTTTGGCCTTAAAAATGTTAAAAGGAAGTATCCTGACCCCACATAAAAAATATTGAATATATAATTGACTTACTTTTAAAAACATGAAGAAAAAAAAATCAACAGAACACTAATGATCTTACAAAGAAGATAATTACTTTCTTGTACAACCAGTCCAATAATGTAGCAGACAGTTGTATTCAAGGCCATTCCTTATGGTGGGCCCTGTCTTTCTTCTTCTTCTCATTTTTCTCCTTCTGCAATCTCTCCAACTCGGCCTCATACATCATCTCCTGGATCAGGTACTTCTCGCGGCGCATCCGGTCCCGCAGGTCCTTGGGTAGGTCCGGGATTAGGTATGCAATCAGGGTCTTTATGGCGAAGACCATGTGCTGTGGAAACCGAATCAGAATTCAGAGAGCCAGATCTCTGTGATGTAAATTAAACCCACATTTTCAGTGAAATGTGTCAATTATTCCAAAATAAAGATAAAGGCGAAATTTTTCAGACATTTGTTTGCAACAAGAACAAAATAACGCAATCAGCATCAACACAAACAGACCTCAAAAACAATGATGAACGCCAGCCGGGCTGCCAGGACGTGCCAGAACTGCAGAGTGTAGGTGTACGGCTCAGTTGAGTCCGGAGGCTCCCTGTAGTCCCGATACCTATTGGGGAAGGTAAAAACAAAAGAAAATAAATTAAAATAATCATTGAGGTCACACAAAAAACACTTTCATTTGTCTTCTTTCTCCTTCTATTTGGAAAGACATGTTCTGTATTTGTATTTGGAAATGCAAAATAGTGGAGATGCACCAAAAAATTAGCTACAGAGTTGAAGACCCAGTCCTTTCCCGATCATTAAAACACACCATACCAACCAATTTGTGCTAACCGTAACACTCTTCAGTGAGGACGTTGTCAATGAGGGAAAAAGATTTGATATTAGTGATTTTCAGCATCAGTGAGGGGTGAGAGGATGCTTAAATTAATTATTAATTCAAAAATGTTGGTAGCACTTTGGATATCTTAGAGTTCAGGACAGGATTGATAGAGCGACAAAATGACTGATGCTTACAATCAGTCATGCTCACCTTGTTGGTTTTGCTAGTTAGGAAAAAAATAGCTGGAGACGGGTTAAAATGTCAACTTCAATTGACAATGTGTTGCTAATCAAAATGCCCAAGATCAGACGTCAAGTCGCCACAGAACTCTAATGGTTGAATCTATAAAACAAACATGTTTTTTCGGGTGTTTCGGACACATCCACACAGATTGCATAGTCCTTTCTACTTCACCTGCAGTACTTCACAGCTTCTTCAAACAGTTCAGAGCCATTTGTTCTTGGCTGGGATCTCTTCTCAAAGTCAGAAACTCGGAAGACAGACAGACTGGCATTTACATAACCCATCATACACCTGGGGAAAAGAAAAGAAATAGCATTTACCACATACATTGAAACTGACATCATACACCGTGCAGCATGGAACGAAGAGAACAGACGAACTCTTAAGAGGCAGGATAACTCTTACCCCTCCCCGGCTCGATCCTGACCGGCACACGGTCCGTACTTGTAGGCATAAACGAGACGAGGGATGAAGTCCGAGGTGACGGCGATGACAAAGGCGTTGGTGATGACGGACAAGATGCCGATACCCTCCAGAATGCCATACCAGATTCCTGAGTCACAGAATACTTAGACACCAAAATAAAGCGTCTTTTCACAGAAGAATTCATCACCTTTTCCTTACCAATGTCTTTGGCTTGTGATGGAAGAGGTCGCCGCCACTGGGTGACGAACTTGTAGGCGTCTAAACGGATCTCGATGATGTTGTTGATCAGCGCTAAGAGAGGAGCCAAAGGAAACGCGGCCACGAAGATGGTGGTGAAGCCGAACTGCAAAACTGACACAAAGACAGCACGTCTTCGTTGACCGGTTGAACGGTGCAGCGGGTGTAGTTCAGGCTCCGAGATCTTCTATCATCCGATTTACTTACAGGTCGACAGTGTCAACCCAAAAAAAAAGAAACTTTCCAAACCGTCCCCTTCAAACAGTGCTACGGTTTTCCTTCAATCACGACTCTACCCAGTCTCTTCATTGTTTGATTTACTTGTTCCATTCTAAGACTACATAACTGCTTCTATTCCTGCTCAATCGATTCCCCCAAGTAATCTTCCATTGTGATTCATGTGTGCACTTGCTTACTATCTCTTCCAGGCGTTCTCTGACAGTCAATAATGATCTCTGAACATCAATCATTTTCACATACAATACACTCAGTTTCAAAGAGGCATATTTAAATATGGTGGCATATTTTACTAAGGAGGAACACCTTGGAATGGTGCAGATGAGTTCAGACAGACATGGAGAAACAAGGTTATAGACTGCTCTGGAGTAGGAGGCCAGGAGCAGGTTCTGGAGATTCAGGTTCTTTTGGGTCTCTTCTTTTGAGAGCGAGACCCAAAAGAAGAGTTACAATAATCAATGCAGAAGACCGGCATTAAGTAAATGAGTACACTGGGATGGACAGAGATGGAGTTAGGTAGGTGGAGACCTTTAACCTCAAGTCAAAGGGAAATGGTAGCAATGATTGTATAAAAAAATGTTTAAAAACAAAGAACTTGATTTTCTTAGAAACTTTAAGGAATTCAACAAACAATATTTTAGAGATAAAAATAGTTTTCATAGACGTTATTAGTATTATGTGTTTGTTACCCACGCAGCCAGATGGACGTTTCCCATTAACTTAAAAGCTTCTGTAGTATTTAGATGGAAGTATTCTTGATGCAGTTAGTCTCACAATGTATAAATTGTTTATTAAAAGGAATATACTTTGATTTGCTCACGAGTCGTTTCATGAAATCCTTGTTGCATGAAAACAACTGGAATAGTTTCAAATTCCACTTTACATACCCAAATACTCCACAGTATGGCGCCATTCCTCTACAGAGATTTATTATGAAATCCCGTCCTATCATTTCCGTAAGGCTTGTTAATTAATCCGCGCTAAAACTTATTCCACTCCGACGCAAACGTGAAAGAAGAGAGTTTACACGTCCAGTGAAGGGAAAGGAAAGCGGCAGCGAATACGAGAGCAGATGGATGTCAGAATTACATAACGTGTTCAGCAGATCAAGCTCCATAATGAAAAAATGTTTGGTTTGAATATTTTCATGATACTGGAAGAGATTAAACCGTGGAACAGGCTATGAGGTCACCTCAAAGCCCGGCCCTGACATGAAACATTTTTCTGCGGGGGCTGAATGAAGAACAGGAAGCGGAATAGAGGGGCGACTCACTCATCTTCAGGTACTCGTCAAACAGTCCGTACGCGTTCATTGACTGCAGGTTGTAGTCCCGCTCCCACTGGGGGAGGCTGGCCTTGGGGATGTGGCCGTGCTCTCTCTTTAACCTCTGTCGAGTCCACCAGTTCTGGATGAGCCTGGAAGCACAATGCAAGGCGACCCAACAGACATGTCACTCCTGAAGTTGATTTAGCTTCGTTAAAACCGGTTATGAACCAGTCACGGCTTATCCAGACAATAGGGTGTCAGGACCTTTTTTTTTAAATTTTATTCTTGAACTGCCGCTGAACTATTTTGTTCCCCCCTCAACCAATAGTCACATGCATAATTTGGAGGTGAAAATGTTTAGGAGCGTCCACAGGGCAATGACAAAACTGAGCAAAAACCCAGAAGAGAAGGTGAACCTACGGGTAGCCGAGCTCCATGAAGTTGTTCCACGTCTGTTTCAGTACCATAATGATGCCCATCTGCATGCAGAGGTCGATGAGGCAGCCACTGGGATGGCACTGCAGCAGCAACAAAAACATATTAGATCAGCAATTAGAAAAAAAAAACCCTGAACACTAATGAGAGTCATCATTGGTCTATTTGGTTTTGTTGGTAACAGTTACTTGGGAACATGAAGCAATTCCAGTATGCTGGAACCTCATGCATTTTTGCCAAACATTTATTTGGCAAAAATGTCATCGGCTGAACAAAATGTGTCTTTTGATTGTCGAGGAAATGTACGGCGTGAACCAGCGAGCACAGTCATGGTTCTGCACGGCTGCAAAAGGCCGACATGAACTGTCCTCATCCCATTAGAGGAGTTTTCCATTTCTGCAGCTGCAGAAGCACAAGAGGGGAGCGCATTAGCTCAGCGGCAAAAAGTGTCCGCTCAGGTCTCCTGTCCCGGTGGACTTCCTCTGTGCTTTATTTTCCTCGCATGTTCCCAGAAGTAGCATTTACTAGAGACGAGGGCTAAATGCTCGGTGAGTGGGTTTACAGTAATAGCCCAGTTTCTAATTTCTACCTCCAGGAATCCACAATTCTTGGCTATGCCGTCATGGAAAAACTCACTTCCTCCAGCTTCCAGCGATTGATGAGGCGTAGATACGCGCCTGGCCGACCGGTGAATCTGTCGATAAAACAACATCACTGATGATCACAGTCAAACATTTGTACTGACTCAGTAAGTGATCAGCAAAGGGCTGGAAAGGTGAGTCTCTTATTTCACATGAGATTATGTATAGTTAGCTGTCCAGATTTGTTACAAAAGTAGCATTGCTCTTTTGTAACATCAATAATACTTCCTATTTTTTTTTTTTTTAGCATTTACAAACAATTTTCTCCTTATTTTTTTTTTAACTCTTATCCCCTTTTATGTTTGCTTTGTATTCCTTTTTTTATTTAATTTTTTTTCAAATTTCACCGCATAGCACTACTAGTTTCATGTTTTTACAGTTGCTTCGGTCACGTTGCACGTAAGGAGCGGAACGCTAAACCTCCCCACCTTCCCAAAAAGAAGGCGATGTAGAAAGTTGAGCTGTTGAGATTGACGAACTGAAAAAGGAACATCTTGAAGGTGAAGCTGTTCTCCCACTCTGACTCCGTCCTGGGCTGCTCTGTAGCCGCACGGGGGAAGAAATAAAGTGCAGTTGATTTATGTTCCTGGTTTCGGGAACGCCCGACGACTCGTGGACAAGTTTACAGACCCAGACACTCGACTGTGCATTCGAGATGTGCAGCAAAGGTGCTACGTTTCAAGACTTAAACGTGCCTTACCTAAATTTGTGAGGAAAAGGGCGACTCTTTCATAAAGCTGTGAAAGAAAATAGGAACTCAGTGCCTCGGTCTGTCTACCACCTAACATATGTGACAAAAAATGTGAACAGACGGCTGGCTGCAGGTTTGCAGCAGGCCGGCGGTGAGCGGCTGACTCACCACGTTGAGGAGCATGATGACGCAGAAGTTGATGCAGACTGCGGTGCCCGTCGTCGCCACCTGAGAGTTGTTCCTGATGAGCGCCCAGCCGAAGGCGGCGAAGGTGCTGACGGTGATCACGCGGTAGATCACGATGCCAAACACGGCGGCGATCACCACCAGGATCTGGGAGGTCAGAGTGAGACAGGAACGTGCCGTGAGAGAGAAGAGCTGCTGCGTTTCACTAAGCTACAGCAAAAAAAAAAAGGACGGATTTTGGATGCTGAACGTTTGGCTGCTTCACGGGCGCCAACTTTTTCACTTGGAACTCCAACTAAATACTAAAAATACAACCTCTGAATGGAAAGAGAGCGACTGTTAGCTCCATTTAGCCACAGGGGACGGCGGCTTTATGAGCTGGAGGCTCCTAAACTGGAGGAGCCTCGTCTCGAAGGCGGGGCTATGTCCACCCAGGCGTTTTGCTCAGCTGAATGGTTGCCATAGCAGATGAGAGTATCAAACACACATGGAAGAATTAAGGTATGTTTTGATGAGGGAATAATATTGGAGCATGACCTAAAGCTTAAACATAAGGCTTCTCCTTTAGAAAAAAAAAAGGAGGAGGTTTTAAGGAAACTCCTTGCCTACTGCACAATGTGAGAACATTGAAAATCACGCAGGTGCTGACCCACTTTCACACACTGCTTATTATTCACAACAATAATAAATCGTTCCATTTCTATTCCCAGAAGTCTGACTCAATGGCATCCTGATTCTGTTTCTGTTCAAAGAAGCTAACGACTGGGAGGAAATGGTAAACAGTTGCCATGGTGACATGGCTTTTAGCGATGCTTTAGCCACAGTGAGGATCTGGGCCACCTGCTGGCCCAGAATCAGTATTACCGCCATTTCTGACATGCAGATGCAGATTTTTCTAAAAATGGAGGAGAGCGACCGTTCATTCACTAACACACATTAGTGAATGACGTATGTTCACAAATGCAGCAGCTGCTTCTGCTCCCCGTGCTTCTGTTTGGCTCCTTCAACAACATTGTAATAATTAATTGCGCCAGCCTTCTTTTCAAATTCAGAAGCAAAGGTTGTTAACTGCCAGAATGCAAGCTTAAAATATTAAATTAACTGTGAAGGAATATTTTAAAGCTTTAAATTTAACGAAAGAGAAGGTACCTTGTTCTAATCTTCCAAAAAAAACTGAACTAGATTTAAAAACATACATATAAATACACAATAGAGCCTGTGTCTGAAACATTTAAATAATCAAATACGGAAATTAAGATTTTATCGATGTTTGATAGACCCACCATGAAGAATATTCCAGACGATGAGACGAGAAGGCGGCTGTACTTGTCGGTGAAGGCCTGGTGGGGCTCCGGCTTTCCCGATATGGGGTTCATCCGCTCCTTCTTGGAGTACTTGGCCTCAAACTGGGGCCTGATTTCATCCTGGATGACCAGAAACAGGGGAGTTCGTGCACCACTTCACGCACAAAGGAGCGCAGAAACCGCGTGACGAGAGTTCTTAATCGTGCAGCGAATCCACCCGGAGGACGAAGGCGGGAGTGAAATCCTTTTACCTCTTCCTCCTCCCAGTCGATGAGGTCCCAGTCGTACGCCAAGACAGCCCTTCGTCTTTTCCAGAACTCCAGGAAGACAGTTGCTGGAGGAAGGAAAAATTGAAATTTGTTATTCTCATTGCATGTTTTTCTTGCAATGAGAATGAAGGTGAATTTATTGAATTTCTCTTTCTAAAGTGAGAATCGATGTATTTGTGGAGATTACTGCGACTCTGGTCGTCTCTTCTGCATTTCTCTCCCTTTCATTTTTCATTTTTGTCTCTTAATTATTGTTGCGCCTCATCTGCTCTGAAAGCAGGACCTCATGCCATCTGCACTTCCAATGCTGCTGTAGCAACGCGACCCATCAACAAAACGTAATCAAATATCCTACAACAATCTTTATTTCCTTCTAGGTGGCAAATGTTTGCTTAGTAAAAGTGTTCTGCTTGTATGTATAGCTTTTGTTGAATGCGCTGGTAAATTTTGGGGGCAAATGAAATGGAAGCAAAAGCGACTAATGAAACTGCCTGGTGATTGGTGTCCTCACTGGTCAACATACTGAATATTAATTCAGTCTTTATTTCCCATTTCAGAAAATCTTCTGCTGCCGTTTCACATCAACTGCTTTCCCCATACGTTTCTCCGGAGTGAGGGACATGTCGGCCGTTTCAGGTCCAGACTTTGATCCGGACTTGGAAGGGGCGTGGCGGTTTTCCGACCTCACGGACTCGGAGGTCGTCTGCGAAGCGTCTGTCGCTCAGAGGAAACCTTTTCTGGACTTTTCGGCGAGGCTGTTAAATGTTTCCAGGCCAAAACGCTCAAAACAGGACCCGGAATTTCCCCATTCCATGTCAAGTTTTAGCTGGATCTGGGTTTCCTCACGTTGCCTTAAACCAAGCCTGAAGAACATGATTAGGTTTGCATTTAAAAAGCCTGATTGAATCATTTATAAGGTGGAGGTTATTCCCAGAGAGAGTCCTGAGGCAGCAAGTCCTGAGAGGTTGGATGGTTCGTCTCTGATCAAAGTCCTGTGGATAGCTTACTCATTGCACATGTTTACCTGCCCCTCTGCTCTAATCACTGCCCTTTATTCTCACAGTCTCTACCCTCCTCTTGTCTGCGCTCTGTCCCTCTGCCACGTCCAGGTCCGCCATTAGCCCTCAGAGAAGTGGGATGTTTTGAAAGCGAAAGGCTTTCAGCTGTCTGGGAAGGGCCCAGCTTTCCGCTGGGAGCCGGCAGGGAGCCCATGCCGAAGGGCCATAATGAAGGGATTTGAGCGCATTCTCCGTTGCCAGTGAAGCCAAGCCGTATCTGACGGGACAGCAGAAGAGCTGCAGCGCTTTTCTGTCTGCTGCTAAAACGTCTCATCAGAGGTTTTGAGTGTCTGTGAGTTGCAGTTTTTAAATTGCTCTTTTCTTTTTACTTTGAACTCTTCTTCCTGTAAGAGAGCAGCGACTGTTTGACTCTAAATGTATTCTGCACAATGGAACCAAGATCTATTTGTTTGGAGAAGCCTTTCTCTGCAGAGAACAATCATCTATCAGATCAATGATTGTTTTTGGAACTTCTTGGCCAGATTCTCACTTCCTGCAAGTTTGAAACGTTTCTGTCGAGGATGTAGTTTTGCCTCCTGAAGGTTTATTTCTGTGTTCTAAAGCCTAAAATCAGTAATAAATTTTCAGTCCTTTAATTTAACTATAGCTCACGAAGGGCCATGCAGGCTTTTACGGCTCTAGACAAATTTGATTTATCACGAGTAAGAGTAACAGTGACTGTACAGTTTGTCCGACCTCTGACCTCGCAGCTCATAATATTGCAGAACTTATCAGGTTTGCTATTGATGAATATTTCTGGTAAATTAAATCTCAAACAAAATAAACTTTTAGCAATGTAAACGCGATTTATTTTGTTTTTGTTTTTGTTTTTGCCGTTGGCTTGGCCGTTGCAGGGAGAAGACGGGAAGCGGCGGGATGGGACTCATTCAGAACCGGAACCTGACGCTGGCCGTCGTGCAGACAGACATCGCTGTCAGGGAAGTCGCTGCATCATCACTCGGTACTTGAACGTTTTCAAACGATTCCTAAAAGCTGAATATCTGTTTTACTGCGGTTTCACTAGCGCAGCAGTCAAATCTAGAACTTGATGAGATTAAAATACAATTTTTTGACATGTCGACTCTTCGGCTAATGTAAGTGCGAGTTATTTTGAAGGCACCAGAATTTGATGGTGACCTCCGTCTATATTTGACTCTTGTTTTTCAGTCAGAGGGCAGTAGTAGTTTAACCTTCTGCAGACCTCAGCATGTGGTGTTGCCTTCAGATTAGCTCAAAAACAGCACATAGTGAGGAGCTTCATGGAATGGGTTTCCATGGCCCAGCACCCGACTCCAAGCCTTCAAATGTCTGATTCTCATGCAAAGCGTCCGTCGCTGTGACCCAAAGAGCAGAGACGTGTCCGACGTCTTTGTCAGGCCGTTGCCAGGAGAACAGCACTTGTCTCCCTGCATTGTGTCAAGTGTAAGTCGCGGAGGAGGTCGGCTGTTTTTCAGGAGTCGGGTTCAGTTTGGTGATGCCAGTGTTCCAACAAAACCGTGCAGTAAAGCACAAGGTCGACAGAGACATGGATTTACGGGTTTGGCGTGGGAAAGTCCAGATTTTACCTCCACAGAACGGCTTTGGGATGAATGAGAACCGAGAGCCAGGCTACTGGGACGAGGACGACGTCAGGGCACAGTTGCCGCAGCAACCTGTCACTCGTAATTTCCCGAAAACACTGAAAATGGTGCGCAGTGTAAATCCGTCTGCCTGTTCTTTGTTCCTCCCCCTCGACAGGCACCAGCGCCGTCATAGCGCTGGGCGTGTTGACCTTTGCCCTGCAGCTGTGCTTCATCCTGCTCTTCATGCTGAGATGTTGGAGGCTCGAGCAAAGAGTTCAGGAGGCTCTCCAACAACCGGACTCTGTTCACAAGCTCAGCGGTGAGAGATTCTGCTGCGGTGGTTCGTGTGTGACTCAACATGCACACTGAAGGGCTGCAGACTCGCCAGACGGCCGTCCAGAATGAGTAGAAAGCAACCAACCACATTTTGTTGGGATTTTTTTGTGACAGACCTACAGTAACTGATACATAATTGCTTCAAATATAGAAATCTAGCATTTATTTTTACTCAGTCACTCTTATTCTGAAACCTATTTTCTGTATGTCTGCCACACACACACACACAAAAAAACCCATTAAAGTATATTGAAATTTTTGTGTATGAACCATATGCTGATTTAAAATTAGTGTCATTTTGTGTTTTCTTTAATTACTCAGCAGTTCTTAGAGGATAGAAATCCTGCATTTGTTCGTCCGCAGCGAGTTTTCATTTTGCACTTTTCCGGGATGTAAAATTGACATTTTTCTTATTTGTGTCCCTTTAGAGCTCCCATACTATTACCCTGAGGGTCACAAGCAGAACTCCTATTTGCTCTACAGCGATTCTTCCGATGGCGCATCACATCCCACGCCCCGCGCAACAGGAAACTACAAAGATCCAGAGGATTTTGCTCACTCGCCGTCTATACCCTGGGACCTTGTACAGCATTTATGAAATAATAACTTTTTTTTTCTTTTCTTTTTTTTTTACATATAAATCTGCTGTGATTCAGTCATTCTGTCTTCTTTTGATATGCAAATATGCACTGCATATGGAAAAATTCGATGAACACAAAGTGGCATTTCAAACAACAGATATGTTTTTTAAAGAGAGTTAAACATGATTAAAGCTGAAAAACGACTGAAATTGTCCATTGATATTAAAACACTACGTTTTTCAAGTGAAATAAGTGGTAGAAATTGTTATGATTCTTTTAATCGTCACATGATTCAGCTTGGTTTAGGGCTCTTATTTTGAAGAGCCTCTCGGCCTGTCATGTTTGTTAGAATTGGCTAATAAAAATGTTTTTGGCTGATTGTGAAAAGGTGGTTTCATCAATTTTGTGCCCAGCAGAAATAAAAAAATTATAAAAAAAAAAAAACTAGCAAAGCTAGCTTCTAGCATTGCCAACTTCCACAAACTGAAATAAAGAAAACAAGGCCATTTATTTAAAGAATGAAAAGAATTGGATATGTCATGTATTATACATGAATCAATCTTATCCATTTGTACTTCTTTCCTGCAATTTTGCTCATCAATATGTGTCCGTGTTCTTATTTTACACCCAAAAGATGGGATTTGTTGAGGTATTTTATTTCATTGATGACCAGTGAAGGGAATAAGTGAGAAAAATAAGTATGGATGGATGAAAGACGGATTCAAACTGCGTGTTTCCTGTCCTCCAATCTACAAGATTTTTTTTTCTTCCATGAAACACAAAAAGGTAACAGAGACTAAAATGAACAGTTATTGAGATTCGTTTTTGTATTTTAATTACATTTTTTCCATCGGTTTTCCTAATCTTGTAGCCTAACATTCGTTTCCTGCCGTTCAGAACCTGCATTCTGATTTAATCTCACATCATGTTGATCCCAGTCTCTGTCCAACTGTCTCCTCGGTGAGTGAATCAATGTCCTCGTCCCAAACCTTGCTGTGTTCCACATTCCAGCAGTGATCAAGATAAAAAAAAAAACAACAACTTCTGATTGGGCAGAGGAGATACAGGACTGGACTCTCGACCAATGAGGAACCCAACGTGCGATTTGAGGTAAACAGCGTCTGGTGTGAGCTGCGGCTTAAGCGTATAATCCTGACCTCAAAATAGATTTGCACTGACACCGTATCGCACATCAATTTAAGACGGGGGCAGCCACGACCTGTCACGTTTGGGGGGGGATGAAATCGTTTCCGCCTCGGTTTCACGGAAACACAAAGCTCCTGTTGCAGATTTTGCCTTCGTTTCCCAAACGGGTGAAACGATGTCATTGATAAAAAAACAGTTCCGCGTATTCGCTTTGTCTGAAGCTCAGTTGAACTTGACAAGACGGGAACACAAAGCACACTGGGAATGTTGGGGAGCAGGTTAGCAGGGACTCACCCCACACCGCCATGAACACGGCGAAGAAAACAGTCGCTCCATTGTCAAAGAGATGGGTGACCTAAAAATACAGACAGGCCTTTGTTTTACTGTCAAACAGATGCATGAATGATCAGTTCTTCCCGAAGCGCTCGAAAGCTGAACGGGTGGAATCACACTTTGCACCAATCTGACGGCTGAATAACCTGAATAATTGATTAAAAACAATAAATATCTTTGTTGTGGAGCCCATATGCCTATTTACTCATTAAACTAACTAACTTAAGCAGATTCTAACTGCCTGAAGGAAAAACTAAATTGAGAGAATTTGTGATTTGCAAAATTCTACATAAATGGCTCCAACATTTATATATATATACAAGAAACGTTCTTAGAATGTGTTATTATTATTATTTTTTTTTTTTCCAAATTTAATGGAAAAAAGTTTGACAGGAAGAAGCCAAATGATTTGAGTTCATTTCAACTTCTCATGTGATGAACTGGTTCGCTGCTTGTTGCGACAGGCCTAGTCAAAGCACCACATTTGTTCCTCTGGCTGTCGTGCGGGTTGCTGCAGGAAGCGCTCTGCGGCGGGCGTACCTTTGCGTAGATGCAGCTGTCTGACAGCCTCAGGTAGGGGCAGTACTGGTCGCATATGGGACACATGATGGTGTCGGTGGCCTGGCAGATTTCTTTACTGGAGAAAAGCAAACACCAAATTAACCAGCATAAAATACAACCTCGTCCTTTACAATGGAGGCTTCACGTCTTAGACCGCATGGGGCTAAAAATGGACGCGAAAACTAGACATACAGCTGGAAGAGTCCATGCTTTTAAGGTTCTGTTTGCATGAAAATGTTAAAAAATCGGTTTTCCATGAAGAGTTACTTCGTCTCGGTCTACCAACAAAAATGTGAACAATTTACAAGGCATTATTGGTGGAAAGAGAGAGCAGCATTTGCGTGTTTACCTGACCGGGCAGTGCTCCAGTGTGAAAACCCCGTAGAGGAACACAAAGAGCCCGACCACGGCCGCAGGGAACAGCATCCCCGTGTACCAGCCGAGCCAAGCGAAGTACAGACCGATCTTCTCGCCAAAATACCTCCTGAGACGACAGCAGAGGGAGTCGGGGAGCACGGCGGCGCGTCAGGGCCGCAGCGGGTCAGGTGGAAAGAACAAGAGGGGAAATTTCTGTCTACAATCTCAGGAGTTTTGAAACAGCGAGGCATTTTCTGAGTTTGAAAAGTTGAAAATTTGCTACAAAAAAAAAAAAGAAAAAAACGCCTCAAAAAACTCAGAAATTTTCTAGGAAAAACATGAATTTTTTTTTTCCTTTTTTGAGTTTTAAAAGTAAGAAAAACAATAATAAATAAAAGTTATTGTAATCCAGAAAACTCACAAAAGTCGAAAATGTTCGACTTTTGAACTTTTCAAGTTTTTTTTCAAAAATATTCCCAAAAATTTCAAATTTCTGAAGTTTTTTTTTTTTTTTTTTTTTAAATCTACTGACCTGATGAGGTCCAGCGGCTGGTACTTGTACCAGACCCCCCACCAGGCCCAGCACTCATACAGGAGGTGCCGATGGTTCTCTGCTCCGTGGGTCCGGATGGAGTTTTTGCTGTGGTAGCTGCCCTGGTGCGGTTCAACCACAAGAAGATCCTGAACACGCTGAACGGGAAGCGAGCGGCGAAGAGAAGAGCGCGACAACGCGAGCCGCAAAGGGAGGCGGATGTGATTACCTCATGAAGAGGGAACGCCGCCTCGTACGAGTTGTTGGTTAGAAGACGATTCAGTCCTGCAACGTGAGAGAAAACAGTTGGTGAGGACGTTAAGTTGGGCCTCGTATCCACGGAAACGTGTGATGAACAAATTCCCATCTAATAAAAATAAAAAATAGAGAAAAAATTTTTAAGCTTCAAAAGTGGAAAATTTTCCGAGTTTTAAAAGTAGAAAAGAAATTTTGACTTTTGAATGTCCAGAGAAAACTCACCCATCTTGTTTTTCCCCTCCTCATATTTGACCCGCTGGAGGATGTGGTGGACGATCCGGCTTCTGGTGGCGTTGTTGAAAAACGTGTCTTTGTTGTGGATGATGAAACTGAAAGGGAAGGGGGAGTGAGGCACACATGTCAAAAGATTTCAAAACCACAAGATTGAGATGAAAAATCTCACTGATGGATCCTGGATCGGCTGAAGGGAGCCGTGAAGCTTTCGTTCTCCTCCAAGTAGGGCAGAGTGTCGTTGTCAAACTTCATGGGCTTGCGGGGGAGCCATCCCCGAAACTTGTTGATGCGCTTCTCCATCCTGGAAGAGAAGTTCGGTTTAAAACTACCAAGACTTATTGAGTGGGACGTTTCTGAAAACTTCCTGCACACTAACCTGCTCAAAAACTTGTGTCGTCTGTGCATGTAAAAGATCTTCCTCCTGGCAAAGATTGACGATCAAAGGTTCACCACATTAATATGGACGCCCCGGTGAAGACGTAAGCCCTGTCCAAATGCTGCTGTTTTTCACAGATGAATGAAGTCTGAAAACTCTCACCTGAACGGCATGCGGATGTTCATGAGCTCCGCATAGCGGCAGAGGACATCCCACGGCGCATGCAGCTTCAGGAAGATCACATCGCTGTTTGTTAAAGAGGCCTGCGCAGAACAGCAAGCACACACACACACACACACACACACACACACACACACACACACACACACACACACACACACAAAGCAAAACAGTTTCAGTAACTTTCCCTCAGGCCGCTCGGCATCAGCATCCTTTTGATTCGTTTAAAGCGTGACTATCTGCAAACGGCTAGTGGGAGATCTAAAAATAACCCAATGACTCCGTGAAAGAAACGCCCACGGCTGAAAGAGTTTCATTGATCGTTCTCCAGACGCTCCGATCACGACGCGGGCGCTGCGACGTCGAAGACGGGGTTGAAAGGTCAGAGATGATCCAGAAGTTTCCGAATTCCAAGAGACGATTTCACAACAGCATCATCAAATCTTTTGATTTCGAGGTGGGAGCAGAGTCCTTATCCCACCATTTCAATGCTGGCACTAAAGCACTGAGCGTTTTAAGATTTACTTTGTCAGACTGAATGTGTTCTAAAACCAAATTTAGGCAAAACACAATTTTATAAGACCTTAATAAGATTCTGGGTGTGTAGGCGGAGATGATTTAGCATGATCAGCATGATATGTAAGTCATTAATTCTGTAGTATTGATGAAAAAGTGCAAGTTAGAAGTGAAATATTCTCCCACCAAACATTTTAACTTCTAATATTTGAAAACAACTCTCGACTTAAAACAAGCTCCTATGTCTCGGTATAGGAGCTTGTGAGTCTATTAAGGTTTTTGCACTAGGATCGAGGGCTGGACAATAAATCAATACCAATATATATCACGATGAGATACGTGATCAATATTGATAAAGTACAATATTCAATATTCACAGCATTCTTACCCTCCGACAGCGAGCTAAGCTAGATTGGTGGCATCTGGTGACTATCTCACTCTTTGGTTACCGAGCAACAACCTGTTGAGCAACTTGCACAGCAACGGTTTCATGTTTCACGTTTTCCGGGGCTTTCCTTTCACCGAGTTACTGTCGCAGCCTACATCAGTAATGGCGAATCCAGTTTTGAACAAGGGTTTTATAAATCTCACACTAGGACCATAACCACATCCTTAATACCTATGAGCAAGATAAATATCAATGAAAAAGACACAACTCGTGAAGCTCTAGTCACGTTTCGTTTTTCTCCTCACCTCCTTTTCCATGCGTAGCCCCTCGGCGCGGATGTTCCTCTCAAACATCTCCCTCTTCTCAGACTGGGAGCTGGACTTCCTGTAAACCAGGATGTAGTCTATGAGACTTTTTCCGTCGCCGAAGCAAAGACCAGTCGATTTGCGCCTCCTCTGTGGAGAGAAGATCAGAAAACAACGTTTGATGTAACCTCAGTTACATCAAACTATTCACCTCGCACCTGGACCTCTCAGATCTTCAGAATGGTCTTAATTGTTTAAAAACCTGAAAGAGGCAGTTTTATGTACGTCCCAGGCGCAAAGTGTCATTTTGTAGCACAAATATGTCACCTTCAGTTGCTATGGAAATAGTCTACTTTTTAGTACAAATGTTTTTATACTTGAATTAAGACAAAACTAACTTATGACTAACCTTTCAGCAAGATGTAGCAACCTGTTTTAAGACAATAGTTCCTTAATATTGATGAAAAGTCCCACTTATTACAAGACATTTTTCCACTTTAAGTGAAATAATCTGCAAGTGGAACTCGTTCTCTTCATCAATTATTGCCTTAAAACAATAATTGCTTATCTCTTTGTCTTTTATAAAATGAGATAATCAATTGGAGCTTCTTTTTGTGTTCTCTCGGTTGATCTTTCTCCTAGTCTACCTCCGGGACGGCCGACTGCGACTTGCTGCTGTCATCCAGGATGCTGCTGTGAGTCCCCGGGTTCTGGAGGGTGGAGTCGTCGTCTCTGGACGGGGTGCTGATGCCGTCCGACCTTTCTTTCTGCAGCACCACCTGGACGTCCTTCACGGCTAAACGCAAAGACGGGCGAGAAAACAAACTAAATTATCTGGAGAGAAAGAGAGAGAGAGAGAGAGAGAAATGTAAATAAAAATAAAAGTAGGTAGGTCTTCAGAAGCCCCACCCAGTGGAGGCACGTCGCCCTGCGTGCTGGAGTCCAGGGTTTCGGCCGACGACTCCTCCATGGCGCCGTCCCTCTCTAGGTACAGGAAAGCGAGGGGTCTGTCGGCCGGCTGGTAGCCAGAGGCCGAGGGCCGCTGCGGCTCTCGGTGTCGGTGCGGGCTCTGCTGCTTGGGCTCAGATCCATGTAGAGATAAACTCACATCTGCGGAAAGGCAGGGAAACTCACTCGTGTGTTGTGTCTTTGCACACTTTGCAGTACCAAACTGAAACGGCCATTTTTTATTTTATTTTAGAGGGTTAAGTGCCTCATCTGTTGAAGTAAAGGAGTTATTTCAACAGTCCAGATTTCAGAATCCCCTAAGATTTTCCGTGATATAATTCCACAAACTCTGGCTGCACTTCCATTGACCATGAAATGTTGCAAATTGGAATTGTAAAAAAAACAACAACCGGATGTTACTATGGAAGTGTCATGAACCATCACACGGACAAAGTTAGTCATGTGTGATTTTAATTGTATTTCTTAGTTAACGGAAACACCACAATTACAAAATTATATTGTTTTTTTTTTTACTTTACTGGAATATTGTTAAAGTTTTGTGCATATTAGTAATAAAAACACAGCGAGCGTTGGGACTGCCGGTCCTAACCTGTTTGTCACCATAATTTGCAAAAAAAAGAAAGCAAATAAATAAATAAAATGGAAACAGGAGGCATTGCGTCATCATAAGAATTAACACAGAAAAAAACCCTCATTAAAATCTGCACCAGTCAATAAATCCACAAGATGACTAGGAATTTTTCTCAACTAGACTGGCTCCCGGATTGTTAAAATATTCTCAGTTGAGCCAAAAAAGATGAATTAAACTCAATCCAGCTACCTATTTATCTTTTTTTAACCTTCAGTCCTAAATGACTGCCTTCGTTTGTGACAGCAAATGTGACTCAGCTGAATTTTTCTGCTGAGGAAGAGTAAGAAGGAGAGAGAGAGAGAGAGACAGAAGTGGGGGGGAGAAGAAGCTTTTAATCAGCTGCTGATGCTGTGGAACGGCGGAGCCTCTGGATGCAGAGAGCGGTAAGAGATCCAAACTCCCAGCAAGCAGAACTACTGCTCAAACGCTCCTTAAATGTTCCTCTGTACTGGGTTTAAGTTAATAAAAGCTGCTGTCATACTAGCCGCATTTCCATTACATATGTGTGCAAAACATTATTTATATTACACTGACGTAAAAAAAAAAAAAAACATTCTCGTCGTAATGACAATGAGAATGTTGCGTCGTCATTCTCCAACCACTTCCTGTTGACTTCTTCGTCTTTGTCGTCGGCAGCGACGTCCGGTTGTGGTCTTTTTTGGCTCTGTTGTCTTAATTGGTGCTTTTCTTCTGTCTTTTACCCACAATTGTTGATTTTGTGTGCAATTCTCCAACTATGACATAGAAATATCAGGAGCGCTCCACTGTTTTAGCTTTTTGACTTCACTTCCAGTATTTGATGCATTAGCGACCCCATTTCCTTACAGAACGTCAACCCTGCTCTCATTAGTGGAGATTAGAATTGCTTACTATAAATGTTAGCTGCCTGGGGACTCGGATGTTACAGATTAGCTTACGTCGGGGGTGCCCAAAGTCGGTCCTGGAGGGCCGGCGTCCTGCACGTTTTAGTTCTCTCCCACTTGGTAGCGACAGCCTTTTCAGCATGTCAGTGCTCTTCTTAGTCCTTCCAACGAGCCATCATTGGATCCAGGTGGGTTAAACCAGGGAGAGAACTAAAACACGCAGGATGCCGGCCCTCCAGGACCGACCCTGGCTGATGTCATGCTGCTGCGCTGACGGGTCACGCTGTGACGGGTCAAACAAAGAGTCCATGCAACATTAACGGCCCGGCGGGGCGTGTGTAACGCAAGCTACATCTGAGATCGCATGGTGAGCCGATTGGGAGCGCACATAAAAGGAAAGAGAAACCGACCTCATCGTCAGATCTCCGTTTCATCAGACACCCTTTCATCTGGCGATTGCTTTCACCCTTTTATATCTCCGAAGCTTTCCGACCGATCAAAATGCATTCATTCACACAAGGCTGAAATATTTAAACTGCCGGTGAGAGTCATTGACAGACAGGCGCCAGTGAAGCAACAGAACGAGCATCGGTTGCTTTCACCGATTACACTCAATCAATTCTCAAATGATTAACGTCTTCCAGGGTGAAAAGACAGAAAATAACAACCATAAAGCAATGTTTTCACACTGTTGTGCTGAAATAATTGCTGGTTCTTGGATTATTTTTTTTCATATACTCTCAGGATACATTTCAAAACGTATTGATTGTCATATCCCGGGGTTGAAACCTAATAGGGAAAAGCATAGGGAGTTCAAACACATTTTGATCGCAGCATCAACCATCAAAACTCATAAAAGAGAAGTGAAAATGAGGATGTTTTATAGATCTACATTCCTGAAACCGAACGGTTACTTTTTGGGAATGCAGGAGTTGTTTCCTTGCCAGGCAGAGGCCATTAGGTTGTTTGGACCTAACCTGTGAGTCTGGTGAATTAATTTATTCTTCCTCCGGTTTTGGAGTTTGATGGAATACGGCACAAAGGAGTTCTTGTGCCTGTTCTTTCTGTAACAAGGCACCTTGAATCAGAAGTTCAAATTCACTGCCCAACACATGAGCTGAGTCCATAGAGATTCTATCTGCCAGTCCTACAGCCTGTGCTGGGAATTAGCTAACTGTGGTAGCATGAATCATAGCTAAAGTCACTACTTTGGTCTCATCTGTCCAGAATACATTTTTCCACGAGTCTTGGGTTTCACCCAGATGCATCTTTGCAAATCTTTTTCTTGGCAACGACTCCACATGAGCAATCGTTCAGTTTTGTTTTTGCTAACATTTCTGGTACAAACGTCAGCATTTCTCAGGCTAACAGAGGCTGTTGGAGTCAAAGATGTGGCTCTTGGGATACGTCCAACTGGCATCCAGTACCTTGTAAGTAGAAGAATAGATTTTTATTTGACATGCCAAATGCATTCTGAAGACTAAATTCTAAGATAAATCGACACCAACAAGCCACAAGACAACCTTTAGATACTTGGGGTCCTCCTGACACATGGATGTGGGCTGTGGTATCTGTCTCCAGCATGTTAGCAGCAGACACTGAACAGCAGGACATTGCAAAGTGGCATCTACATGGACCAGACTTCTTTGCCACAGTAGCCATATAGGCCAGCCAGCGTCCAAAAACTCAAGTGCTCAGTGTTCTCAGTGAAAAAGTGAAACATCTGGCTGAAAGAAGCTGTAACCCTATAGGAACAATTTTTCCATGACGGTGGACACACGGTGTGCTAGACAGAGAGGTGTCAAAGTAGCATCCTGACAGATGAAGGGACCCATAGTTGAACAGAACTTTGCCAGAAGCCTCCGTTGGCTTGCCTTCTTCAAACAACACGTACACCATCAGGCCATAATATACAAGAGACTTTATAAGAAATCTTGCTTCATCAGATCAGTCCACCGTGGCTCTTGCTCAACCATGACCATGTTACCAGTTCACTGTTGCTAATTCCTTAGAATATCTCCGATCGATACTGACCACTCCAAACCAAAACGTTAGTTTTCGAGACACTAGGATCAAGAAATAGTCAAAGTGATATTTTATGGTGCTTTTCCAGTTTTGAGGCCGTGCCAGTGCTTCTGCCCTCGCAGGCAATATAAGATATTAATGCTCATAAACATTCCTGTGTGGGAGTTTGGCAGCTCAAGACGCCTCATTGATGCTACATCTAACACAATTTGTCTTTTGTTTCAGTTTGAAATGACATTGCAGAGATTTTCTTTTATTTACAGATAAAACTTTAAGACAGTAGTTCTACCTAAATATTAGTGAGAAAAATAGGCACGAACGGTCCAATATTCAATAAAGACGAAAATATCCACCCAAATAAATCAATCATTTAGTATAATAAAGAGGAATGAAGTATATTATGCATTTTAAAAACTTTACAAAAAAAGAAGGTGAAGTGCGCATAAAGCCAAGAAAAGAGCTATTAGAAATATCAGTGAGTGGTTTCAGTTCCATTTCACACTGCATGTTTAGAGGAATAGTTGCACTGCACAGCACCCCAAACACAACATGCCAGCAGTGTGTTTTGGAGGAAGGAGCATCATGATATGAGGACACTAGCAAATATTAGTGTAGAATTCCATAAGTTAGAAAACAAATGGACACACACACTAAAACATGATGGGAATATGGATTTTTATGAAGAGACCAGCTGACCAAACGTGCTGGAACTCCGCTTGGTTACTGGGTGATGGGCTGGGGGGTGGGTGGTGCCTGTTGATTTGATTTGATTTGTTGATATTACATTCTTGAGGTTTTTGAAAGGGCACATTTTCCAGACACCAAAAAAAATATTGACATATTGTCAAAAAAAACCCAAAAAACTTCTTTTTGAAAATTTGTTAAGCATTTTGACTGTTTTTAGAAGTAAAGGAAACGCAAATGGAAGCACAAGAAAGTGCAAATTATGAACTTTGCGTCACATGTAGAACATTAAACAAAACACAAAAAAAGAAGATATGTGTGGCATTTTTATTCAAAGAACTGTATATTTTTTGGAGAAAATGGTGGTATCCGTTCTACGGCCGCTTTTAGATCTTCTCTGTCAGAGAGGAGAACAGAAGACGACGGCGTGCATGTGTGCATGCGTGCGTGCGTGCGGTTCGCAGATCAGTGTCAGGAAAAGCGTTCCCTCCATCTGGATGCGCCCATCGTCGTCCTTGGATGTGTCTTTTATTCCCCGTCAGGGAATGATGGAGTATCCATCGCTTCACATCCAGCAGGACGCTCGCTCACACTCTCTGGCGTCAATGACACGACCTTTCTGAGTGTGTTCGGAGCAATGCATCATGCATGATGGAGAAGTGTATGGGAAAAAAAAAAAAAAAAAGAGTTCACCGCCACAGCGACTGAAGGTCATATGCTTGCATGGTCACGGAGGGGGGGGCCGAGTGTGAGGAATGAGCCGGGGGTAAAGGTGAGTGAGAGGAGGAGGACATGGCAACGCATGAAGGAGAGCACTGCAGCACTCTGAAGAACAAGCTGCCTTCGCTTCAAGACAACTTGACAACACTCACCGTGTGGAGGTGGGCAGAGACAGAGGCAGCTTCACCCCTCAGAGCGGAGGAGAGAGGGGACAGAGGGACTGGGGATTGAAGGGGGGGAGCTTCCCAGCTGAGCTGAAGCAAAAGTCAAAACAGCCAGAAGGACTCCTCTACATACAAACATGCAAACATGCACGCTTGCACACACACTCGGTCAGCCCGCGTTTTCCCTCCGGCGCCAGCGAACGGCCTCGCCGAGGGACACCAGCAAACAAACACGGCGTCCCACGAGGGAAAGCAGCATCTCCCCTCCCTCCTACACACTTTTTACCCCATCACCGTAGCGACCAAGTCAACATCCCAGACACGCAGGGACGCACGCGCGCGCTCTGGACTGGAGAGGCTGGCATTCAAGAGATCCTCAAAGAAAGGAGAAGGAGCGCGCAGGCATGAGCAAGATGTTTACAGTGTCAGGGAGAGAGAGAGAGAGAGAGAGAGAGAGAGAGAGAGAGAGAGAGAGAGGAGAGGAGCGAGGGGGTGTGTGCGCGTGTGTGTATGGCGCTCGTCGGCTTCTTCAACGCCAGCCAATTAGACGTCAGGCTTGCTCTGACGGCGGGCCAATCGGAAGAGAGTGGCAGCGTTGCGGCAGCACAGCACAATGACAGTTGGCACCGATTACAGTGTCAGCAGGTAGCTGCCATGGAGACTCAAGGGCACACATCGCCACGGAAACAAGGGGCCGGGTCAATGTTAAAAATGTTAATAAAAATTGAAAGAGGAGGCAATGTTGTTGCCATATTACTGCTGATTTCTTCTGCTTTTCCTATCCGCCCCCATCATATTACATAAGTTTACATCATACACAAGGAGTTTCCATTAGTTGCAGATCTGTAGTTGTTATGAAGCGTTAAGGTTTGGACTTGTAGCTTCAGTTATTCTGGATCATTTCTTTATAGTTTGTTTCCTTATATTTTTCCCATTTTTGTTCATTTCTTGTGTGAGTCCAATGAGTCCCATTATTTGTGTTCTGGATTTGTTTCCTTACATTAGTATTTCCGTTTACTGCTTTATTAGTTTCAAGTTTCTTTCCCCTTTCTCATTTTTTTTTTTTAGCTTTGATTACTTTCCACTTCACCATCAGCCTACCTGCTCCATTCCCCAGCTGCATCCACTCACCTGTAATTAGCACCTCTGCCATTTCCACTCCCTTCTGGCCTTCTCGGTATATTTAAGCTTTCCAATTACATTGTTCTTCACTTCCATTACAACCCACCACACTACCTGCACTCCAGTCGTTGCACCAGTTTTTGTCTCCTGTTAATTTTTGCTGTCAGCTGCTTTGATTATTATTTTCATTATACTTCCGGCTCTGCAAATTTCTCAGCACCTGGGTCTCCCTTATGCCTCATTAGGACAGAACTATCACAAAATCCCTAATCCCTAATAACGTGCCATAGACATGAAGTAGACCAGACGCTCTCAAAAAGCAATAACATGGTTACCTACCAAAGTGACTTTGTTGTCTTCGAAGGTAATTCTGCCCTAACCCTAACTCCAAGTAATGGAGTCTCAAAAAGTAAGTTGGGTCATGACTTTGAGAGTAATTCAGGGTGTGTCAAGGATTGATCCATGAGGTCTCAAAGAACCCAAAGCAACATCTAAAGCCCTGAAGAGCACAGGTAAGGTAAAGTGGCTTCCGTAGGAGAATTCCAATGAGAAAACCTATTCTGACCAAATACAACTCAAAAGCCAGTCTGTCATTTGCCAAAAAAAAAAAAAAACCTTCATGATCCGTAATAATTTCTGGAAAAGGAGTGATGAGACAAAAATGTAATATTTCTGAATATTTTTTGTCTCATAACACCTGGTGCATCATGAACACAAGAAAGGGTCAAAGAAGGTGGTGGTAGCACAGCGGACTTAAGCTGCTTTGTTGCTACGCAACCTGGAGGACTTTTCAAAATTGCTATGTTTCCAATAAGTAAATTTATTTTCAAAATGCCAAATGGTGCAATTGTATGGTCAATGGAAACGCATCTACTCTGGTTGTGTGAAGAACAATATGAATAAGTGATTGATAAACAATTGCCCAGAACTTGGCTCCTTCCATTTTTCTCTAATTTGAGAAGCGTTCTTGTCTGAACTGAAAAAAATCCCCACAGTGTTTTTCAACATTCAAATATTAAGACAGTGAAGGGATATAAATTTATTTGTCCAGTTTTTGTGTTTTTCATTGGATGAAACATTTGAATGTATGCAGAAAGCTTAGTCTTGGTCTCATGTGAACGTAGCAACGTCTCCTACATGTCTGCTGTGTTTTCTACATGGTTTGTGTCAAACTTTGAATGGGAGTTTTTAGACCAGAACTTTGAACAAAGTTCTGGCCATCTATAAAACCAGCTCTCTGAAGTGTACAGCCTGTTAGCTAAGGTCGAGACGGCGACTTCGGACTCAACTAGACTGGATTTTAGGCGTCTCATCCACAAACGCTGTCTAACCTACTTGTGCTGCTGTCGCACAGCGTCTCCTGACTGGCGCTGCAGGTGGGCAGCGGGTTGATGGAGAGCGACGCCGGGCAGGACACCGGCTCGGCATGCTCGCCGATGTGTGGGGCCGCCGAAGCCTCTGAGTGAACACCATCCGGACTGTGAAGATTCCGGCTGCTTGATTGAACGGGACTCTTCCAGTGGGAAAAGCCAATCGCCACTTGACCCCCGAGGTCAAACCCTGTCAAAAACAAACAAACAAAAAAAAAAACAGCAAACAAAAAAACAATCAGCCCAGAATGAGAACATCTGTGAAGATGGTTTTAGTAAGACAACACTGCCATCTAGTGGTGACATAAAGTAACGTGCCCATCCGAGCTTTGTCTTTTTCTGCTTCAATGTCAAGTTACACACTCCTAAGCAAAAATGAAGAAGTAAGACAATTTTTTCTAAGTACAGATATGTGGAAATAATTATTTTAACTGCTTTCTGAATGACTAATCATTAACAGCAGATGGTCCAGTGCTGGTTCATCAGAGTGAAAGGCTGGAAGCCTCTGCCAGCCAGCCTTTTTATCTGCCTCCCTCTCCGCTTTGTGAAGACATGCAGACTGCTGATCCAGCTCGGCTCGCCTCTGGCCTTCGATTTCCTCTCCGCAGGCTTTTCCTTCACTTTTACAAGGTCTCAAAGACTGGTGACCTAGAGCAGCTGGGCTTTCTGCTGCCAGCCACTTCAGATCCGTCTTTTAGAGGTGGAAGGGTCCAACATGAACCTCTCGCCCTTTTATGACTGCAAATACACCAGCAGACAGCCGAAACAGAGAGGTATCTGCTGCTAAAAGTATTTCAGCATAACAGAACAATAAAGGGGACATCCAGAGTAGTTGCCCATTAGAGTGATTGCAACAGTGAACTATTGCATTTGCTGTGCATTTACCCTTTTTATGTAGGAGGAAAGGAGATGCACTAAAATTCACTCTAAACAAGAAACGCTGACAGGACCTTTTCTTAGCTATACATTTCCTGTTTAATTTCCAGCATTATTTATTTTTGCTAAATGGTACTATGATTTGTGACTACTTTCTTTAAATTCAAAAGTTTTCATACAAAGCAATTACTGTGCCTCTTTCAGAACGACCATATTTTGGTTTTGAATATTTTTTTTTTAAAAAGTATGTGTTCTTCATAAATGTCACCATGTCATGACAGTATGGGATAAGACAGTTAATCCGTAATAAAAGATCTAACTCCGCCACTCTCAGAGCTGCTATTAAGGTCTGCTAACAACCTGTCAAAAACAATCAGAGCCAGGAGGAGGGTCTTATCGCTGTCAATCATCCTCCAGTACAATGCTCAATGTGTTAATGGTGGAAAAACAACGTATTGTTACAGAAAAATTGTTTGTCAACCAACATCAGTAGCTGTGCTAACTAGTGTTAGCATTTGTGGCAGGCTATGTTCTGGTGAACCAGTTGTAGTTTGGTTTACATCCCAACAATGTAAATGACACCAGCAAGGCAGTAACAAACAGGCTTTGAGGACAACAAAGCCAATTGCTATCCTTAAGCAATTCTATGAAGGAAATGTATGCAAACCTCTGAATTTAAGTCAAAATATTCTTACTGTGTCAATATTTTAACCCATTTTCTGACTGTGGGTCATTCTGGTCATCCTAAGAGACCAACAACAGAATAAGTTTATCATAGCTTAATTTCTGATTGTGAGAAAAATATGTTACGTGACTTTTCATCCATCCCATGACAGATGTAGTTGTTTTGAGTAATATGAGAATAATAATCTTGTTGTCTTGGTAACTTATCTCTAAGGACACAGTTCCTTCTATTACACTGAATCTGCACTATATTTTGCATCATCGATGTTCTACAGGAGCTCTGAAAGGACAAACCAAACACCGGATCTAACGGCAATGCGGAGTTAATGGGTGCAATTTCAAACTGCGCCTATAGATGGTGCTAAATCTTGTAAATTGCTTCTATAACCCTGGAAGACTTGGATATAAAGAAAAGTTGAATCTTTCAGATGGTTTTGTAGGAGCACTTTGGAGATAAAAATATGTTCTCAGATTTTTGTCTTGCTTTGTTTCTGTAAGATTTTATGAAAGCGCTGTGTTAAATATAAAATTGTTTAGAATTTTGGATTAGCACTGGATGGATGGATGGATGGATGGATGGATGGATGGATGGATGGATGGATGGATGGATGGATGGATGGATGGATGGATGGATGGATGGATGGATGGATGGATGGATGGATGGACAGACAAAGATTCTTGTCCACACCTGTAGACACTTCAATCAGATTGCAGAATGTTCCATTGTTTAAAGCTAGCTGATTCAATCTGGACTCAGCTCCATTTTCACACATAATGACAACTAACATATTTTACTAAATGGTAAGCCATTCACAGAACAGCAGAACCTGCATCAGTAACTGATCCAGCTGTACATCTGAGGCGAGGGTATCATTTATCCAGCATATCCCTGCTCGTTGCCTCTCCTATCCACAGAGGGCGGTAATACGAGCTGTGGATGAAAATCGCCTTTTTATCTGTACATTTTGAACTCTAGAACTGCAGAGTAAGCAGAAACAGAAGGTTTCCTTGTGCTATTTTTACCTTACTGAATTTATTGGCACCTCTGGCATGATAATTTTTAAAAAGCCTTGAAATAAATCCAGCTTTTATTGCATCAACATTGGACGCAAAAAATAAGTTCAGATCCATCCTCATTTGATTAGCTGTATTATGCTTGGGGATATTTTATAAATATCTTTTTAAATTAAATCAGCCTTGATGTTAGTACTACTCATAACCTCTACTTGCCCCGACTGGACAGCACTTAGTCTTCTAACCTTTCACGAGGTTGGAATATCTAGAAAGACAGATCTTTGATCTTTTTTCTTTGTTCAATACAATATTAGGACTGTGGGATTTCCTGATAAACTATCAGAATAAGAACTTCTACAATCCAAAAAAGCCAAGTCAGCACAGATGAAGTGATGTGATTCACTCAAAAGGTGCTTCAACAATACAAGGGTGTGCAAACAACTGCATTATTGCACATAGTGTGTGCAATAAAAAACAGAGATATTGAAATTAAGCTCAGAATTTTTCAAGAAAAAGCTTTTTTTGTGGTCTTTATAAATTTCCTTGTGTTTTATAGAAAATTTCTGAGATTAATCTAAAAATTTCAGAGTTTTTGCATGGAAATGTACTCCTTTTTTTATATATCTGCAATCTCCATAATACACTGTTGTTAAGAGTCCTTCTAGCCGCCTGATTGTTTTTCACTTGAATTGTTCAGATTGTATTGTGTGGTTCATTAAATGTCATTTATTGTGTTCAGAGGGGCTGTGAAGACCTTTGAGAGCCGCTGGGTTTGACCCACATGTCCGACCTTGGAATAACTCCCTGTGGTAAACGTAGAGCCAAGTTGTGATCTAAGAGGCTCAGGGACTACCAGGCATCCCACTCCTCTATTGATTAGGAAGTGTGCAGTTGTTCCAAAATCTGCTGGGCTTTCTGTTTTGTATAAACACACATATACACTCTGTGTGTGTGCGTGTGTGTGTGTGTGTGTGTGTGTGTGTGTGTGTGTGTGTGTGTGTGTGTGTGTGTGTGTGTGTGTGTGTGTGTGTGTGTGTGTGTGTGTGTGTACTTGTTTAGCTATTCTTCTAAAGACCATTGCAATAACATTAACCGACCTCTTGAAGACCAATGGACCTTATGGGGACCAAAGCCTGAACGTTATACAGTGGACCCCCTTGTTTAGGGTCAGGGGTCAGCTTTAGAGGTAAAGTGTGAATTAAGTTTTGAGTAAGGTTAGAAATATACTAGTAATGGTTAGCATTAAGGGTTACAAGTAGGTGTGGGCGATGTGGACTCTATCACGATATTGCTATAACAATATTACCACAAAGTGGTGTTAAATGTCATCTTTGGATGACAGATAAGTACTACATTTAACATCTTAAAATGTTACAAACTATCCAAAAATGATTGTGAACTCTGGAAAACTAAAACTGGAGAAGCATGTGATCCCAGCAGAGACAACCCTTTGGTTTCAGTCCAGCTTCGAAGCAGCTGGTGGTGCATTCACTGCAACACTGTAAAGGGAAAAGTCTGAAACGTAGTTATTATTTTCTATTTTACCAAACACTCTCTCCCATAGGACAGTTGCAACAATGTGGCCTGTGCATTCTGTGACGTAACTATAAAACAGCCGTTGATTCAATTAAGATCAGATTTTTCAATGTCATTAATGAGCAGTGTGAGCCGCTGATTCAAAGGAAAAAAAAAAAATCTACCATAGTCACTGGACACAGCAGTGAGGGAGGAGGCACGGCTGTAACCTACACCTGGCATGTATCCCAACGACCTCCAAAACTTGCAAAGCGTGGACGTAGTGTGTCCTAAGCAATATCTGTGTTGCAGTCATCAGGAAACAAACCAAAAAAAAAAAAGTGTCCTCTTGGCTCTAAGAGGAGAACGAGGCCCAGATACGTTTCTCACATCCTCAGAGCCAAACGCAGCAAACACACCAAACACAGGTGCAGGTATGTGGGGCGCCAGTAACAGGTCTGGGCTGGAGAGAACTGCTGAGGGGAACGTCTGCAGATCAATATGATAATAAGGTCTTGCATATAAAAAAAAAAAAAAAAACCCTGTGCTTTGCATAATTATTTCTATCACTTTTTTCATGGGTTGCATTTGTATTCAGAGCCAAAAGTATGGAGAAACAAGTTTAGCCTTGTGCCTCAACCAACTCTAATCTTGTTAGTGACAAACTAACTCGGATTAGATAAAGAACATCTGTCAACATCTGGTTTTAAACTTTAGGTCACTTGTGTCCAAACGTTTTGCAGCAAAGATGGCTAATTTAAACTACTGGTTGCACCACAAAATTCCTTAAGTGAAAAATGCAAAAATCAGTTTGTCATATTTTTTTTAAAAACCTGCTCAAATTTATTTGATTTTTTTGTGAAATCTGCTCGTTATCACCTCTTTCAAAAAGTTGCAGTCAAAGTTTCAAAGCCTTTGATTATGCAAAAAAGTTGAAATTGCTGCACATAACCTTTGCAAAAAAAAGATACAGTTAATACTTAAAGTGCAAATAACATTTTCAAGTGAATTCCTGAATATCACCCTTAATAATTATAATAATAACATTAAATCATGTCCTACAGTGTTTTCAAAGTGCAAAATAATTCCATATTGTTCCATCAAGCTAACATGAACTTCTTAAACAGTGGAAGTAAATTCTACAGGACATCTCACAATAGTTTTTGCAAAAATAAAAAAATCAAAAAATAAAAGCAAATGTTACAGTTTTACAGTTTCAAGAGACAAACAGGAAGTTAAATTTGAGGTGGGGACAAAAGGATTGGCCAGAATTCAGCCGAGGCGTACAGATTGGTCACAGAAGGACCTTTTCTTTTTAATTGATATTTATTCAGACCTGTTTTGATAAAACAAAGAAAACAAAATTTAAAAACAGCAACAACTTTGACTCAAGTAAGCTAATAAAATATGAGCTAAAAAAAAGTGTTCAGGTCATTGGTCAGATTTGCGGAACAGTAGCGATAACTGGTGAAAATTGTAAATTTGCGTATGATGAGTGAATTTGCATTAATGGTTGGCATCGCAACTTCCTGGAGTGAATGATTGATTTTTAACAAACCTCTGCTGCCTTCGCAGAGCGTCTCGGCTTATAACACATGGAATGATTGGAGCATATTTAGCAGTAAAGTGAAAGGAAGTAGCCATCCTGGAATTCGTTGGGGCAAAAGTGATTCATTTAAGTTTTTTCTTTTCTTTTTTTCTTTTTGCAACAAAGAAAAACATAAGTCCTCTTCCTGCCCCCCGCCCAGAGATCAATCTAAACTGAAGTCCATTTGAGTTGCTGTAAAGTGCTGCCAACTTGTCAGCAACGTAATGTAAATCATTTTTATATCGTCCTTCACCAAATCTTTGCCCAAAGGGGAACACTGACTGTGAGCTGCAGGACTGCAGTAAATCCCAACGACAATAAAGAACCCGCAGGATTAGAATCGATTGAAACTTTGAAGAACCTACAGTGATGCTGACTGGTTCTTTTCTTTAAGACAAAAGCAGAGGCTCTGAAATAACAGCCGGCTCTAATTGATGTCAGGGAGCAGGCCGTAGATCGTTGTCTTTGAAAAACCCAACAGAGTGTAGCTCAACGCTCCACAGCTCTCAGTCAGCGCTTCATTAGACTTTGAAGAAGAAGAAAGGAGGAAGAGACCATGCACACCCCTAGATGGTTGTGTCTGTTGTCTCGTGTGGTTCCAGCAGTAGTGGCTAAAGCGGTTGACTGTGAGAAAATGGCGGCAGTACATACAGACAAGAAGACTCCACAGAGATTTCTCCTGCTTTGTTCTTTTACAAAATTTTATTGTTTCAGAAGTAATTAGAAAAAAATGAAAATGCAATTTCAAAAAGCATGTGTTTAACAAATAATTATATATATATATATATATATATATATATATATATATATATATATATATATATATATATATCATAAAGGGAGAGACAAAGAACAACTATTCCAATAAATCTGGACCCATTGTTAAACCCATGGGGACAGGAATTTGGCTTCCCTATGTTTTATTTTCTAGAAAAATTCTGAGATTATTCTGGAAAATTTTTTTCTAGCATTTCAAACTCAGAAATTTCCACGTTTTTTCTAGCAATTTTCTTAGGTTAACCAAAACATTTCTGACATTTTTAGCGAAAATGTTTTTCAAATAATGGTCTTAATACGCCTCCTATGGTCATAAGAGGGTTAATCTTTCAGGACTCGATGACGTCACCTACTTCCAGAACTTCCGTGTTGACGCGTCGGAGCGGCTGGAGCCAAAGAGCGGACGTGTTTTACTCTATTGGATTTTTATTTTACTATTATCTTTTTTTTTTTTTTTTTCTTTAATCGATCCCACGAAAGTTGTAGCTACAGGAACAGAGGTCCGCCAAGGAAGCACAAGGAGTTACAGCTGCTATGTCTCGCAGGGAGACCGCCATCTTTACAAACAGGTGGGTGAGTCCAGGCGTAATGAGGGCATGTATGGCAGGCCGTCTTAACATAAAATCGGTTTCACGAGGGACGTAGTGAAACCGTTCTTGCTTTTTGTTCTGACTTGCCACAGTTCGAATTAAATTAATCTTCACCTAAACCATAATTCAAGACATTGTAAATGTATTTTAAGACAGTAGTTAAATAAATTTGATTGGTCTGGTGCAAGTTGAATTGTCTCCACAGCAAATAATGACGAACCAAAATTCAGCTGGACATAATTGGAGTTATGATTTTAACTAGTCAAAATGAGGGGATTTGGGAATGGTAGAACTTTCAGAGTTTCAGAGCCGTTTTTAAGTGAATTGTGTTTGTTGGAAGTGGAAAACCCCCCCAAAAAACTTTTTGATTTCTGAAGCAGTCTTCAAGTTCATGTTGATTAAATCGGGCATTTTCCTAAAAGGCCACACTCTTTCGACTTTGTGAGATTTTCTGACAACTTTGTGCTGGAGAACCTAAAATTCTGAAGGCAGCTGTTTGGACAAATTGTAATTGCGTATGTTTGGCCCATCAACTGCAGATCCGGTGATGTCATTTGAGATGTCTTGAAGGGGATTTTGATTCGTCAAAATGTAACTGAAGATATCTTGAATTATCACTCCTACTATTAAGAATGTAAGTGCAGATACCTTTCCGGATAGTCCAAATGTAGTTTTGTATAGTCAAATGGATTTTTAGATATAACGGTAGATTGTGTGTGCGGTCTGGAAATCACAGCTCTTGTTCCATTAGGCTAAAACAACCTCAGTCTTATTGAAAATCTATCTGAAATTGACCTTCTGTGTGAGGCGATGACCACTGCTGTGGAGCCCTTTTGGTTTTGGAAGCTTGAAAAGTATTCCCCGCAATACTTAATACCACCATGCAGCAAAACCATGGTGTGCACATAAACACTCCCCTCCTCTCACCAATAACTGAGTTCCTGTGAGACTTACCGATGGTGATCTGACTGACGCAGCTGTAAAATGTTCCTGAAGAGACGTTGTAGCTGCTGCTGCTGGGTTCACGATCTGTGAGACACATAAATAAGGCAGTGTGTTATCCAAAGTAACTTGCAGTGGAGGGGGAAGAAAAAAAGATATTGATTTTTCTCAATGCAAAGCTAGCATTGGTTGGGTTTTTACGATCGATGCTTTTGCAATTAAAAGTGTCTGTAGTCCAAAGGTAAGGGGAAATATTTTTGTCTCGCAGGTTCAAGTGTGTCAAGCAGCCCCTGGGTGTTGTGTTGCTCCGGCAGGGGAGGTTGAAGCTGCAAAATTCCTGAAGCTGCAAGGTTACTAGAATGAAACTCTTAATCCTGCAGCGTTAGCATCCCGAACAATGTCAGGCCACACTGAGAGGAACAATTCTTAACCTTGGAGGCGATGGAGGAACAGAGATTAGTGCTTCCGTAGTCATAGGGATAACATCTGAAAACAGAAGCCGCTTGTGCTGCTGTCCTATGAAGATATTTACCTCTCAGGAATATGACAGCAAATCAAATAATTTTTCAAACTATGTTGGCTATCAAAACTATTTTTAACAGCTTCAACAATACTAAAGAGAGACACAGGGGAAAAAGAAATCAGTGTGAAAAAAGTATGTTTTTATTATTATTATTAGTATTTTTGATCCACTGTTGCCTTTCTAACTTCCTATGGCGGAAAGCTGTGCCACACCAGCTTTCACACAAACAGTACATGAGGATTTGGTGCATTGTTTTCATCAACTATATATTTGTGCCGCGTTTAGCGACATGTTTCGGTAGCATCACCACAATATGCAGAGTTTGTTGTTTGTGCGTCATATTCAAGGGTGAAGCTCCTATCGGGGTGTTATATCTCAAAGCCACCACAAGGAGGGTGTCAAGTTCAACTGCCACTATTTTCTAAAAATAATTAACAACACTGAGTAAACAGTAAATAAAAGACATCAAAATACTTCTATATTTTGCTTTTGATATCAGGCTAATTATTTAATTATTCAGTTTCTAGTTGCTCATTAAGTTTCAAATATACTTGCTTTTTCTCTATTTGTTTTTTTCTCTGCAGTATAGTTACTTTTTGAAAAAATTGTATAGTTTCTCTGCTACTGCTTTCAGTCATTTATAGATTCTGAAAGAAAAGTGTGGATTCAAAGCTTTCCAATGATGTCAAACACACAGAAATAATAAAAAATAGAAGCTGTTCTTTACTACAAATGTTTTGCACCTTAATAACATCTTTGGACTATTTGTGATTTAAAAGATTAATAAAGGGAAAAATAGACTTGGGTTGCTTTTGCAGAAACAAATGTTTTCTGTCCCAATGAAAACTCAACTCTCAACTCAATATCTTGGATCATCTTGGGAGTTTGAAATTCCCGTACACGCTCAGTTACAACGTCAGTCACTGTAATGGATAACATCTAAACGATTCCTTTTTATGTTGTGGACTTAGAGGAATAAACCCAACGATTCCATTATTCATTCATCCTACGGTCAACAAACAACATTTCCTCCACACTGAAAAACTACAGCCCTAATGTGGAACACCAGCTCTGAAGGGAGACTGCAGTGACCATTAATCTGTCTCAGCGCAAGAAAAACCAAATCACAAACGTGCTGGATTATTCCCCTCAACCCAGATGTCTGCTTGGACAGACGTCTTCAGCAAAGATAAGGTCAAAAATAGGAGGGGAGAAATCAGACAGATCATTTAAATTCGATAGCAGAGATATTTTTCTTCACCTTCACTGCCTTGATTCTCATCCTGATTCGTGTGTCGATCTTTATCAGTCGACCATCTCATCTCATTCGCCTTCTTCATATTAATGTCAATAAACTGCTCCCTTAAAAATGTTAGTTTCAGAGTTTCAAAAGCCAAAAATTTGTTAGAAAAAAAGACTGAAAATTTTTAAGATCAATCTAGGAAATTTTCTATTTAAAAAAACTTGGAAATTTGTGAGTTTCAACATTTGAACATTTTCTGCAAAAAAAAAAAAAAAACTTTTTTTGATGTATCTCAAAAATTTTCTAGAAAGAAAATAGGAATTTTCTGAGTTTTGAAACTTTTCAAACTTAGAAATCAAACTTTTTTTTTTTAATCAGAAAATTTTTAGTAAATTTCTTAAATCAATCAAAGTTTTTCTGGGTTTTTGGATGAAACTTATACATTCTTTCTATCTAGAATGGCCAATGGTTTTGTGACAGCCCAAAAATAGGCTAAACATCACTCAATCAATAATCCAAAAATAATGACGTTACATCTACCATTAGGCGGATTGGTCGATTTATGTTTCCTGGAATAACTCATAAAAATAAATCAAATTAGTTTGTTCTTTACAAATACTTCAGATGCTTCCTTTACATTTCTGCTTGGGACAGAGTAACCTACAGATGTTTCTGATTATTAAAAAGAAAAATAAAAAGTTCCTTTCCAAATCACTTCCTGTTCCAATTCTCTAATCTTACACCAGACAGAACAGCAGCGGCACTGAGGCTCTGTTTATCACTGACTGGCTTTAAGCAATTACAGTTGACTCCACTTTTACAGAGAGACCTGCAGACAGAGTTTATTTCCAAAGCTGTTGGAGGTCAGCAGTGGACTCTGGAAACTCTATCATCCATAATCCATCACATAATGAATGAACAACATCACAGCAAAATGCTCAGTGAAAACAGCCAAACTCTAGATAACTGGAGGGTTTTGGACATTAGAGTGAATCTGTATAAAGCTGAGTTGGACTAAAGTGTCCCACTACTTTTAAATCTATGCTTTAGATTTTCAGTGAAGGTAATAGTTGTAAAACATCACATCAAAGTCTGGATGCAGCACGGGATGCTTTTTAATACCTGCGGACCCTGAGGAGAGGCGCGTGGTGAAGGCGCGGCGCGGGCTGCGCGGGCTGCCCGGGCAGACCCGCACCACCTCATCCTGGCATTGCAAGCACACGACCTGGCCGTCCTGGCCGTCTCCGACCTTGCTGCAACCGACGTGCTCGCCGCCGCCGCCGCCGCCCTGGATCTTCATGCTCGCGCCGATCTGCTGGACCAGCCGCATGTCGGCCGCCCCCCCCCAGCATTACGCGCGGCTGCGCCGAGCGAGGCGCCGCTCCCGCACCGCCTTTCCGCTTTGAACCCCTCCCCACTGCGGACGCGTACAGCTCGCGGGACACGCGCTCACCTCTCCTCCCCTCTCTCCCATCCGAACCGAGCTCGCGCTCTTTCCACGCGGTGGACGACAGCGCAGGTCTTTGCGCGTGACCGCAGGCGTGGCTGCTCCACGCAGTTTTTGGTACTGTCGCAGTGAACACAACCACAGGGATTTGTTTCCAGTTTGTTGGAAATCACATTTGAAACTCTTAAGCAACACAGACGTTCGTGCAGCACTATGTCTCTATTTTCTGAAACAACAACAACAAAGATTATGGTCCCTATAATGATGATGAAATTATAAAGGGAAGCCAGTTTGTTTGTTTGGGTAAATCAAAGTCTCTCACTCACTTTGAGAGTGCTTATCTTTGAGTTTTAAATTCATAAATCAACAAGAGTACATTTTTGACATTATTTTCAGCATAACTCCTTTAACGACAAAGTTTTCAGTCTGACCGGATCATTCTTGAGTTGCTGTCACAGGAGACACAAAATCATCCCACAGTCTTTGTCGCCCTCAGGGCCACTTCTGAAGTTACTGAAAGATAAAATAGAAACATCTATAAAAAGATGCCCATTGAGTGGCTTGTGAGGCTGATTTTGGAAGGGCTGTGTAACCTAACAAAGTGATCATTTCAACATATTAAAATCAGATTGGCTGAACTTGAATAGCTTTAAAGAAGATGTCCATGATGGGCAGCATTTACAAAAAAGCAAAAAACTGAAAATTAATGAACGACAAATCTCATCCAAAGTATTGCTTAGAATGATTAATCCACGATTTCCTGTTAGCAAGTAGTCTAATCCCAGTTGATGTCTTAACGTTGTGTAATTATTTTAGTTATTTATAATACATTTGTTAAAGTGTTGAGTCATAAATAATAAAAAAAAAGGTGATGTGATCATTTTTTTCTCCAACCCCCTCCTCACAGTTCAAGGTCAAACTTGGAACTAAAACAAGCAAAGACTGATCCCCTATGAAAGCAGAGTATAATGAAAGCAGAGTAAACTGAAAGCAGAGTATAATGAAAGCAGAGTATAATGAAAGCAGAGTAAACTGAAAGCAGAGTATAATCTGTGGCCTTGAGCGCTGGTGGAGGAAAACTCTTCACCTTGAGGAAGAACCTCCAGCTCAGGGGAAATAACCCAGATCTGCTGGATAATAAGTCAACAGCTGCAGCCATCCTTTATAATGCTCCACATTTCGAGGCACTGCGTGGTCCAGCCTCATGTCAGGGTGTTGGCTGTGCTGTGTTTGGCTGTTCCATCACTTCAGGCTGCATGTTTAATGTTTTAAGGATCTCAAACTATTTTCTGATGTTTTTTTGTAGAAATGTAGAGATTCAGTAGCAATGAACAACTGCCAGAAAAGATGATTCTCCATGTTCAGTTATGTCATTCAGTTAGAATGAGTTCATAGGTTACAGGTTTAAGGACCTTAAGCTTTAAATGTTTTTCCAAATTTTTGTTGTTTTTTTTATGAACATATTTGTTCAAACATTTATCATGTTGCGACAGTATGAGATAAGATAATCCATTCATCCATCCATCCATCTATTGTCTTCCACTTTATGTGGGGTCAGGTTGTGGGGGTAGCAGCTTCAGAAGGGAGGCCCAGACCTCCTGCTGTCCCAGCTCTTCGGGGGGAATCCCAATTCACATTAGGACAGATCAATGATGTCAGAACATAAGGTCACCTAGTGATTATTTTTACTATTGTTTACTATTGAGCCAATTTAAGGTGAAACAGGCTGGAATTCTTCAGTCTTGCTTCACCAGTCAGATTTGTTGTAGTTAAAAAAAACCCCTAACCTCTGCACCACCACAGCACAACCCCAAAGACATTCTTTTTAAAGTATCTACAGTGCCCCCTGCTGGTTCCAGCAAAAAATAAAGGACTCTCATTTCTGACTGATCTCAGACTAATTTAATAGAGAACTTAAATTGTCTGGACATTAATTGGTTAGAGGTCAAACTCAACACATCTAAGGAAAATAATAAAAATCACAAAATGTTGTGCTTGAAGTCAGCACTATTATAAATAAACATTTAAGATTTTTACACAAAATGTAAAAAAATAAATAACAAAAATTGAATTTTTTTATAGAAATAGCAGATAAAGAAAATGTGCTGAGAAAGATTCTTTGGAGAAATCTACATTTGACTTGTTTTCACCATAACACAGCAACAAAACAGAATTTAAGAAAACAACTAATATACAAAAGAGAATAAAATGGGGAAAAACCCCATGAGAATGATTCTTAATAACTCATTTGCTTTTTTTTTTTTTTTTACAGCTTTTACATTTTAGCCTTGGATCGAACAAAGACATCACTGATGATGAGACCACAAACATGGAGAGCATTTTGCTGTCTGAAGTACAGAGTTATCTACCTCCTCTTGACTGTGAATGTCATTATTCTGCTGCTTTACGGAGACAATTATTTAAGAACATGTGAATTAACCAAGGTGAGTCTGTGAGTCTTATGATGGATTTGACTTGTAGAGATTAGGTGTACATAACATGAAGGTGTATTAAAGGTTTTTGCCAAGATCTGTCGTGTCTCCAGACGTATTGGGGAAAATTTTTCAGACTGAGAAAATTATTTTCTTGACCAAGAAAAGACAAAGTGACTGCTGGACAACTCAATTTGTTGTTATCAGTAACAAGTTTGTAAATCCTAAAATCTGATCCCTGATAGATTTTAGATCTGTGTGACTATGGCAGCTGATTTGTATTGGTGTTTTGTTTTTTTCAGGTAAAACTCACCAACAGTATTGCTAAAACCAGCTGCTCCTTCCATTCACTGTCACCAAAGGAGGCGCAAGTGGCAGATTTTCTGAAACACTCAATTGCCTGGCCTGAAACGCTTTCTTTGCCACCTCAACTCTCTTTGAATGACACCAGTGATCCCGCTCACAGTACCTTCACCATTCTCCCAAACGAACAGGGAAGTTGGTTTATAGGGGGTCAGCTGGAGGTTTTGATAAAAATGTCCGACTTCCATGGTCGGCCCAAAACGTCCGGCGGAGACTTCCTGCTTGCTCGGCTGCACAACCCTACTCTTAACGCAGGTGTGGCGGGGCAAGTTTTCGATCATCGCAATGGCTCCTACACTGCTGTATTCCCTTTACTCTGGGAAGGAAGCGCACATGTTGAGGTGAGACCAGGTTGTATGGTAAACCGTCATTTTACACAAATGCATTTTAATAATGTAGGAAGACTTCTCTTTCACCGTTTCCATACAGGAAAATGCGATTCATCTGTCTCCAAGAAGTCCTATTTCACACCAACTAACTTCATGTGTTCTTTTACTACATCCACAAATGTCCCTTTGGTCTTCCTGCCCTGTGGCTCCAACCTCAGTGTCTGTCTACCATATAATCATTGCCTCTTTTCTAAACAAGTCCAAACCATCTAAGTAAATTGCACTCCTTTCATCCCCCGCCCCAAAAAATGTTGACCCTTCATGATGGGAGACTCAGAAGCTTCAAAGACTTGACTCGAGTTGATGTTACAAAAAATCTAATTAATTCTTTCATGTTCAGATGCACACAACATGTTTTATTTTTTTTATTATGGAAGTATAGAGTTATCTCCTAAATTACTCCTGATAAATAGCATAGCATATGATATAGAGCTTAAAAATGGTTAAAATTTAGTTTGTTTGGACACAAAAAACTTTTGTTGTGCTACTGTTAAAACAGGAATAGCTTAACAAACTAGGAGACGTGCTTTCATATAGTGCTTTAATCCTCCAAAGCAGCTGTTAGCGTAGACAGTTTGTGTGCCAGGCAGGTTTTATAAATACTCTACAAGCTCATTTTTTATGTCAAATTTGAAAGAACACACTGAAAACGTACTGCATTCTCTGTATGAAACTAAGCAATTGTGTTTACTTCTACTTTAATGTGTGGAAATGTTTAAGTATTCTGGAATTGAATCAATATGTTTTGTTTTTCTGATAAATAACCCTTAATGCTTTTGGTAATGTTTCTTCTTCTCATTTCTGCAAGGTGACTTTGGTCCACCCAAGTGAGGGAGTCGCCGTGCTGGAAAAACTGACCCGAGAGCAACCTGACAGAATTTATTTCCGCAGTTTTTTCCGCCTGGGTTCAGTGCATCAAATCACAACCTGCAACATATGCCTCAATTCAAGTCGGCGGCTGTGCAACTACACTGATCTCAGCACAGGTGAGCCCTGGTTCTGCTACAAGCCAAAGAATTTGAGCTGTGATGCCAGGATCGCCCACGCCAAAGGAGGATTCAGAGTATATCTAAGGCCAGTGGAGGAACAGCTCTTTCAAAGGTAAATGAAATGTTCAATTTATACATAACGCTCAAGATATGCACACATAAATATAAAGGACAAAATGCAGAAATTTAGTTTTTTTTTTATTTTATTAATATTATTTTTGTTATTTCATGTATGTTGAGTCATGATCTGCATGACTACATATGTCCAGAAACAACTGATTACGAGCTCTATAAAGAGGAATGCAATGAGCTCACAAATTGCTGTTGTCATCTAATAATACATAATTTTACAGACTATAGGTGCGTTTCCATTATAATTGCACAATTTGACATTTCAAAGAGAAATTTGCTTAATGAAGGCACGGCTATTTTGAACTTGTTCTTTGATAAAACATGCCGCTACAATTAGATGTGTGTTTGTTTTTTTCTGGATGCACCAAAATGTGACGTGATGTTGGCAGAAACCACAAAAAAGAAGTGGTACGAGACGGTGGCGTGCGCATTTCTACACCGCAATTGTAAAATTGGGATATTTTTTTATTTTTATTTTTTCCAACAATAGCGGAATATTGGGGAAGTTTAAAGTAATGGTTGTAATGGAAATGCATTTAGTCTGGCATAATTTATGCCATAAAATGTGAATTTAAAACTGGACCAAAATGCAAACAACCTCAGTAGGATGACAAGCTTTACCGAAAAATATGAAGAACAAAAAACCAACTTACAAAACAGGAACAGAACATGAAGCTGAGATTGAGGACTAGGCAACAAACTGGTAACTAGACGTATCCAATGAAAAACAATCTTCTTCTTCTTCTTCAATACCATTTTATTGGGAGCTTACAAGCTTTGTGTATACTATTTATATTCACCAAAACAAATAGTATTAATTATTATTATTAATATTTATTAATAATAACATGGAAGTGATCAAAGCTCAAACACAAATCGTCTTAATGTCCCAGGACAATTCTGCCAATTTGGACAACTGCCGTCAGTTCAGTCTGACTCGTACAAAGAAACTTTTAGTAAACTTTGTTTTGACTTTTCTATTTCTCTGAACGTGACATGTTTTTCATCTTTGTGTTAGCGGTGTCAACTTGAAGGTCTCCATTCCAGCTTCAGGACCTGCACACATCCAAGGTATGACATTTTTACCGCCAGCTTCGTAATGTCAGTACTGCTGAATAAATGACAAGCATGGCATGGGGAAAAAAGTTAGGTGAACTCGTCTGTCTGCAGATTGTCTATAATGAGTATTAATCTGCAGACAAAAACTAATCAATCTGCCTACTTCCAATTCTTTCTTCTTCTTCCAGTTCTGAGTCAATTTGAATACGTTTACAGAGCCGGTAAGGTTATAAAAAGTAATGCTTGCAAACATCCAGTCTTCTAACAATTTGACAATATGTAGGATTTTTTTAAAATCATGTTTAGAATTATTCATTTTTTATTTTTTTGCCTTCTATTTATTTAGATTTCAACTTCCCTTGGGACTTTTCTAGTGGAGTAAAACAAACTATGCAGTCTCGCCCCTCTGGTTATTACTACCAAGGTGCTTGGCGGTCACTAGATGGCACCACAGTTCACCAGTTTAACACCATCTCAGCAATCACTCAGTGTCTGAAAAACAAAGCACTCCACCTGTATGGAGATTCCACCATTAGACAGTGGTTTGAATATTTAAACCAATCGCTACCAGGTATGTGTCCATTAGAAATGTCTGAAATCAGGGTTTAAACTGGTTCACATTCCTGCCTCTTCTGTTCTCTTTGCCTTAGATCTCAAGGAGTTTGACCTGCGGAGTTCCAATCAAACCGGACCGTTCCTGGCTTTGGATTACGCAAACAACATTTTATTGAGGTTCCGCAGCCACGGCCCTCCTATCCGTTTTCGCATCATCCCCATGAGTGATCTCCATTATATTGCCAACGAACTGGACCGTGTGGTTGGGGGAACCAATACAGTTGTAATTATTGGCATCTGGTCTCACTTCAGCACTTTCCCTATTGAGGTCTACATCCGACGTCTGCTGAACATTCGGAAAGCGGTGGTGCGGCTTTTGAGGAGGTCTCCAGATACTATTGTCATTATCAGGACCGCGAACCCCAAAGCGTTGACGCTGTACGAGACACTGACCAACAGCGACTGGTATTCGCTACAGCGTGATGAGGTCCTCAGGGTAATATTTAAAAGAGTAAAAGTCAAACTAGTGGACGCCTGGGAGATGTCTGTAGCCCACCACCTGCCACACAACCTCCACCCACAACCACCCATAGTTAAGAACATGATGGATGTTGTTTTATCTTACATATGCCCCAAAACATAAGAGACTTTATAAAGAACTAAGGGAGTTTGGACTTTCTTGAATGTGTTTTCTATTGTCTTCTCTGGTGAACATTGTCTGTGAACGGATACAGTTCTATGACAAAACATTTCCCAAGCGGACTAATAAAATCTAACTTAAGTCACTACAAACAATATTGGTTTAAATTGAGGGTACACTGAAATAATGGTAATTAAAATGTACATCACCATCAGAAATCTTTTGAATTTCTACTTTTAATTTCTCTTATTAAGTTATTGACGCTGAAGCAATAAGTTAAAGGGTTGAATGTAAAATTCTAGAAAATTTAACACCTACAGTTTTGTTGATAAATTTACAGGCATTCTTTATGGGTACAATATTATTATTAATTAATATTAGCAATTACATAACTGTTATTATTTTTCACAAGAACTGTGTTAGGTTTAAACCCCTAACATTTATTATTTACCTCGCGAGGAAAGTGCCCCAGAGACGTACTCAGTTACAATCTCCAACACACTCTAAGTTACGTCCTGGCTCTCAATGCTCTATATTTCCTTAGGTCGCCCTGGTTACATTGCATCACAGTCTCTAAGAGAAGGGGGATCACACAGACTGTGACTATTTGGTAAACATATAACACAGTGATGACTCCTCCTTAATTGCTCACGTCTCAGCTATAGGTTCATAAACAATAACTTTTCTCGGAGTGCAGTTGGAACAGTTCTTCCTTTTCGATTCTTCTTTCCTTATCAGTTGGAACAGTTTCCTTCCTCTTCAGTTCCTTTCTTTGTCTGCACACAAGTCTCATCCGCTCCCTGTTTTCGTAAGAGATCTAAATGTCATGTAGTCACTGAACTACACAACAAACTTTAAGAGGTATATTTTATAGATAAACATGGGATAACTTATATACATTTATTCCAACAAACTGCTTGCACAATTTTGAACAATTTGTAGATTTCTTTTCTAATCTGGCCTGCAAAGTGATATTAGTCCTGTTGCTTCAGAGCAAGAAGAACTCGGGTTTAATAATTCTGGCCTGCGGTCTTTCTACAGAGGGTCTGCTTGTTCTCACCATGCTTTGAGGGTACTCGACTTCCTCACACAGGAAGAAGTATATGAAAATAATGCTAGGTCTTTGTGTTGTCCTGTGATTGCTTGACGACTTCTCCAGGGTGGACATTGCCTGGTGGCCGCAAAAGACAAGTACCAGCAACCCTTTTGGGATAAGCCGGTTTTGACAGGTGGGTGGAATTTGTTCATTGTTAAAATTATATACAAATATATACATAAATGCAGACTAATATTTGGTCAAATGCCAGCAACTTCTAAAATTGACAGTCTGTTTCTGTTAACATCAAGAGTCGGTTGGTATTATTCTGGCTGGATAGCTGACACTTCTTGATTTAAGTCATTGATCTCCAGGTAGAGATTGGGGTTAGATGCAGATTTTACACATTTTATGGGGTCTAGTTTTTTGGAAGGCCTTTTCAAATATGTTATTCTGCTTTATCCGTTCCAACACCAGTTTTGATGTTTGCTGGGGATCATTGTCAATGCTGGAACAATAAGGTAAGGTAATTTTATCTATATAGCATATTTTCAGCATCAAGGCAATACAAAGTGCTGTACATGAATTAAAAGGAAATACAAACAAAATAAACCATAGGAGAGAGCAAAAGAAGAAAAAGAATGTAATATTTATCTAAAGCATGTAAGCTAGGTGCTCCTGTTCAGGGTTGCTGTAACTATGAGGTGCTTGTAAATCAGCCCATGTCTCTATTGTATGAATTCCTAATCTTCAGCTTGAAACTTTGTTCACTATGTAATTATTGGTCCAGAAAGGTTACTTGAATTTCAGTAACTAGCATTTTATCAATCGGGAACACAGTCCACTTATTCACAATAAGGTCAACAGACTAGATTAACACTCTCACAGTCTTAAGAGATGGGGTCGCACTGATCCCACGTGTGTTTCTGTGTGTGTGGTTTAGGGAACTGACGGTCTGATGGGACATCTCCTGGACTCCTGAACGTCGCGCTCAGACACCGGGAGGACAGTTATTTTACCACTAGAAAACTACACCCCTTTAACACAAATAGCTCTTTCAGCTTTATAAAGACTTTATAGTTTAAATTATCAATACAGAAAATTAGCATTATTAACAAAAAATCAAACAAGCCCATGAGATGCCAGCATGTTTCCTTCCACAATAAGGAAACATGTTGATTTATCATCCATCCTTGCAGATGACAAGAGCAGCTGTTGTGCACACAATGACACCAGGGAGAGATCATTACATAAAACACCTGGGAATAAAAGACATGGAAAGAGAGAAATAAGAACTTTACTACTGTGTGTTGATTTTGGTTGCCAGGGAGTGTAGCAAATCCAACCACACATACTTGCTTAAGTCTCCTTGCTACTGATCATGAGAAGATGGTATTCTGCTTATCTTGTTAGCAACCAGTGGTTATTTGAGCTACTGCTGCCAAACAAGGCCATCAACAACCATGCCAAATTGAAAGCCACCTAAATCGTCAGTTTTGGCAATGTGCCTTATAAAAAGTGAGTCACAGTGTTTATGGCAGATCTTTTTCCACACAGGCACACCTCACAGTGTACTACAAAAAAGACAGTATTTTACTATGACATTGTGTAAGTCTAAGTTTAATAGATATTCCATTTGATGAGGTTTGATGATTGCTGCGCCAACCAAAGCAAATAGGTGGAACAATAAAGTGAAATGGTTCGACCCAGTAAACCAAACAACTAAAAAAAAATCCTGAGGATTAACTCATAATAAATGACCTTTGGGCAACATAAAAGCGTGTGGACAATTGGAAATCAAGAATTTCTTCTGCTCCGACACGACAAATAATGAATTTCTTCATAGCTCGGCAAGTGAAGGATCCTGGTTGTAAACTAACAATGATTCAGACAATAGTAACAAGACAAAATATGTCAGAAAAAGGTGTAATGATTTACTTCTGGCAGAAGGACATCCATAAAAAGTTTCCCTGTCTGAACTTCCAACCGGCTGTGTCAGGACACCAGCTGCTCACCGTCTTTCATGAAGATGTCGACCCTCGTCCTTTGATGCTACCCTTCCTGTTGAACTTCGGCAACAGGTAGTGTCCTCATATGGAAGAGACTGAGCTTTACATTAACGTGATTTGTTTTAGTACATTTTCTGCCATTTTCAGTGTGCTTTAAAATATGTTTTCATAGTAATACTGTTAAGATTTTTGCAAATAGTATATTAATTTAAAGAAAAACACACACACACACACACACACACACACACACACACACACAACCCTGACAGCTTCACGTCTTCCAAAACTTTACCCAAAGTTTAAAAAAAAAAGTCATGTTAGCATTTCAAACGATGTGCCTATGTCCATCCTCACTCGCCATCTTTCTTCTGTTCTGCTCAAAGGGTTAATGCTTCTGGGTGTGTTGTCCAAACCAAATTTGACATGAATCAGGGAGGCAATTAAGGGATTTCTCAAATATACATTAAAGAAGAACGGCAACAACTCCAGATGTGTTTTTGATTTTACAAAATGCCCCTGTTATTATTGTAAAATGAAACTAAAAAGTATTTGTCTGAACTTAGATCACGCCGACTTAATCTTACAGCACAACAATCTTTTTTTTTTCTTTCTTACCACCCTCAGAAAAAGACAATATCCCAAACAATACAAGGCACAAAAATGTGCCGCTTAATTTGAATGATGTGTTGTTTAGACATAATTAAAGTGGTACAACATCTGTGCCAGGCGTTGATAATTTTTAGTTGGTCCAATTGAGTCAAAGTCCAAGTTTCTATTTTTATAGCTCCAGTCCTATTCCAGTTACACCCTGTGAGAAGAGAGAGGCAGGAAAGCACACACACATCTCCACACAGCTCTCCGGATTTCACAAAGTGAGGACGACGATAGAGAAAAATACAAAGGTAAACGAAAAAAAACAGACGAGAAATGTTATTATTCTTAGCTGGTCGTTTTCTTCTGCTCTTTGGATACACGGCAACCATCTAAAATTTAAAGTTTCTAAAATTTGTCTATTTAAATTTTTCAGTTTATAGCACTTGTGGTACAAAAAGGCTGCATTTGTTTAGCACAAAATATCTCTAAAATTCATTATTTTTAAGAACTGACATATTTAAATATTGACATATTGGGTACAATGAGAATACAACAAGAAGAAATATTTTTAAACATGGTTGTTGGTGAAACAACCACGTTGTAGGACAAGGTTATTCTGACAAAGATCAGAATGACCTTCTGATTTATTCATTTTAGTGAATAAATATCTGCGTGTTTGAAACATAGTTGTGTGAATATGCGAATGAGAGATGTGTGCAGTTTGTCATACTACAAGGTGTGTACTGCAAAACTTTTACAGAAGTACGTGGCGTTTATTTGCCTATTATACGGCCATGAGTATGTGTGTTTGTGAGTGTGACGTTTCACTTCCAGCACGTCCACTGGACACCACTGGAAACCAGTGAGGGGTCATGTGACACGACTAGCGCAACAACAACATGGTTTTAATTAGGACAAGTTCAAACTGAGCGTTTTTTGAAAAACTTTCACTATTTTCACATTTTACAACTTAAATTACAACCCTGGCCCTGCGACAGACTGGCGACCAGGATGTACCACGCCTCTCGCCTGGAACGGAGCTGGAGATAGGCACCAGCAACTCCCGACCCTGTTAGGGAGAAAGGTGATCAGAAAATGGATGGATTACAACTCTGCCACAGTATTTTGATGGCAGTAAATTTTTCTGGATTTATTGAAGGGCGATCCAACGTAGGGGGACCCTTATATTTTACTCAAGACCTCATAAACTCTTGCAGCAGCCCTGGTCACATTTAAAAGTTTTTTTTTTTAATGGCCTAAATCAGACAATGCTAAGAACTTGCTTGCTTAATTATATATTATTTTTGTAAAAAACATATCTCGTGTGTATCTTGTACTATATTTTGGATTAAGTTTTGTCACCAAGGTAATGAAGATTCATTTTTACAAAGCTACAAGCGAAGGCCAGGCACGCATGTCCGAGTGCTAACGTCCATTTCTGAAAGCAAATTTACAGTTTTGATCCTGAAGATAATTGTAAGACCCTCGCGGGTCTCACTGCGCGCTCAACACGTCTAAAAACACGACTGTGAACGAAATCCTTTTTTCGCGCCTCGCATTGAGCTCGCAGGCGTCGAGTGAACCGTGTGGCCTCCCGGAGGATTCATACATACCCGAAGCTGCCGGAAGAGAAAGTTCCAGGTCGTCCAGTTCGAGTGAAAGGCGGCGCGCGAGAAGCTACAACTCCAGAGATGAAGACCGGACACCGCGCGGCAGAAGCTCGCGCGAGGCTCGGACGGTGGAGTTAGTGCGCGCGACAGGTGTTATGCCGGGAAACGCTTAACACCGTTTTTTTTTTTTTTTACACCGTTTTTGAGACGTGTGTCGAAGGTTTTTCAGTGTCTGATAGTTAGTTCGAAATTCCCCGATTTTTCTTTTAACACCATAACAGGTTAAAGCATCACAAAACAGAGGACCGTTATATAGAACGTTTTATATCGTAACTGTCTAGTCTATTAATGTAGGGGGGGATGCATTTTAATTTTTAAGCTTGCTAATATTTTCATCCACTGTCTATTGTCCTGTAGATATGAAACTTACAGCAGTAACTCAGAGAACAAGCGTCATTACATTACAGTTCAAAGGTCAAATCCCTCTGAACTGTTTATTTCTTCAAATTGGAGATGCACGTCTCATTTCTGTCAAACTATCTTTTCTAGCATTTTTTTTTTGCTTACTAAATATATGGAATAAATAAAACAAGCAGTCAACTTTGAATGTCCTTATTGACAGAAAAATGCAAGGAAGATTCAGAAAACAATCAAAAGGGGTTTAATATTTAATATGAGATGATCAAACTGAAGGGGAAAAAAGCTTATTTTATGATGCTCATAAAATAAGATGAACATTGTTCTCCCAAAGGAAACCTGTCTTACGTACAAACATTGTCTGTCATATTACATTTGTCCTTAAAACCATTTCTGTACAGATCCATTAGCAGAAATAAATAAATAGTTCCTAAAATTTATATAAAGTCTTAAAAATCGCAAGTCAGACCATTGAGCAGTTGACCAGCTGCTTTTTTTTTTTTAATGGCATTAGTACAACTGTTTTGTGCAGGTCAGACTCAATTCAATGACATCATCGTTTGATTTTGCGAAGTGTATTTGTTTTCCAGTGGCGTTAAAAAAATTCTGCCGGTATTACCGTAAACGAGACGATACGGCACATCCACGTTAAACCGTCAGTTACTACACTCATCATCCACTGAAAACGGCATTCCCTACGTGGTTAAAACTGATACAACAAAAGCTAAATGAAATAAACATTTTTCGGTTGTTTTGGTCTTTAATTCAACTAAATGTAATTTCATACTAGCAGTTTGAGGCAACTGGAAAGGATAACGGTAAATATCATCCCCAAAAAGTTTCTTTCATTTATTCTCCAATCATTTCATTCAAAAATTCAGACTTAATCAGAAACCTGAGTTGTTGTTGTTTTCATTTTGTCTTTTGACGCAGGGCAAGTCGTCACTTGTCATGGAGGGCCAGGCGTTCAGAAAACGTTTTCCTCTGAAGTACAGTTGGATCTTCCTGTTCTTGGCCTGCCTTGTTTTATGGGTCATGTTTTACAGTGAAAACATCACTGATCACATAACCTGCAGGTTGTCAGAGGTGAGTCTTTGTCATCTTTAAAATACTTCGTCCAACTGCTTAAGGATAGTAGGCTGATAAAAAAAATACAACTTTTCATACCATGAAAAGGTCGTGCGAACAAGTGAAGATGGAGCCAACAAACCATCATCTCTGACTATTAAAAAAGTCTTTAATACAGGCAGCAATTTTACTATGTAAATATGGATTTTACTGTATTTTTAAAATAAAATTCTGGCCGACACAGCTGCCAGTGTTTTACTCAAAAAATGAATCACACTAAAGTAAGTTAAGGGTTTTCTTCATTACTCTTGATAGATTTTTGATCTCTAAACTTTTCTCTATTTAAAGATGAGCGTCCCCACCACGAAGGCTCCACCACTCAGCGCCACAAGGTTCAAACGTCCCACTGAGCCTCCTGAGCCAGCCAGCGTCTGCTCCTACCACTCTGTGTTACCAGAGGACGCTCTCGAGGTAGAACTGTTGAAGGAGTCCATCGCCTGGCCTGAAACACCTTCTCTACCGTCTGACTTCTCTCTGAATGACACCAGTGATCCGGCTCACAGCACCTTCACCATTCTGCCAAGAAACGGCGGTGGAAGTTGGCGAGTGGGGGATCAGCTGGAGGCTCTGATACAAATCACCGACTTCCAGGGTCGACCCAAGTCATCAGGGGGAGACGTTCTGCTTGCTCGGCTGCACAACCCGACTCTTCTTGCAGGTGTCGCAGGGCGAGTGTTGGACCATCGCAATGGCTCTTACACTGCTGTGTTCTCTTTACTCTGGGAAGGAAGTGCACATGTTGAGGTACGACTAACACATTTCTTGATGAGCGTATCAGTAATGGGTCCTAACTACCTGTGCCTCTACTGTCAACTAAATGAACCTTTTTAATGATTTGTGATAAAAGGAAACAGATGATCTCGTGTTTGGGTGACTTTATCTCCAACCTACAACATGATAGGATCAGAGGGAATAACATAAACATAGGAAGAGACGACATAAACCACAGAGAAGCACCAGATGAGGACAAATGGATCTCTCCATCATATACAGCAGACTATACTTGGGGGGTTATGTGCTGTTCTCCATTCTCCAGCGGCCATTGGGCGAGAGCTGGGGTGTCTGTCCCTGTGGCAGACCACAGGGTCAATTCTACATACCTAAACCAAAAAAACACAAAATTGTACTTACAAGTATTGCAGACATCTCGTTTTATTTCATGGGACTTTTTTTTCTGGTTCTTTTCAAAAAGGTGACCCTGGTCCATTCCAGCGAGGCGGTCACTGTGCTGGAAAGAATCACCCAGCAGAACCCTGGCAGAGTTTCTTTAAAAAGCACCTTCCGCTCCGGCTCAGTCACCGAAGCCACTGCTTGCAACGTGTGCCTCCAGGCGCCTCCTGAAAAGCTGTGCAACTTCACCGACATCCGCACCGGTGAGCCCTGGTTCTGCTACAAGCCAAAGAAACTCGAATGTGAACACAGGATCATTCACTCATTTGGAGGATTCGGTCTGAAACTAAAGCCGATGGAAGAAAAGCTCTTTCAAAGGTAATGTTAATACCGGGTTTTGACTCAACCATTTGCAAAATATTAATTTTTATTATTTTATAAATTAACTGGCGGTAATAGTAGATATTGTATAATTAAATACATGATGTATATGGTGTTGCTCAACACATTTTCTGTTGTGTGCTGTAGGGGTGTCAACTTGAAAGTCTTAATTCAATCATCAGGAACTTCAAACATCACTGTTTTACCCAAACTAAAAGGTAAAGATTTACAACAACGCAATGGATTGCTTGACAAATTACAGGACGGGAAATACAAATTAATTACATTGATACATTATTCTGGCTTTCTAATAGTACCTTATATAATCTATTTTTATTGTTTACATGTAAAATAGAGATTAGAGATTTAATTGTCTCTACTTGGAATCGGCTCTATGGTTGACTGTGCTTGATCAATTTAGATTGGAGTTTGACCTGTTGACCCTGCTGCAAGATGTTTTTAGATATCTTTAGTCGGGACTGAAGGCTCCCACTTTAATCTCAACCTGCGTCTCCATGAACTTGTTCTGTCTGTAATTATAGTCTGTAATTATTAGTGTTTTTCCTAATTTCTCATAAAAATGTATTTATTATGAGCATTACAACCAGAATATTTTTAAGCTGTAATAATAATAACAATAATAATAATAACAATAATAATAGTGAAGTCACTAAACTTTCAAAGTTATTTTCTTCCAGTTCTGAATGAAACGGTTCCCACAAACACATCAGGTAAATTTGATCTAATTATGTAAAAATACAATAATTCAATCAGTCTTCAAAAATATTGTTTTTTCTTCTTGGCTAATCCTTTTAACCTTCTTTCTGACTTTAGAGGGAAGTGTGAACACTCAACCTGCTGGTTATTATTACCAGGGTATTTGGCGAGCACTAGATGGCGCCACGGTTCACCAGCTGACTAACAACTCTGCAATTAGCCAGTGTTTGAGTGGCCAGGTGCTCCACCTGTATGGAGACTCCACCATCAGGCAGTGGTTTGAATATTTGATCTCAGCAGCACCAGGTAGATGCCCAGTAGAAATGTCTAGTAACAACTGAAATTTCTTCATGCTACAGTCTAATCTGCTCTTTTTCACGGTTTCAGATCTCAAGCAGTTTGACCTGAAAAGTCTAAAGCAGACAGGACCTTTTATGGCCTTGAATTACGCAAAGAACACCTTAGTGACGTTCCGCTGCCACGCTCCTCCCATCCGTTTCGGTAACTTGCCGATCAGTCAGATACGATACATTGCCAACGAACTGGACGGTATGGCTGGAGGTAAAAATACGACTATCGTCATTGGAGTTTGGTCGCACTTCAGCACTTTCCCCGTTGAGGTCTACATCCGGCGCCTGCTGAGCATACGGAGGGCAGTGAGGCGGCTGTTGACCAGAGCTCCAGGTACGCTGGTCATCATCAGGACCGCGAACCCCAAAGCGCTGTCCCTCTACGAGACTCTGACCAACAGTGACTGGTTTTCAATTCAACGTGACAAAATACTCAGGACAATATTTAAAGGGATGAATGTCCGATTTGTGGACGCCTGGGAGATGACCTTGGCCCACCACTTGCCACACAACCTCCACCCACAGCGTCCCATAATAAGTAACATGCTAAATGTTGTTTTATCCCACATATGTTCTCCAGCAGGGAACTTTAAAAAAGCAACAAAGTTGTAGAATAGGACCTGTAACTGGGTAACCACTAGTGATTGGTGAGACTTCATCTATATCACGTTAAAGACATGTCAACTAGCAGAAACAAAGATGGAATCAAAATTAGCAACACAGAAGCAGGTAAAATAAATTTGGTGCTGGGATGAAATGGCCTCCAAAAAGGCTTTGAAGAAATCCTTCTTTCATGTTTCAGAAGTCAATATTTATATTGAAATTTAGATGTAAATAAAACCATATTTATTTTTTTAAAATGTGTATGTTTAATCTTTTCTGCCACTCTTGTCTCATTTTCTATCAGAAATGTAGTAATACAAATAAACCTGCTAAAGTAATTGAACTGGTTACATTAAGTGTTAGCTGGCAGACAACCTTCCCCCCTTTGTGTTATGGCCAAAAGCTAAAGAATAAAACATTGGTTTTATTCTTACCCTACTTCCCATTAGTCCATTGCATTAGGCCTCAATCTGGAGACTCGCAAAGACCTATGAATGAACATGGCGTCAAAAAGGTCAGGCGCTTGAAAGAGAGAGGAGAAAAGAGAGAGTGGCATGATGGGTTTATGTGACTTGCACTCTGTACCTCTTCTGTCCACTGCACTTCCTACTTTCTGCTGTAGATCCAGTAGAAACTGAATAGAACCGGATGAAACAACAAAGTTATTGTTTCAACCTTATTTTCTGATGTAAGACGAAAATGGTGCCGAACTATAAAACATTTCATTTGCCTTGAGGCTGCTCCATAGTTGACGCTGTACCGTAAACGATCAAGAATTCTGTTGGAAAATGGATCTCGTTGACGGATTTGCTTCCTTATAAACACAGTTTGGCTCTCCAGTGTCATTTCGAAACAGCTCCTGTATCTGTCACGTGACTTGCTGAAATCAATAAGCGCACCGACACCGAGTTTTGTCTAAGGGCTTGACACGTTCGCCGACTCATCAGTGTTGCTGGGCCTATCACTGGTTATTGGTGTTTCATTCTGTTGCCAGTTTGTATCTTTGCAAGAAAGGCTGTTTGTTTCTTTGTTGGAAAGATCTGTAAGTGGTTCTTATCTGAAACAGATAATGCATAATAATTGTACAATCTGACATGGAGCTGAGGAAACTGATTGCTAGAGTCCAAAGATTAAGTACAAGGAAAGAGGTTTCTGTCAAAGAGAGAGAACATTTACATTTCAACAAGTGTGCCTCTATAATTACCTTGGTATTCAGATGGGCAGTGTGTGCTGCGTTGGAAAACACGGGTCACTTTCTGTGCTCCAAGACTACAGCAGAAATATTTTCCAAGTATGTTAGTGGCTTTGGCACTAACATACTGCTTGTTTCTAAAAACAAAGAACCAAAAGAAGGAAATGATGTCAAGCAAGTAGTCAGATACTGATGCAACACCCAACTGTGTGGCATTACAGAGTTAAAATAATAAAAACTGGAGGAGCAGGTGAATTTGGTTCTTTCAGCACACCGGATGGTATTGGGTTGCTTTCTCACATTGGCTAATCCGTGCAGAGCAGCAGAGTCAGAGTGAGATCATGCACCGGCAGAGCGGGAGTCCCCAGGTCCAGTCCTCTGTCCTGCTACTTTTAGATCCACCACTTCCCCAACACACTTGAGTGAAATGAATAGATAGTTCAGCACCAGTCATTGAAGGGATTTTATGACCACACACTGACATCAGGGTCTGAAGTCATCTAATCCCGTGACGTGGTGGGGATGAGATGGTGGGGGATTTTGCTCCCACCAAGAAATACATCACTTAAGTTTGTTTAAAAAGCAAATTACTGCAAGTTATATCTGAAACCAGCCACCTGCATCTCACACCGTCCACAAGATGCCAAAGAAAATTAGGCTTGTGAAAAAAATCGTAGCACTTTGCCCCCCTTAGTTGTAAAACAAAACCATTTTTTCTATCCAATCATTTTGTTTATTCGGATTGAGTTCAGAGGAAGAGGCCTTACATTATTTCATATCACAGTAACAGTTCAAAGGTTTTCTACCTAAACCCCGACTATCCCTAACAGTACACCAAATGTGTAAACACATATGTCGCGTAATTTGAATGGTGGGTTGTAGAGTCTTTATGACCATTTTATGATCAACCATTTCAAATGATCAACCATGAAATGATTGGTCATTTGAAATGATTAACCACTTCAAATGATCAACCATGAAATGGTTGGTCATATTTTGTTGTTAGCCCACCCTAGTCAAAGTCCAAAAACCCTGGACTTTGACTAGGGTGGGCTAACAACAAAATATTATGGTTACACCATATGAGAAGAGAGAGGCAGGGAGACACACACACACACACACACACACACACACACACACACACACACACACACACACACACAGACACATTTGCTTTGGCTATTTCCAAAGTTGATGTTCTGTCAGGTTGGTGTACCATTCTTGTTGCTCTACCTGCTGGCTACTTCATTGAAACAGCTGAACGCTGACACTTCATGAACTATAATGTCACTCTATCTCACTAAGCTAAAAATGTGAATAAATAAATAAATTAACAAATACATTTCTGGTAATTAATTGTCAAAATTTTTTTTTTCTTTTTCTACATTTGATATCAATGGCTCATAGTTAGAGTACTACAGTACTCTTGCCACTCCACTCACCAAGGTAACTTCTACATCTAAAGTCTTTTCTTGTAACCTTGACGCTGAGAAGACGGTTTCCCAACCCAAAGGTTATTCAACCGCTGCGCCTATTCTAACCCAACCAGATCTCTATGAGCAGTTTGAGGGGGACGCTTCTGATGTGGGAGTTGGAGCTGTTGTGACAGTGTTCAAGATGCCTTCAAAGAGTCGTATGAAAGAATCAAATCCTAATATCCATAGGATGGATATTAAATCCATCCTATGACAACGGAAGAATTTAGTGCAAATGGTGATGCTAACGGCGGCACAGCGTGTGTTTCTAAGGGTGTCACCTTTCAATATTGGTCTTAGAGGTTCTCCTGTGCAAAATGCCAAACCACACCTGTATTTGCACATCAAAGGTGCATTGAAAGGAGCTGTTATGGATTGTGTCCAGACAGGCCTAGGATGAAATAGTATCACATTGGAAGAAATTATTTTAATTCACCTGAATTTAGTGGTACAAAATGGACGGACAAAGGGACAAAATGGCCATGCTCGGTTATGAACAGCATTGTTGCAAATTTATACCTGATGTTGCAGGTGACACCGTTGTATGAAGACAAAGAATCACCTTCAAACATTGCATTTGGATGCCACAGCTGTTCTGGGGCAGACTGACAGAAGCCAGACCCCGTGACCCCATGAACCCCAAGGACACAACGATAGAGGTCGGTGGAACAGGGATCAAACCAGCAACCCCTGCCGATTGCGGGGGAAACTCCTATATCACATCTGCCACCATGGTGGGTGGTACCTGGCAAAAATGCATTTCATACTTTTATTTTTAACATGTTACGCTTACTATAATTATCATATTTTGTGCTCTGTCAGCAGGTGCGCTGGCCCTGCCTGCAGGCATTCATTAAAAAGCAAGTAGTTCATGTTAACGTTGTGGGATCGACAGAACAAGCCTGGCTTGTTTGCGTTTCCTTTTGTGAAAATGTAATCACTGCAGGGGGCGGCAGCATCTGTACTCTTGTGTTGTTTTCAGTCTACTCCTTCAGAAATTCTTCAGTTTTTAATCGTTTAATTCTGTTTGGAAAAGTGCTGTGACAAACTTGTTTGGTTTTGCACTTGGGTCTGTGACAGGAACATTTTGCCTCAGGGTGGAAATTTAACTAAAGCATTCCTAAGTGAATGCTTGTGATCAGGTTGAACAGGCTGGGCTAAAAACTGAATGGGAACAGAACGTTTCATGGACATTCAGGACAAGCAAAAGTTTTCGTTTTGTTCATCACATCAGTTTTTTTTTTTGGAGCGCCTGTGATCATATTGTGTCCTTGGGCGTTTTAAAACGAATTATTACAAGCAGTTCTGACCCGGTTCTGTTCATTGGAAGTGTATTTCAATGGAACATCAACAATGCATCTCCTGAAAGTTGGACTGAAATCATTTACACATTACAAAAAAGAAAAAAAAAAAAGGACTTTCTTGACTGCATTTCATAAAACCATTTTTATCAAATATCAGTGTTTCATGACTGCAGTGAAACACACACCCACGCACACCAGCAAAACGAGTCTTGGTAGCCTGAAAATATAATTGATATGTTTTGATACCTAGTATTTGTTATGTAATTGAATTACTTGTAAACCATGTCTTATTTATAGAATGGATTAAATTTTGTTTCAGGATTTTTATTGACATTTATATTTGTTTTGATCTTTTGTGTGAAGATAAATAAACTGCACAATGTACAAAAATAGTATGATGTAAAATTTTTGAACTAGCTTATGGAATATACCTGCACGATAGCATGTGGGAGGCCTGAAGTCATTCTGTAGATTGAATCTTTCACGGCCGGGGTCTTCTGCATCAGAATTTCAAGTGTGGGTAGTAAAGTCTCACAAGGACAGTCACCTTGTAAAATGTCCAGAGCTGCAGCCAGGGGCTTCACGATGGTGCAGTACTCATGCAGGAAGTGGTACTCTGGATCTATGAAGCACTTAACTCCAAGCTTAATGCATAGAATATTCAGATCACTCATGTGGATTTCTGCAACTCTCTGAGAGTTAAAGGCGTCTCGATACCAGGATCAACGGATGGAAAGAGAGCCGTCTTGGGGCAGAGTTGGACAGAAGAACAGAGAGACAGGACCGATGGAGGCACAAAGAGTCGTCTCGATACCGGACCGACACGGGCGTCTTGATGCCGGGAACCGAGACAGGCATCTCGATGTCGGGACCGACTCTCGAGGGGCGTTTCGATGCCGGGACCGACAGAGTCATTTCGATGCCGAATCCGACACGGGTGTCTCGATGCCGAATCCGACACGGGCGTCTCGATGCTGTGACCGACAGAGGCGTCTCAATGCCGGGACCGACAGAGGCGTCTCGATGTCGTGACCGACAGAGTCGTTTCGATGGCGAATCCGACATGGGCGTCTTTATGGCGGGACCGACAGAGTCGTCTGTATTTGAAGGAGTACTTCAGGTTCTCTGCCAGGTAGCGCACCAGGTTTTTGGTCCTCTCTTGTAATGAGTAATGATTCAAAATCCTTCCAATGTCCCTCTGGAGTTAAATGAATTCCTGGATCGCAGGAATTGCGTAGTCACTGACTAAAAACTGCAGATCTCTTCTCAGTAAATCCTCAGACATTTTGTCGAATTAAACTCTGAAACATCTGTAACTGTTTTTTAATGTGGTAGAATTTTACCAACAGGACTTATATATGCACCCCGTGTTACACAACAAAGCAGTAGTGACATCACAACCTAAGATGCATCAGCACAAGAATACATGCAGCGCTGTGACGTAATCGGCCTACATATCAAGTGTTCTGAAGATCTATGCAACAGATGTCAGCAGTGACAGAAACGTAAACAATGGAGGGAGGAGAGAGATGCAGGTAGTAAGCTTAAGTTATTATATTCAAACTTAAATTTTTGCATATATTTAGATAGGTATTCAATAATAATAATAGTAATATTAATATTTTCCTATAAGTATAAACAATGAACATTACAGGAAGACAACAATAACAAAAGTAAGGAAATAAATCAACTCTGATAACACCCAAGAGTTTTTTTTTTCTCCTATTCAAGTCCGTTCTTTTGTTTGCAGTGTGATTTATGGTCCATCGATCAATAATCCGACTGTTTTTAGTCCATGATCCAAGGCAATAGGTCCAGAAAAATAAAGTAATTTGGTTCAGTTAAGTCCTGCAGTGATCCGGTAGCCATCCTGGGTTGAAACAGGGGGTGGGACAAAAAAACCTGACCTAAATAAGGTCATAAATAAAAACAAAAATTAGCATTTAAAAAGGGTTAAACTGCTATCCAAAACGACTAAACATTCATTTAAAAAAAATAAAAATTTATATCCCAAAAAGTATTTCTCAGGAATCGTTCAAATGAATTTCAAGTTACAGATTAAATAAAGTTACAGATCAAAGTAAAGTTACAGATCAAAGTAAAGTTACAGATCAAAGTCAAGATACAGATCAAAGTAAAGTTACAGATCAAAGTAAAGTTACAGATCAAAGTCAAGATACATATCAAAGTCAAGTTACAGATCAAAGTCAAGTTACAGATCAAAGTCAAGATACAGATCAAAGTCAAGTTACAGATCAAAGTAAAGTGCACTTTCAAGTTGTATCTAAGTTTAATTAACATCAAAGTCAATTAAACTTAATTGACTTAAGTACTGTTCCAATAAACAATTAATTGTTTTTTTGTTTTGTTGCGCAGCTCCAAAGAAATGAACCAATGCCAGATTTTGATGGGCCGTCAACAAAATCATTGAAAAGTAACTAAAAGTGTACTTAAAGGACAAAGTTACAAAAATCAAAGGGCTTATTTAATACTTTGAGGACATATCTTCTATTCGGCCAAAAAAATCAACAAAAGGAGAATGATCTTTTAATCTACAAGACCATTTTTAAGACACCAATACATAAATTTCAAGTGGGCGTGGTGTGTGTGTGGCCCCACACCTTGGTGCAGGTTTAGGTTAGGGTCATCTTTACGTCTCCCTGTTTTCAACAGATTCTTTTTTTTTTTTTGTTAAGTATTACGCTCACAAATGTTATCCTTTACTTTTTTTATGTTCATGATGAACAAATAAAAGTATTTAAGAATGCTGAGGTATCCAGAAGAACATAGTATATTTGTTTTCATTCAGATTCCCAGACACTTTGTTTAATTTAAAGCACAACTTCAGCATTTTAAGCCCCATTGTAATTCTTTACAAATGTAACTGTCTTCTGGAAACAAAGACCTCTTTGGTATTCTCAATATTTTACATCTGCATATGTGTTGTTGAAATATGTAAGTTAAATGATTTTGGGCCAAACACTGACCCCTGTGGTGCACCTGGGGAAATGACCAAGAACCAAAAGAGGAACAGAGAGGCATCATGGCATCACAGCTTTCAACCAAAAGCAGAAAATTACAAATAACGACAACCTTCATTTATTCATGAAGCCGGAGAACAGGTCTTTGTCTCCATGCCGTGAATTCCTGAACAGAGTAGATGTTCAGGAATTCAGAGAAGTTGCACGCTATCACCAATGAACTCCAACTACATGCTGAGAGCCTATAATTTAGTTATTTTCCATCCACATTAAGAGGCGTGTCACTCTTCTGTTTGTTAGTTTAACTTGAGTACAGCAGTAAAACATCCGGGAGTTTTAAGAGCTCGTGTGAATAATTTCCATTTCACAAGAGGGTTAAGGTTTATTTATTAAGAGAAACCTCTATCCACTGCATGTTTTTTTTTTAAAGTTGTTTGGACAAGTTTTCCAGACTGATTGCTGGAGATTATTTTTATTATTATGAGTTAATTTGTAATCATTTTGTCTATGTAATATAATTTATTTGTTGGTTCTTTAGCGCTGTGCAATGAACGGGCACTTTATAACAGGCACATGGTTGTTCTTCTTCAGACTGAGGCATAATGAAAAGGACTGCTGGGAAGAAAGGAGGGGAAACCAACATTTTATTCTTTACCTTTTTTGCTGTTCCACAGGGGGGAAAAAACCCAGTTGGTTGCCAACAAACACAATGTAATGGTGAACTCTTACTTCAGCCAGATTTACATTATTGTCTTTCATACATTTCTGGGTTAGGGTGGTCTCTAAAAAAACCAGTTTAACACATTTTAAAAAAAACAACATTTTATTAACATTTAAATTTCAATAGGAATACAGACTTTGTGAGGATTTGTTTTTTCTGTGTGTCAGTTTAGTTCTTGTGTTTTGTCTGTCTGACCCTGATTGTTCCCAGCTTTGTCTCGTGTTCCCTGATCACCCCTTGTTTATTTAATCCCAACTGTGTTCCTGGATCTTGGTCGTGTCACATGTGACTGGCTGTGCTGTCGTTTGTCCTCGTTGCCAGTGCTACCAGTGTTGAGTTCCTTGTCTCTTGGTTCACCTGGTTTTCTGAGTTCATTCATTAAAATCATAATTCATTCTACAAACCTTGGTCTACTGCGTCTACTTCACCACCAACAACCACAACTCATGACAGACTTCTTGAAAATCAGTTTTTCTTCAAAGCCTTTTTGGAGGCCATTTCATCCCAGCACCAAATTTCCTTTACCTGCTTCTGTGTTGCTAATTTTGATTCCATCTTTGTTTCTGCTAGTTGACATGTCCTTAACGTGATATAGATGAAGTCTCACCAATCACTAGTGGTTACCCAGTTACAGGTCCTATTCTACAACTTTGTTGCTTTTTTAAAGTTCCCTGCTGGAGAACATATGTGGGATAAAACAACATTTAGCATGTTACTTATTATGGGACGCTGTGGGTGGAGGTTGTGTGGCAGGTGGTGGGCCAAGGTCATCTCCCAGGCGTCCACAAATCGAACATTCATCCCTTTAAATATTGTCCTGAGTATTTTGTCACGTTGAATTGAAAACCAGTCACTGTTGGTCAGAGTCTCGTAGAGGGACAGCGCTTTGGGGTTCGCGGTCCTGATGATGACCAGCGTACCTGGAGCTCTGGTCAACAGCCGCCCCACTGCCCTCCGTATGCTCAGCAGGCGCCGGATGTAGACCTCAACGGGGAAAGTGCTGAAGTGCGACCAAACTCCAATGATGATAGTCGTGTTTTCACCTCCAGCCACACCATCCAGTTCGTTGGCAATGTATCGTGTCTGACTGATCGGCAAGTTACCGAAACGGATGGGAGGAGCGTGGCAGCGGAACGTCACTAAGGTGTTCTTTGTGTAATTCAAGGCCATATGAGGTCCTGTCTGCTTAAGACTTTTCAGGTCAAACTGCTTGAGATCTGAAATCGTGAAAAAGAGCAGATTAGACTGTAGCATGAAGAAATTTCAGTTGTTACTAGACATTTCTACTGGGCATCTACCTGGTGCTGCTGAGATCAAATATTCAAACCACTGCCTGATGGTGGAGTCTCCATACAGGTGGAGCACCTGGCCACTCAAACACTGGCTAATTGCAGAGTTGTTAGTCAGCTGGTGAACCGTGGCGCCATCTAGTGCTCGCCAAATACCCTGGTAATAATAACCAGCAGGTTGAGTGTTCACACTTCCCTCTAAAGTCAGAAAGAAGGTTAAAAAGATTAGCCAAGAAGAAAATCAAGGCCAAAAACAATAGTTTTAAAAGATTGTTTGTGTTATTGTATTATTACACAATCAGATCAAATTTACCTGATGTGTTTGTGGGAACCGTTTCATTCAGAACTGGAAGAAAATAACTTTGAAAGTTTAGTGACTTCATTACAGTGATGGTAGGGATTTTCATTAAACTATACTACAGTACTTTTGGTAAATCCATGTTTATGTGTAATTAAGAAAATATGCACATCTCACTAAGTAAATACAACATGTTCTCAGTTTCTGTACAGTCTATGTAACCCCATGTACTGTGACGTTCTTCCCTCTGCTCAGGTTCTGGAAGCAGACTCAGTGGGAATTCGAACTGGACGTCCGTTGGAGCTGCATTTTTACAGCCACATACGTTAAACTTTTTGTCACACAGTAAGCTGTCTTGTGCGAAACATTGGGCTGATAATGTTGAAAGTTGATGCAAACAGTCAAAAGGACGCACAGCAGCGAGACTGCCACTTTGTGCCGCTGCGCTGGTGGAGAAGGAATGAGGTTGGGCACCAAACCACCTCATCAAACTTGCTTATCCATTAAGACTGGTAAATACAGAAACATTACCTTTTAGTTTGGGTAAAATCGTGATGTTGGAAGGCCCTGATGCTCGAATGAAGACTTTCATATTTACACCCCTATAGCACAGCACAGAAAATATGGTAAATATCTTCTTAAAATATTGTTCAACTAAATGAAGTCCAAGTGAACATAATTGTTTCATTTATTCTGGTTTCTTTTTTATTCTAAGTACATTTGATGACTTATTTGAGAATGTGAATCTGATGTGAACGAATTCACAAAAGAATTTTGATTGGTTCCAGTCTTGGGACTGGAACTTTGATGGCTTGTTTTGTAGGTGACACAAACAAAGCTAAATGTTTTGAGCATGATGTAAGAGGAAGAAAACCTCTGGAGGATTCAAAGCCATCAGTTTAATGAAGTCTACCGGCATTCCTTCATCTCTCATGATGCAATTACCGCCACTTATTTGGTGACCAATTAGTTTTGCATGTCATGTCACGCAACGTTAAAATAGTTGCGTTATAATGAGCTTACCCTTGAAAGAGCTTTTCCTCCATCGGCTTGAGTTTCAGACCGAATCCTCCAAATGAGTGAATGATCCTGTGTTCACATTCGAGTTTCTTTGGCTTGTAGCAGAACCAGGGCTCACCGGTGCGGATGTCGGTGAAGTTGCACAGCTTTTCAGGAGGCGCCTGGAGGCACACGTTGCAAGTAGTGGCTTCGGTGACTGAGCCGGAGCGGAAGGTGCTTTTTAAAGAAACTCTGCCAGGGTTCTGCTGGGTGATTCTTTCCAGCACAGTGACCGCCTCGCTGGAATGGACCAGGGTCACCTTTTTGAAAAGAACCAGAAAAAAAAGTCCCATGAAATAAAACGAGATGTCTGCAATACTTGTAAGTACAATTTTGTGTTTTTTGGTTTAGGTATGTAGAATTGACCCTGTGGTCTGTGTGGCAGACACAGGGACTGTGTGGCAGTCCCTGTGTCTGCCACCGGGGCAAGACACCATTGGGGTGTCTCGCCCAATGGTGCCTTTACTGATACGCTCATCAAGAAATGTTTTAGTCGTACCTCAACATGTGCACTTCCTTCCCAGAGTAAAGAGAACACAGCAGTGTAAGAGCCATTGCGATGGTCCAACACTCGCCCTGCGACACCTGCAAGAAGAGTCGGGTTGTGCAGCCGAGCAAGCAGAACGTCTCCCCCTGATGACTTGGGTCGGCCCTGGAAGTCGGTGATTTGTATCAGAGCCTCCAGCTGATCCCCCACTCGCCAACTTCCACCGCCGTTTCTTGGCAGAATGGTGAAGGTGCTGTGAGCCGGATCACTGGTGTCATTCAGAGAGAAGTCAGACGGTAGAGAAGGTGTTTCAGGCCAGGCGATGGACTCCTTCAACAGTTCTACCTCGAGAGCGTCCTCTGGTAACACAGAGTGGTAGGAGCAGACGCTGGCTGGCTCAGGAGGCTCAGTGGGACGTTTGAACCTTGTGGTGCTGAGTGGTGGAGCCTTCGTGTTGGGGACGCTCATCTTTAAATAGAGAAAAGTTGAGAGATCAATCAAATTAAATGACACATACAGTTTCATACTGATCTACTTTCAGAATATTGGTCAGTTAAATCGAATGCAAGCTACAGCAAGAACAACTGTCTATTAATATCCTGTGTGAACAGTTGGCTTCACACAGATCACTGCCAAATTTCAACGCTGGATTACTATTGAACAGGCGCTCACATTATATTTATGTTTTATTAATGAGTCTGATTGAATGTATACAGGGCTGCACAGTGGCACAGTTGGCAGCACTGTTGCCTGGCAGCAAGAAGGTCCTGGGTTCGATTGCCGGCCCGTTGTCTTTCTGCACGCAGTTTGAATGTTCTCCCTGTGCGTGCGTGGGATTTTCTCCAGGTATTCTGGATTCCTCCCACAGTCCAAAAACATAACTGTCTGGTTAATTGGTCTTTCTAAATGTACTTATTTCAGGTTATCTTTGCTGTCTTTCTCAATCTTTTTTATTCATAAGAATAAATCCAATAACTGCACTACATGGAGGGATGATGGTTCCATGGCCAGAACTTTACTGTATTGTTATCGGTCCAATATGATGCTTACGCAGTTGGACGAAGTATTTTAAAGATGACAAACACTCACCTCTGACAACCTGCAGGTTATGTGATCAGTGATGTTTTCACTGTAAAACATGACCCATAAAACAAGGCAGGCCAAGGACAGGAAGATCCAACCGTACTTCAGAGGAAAACGTTTTCTGAACGCCTGGCCCTCCATGACGGCTGGCCCTGCGTTGAAAGACAAAATAAAATATAGAACATTTATGTACTGATTGGAAATTATTGGTTTTTCTCGCTTTGGAGCTACAGGGAATTTTCGTTTCATTTCAACCTCAACCACAAAATGGATTTTCAAGTTTTAGACAAAATGTAATGTATGAATGAGATTTATATTATATACATAAAAAAAATAAATAAAAATGTATCCCTAATCTATAACTTCCCAAATACTCAATTGATCCTTAGTTATACATCTGAAAGACTGAAAAATGACATGTTAGGCTGTTTTATGCAAACCATACACACTGACTATGAGATCACAGTTTTTAATCGGCGGTGGCCCAGAATAAGTTTATGTTGGCTCCAAACCTGGATTCCTCCAGTCATTCTGTCCACGACACACCTTCTCTGATTTGTCCTCAGTATTTTCCCACGTGATCTCCAAAAAAAACCTGTTGAGTCTCTATCTGGATCCCAGACCGGACAACATGCTTTTGAAGAATGGTGAAACTGCTCGGGAATGTCTGTGCTGTGACAAAACATTACTTCCCTAGGACTCTCTTAAAGGCACCGCTCCCCATTTAACCCTCTCTTCTACCAGTCTGTTTAATCTTAAACATACTTTCAGTTCCTTGCTTTGATCCTTGTTTCTTTCATCCTTAAACATTAACAGTTTTGCTATACATGTTTAATCTTTGGGACAAAGAAATATGTCGAATATTTTTTTAAAAAAAGTGGGAAATCAAACTTGGAAATGGTTGTTTTTCTTCTCGTTCTTCAAAATTTCTCTCCAAAAAAAAAAAAAGATATTTGTCCATTTATTCAATTAGGAACAAAATGACCAAATTAATATTATGACTCTTTGAAAAACCTAAAGCACAGAAGACTTGGACACATTTCTGCTTTATGTATGGATTGAAGTGCGTTTTCAAATGACTCTGTTGATTCCACTGCTGCAGTTGGTATCATTTCCATAAACTCTTTTCAGTCACAGCGGTTTTCCCAGGCATTTCATAAATGACAGACAGTTCCACGATAAAATGTGGTGGAAATACTTCAGAAATGGAGCCAGTCGCATCTTTTCAGAAGAAAAGCGAAGCCTGGTTGTGGCTTAATGGACAGTTTAATGAAAAAAAAGATCAGCAGTCCAAAAGACAGAGAGTTTCTCTCAGTTATCTGACCGTCATTGATTTTTCGAACGACACAAAAGCAATTTTAAAATCAAAAGCTGTTAAATGATTTTTTTTTTTCTTATGCGCAACAAATGAGATAAATCTGTCTGATTTATACAAAGAGAGAACAAATATAATAATTACATCTTATGTTAATTTTCTGCCATTTACCTTTTGGGTGCGGTTCTGCCGTCGCCTGGTCCTGCTCTGTCAGACTGCACAGCTCACACCTTTTGTTTTTCCTACATAGATGTCTGTGTAACGCCTCTGTTTGTGGAATGCTATTAGTGGAATATTATTGGATGTTAACAGGCTCCTTGAGTCTCTCTCCTTCGACGGCTAAAATTCCAATTTGTTTAGTTTTATATTTACTTGGAAAAAAAACTTCTTTTTTTGTTTTTTATGATGATGATGATGGTGACGATGATGATATATGCCTTTATGGCCAAATCATGTTTGATGCCAAGTCTATCCATCTGAATATTACTGGAAAGTTTGTTTGTTTCTCTAACTCGTCGTATTTGCATTAATCGCACAAAGTGGGATTTTATGAATCTTTTCTGCTCTTTCGATGATTTACAAGCTTAGTAAAACATTCAAGATCAGAATATTACAACAGGCTATTGTTTTATTTATGTATTTATTTATTTGATTGACTGATTGATAATTAATTGGATAGCAAAGGGCATTTGGGAAATTCTGGATAAAACATATGTACAGACAAAAAAATTATTATTATTTTTTTTTTGCAAAATGTTTGAAATTTTTGTGCAATTTTGGCATAATTGCCTCTCTTGAGTCCATAGGCTCCAGTTAACAGTTCATCCATTACTAAACTAAGTCGACCATTACTATCACAAGTTGTCACGATTAATCGCTTCGGCCATTTTGTTTTGCTTTGTTGCATTCATTCTCTCTATTGTTCTTTCTTTCTCCTCTGTGCAATTATGGCATAATTGCACAGAGGAATTCACAGCGACTCTGTGGCTCGTGACGGATCGGTCGTGTTTAGCGACGACGCCGATTCGACGTGGCTCTGCAGAGTTGACATTCGGACACAACGCAAGAGGAGGGAATTTCAATGCTCCAGGAGCAAAACAAATTGCTCCTGGACCTACTGCTGTAAGCATTAGGTCAGCTGACCTATTGCAGCTGCAAGCAGTGAGATAGGTCACGACCTGAACGCGCCTCAGTACCTGCCGTCTTGTGAAAGTCGGTCTGGCCGCCATGCGAACTGGTTCGTGCGTTTGAGTCGTGCCACATTTTGCACCGTTGAAACACGACGTTTGCAGGTGTTGTTCATTTTATCCATCTAAGTTTCCTGTCAACTTAATGGAAGGAAACGATGAAATGAGCTGCTATTCAATCCCCAAAAGTAGTTCCATTTGGTCCCCAGAACAGGAGGACGAACACACCAGATATAATCGCATTCAATTGTCGGGCAAATCTGGAGTCAACGTTTAAAATGCTGCAAAAAAGAAAAGGCGAGTTAGGCGCGTTGGCGTTCCGGTGAATCAACCACGCGATGGAATAAACAGGAAGTAAAGGCTGTAAACCGGGACGGACAGCGCCAAACCCGAGGCTCGGATTCGGGTGTTGTTCAGAGTCTCGTGCCTCTGGTAAGGCGCAGAGCCGGCAGTGGAGTCCAGCGTGTTTCCATCTGGAGGAAGTCACTTTGAACCGTTCCATTTCCGTCAACTTTTCCTCACTCTCATGCGATACTTCAAAGAGAAAAACGAAAAAGAAACAACCAAACCCCTATGTAAAACATTAAACACAAAAGTCATATTTGAATAAGTGTTTTATGAGTAAATCCTCATTAAAGCAAATAAAGAGTTTACTCTATTTAAATAAGTAAATAAAGAGTTTACACTTTATTTGCTTTAGTCTACCAAGTGCAGCAGTTATGCACAGTCCTGTTTTTCTTTTTGTTGTTATTACATGGCAAGACAAATAGTGGCATAAAAGAGTTCGTTTGTGTGAAAAATGGGTGGTGCAGGTTTATTTTAATTCACACCCTTATAGTTTTGATTGACTTAGGAGATTTGTCTCATGCAATGACACCAGACTGGCCGCCTCGGCCTCCGCAGGAATCCTTTCAGCGACAGAAGCTCCATTGTTTCTTGATCACCGTTGCGACCAGCATCTAGCTGCGTCACACAAGATACAAACAGGAGGCAATGAAAAAGGAAGCAAGAAGAACACGCAAGGAGCTGAACGCAGTCAAAAAATCTCCAGCCTGGGTTTCACTTGAGAGAGCATCGTGCCAAAGAACAACAAAAAGTGTTTAAAAAAAAAAAAAAACTATTCAGTTTAGAGTTGAGAAAAAGAATTGCTGACGCTCCCGTTTGTCTCGGTGTGATTTTCAGTATCCCGTTTCATTTTGTCGTACTTCATTCCTTAGTCTACATTGGTTCCTGTTTTATTATCCAATATGTTCTTTTGTGTTATAAAAAAAACAAGTTACTTACATAACAATTCATCTGTAAAGTTGAACTAGTTTAATGAATTTCCAGTTTGGTGTCCCGATTCAACTGAACCACATCAGTTTCATTAATAGTTTCAAAATAAGTTGTTAATTGTAAGTATTAATAATTACATAAGCCAAATATTGGCATTCCCAAAAGTCATTTCTTGTTGGTTTTGGACATTTCTTTCTCTTTTTTTTCTTGAATATTTTCATTTGAACACGACTTCACTTAAATGTGGGGATTGAGGCTCAATCTGACTAGAAGGCCTCTTTCCTCCAGACTCCGTTCACTTCATACATTTCAAAGTTCTTAAAGTTAACACTCAGTTATGACCGAATTATGCTTTTCGTTTATAGCCATACCTTACATACCAACTTCATTTGTTCTCATCATTCCTGGGAGAGGGATCAGAAAGCTCTTCGCAGGCTCTCGGTTCATCTGAAACCGAGCTGCAATAGGCCTGTTCAGTGAACTGGGGCGTCTTCGAAAAGCCTGTTTATTTCAGGAACCGTGCCACTAAAAGCTGCATTATGTAGATAAACCACACCCAGGCGGATGTTTGAAAGCCTTTATTTCTGATTATGTAGCTGCTTCCAACCGATTGTCAGTGAGCCAGAGAGTTTATCTCGGCGACATTCAGGAAAACATCCGAACGCCAAGCAGCAAGACCCCATGCAGGGGCCTGAACCCAGAACTGATAAGATGGGAGGATTTAGGGCTGGAACAAAAATGCAAAGTAGAAAACAGAGTTTGAGTTTAGTTTGTATTTAAAGAAAAACTGGGGATGATTGGAGGGGGGGCTCCTGTAGGAACAATTGGGGAGGGAAGCAAATGGAAGGCTGAGCATAGAGGAAATCCAACAAAATACAGAAATAAATAGCAAATCTTTAAAACAAATCCAATATTTAAACAAGAAATCCCTGAACTTACAGAAAGAATACGGTGAAAATAAAGGAAATAATCAAACTGAGAAATCAAAACCCAGAGCAACTGAACATCTTAGTGCAAAGCAGCAGAGCTTTAATTTAACATTCATTTAAATCAAGGAATAAAATTGTTTCTTGTGCAACAGAAAACGTTTCAAGCCTCTTCAGGTTGTTAGTGAATCTTTAGAATAAATAAATGGTGGTTTATTTATTCCTTCACCTTAGAAAGAGACTAAACTTGAAATAAACTCAAGTTTTTACATCTGAATACCCCGATAATCATATAAAGGTTGTACAACCTTTAGTTTGTACAAAAGTACTTCCTTGCTGCTTATCTTCATAAAACACGTTAGTGCTCTGTGCAGTTTGTTTTACCCCGACTCCCTGGTTCTCTCAATGTCACGCAGTTTCACACAGAAAAGGTCAAACCAGTTAAAAACTGGTCTTGCTGAGGGAGCTTTGAACAAGAAAAAACAAAACAAAAAAAACGGCAAAAGATCAGAGATAGCAACCGCATGTTTCTAGATAAAAGTCGTCATTGTGATTTCTTTATCCTTCATCCACGTGTCAACAAATGCCAAACCAAGAAGTGTGTGTGTCCAGAGCTGACAGGCAAAACGTTTCTCAGCACTCTCACACTGAGGCTGCAGATGGAAAATTCTTCACATTTCTTTCCTCTGACGTTTAGGGGCGAGCGGAAACGTGGCCTCAGGGTCCATTTAAGAGAAACGGACCTGGAATTTTGACAGAAGGAGGCGGAAAAGAAGTGCGGTCAAAACCCACAGCAGAACATATCCATGGTTCTGTTCCAAGCAAGAACAGGGGTCATCATGTAGACAACAGCTGCCCTGTAGCACGTAGCTGACCAGGAGGGGGCGCACATACACAAGAGACAGTGTTGGCCAACAAGTGATAAGTGCAAATTGATATTTATCCTGAGAAATGTAACTTAAGTGCAGAAACGTTCTGGTCAATCCCAACTCTTTGAAGAAATCTTCAAAAAAAAACAAAAAAAAAAACTCCTTGGTAACAGACAGTCACGATCATTAGTTTGCAAAACCGATTTAATCTTCATTGACTTGATCGTCTGAATTGTTGGGTCTCCACTTCTTTTGTACAAGACGTCAAGCTGTGAGTCGAGTAGCTGCCTTTCTCTTTCAGTCCCATTTGCCACGTCAATGTTTCCCTGACGGCTGTGTCTTCCCACCGAGGGGACAGGTGTGGGACAGAACAACGTCGATCATATTCTTTATTATGGGAGTCTGCGGGTGGAGGCTGTGTGGCAGGTGGTGGGCCAAGCACATCTCCCAGGCGTCCAGTACCTGGACGTTCACCCCTCTGAATATTTCCCTGAGGACCTTGTAACACTGGAGGGCGTACCAGTCGCTGCTGGTCCATATCTCATTGAGAACTGACCCTTTGGGATTAGAAGTCCTGATGATGACCAGTGTGTCTGGAGCTCTGGTCAGCAGCTGCACCACTGCCCTCTTTATGTTGAGCAGACGTCGGATGTAGACCTCGATGGGGAAGGAGGTGAAGTGTGCCCAGACGCTAATCACCACGACGGTGTCCGGGCCGCCGGCCACGGTTCTCAACTCGGTGGCGATGTGACGCGTCTCAATGGCCAGCATGGGGGTGTAAAGGATGGGGGTGCCGTGGCATCGGTACGTCAGCAAGATGTTGTTTTTGAAATCCAAGGCCATGAACGGTCCTGCCCTCCCAGGACTTTTCAGGTCAAAGATCTTGAGATCTGGAATTGTAGGAAAGAACAGATCAGACCGCGGCGTGACGCGGCCTCAGCCGACGGCGGACGTTCCTGCCGCGCGCCTACCTGGGGTTGTTGCAGTTAAAAATTCAAAAAACTGTCTGACGGTGGAGTCTCCGTAGAGGTGGACCACCTTCCCTTTCAGACACTGGGTTCTCGCCGAGGCGTTGTTAAACTGACGGACTGTGGTGCCGTCTAATGCTCGCCACTCTCCCTGGTAGTAATAACCAGCCGGTTTCACCTTCACAATTTCATTGGTCCCATCTGGAAGGTAAACGGGGAGGTTAAAACTTTCTTTTGTCTCTGATTGTAACTTTTCACCTTTAACCTTTGCAAAGTTTCACCAGTAACTTCTACTACCGTGGCTTCTGTTACTGGGCACCGATTCAGATTGACCTTCTGCTAGCGCCGTAGCTTCATGCAGCGGCTTAGCACCACGATGCATTAAAGATCTGCTGCTGTCGTATCAACCTCCCAGACCTCTCAGGCCCTTTGGTTCTGGTTCTGCTCTGCATCTCCAGAACCAGAACCAAGGGAGGAGAAGCAGCGTTCAGCATCAATGCACCACAAAATCTGGAACAAACTACCGGAAAACTGTAAAACAGCGGAAACCCTGACTTCCTTTAAATCTCGACTGAAAACCCACATGTTTAGAGTTGTATTGAAATATAACCAATTATGAATGTAATGATGGAACTTGACTTAAATGTCATGTGTCGATTGTTGAGTCTATGTTGCATTACTTTGTGTTTCGGTGTTTATGATGCGATGCACTCTGAAATGCCTTGCTGCTGAAATGTGCAACACAAATAAAATGTGATTGATTGACTGACGCTAAGATTCAAGAGATGGCTTCACCCCGGATAAATAAATAATGTCGTCTGAAAATAACATTAGTAGTGTAGTGTTTCCAGTTCTGTTTATTTCTTCGTTATTTCATCACCCTACGTTTAGGTCAGTTTCTTTCGTGGTTCCAGTTAAGTTACTAAGTCTTTCTCGCTTGCCCCCATAGTGTTCCTAGCTTTTCCTATCTGGTTACTTTAGGGCATGGATGTTACATCTGCATCCATGCCCAGTTTTTTATTTTTTTTAAGGTTTTCATAAGCACTTTGAACTGCTTTGTCACTGAAATGTCCTGAACAAACGGAATGAAATTAGTCACCACACCGTCACAGACAGAAACAAGAGAAAAAGAGGATGTTTTGACGACGACGGATGGACGTAAAGCGACTTTTACCTTTAAGTTTGGGTGAAACGTTGATGCCGGAAGGCCCCGATGGCGGAATGGAGACCTTCATGTTGACGTTGCTGCAGCAAAGATGAGCAAATGATGAGAGTCACGGGATGTGATTCTGCATTGGAATCCTAGCAGCTGCCTTTTCTTTTGTCCAATGTGTTGATAAAACCATCTGCATGTGTCTAATTCCAACCGGGCCGGCCTCCCATTTCAAATTACATTCAGCAAGTCGAAGAGGAATTTACAAAACCTCAGAGAGAAACCAACGTGCCTCTCTTACGATGAGGTCTATTGGCGCTAAAAGACAATCTGTATCCAGTACCGCGTCTCGCGACTGACGTGCAGAGAGATAGTATCTTCTTTCTTTGTCTGCATTCGGCATTTCTTTTCTCACACTTCGATCTTTCAGGATTGTCAAACATCCATTTGTGCCTGAGGTCTTTCCCACCCAAAGTCATTTTCTTTTTAGTAAGGAATGTTTTTGTTGTAATACCACATAGTACAGAAGCCGTAAACTGAAAACTTAAAACTTATCTGACGAGACATTCTCCGTTTGGCTGGGGTCATTTTGTACAAGATAAAAGGCATTTAAAATGAAAATGAACAGCAAAAAGTTCCACTTTGTCTTGTCAGACTTCTCGCAAAAGAATTTGAGCCAACACTTTAAGTAGGCCAAACTAATACCGTGATTATAGAGATTTATTTTTGAGCCACTTAGGGATGCGGTTGCCTTTCATTACTGCATTACCCACATAGGTATTTAGCATTCCCAGTAATGATCCAGTACTCTGACAAGAAGGGCGGTGCACAAACAAACGTTACGTTATAAACTCTAATCCCTGTGAGACAGGCCAGACCGTTGCGCAACACCTCTCTAAAACTCAAACTGCAACACAAATCATCATAATGGATTGTGGGAATTCATTACGATGAAGGGAAGCGGAATGCGTTTGCCAAGCTGATGAGGTTTCTGCAGAGCCAGAGCCAAACGTCACGTCGCACTCACCGCTGAAAGAGCCGACTTTCGTGGGATTCCGGTTTGAAACGGAATCCTCCTTTGGAGTGGGTGGTCCTGTTGTCACAGCTCAGTTTCTGCGGCTTGTAGCAGAACCAGGGCTCGCCCGTGTGGAGGTCAGTGTAGTTGCACAGCTTCTCTTTGGGACCCTTGAGGCACAAGTTGCACGCAACTGTCTCTGTGACGGCGCCTGAGCGAAAGACGCTAAGAAAATATGCCCTGTCTGGATTCTCCTGGGTCACTTTTGCCAAGACTGTGATCGCCTCACTGGGGTGAACCAAGGACACCTTTTCGGAGCAAAGACAGAACCAAAAAACAGAGATATTAAACCATACATTATTACAAATTACATTATTGTATGTTCAGGGGTGTGAAAAAGTGATTTGCCTCCTTATTCCCCATTTATGGATGTTATTCATTGATCAGAGTTCCATAAACTGTATTTGAGGGAGAACACACTTTTTCCCAGCAAAGTCATAGCTGCGCACTAAAAAGCAAATCAAATGTATTTCTGACTGTGAAGCCAGCTTCAAATGTTCACATTTTCATTTCTGTTTCTGCATTCAGAGCTTTTTACTGTGCTGCCTATGGAAAAGCGAAACCAGGGTGATCCACATCCACGTCACCGCGACCCGTGTCGTAAAAGCTTTTGAGTCTCACCTCAACTTGTGCGCTTCCTTCCCAGGGCAAAGCGAACACGGCGGTGTAGGAGCCGTTGCGGTGATCCAACACTTTCCCCGCCACGCCCGCCGACGCGGCGCGGTTCTGCAGCCGGGCGTAGAGCAAGTCTCCTCCAGACTTCCTGGGGCGACCGCGGAAGTCGGAGATTTCTACCAGAACCTCCAGCTGATCCCCGACGTGCCAACTTCCCCCTCCTCTCCGCGGCAGAATGGTGAAGGTGCTGCGAGCCGGATCGCTGGTGTCGTTCAGGGAAAAGTCAGGCGGCACAGGCGGCGTTTCGGGCCAGGCGATGGCCTCCTTCAACAAGCTGACCTCTGCGGCGTTTTCAGGTGACGCCGAGTGGAAGGAGCAGACGCTGGCTGGCTCAGTGGGATGTAACGGACTGATGGTTTTGGATACCGGCGCCATTATGTCAGTCATCTGAGGCAAAGAGATACATTTTGTCTTGAACTAGAAGAAAGTTTAGAGCTTGTACACATGAAGTGCCCTGCGATGACAGTTTCACTTCGAAAATCCTGATTACTTTAGGAAGTTGAAGTCTCCGTGTGAGAATGAAACATGCAGCACTTTTCATGTGGCATTTCCTGTCCTGTTGCTATGGAGACAATACTCTTCAGTTTCTCTAAATGCTTTTAATGAAGATGTTCCAATCCTCTCTGTCTTAAAGTCAAGAAATAAATGTCTTTGCTTTATTGTTTTGTCTTTTCTACATTTTATAAATTCTGAGTAAGTTTGGGAAAATGATCCGCTCTCAAACAAATTTAGACATATATAGACCCTCCTGATTCTTTGCAATCTCACTGAAAGCTCTGGCTATAGCTAACGGATGCTAACATGAAAAAGCTCAAATATTCCAAATAGGACAACAGGTTCCCGCGGTTTTTTTCGTTTTGTCTCTTTTTTGTTCTGCTCTGGCTCCCTGTGGTCTGTTGATTTTTGAATGTTTTATTATTATTATTATTATTATTATTATTATTATTATTATTATTATTATTATTTGTCCATTGACAAATTGCAGGTGGAGCTGATTAAAACGACTTCCTGCGAAAGAATAACAAAGAAAAAAAAAATCAAGGTGATTTTGAGCTGAGATTTTAAACAAATTTGAATCAGGAACACGGTCATGAAAAATATTATTTGTAAGCTGATAAATTTAGCTTTACCTGGTTTTTGGAAAGTGCAAATAATTTTTTTTTTTTTTTTTTTGGTCACTTATCCTTATTCCTGTTCAATCGACCATATGAGCATTTCCTTTTGAACTTAAGATAAGGCAGACATGTTGAAAAAAAAAAAAAGCAAAATGGACGGAGCGTGTACACACCTTTCTGAAGATGCAGAGTTTCTGTGAAAGCAAAAGACAACGCATAAGTTCAAATACATCCCAGGAACAATTTATGAATGTGAAAGCTACGGCAGGTTAGGTGAACAAAGAAAAAAAAAAATGTACACACCCTTAATCCAAAGCCCAGTCTTGGACGTGGAGGTGCAGAAGAACAAAGAAAAGAAATAATCAGTCTTGACGGAAGGGTGGGACAGAAAAACCAGAAGATTTTGCAATCTTGTTTGTGTCGGACCCCCGGCACAAACAAGATGGCAGCAAGAGGGTTGGAAAACGAGAGTTAAGAGTTTCACCAAATTACCAAGAGAAGTTAGTAAGAGACAGTTAGAAAGACAAGGATGACATGATTCGAGTTTAAGGACCAAATGGCTTCTTTTCCCGTGACATGACGTCTGTTCAGAGCATCAGTAGGGGTCAGAGGTGTTTCTTTAATTGATTAAAATATTTGGGTTTTCTTCCTTCTTTAGAGGACGAATTGGCAAACTTAAACTGACAGAACCACTGCTTTGTTTGTTCTCATCTGATTATATTCACAAAGGGCAAATGGAGCCCAACTTCTTGACAGAACGGCAATAAACAAATTTCTCTCAGGTCGTTGTGGGCGGCTCCTGCAAAGTGGGTGGCGTCGCGCGCCGTGACGTGGGCACAGCGATCACGTGCGTTTCCGAGGCTGTAAACATCGGCGCAGTTTTACTTATCGGAAGGTTAAAAAATGACCGGCGTGGGCCGAGAACAGCGTGAAGGATTTCGTTGGAGCGTTTCAGAATCGGCCCAAACGTTTCCCTTTTCTGCCGAGATCGGAACACGGTCACCCCCAAGACAGCGGTTTGGAGCAGAAGCAGGAGAAAGTCAAACGGTGCTTATGAGATTAGAGCAAATGAACAAAGCGTGCCAAGCACTCACCCCGCCGAGTATGCAGCTGCTGTGATCGCTGACGTCCGTGTAGTACAGCATGAACGACACCACGGATAAAACCATGACGAGAAGGACGGAGCTGCACTTCACGAGGCAACGGTTTCTGGGAGCTCGGCCTTCGTTTAGCAGGGGCGTCTTGATTCCACTCTGCATTAAGAGGCAAACGCATAAAACACACACACAAAAAAAACATTTCCTTGTACATTTCCAGTCTGTTGGCATGTACTGAGGGGATTCGACAAAATGGATCATAAAGAAACAAAGGTACTGTGTTCGAGCCGAGCCATGTTAGTTAGTTGAACAAATGCTGCCACGACAATGCATTTTATAAGATGCACAACAATGTATCTTCCGTCCTTTAACTGCCCTTAAGCTGCATTTGCGCTAAAAGTTGAAGACGAAACGGTCCCTTCAAAAGAAAAGCATCACAACTCAAACGGGAACACCATTGGCGAAACTAATTAAACATGATGGGCAGGAACCTTCAAATGACCTACTAGTAAGTCATTTGAACACTGCAGTCAACATTTTGTCCACATACTCATACCAGTCAAGGTTTGGACTTGAGAATATGGGAAATGTCGCCATCTGGTTAGTCGGGGGAGACTAAGGTAAAAGCGCGGGGAACAGTACAGGAGCATGGCGGGAAAAAAACGGTAGGTTCCCGGCCAAAACGTCGGCGAGTGTGTCGAGTCTGCAAATAGGTCCTTGTATGTAATCTTGACCTGTTGTCATGTTTGTTCCGTATAATATGGAGACGATGCGGCTCAAACAAAGAGTCAGATTCACATGTTATAATGTTGACTTTAACTCTTCTTTTAGAAATTTGAGGTAGTTTCTTCGAGCTATGACTTTACACAAATTACACACTCAGTTGGTCTGCTATAGCAGTGGTCCCAAGAATACCCTGTGCATCACTTCGGGAGTTATTGTTTCTGATCAAATGACCAATCTATAAAAATATAAATGACTGAGAGATCTTTGTTTGCTTTCGGGATGCATGTTTCTTTCATGTCTGGAGGAGCAGGAAGCGTGACAAATTGACAACAAACAGAGTTTGTCTGTCCCTGGTAAAACATTAAAGGTTGAGTTGAGAGTTTATGACCCAAAGACACAGGACCTTGAGAACTACGCCTGAGGACAAAAGCTGCATAGAGATAGGAGAGCAACAACCCTCCAATCACATGAAAATCACAAGTGAAAGCGTCCCACTCATGAACATCTCCATTCCTGAAGAAAATCCCGTAAAACCCCTAAACGGGAATTTGGACCACCAAACATGTCCGATGATGTAGAAGCAATAGTGATTGTTTGTGAACTCATTTTAAGAGATAAGAGACGAAATAAAATGAAAAAAAAAAAAAAAACGTTGGAAAACAGACTGCGGGAGCAGCCGCTCTGATTTGCTGCACTATACACCAAAATTGGGTGTAGTGAAGAAGATGACTCTGAACCTTCAGAGTAACATAAAGACAGTTACAAAGTCGGCCTTCTATCGCCTGAACAATATGTCCAGGATTAAAGGACTAACGTCTAGGCAAGATGTAGAGATACCCATCTTCGTCGCATCCATTAGTGGAATAGTGTCCTCGAAGGCATGACTAATCAAACCTGTCTGATCTGCTGCTGCTCGCATCCTCACTAAAACCAGGAACATAGAGCGTATAACACCAGTTCAAAAGTCCTTCAACTGGCTCCCTGAAGCTCAGAGAAAAGGCTTTAAAGTGCTTTTGTTAGTTCATAAATCACTGAACGGCTTAGCACCACAATACATTAAAGATCTGCTGTTGTTGCATCAACCTTCCAGACCCCTCTGGTCTTCTGGTTCTGGTTCTGCTCTGAGTCCCCAGAACCAAACCCGGAGAAGCAGCATTCAGCTTCTGTGCACCACAAATCTAGAACAAACTTCCAGAAAACTGCAAAACAGCTGAAACACGGAGTTCCTTTAAATCTAGACTAAACACCTTGCTGCTTAGAGTCACGTTTGAAACATAATGAGCAACACATTACTTTGACGATGCCACCCGTGTTTGAGCACAAAGACGGCACAGGCAGAAAGTGACTCTTAAAACCACTGTGTTGTGCAATATGTTTGCTAAATCTACCTTAAGCAATCGTTAATAAAAGGAGTCTTATAAATCAGTCAGTATCTGTGCTGTTGCTGTAATTTGATGGTTGTAATGAGTCAAGATAAAAGTATTGTAAAACTTGTGGAAGACGATACGCTCAAGTCAGAGTCGAGGTTAAAGGTTAAAGCCCTACCTGTAGGTCGATAGCATAACACAGTTATGATGTAGACTGAATAAAAGATTTTTTTGATTTACCTTTGCTTTGATTTCCATCGTCGTTCTCTCTTTGTCACGTCCACAGAGCTGCTTGCGGATCGGTGCGTGTGTCTCTGTCTCTTCCTGCCTCTTTCCTATCAGGGTGTAACCAGCTCTTACAGCCTGTCAGAGTATGAGGCAGAGCCTCAGGACGAGAGGTTCTGCTGCGAGAGCTGCCAGATTGTTTTTGCCTTCTCATTTGCATTCCTTCAGTTCCCGAAACTTATCCCCCCAGCTCATTCCTTGGACTTTGGTAACCCGCTTCTGCCTCACCACCTCCCTGCTCACCTTCCTGAAACTTTTCACCCAAACGCTTTCTTTACAACGCGCTGCTCAATTCCTTGCAGCCCTTCATTTGTTTCATCGTCGTGGTAATTCAACAGCACAGGCAAATACAGAAGCAGGCGTTCCATATATGGTAACTCCAACAGCTTAGCTTTACACAAGATGTTACTATTTTTGTACACAGCTGCGAAAGCGTCTGCACATTGTTACGTCCACCAGGCTCGTTTGGTGGGGTAACATTAAAGGAGACCCACACGAGGATTACCACATCTAGTGAAAATTGACTTTATTAAAGTACACTAAAAAATATAACAACTGACAAAAAATACCTGAAATGAGAAACCAAAATAAGTTAATGAAAAAACCCATAACTAACCAGAAATAAGCAAATGCAAGACAAAACCCAACAAAACCTAATCATAAGATACAAACCAAACCAAATGGAGTTCTGAGGGGAGAGAGGAGAAAAGCCTGCCTTTGCTGCATGCCCAAAGGGCTTTTAAAGCAGCAGAGCAATAGATCAGGGCAAAACATGACACCTGCAGAAGCCCTGCCTCTATATCCCTACAAGGACAAAGGGCAGAGACCCACTGCAGCCGTAACAACATTGTTGTTACGGCTTCTTGTTACGGCTTCTTGCAAGATGCCGTAACAACATTGTTGTTACGGCATCTTGCAGATGCGTCTACCTGAAGAAGTATAAAAACTCAGCAGAGTTTTTATACTTCTGCTGAGTTTACACTTCCTGATAAAATACCATTTATTTTATCAGAAAATAAATGGTAGAAACTATCAATTCCCTATCACAGTGTCCTATTTTCAAAACCGGATGTGACCGTTACAGGTTCGAGTCCCGGTCGTTTGACCTTTCCCCCGCAAGTCTTCCCCATCTCTCATAGCCTGCTTTTTTGTTGGATCACTGTTAGTTGAGCAAACAAACTCCTTAAAAAAAAAAAAAAAAAAAAAAAAAAAAATTAAAAACTAAAAACTTTAGCATTTAAGTCCAGATTTTCTGGACTCAGTGTCTAAAACCTGCATCCAACATATTCAGGTAGCTTTTTTACTGAGAGAATGAATGCACATTTCTTACCTGCTCATTCAAAAGCATTTACCAGCAATGTGCCTTTGTATGTTTGGGGCCAATATGGATGATAAAACCCAGCTGCGTGGTGCTTAAATGTCTATAAAATCATGAAAACTGACATTTTAGAAACGTGAGTTTGGATGTTTTAGATGTCCAACAGGCCTTCACAGAAACCTGCTGTAAACTAAGGTGCGTTTTTATTGTCAGTCAATAAACAGAAGAGGGGAAATGTGCCAACTCAGGACATTGTTCACTCACTACATGGGACAATTTTACTGGGAGGAAGCAGTCACACATGCACTCACCAACCAATGCAACCGGGGCCTGACTAACTTACATAACCAGGACAGAAGTGACTGAAGTTCTTTCACTGCAATAGGTGGAATGCAGAAATGTCGTCACAGGAAGACTTAAAGACTTTTGAGTCTGTTTAGTTTCCCGGATCCAGTCACTTCATTTGGTTGTTTCTCTTATTTCACAGTGGTTATTAAATCACAGATGTTTTGCACTTTAATTTTAACCATAATGTCAAAAAAACCCCTACAAATTGAGCGTGTTCAGTGTTGCGTTGACGTTGATGTTCAACAGGCCTCAGGGTGAACATATTGAATACTCATTGGGCAAATGAGTATTTTTATTCTTCCTGAAGTGAATGCTTTGTTAAACTTTTAGATTTATGGATCGATTCTTTCCTGTTTTCAGAAAAACAACCACTGGCACAGATCATCGTAAACCAACTGGAATGATTGAGTGATCATTACAAGCACGCAATGATCACACAAGCACTGAAACCAGCTAGCCATGCAAAGCAGGAGAACAAGAGTGAGTCTATGTACCACCCTGTCGAGACGTTTGTGTTGTGCTGCAGGTACGGTATGTTACACTGGGCTCGCTTCAGTTGTGGAGTTAGCCCAGTGAACGTACGTAGAGGAACTGGAACTGCTGGGTTCAAATTCTGCACCCACTTCAAAATAAAAGCACCAAGACAAACGTCTAAATACTTGAAGAAATTGTAGCAGTAGATAACCGAAACTTCATCACAGGTGAAACTTTATTCAACTGAAAGTGTACAAAACAGTGCTAAACTTTTCCAAGCTTAACTAAGATGCTAAATTAAAAATTTTACTCCACTAATAGCACATTAGTGGAAGTATACCTACCGCTGAGAATCAGGAGTATTTGCCAGGAACTGACCAGGTCAGCATGGCTGATGCTGATAGGAAAACTGCAGTCCTTCCACCAGGGGGCGTTTGATAACCAAAGAAGTCGAGGGGTCAGGCCTCGCAGTTTGTTCACCTTCGAATCAAAATAATTACATTCCAAGTTATAAATGAAACCAGAGAAAAAATGTGATTATTGCAGGACAATGACCCCAAGCAAACATCAAGCCTGGTTTTGGAACAGGTAAAGCAGAATCCTATCACTGGGTCACACATAACACCTGTAACAACACTCAGACAAATAAATTGTTCATTTTATGAAATAACTTACTCTGCACGGAATGTTTTGTTGTTTTTAAGTGTTTCCGTTTACAGACTGGTGTACGAACCATAATTAGCGATCAGTAGATTACACATTATTGGATAGTTGTTATGTCCAGGTGAGCGCTAGATCGCATCACAGTTAATCGCTTTAACAATGGCAAAGCAGTCAGACAGCGTCTGAAAAGGAAAGTAGTCTGAATTCTTCATTACCAAAGTTCCACTTGCTCCTGTACTGCCAATAAGTTTGTGCAATTTGTTTTGAGGAATGCACTTACAGGGTTATGGATGGATGGATGGATGGATGGATGGATGGATGGATGGATGGATGGATGGATGGATGGATGGATGGATGGATGGATGGATGGATGGATGGATGGATGGACATTGACCTGTCAAGGTGATTGTTGCAAGTATCCAGAGCAGAACAACATTTGCATGTCAGGGTCCTGACAGGAGCCATTATGTAACAACACCTGTCTGTCAATCCATACTCAAAAATTGTTTCCTGTTTTACATGATTAAATGAAGGTTCTGTTTTCCTTTCATAGTTTTCTGTGGAACAAAAACATTTTTCTCATAGAAGGTAGTCTTGGGGGTTGTTTGGGCTCCGCTGCATCAGCTTGAACAGGGTTAACCACTTAAAAAAAATAAAAAATTAACAGTAGTTTTTTTGACATTGGATCATACCAAGTCACAAATCACATCAGAGTGACAGTGGTGCCATATTGTTTTCTTTATTTTATTTTTTTATGCCAAGTCAAACATAACCTCTGTTCTTTTCTACAGTGGTGCAAACATGAAGGTTTGCATTCCAGCTTCTGGAGCTGCCAACATTACAGTTTCAGCAAATCCAAAAGGTAAAACACTGTTTAACACTGATGCCATATTGAATTCTTAAATTAGCATCATTTTGTCTGCACAACATTTATTTAGTTTAGAGAGAAATGCACCATCAGTTTTGCCGTTTTATTTAGTAAATAAAACCAGTATTTTAGATACAGCAGGTGCAAAAGCTTTACTGCCAGAACATTTCCAAGCAGATGGATTTGGTTTCTTATTATTGTTTTTTAGGTTCCTTAGTCCTCTCACTTGTTTTTTTTTTTTGTTTTGTTTGTTTGTTTTTTTTTTTGTTTTTTGTTTTTTGTTTTTTTCAACTGTGCTTCAAATAATCCAGAGAAAGTTGCAAATGTTCTGAGGACCGAACCCTCTGGTTACTACTACAACGGTGTCTGGCGATCACCTGATGGAACCACAGTCCGTCGGCTTGACACCTCCGCCAAAATGAGCCGCTGCCTGCCTCGTCGGGCTGCTGATGACGCTGAAGACAGTGGAAATTGCTCTTATGCTACTTTCCGAATCGGAAGCAGCAATCAGAAGCCGCTCGAGGACAGGACCGGCGTTTCCTTCTGTGCAGTCCCATTCTGTTCGGGATCCTTCTCAGAGTGTGCAGACTATGACTGGTTTCGAGCACAATGCCAAGGAGCATCATTATGATATCCTTTCACGAATATACATAAATTCACTTGTAACGACCAGCATTTTATAAAATGAAATGCTCTTTATTGGAGCATTTATACGGAGCAAAGAAAAAAAAAAAAAAAAAAGAACTTCACAATTTATGTCTTTGTCCATTAGGTTTGCCATTTTGAACTCCATAGAAATGTTTGTTTTTTTCATTGCTGGCAATAATGTCATGACGTCAGTTTTTTCCAACCACTTCATTACATCCAGCGATGCAAAGTCCAGCTGGTCAATAGCCCTCTTATCTACATCCTGAGACGTCTACATCTCCCTGGATACAGAAACAGCTGAAGGGTTTATATCACATTCAAAGTGTATGATTTGTCAAAGTTCTTACATTTTACCAAATTGTAAGAACATTTTGGTAAAATGCTCTTACTAATTCAATCAGTTTGAATGAAAATGATTAACTCTCAAAACAGAAAGAATGAATCATTTATTGATGCAGAAGTGGAAATGCAATCTCATCAGTCAACAATGAGAGTCCTGGTTAGCACACGCTGTTGTTTTACAAGAAAAGAGGGTGGGAAAAATTAATAATGTCTAGTTCAGCTCGGAGAGGAACGGCAGAGACGTGTGGCCGACGATGCAGGTAAATTAGAAAGATTAACTAACATTTCTCTCATCTTTTGTAAGGATCAATTCCACTTATTGTAGATTTAAAGAATACAGAGCCGTTATTCATTCTGTCGAGAGAAGACGATTTACCAGCTCTTATTTGGAATGATAGTTGCTCTTGAATTTGAGGAAAACGTAGGTTGCCAAACAAGATTGTCTCGCCGTCTTCTGGCTTTCCGTGTATTTATCGAAATAAATAATGTGTTTTTAGCCAACCTCAGGGAGAAACTTGTTGCTTTCAGAATTTCGCCGGCAGAAGAGTCCGAATTCTGCTCTTATTGTGAAGTATTTTTGCATGATTTGTCGAGTTATGGTCATTCTCGCTCTACAAAGCATTCCGTTTTCTTCTCAAAGCAATGGCTTTATTGAGTTAAAATTGTTTTTGCTTTCATTTTATACATAAGGCAGAGTCAGCTTGATCTTTAACACCTGGAAAAGCTCATGAGACAAAAAAAAAAAAGTTACATTTTGTTTGTGATGAAAGTAAAATATGTTTCATATTTCCAGATAGAACCTGTGTTTATACAGTAATATGTCTCGTCCTGGAAAGTAAATATAAGCTTAACCTCATATGAATAGAAAGTAGGAAAAATGTCTTTGTTATTCTTGGGCGTTTCAGGCTCAATGATGAGTTTAATAGGTGGAAATACGTTTTGAGTGATTGTGAAGTGTGCGTGTCTGAAGCGTAGGAGTTGGTCATGACCAATTATTAAACGTGCAGTTTCATAATTTAAACTGAGTGAGAAATTCATTTTCATGATCTGAAACCAAAGTCCAGAGCCGGGCTGGACCTGGTTCCGTCACTTCTTCTTGAGGAACTTCCTGTGGGCGGAAGTTGCAGTTCCCAATTATGGAACTGCACGTTTAATAACGATTTTTTTTTTTCATGCTTTCCATGCTTGCTGCTGTGAAAAGATTCAGCCATGTGGCTTTACATCTGACTCCACCATGCCACCATGGCCGTGCCCTACGGAGAAAAGTCTGCACTTCAAAGCTTCCATTCTTCCTTTATGCCTCAGTGAGACGTTTTAGCTACGTTTCTCTGTACTTTCACTTTCAAACCTCTAACTTTCCCTCCTGAGTCTCCAATACTGCAATTAGACCGTGTGTGGTAACAGCGCTGTGACAATAGATGAGTAATTAGATTCCTGAAAGAAAAGATATCGACTTTACTAACACCTTCGCTTTGAAAGCAATCATTCCAATCGCTGATGATGAGTCTAAGATTGGAAGCTCTCCTTGCCATCTTCAAACCTCTCCACATATTTTTCATATATTTGGGGGCTCTAGTTGGAACATTACTTCCTGTCAAATAAACATGTATTTTAAATCTAAAGTTAAAACTTTAGATTTAAAGTTTTAACTTTAGTTGTACTTCGTGCTTACAAAGTCTTTATTTACCCTCAACCACGAGTAATAGTTGCACTAGCACGAGCTCCGTCCAGCCGGAACAGGAATGAGTCATGTCACTAAGCCTTTCCAATTTGAACTGGAGCGTAGGCCTGTCACGATAACAGATTTTGCTGGGCGATAAATTGTCTCAAAAAATTATTGCGATAAACGATAATATTGTTTGAAGACCTTTTTACATTGATTTAATGGAAATTACGTAATAATACGTGCGATTTCCTACCAAAGAAATCGTACTTTACTTTCAAAAGAACACTTAACACTGGGACTGATACACAAAATAAATAAAACAACCAAAACCAAAAATAAAATAGATTCTTAGTTTCCATTAACAATAAATGTACTTGAATAAAAACTAAACAACATAAAACCAAAGTGGAAATAAACACTTTGGTAATAAACACTAGATTCAACCAAAAGAGTGCAGATTATGAAGTCTGTATAGTATGTTGCCCTTCAGTAATCATTAGATTTAAATAGAAAAGACATCCGACTGCCTGATGCAATAGTTCAAACTACAGGATTTTTATTACCCCGAACGACAATCTTAGAACGTTCTTCGTTCTGAGATTGTCACTAGTGTTGTGTGTTACGGTAGATTGTTGTGCCGCTCCGATCTAAATCAAGAATTTATCCATACTGGGAGCGTGACGCAACCTGTTAAATGTGACCGGTAGCCAATCAGAAAGCGCGGATTCTCTTCCTGATTTCTGAGGGGAAACACGGAGGGAATCCCGAACAGCTGACACGGCGCAACCCGAAGTCCAGCAGACATCGGAAACAACATGAATGTTTATTCAACAGTTCGTGCAAAGAAAATATAAATAACTAGGGGAGAAGTTGGAATGAAATTTAAATTAATTCTGGTCTTAATACCGAGGATTTCTGTCAGCTAATGTGTCTCTCAGGTTTTGATAATGGGCCGACAATCCGCGACATAAGATCGTACAGCGCGCGCTGGGCATTACACTAAGGAAGTAAGGAAGGGAGGAAGTGGAGAGCACCGGAGTTGAGCCTTTTTTCATTCAGTGTCATCAACAGTCAGAGAAAAAACAAGGAAGAAACGATATAGCTGATAATTACAATGAGGTCGATAGTTTTAATTTATCGTTCGATTAATTGACTTATCGTTTATCGCGACAGGCCTACTGGAGCGCGTTTGAAATTGATGGGAAAGTCGAAATCGCAAGGGGTGATGAAGAAAAGTGGACCAAACCGAGGAAGAGGAGAGAGTTGGCCTGAAGAAGTTGGTGTTTGTGCTGCTGCTGCTGCTGCTAACTTCAGCTTTGTAAATGAAGCAATTGAGTAGTTGACCTGCTGTGTGTGTGCTTTGGTCTTCAGAGCTGCTTAGTGGTCTGTGATTTCACATTCGTTACAGGCTTCAGAAGCAAAATAATGTCCTTATTTAACGGAGCTTCCAGTGCTGCTTGTCTCTAATGTTTCTTCCAGCGTGTTTCGCTCCCTCACTAGCCTGTGGCAGGGCTGAGGTGTTGGTTGTAGGGCATTTGGTTTTTGGCTTGTGAGGGTTGTGACCACCTGTTGCATCCCTTATCAATTTTTGCTTGTAAAAATGACTCAAAAGTCTTCTGGAGAGAAATGTTTATATGGAAGTAAATATGTGCCATCAGGATTTGAATAAAAAATGCCTCTGAAATTTGAACGTAAAAAAATTCTGTGTCATTATTTGTACGTGAAAAAAAATTCAGCGTCTAAAAATTCGCTGTAAAAAATTCAGCATCTAAAAATTCGCTGTAAAAAATTCAGCATCTAAAAATTTTTTAACAGCGAATAAAATATTCGCTGTTAAAAAATGGCAAGGTTACTTCAGGTCACAGACATTTCAACACCCAGCCAATCACAAGACGCCACGTCATGTAGAGGAAATACCAGCAGCACCGAGGCTGGCGACTATGGAGGCGAACGCTAACCCAACGGTGCGTTTAATGCTTTCAGAGGTCAGCGGCAAGATGGCGGAGAGTGCAGAGGCGCTGTAATGAGCTCCGGGTAGCGAACTCCCTAAATAAGTAGTTAAACATTTATGAAGTCCAGACTAGATACAAAAAAGGAGTACAGTCGTAATTAATAATAATAACAATAACTTAAAACGTCCAGTGATAACGGGAAAGATAACTACAAGCAAAAGAAAAAAAAAACGAGGATAATGGCTAACAGCAAAGCTAACAAGGCTCTGCTAACTCACGACTACTTTTTTTATTTTTTTTTTATTTATTAACAATTATACAAAACCACGTGGCATATACATACATGGAGAAGTCAAATTTTACAGGCTTAAGGCACACATACAACTAAAAGATAATATCAAAATATATAAGTTAAATAAATAAAATCAGTCAGACATCAAACATAGGGAGTACAGAACAAAAACAGAAAACAGAAACAGACAGAAAGAAGACAAAAGGGCTTTAGTTCTCAAATAAAGTCAGGTCGTTATAAGCATCCAAAAGTTTAATTCCTTCTTTGTTTTTTATCAGTTTTAAGGTCCTGAAGTGGTTTTCCATCAGAAGGTTTTTAAAGGCTGTAAAGTCTAGTTTTCTATTTCCCCATTTACAGCAGTGGATGAAGAATTTGGCGAGGGTCAGCAGATTGTTCAGAACCAGGTCGGTTTTTGTGTCTTTGTGGGTGATTCCGAATATTACCTCCTCTCTTTTTAAGGGATGATGTAGGGAAAGTTTTGTTGAGATCCAGTCCTGAAAGTTTCTCCAAAATGATGCAGTTTGCACACAATAGAAAAAAAGATGATCTGTTGTTTCAATGTCGTCGTCACAAAAGGTACAGATGTTAATGTCGAAGTTGAATCTTTGTCTTAAAAAAGTTCCCTGGATGGAAAAATGTTATTGAAAACTTTAAAATTAACTTCTTTAGCTTTAGGGCTCAGTCAAAACAAAACAGCACACATACACAGACTAAATCGTTACTGTACACCAAATAAGAAATGTTTGGTACAATTAATCATAAACCGATTACTTAAAAGGTATTTGTGTTTTGTTTCCTTATTGTCATTACATTATTCTAGATTTTAATCAAAGCTTCCAATACACCAGGCAATTCTCACAACATCTCATCTCACTGGTATCCCTCTGATCATGCTAAACATCTTTGAACGTCAACTTTAACATACTTTGTTTTTTTTAATAAGCTCTTTATTATTATTATTATCAACATATACACCAAACATGTAATCGGCCTCAAATGTACATAAAAACTGAAAAACCTGATGAAGCCGATCTTGGCTGCTTCCATACAGACAAAAAGGAGGAAAGAAAATAACAAAACAAAACAAAAAGACATACATTAGGGATTTTCCAGCAATTTCATAGTGATTATCATATCATACAGTTCTGTATCTTGACCTTTGTTCATGAATTTCAGCGATAAGAAGAGGTGGCAGAGTTCCTTATGAAAAAAGGGAAAGATGGTTTGGTTTTAAGGAAACGACATTTGTGTATGAAAAACTTGCCCATAATAATTATGACATTTAATAGAGTTTCAAATTTCCTTTCTTTTCTCATAGTTCCAAAGATAATATCATTCTTGAAAAAGTCAGGTAAGTTCGGGATTTTAGGAAAAAGCCAGTAGTGAATATCATCCCACAAAGCTTTGCAATAAACACAATCATAGAAAAGATGTTCAGTCGACTCAATATCACCATTACAAAATAAACAAGTGTTATCAATAGCAAATCCAAGTCTAAGGAATTCCTTAGAAGGGTAAACACCTGAAAAGATTGTGAAGTGGACTTCCTTAGCTTTTGGAGGAATGGGAAGATTTAAATAATTTCTTGTAATTTTTTCCTTCTGAGCTTTTGAAAAGAAATGCGATATAAAATTTGGATTGGATACAAACGGAAACACAGCACTAGTAAAGCATTCCCGAAGTTTTTTGTTTTTCAATTTCTTATCTGTGATACTGAGCCCATTAATCAATAGACCAGGAAGCTCAGCGGTTCTGTAATCAGGGATCTCATACAAACATTTAGCTGTAGATAAAATATTTGGGGGAACAACTTTAATAATCTTTTGAAAAACACTTTTATTTATTTGTAGGTTATATTTAACACTGAAGTCTTCAAAAGAGATAATCTTCCCATTATTTAATAAAGGCATGACAGACTAAACACCTTGTTCTAGCCAATTATGTACAAAGATTGATTTATTAATCATTTTTATGTAATGGCAATTCCACAGGGGAGTATTGTGTGGGCTATAGTTATGTTTATAGATTAACTTCCAATATAATTAAAAAAGAAATAAACTTGGATCTTTAAAGAGAACTGATGGGTGGCGACTTTCTCTACATGTATTTCCTCTACATGACGTGGCGTCTTGCGATTGGCTGGGTTGACGTCCACTGCGCATGTCTGTGACCTGAAGTAACCTTGCCATTTTTAACAGCGAATTTTTAGACGCTGAATTTTTAACAGCGAATTTTTTATCACAGAATTTTTTTTCACGTACAAATAATGACACCGAATTTTTTTACGTTCAAATTTCAGAGGCATTTTTTATTCAAATCCTGATGGCACATATTTACTTTCATAATAACCGAAACTTCATCATAGGTGAAACTTTATTCAACTGAAAGTGTGCAAAACGACGCTAAACTTTTTGAAGCTTAACTAAGACGCCAAATTAAAAGTTTTGCTCCACTATTAGCACATTAGTGGAAGTATAATTACCGCTGAGAATCAGGAGTATTTGCCAGGAACTGACCAGGTCAGCATGGCTGATGCTGATAGAAAAACTGCAGTCCTTCCACCAGGGGGCGTTTGGTAACCAAAGAAGTCGAGGGGTCAGGCCTCACACAGTTTGTTCACCTTCGAATCAAAATAATTACATTCCAAGTTATAAATGAAACCAGAGAAAAAATGTGATTATTGCAGGACAATGACCCCAAGCAAACATCAAGCCTGGTTTTGGAACAGGTAAAGCAGAATCCTATCACTGGGTCACACATAACACCTGTAACAACACTCAGACAAATAAATTGTTCATTTTATGAAATAACTTACTCTGCACGGAATGTTTTTTTTTTTTTAAGTGTTTCCGTTTAAAGACTGGTGTACGAACCATAATTAGCGATCAGTAGATACAATAACGTCACAACGTCAGTTTTTTCCAACCACTTCATTGCATCCAGCGATGCAAAGTCCAGCTGGTCAATAGCCCTCTTATCTACAGTCTGAGACGTCTACATCTCCCTGGACACAGAAACAGCTGAAGGGTTTATATCACATTCAAAGTGTATGATTTGTCAAAGTTCTTACATTTTACCAAAATGTTTTTACTAATTCAATCAGTTTGAATAGTAAAAGATACATTCATTCTCGAAAAAGAATGAATGTATCTTATCAGTCAAGAATCAGAGTCCTGGTTAGCACACACTATTGCTTTACAAGAAAAGAGGGTGGGGAAAAATAAATAATAATGTCTCGTTCACCTTGGAGAGGAACGGCAGAGACGTGTGGCCGACGATGCAGGTAAATTAGAAAGATTAACATTTCATCTTTTGAAAGAATCAATGCCACTTATTGTAGATTTAAAGAATACAGAGCCGTTATTCATTCTGTCGAGAGAAGACGATTTACCAGATCTTATTTGGAATGATAGTTGCTCTTGAATTTGAGGAAAACGTAGGTTGCCAAACAAGATTGTCTCGCCGTCTTCTGGCTTGCCGTGTATTTATCGAAATAAATAATGTGTTTTTAGCCAACCTCAGGGAGAAACTTGTTGCTTTCAGAATTTCGCCGGCAGAAGAGTCCGAATTCTGCTCTTATTGTGAAGTATTTTTGCATGATTTGTCGAGTTATGGTCATTCTCGCTCTACAAAGCATTCCGTTTTCTTCTCAAAGCAATGGCTTTATTGAGTTAAAATTGCTTTTGCTTTCATTTTATACATAAGGCAGAGTCAGCTTGATCTTTAACACCTGGAAAAGCTCATGAGACAAAAAAAAAAAAGTTACATTTTGTTTGTGATGAAAGTAAAATACATTATGTTCCACCTCCAGATAGAACCTGTGTTTATACAGTAATATGTCTCGTCCTGGAAAGTAAATATAAGCTTAACCTCGTATGAATAGAAAGTAGGAAAAATGTCTTTGTTATTCTTGGGCGTTTCAGGCTCAATGATGAGTTTAATAGGTGGAAATACGTTTTGAGTGATTGTGAAGTGTGCGTGTCTGAAGCGTAGGAGTTGGTCATGACCAATTATTAAACGTGCAGTTTCATAATTTAAACTGAGTGAGAAATTCATTTTCATGATCTGAAACCAAAGTCCAGAGCCGGGCTGGACCTGGTTCCGTCACTTCTTCTTGAGGAACTTCCTGTGGGCGGAAGTTGCAGTTCCCAATTATGGAACTGCACGTTTAATAACGTGCAGTTATTAAACGTTTGTGAAGTGTGCGTGTCTGAAGCGTAGGAGTTGGTCATGACCAATTATTAACCGTGCAGTTCCATAATTGTTGGTCGTAGCACGGCTTGGGGATGATTTTTTTTTTCATGCTTTCCATGCTTGCTGCTGTGAAAAGATTCAGCCATGTGGCTTTACATCTGACTCCACCATGCCACCATGGCCGTGCCCTACGGAGAAAAGTCTGCACTTCAAAGCTTCCATTCTTCCTTTATGCCTCAGTGAGACGTTTTAGCTACGTTTCTCTGTACTTTCACTTTCAAACCTCTAACTTTCCCTCCTGAGTCTCCATTACTGCAATTAGACCGTGTGTGGTAACAGCGCTGTGACAATAGATGAGTAATTAGATTCCTGAAAGAAAAGATATCGACTTTCCTAACACCTTCGCTTTGAACGCAGTTATTCCCATCGCTGATGATGAGTCTAAGATTGGAAGCTCTCCTTGCCATCTTCAAATCTCTCCACATATTTACTATATATGTGGAGAACATTAGTTGGAACATTACTTCCTGTCAAATACACAGGTTATTTTAAATCTAAAGTTAAAAAAACAGTCTTCTTTTACCCTCAACCATGAGTAATAGTTGCACAAGCACGAGCTCCGTCCAGCCGGAACAGGAATTCCAATTTGAACTGGAGCACGTTGAAATTGATGGGAAAGTCGAAATCGCAAGGGGTGATGAAGAAAAGTGGACCAAACCGAGGAAGAGGAGAGAGTTGGCCTGAAGAAGTTGGTGTTTGTGCTGCTGCTGCTGCTAACTTCAGCTTTGTAAATGAAGCAATTGAGTAGTTGACCTGCTGTGTGTGTGCTTTGGTCTTCAGACCTGCTTAGTGGTCTGTGATTTCACATTCATTACAGGCTTCAGAAGCAAAATAATGTCCTTATTTAACGGAGCTTCCAGTGCTGCTTGTCTCTAATGTTTCTTCCAGCGTGTTTCGCTCCCTCACTAGGGTGTGGCAGGGCTGAGGTGTTGGTTGTAGGGCATTTGGTTTTTGGCTTGTGAGGGTTGAGACCACCTGTTGCATCCCTTATCAATTTTTGCTTGTAAAAATGACTCAAAAGTCTTCTGGAGAGAAATATTGAAAGCATAAATGTGGTTCCTGCAGACGTGTTCTGGCTCTCTCCCATGGTGCTCTGATTTTTATTTATTTTTTCACCTGAAGTCGTCGTGTACACACGCCTCACATTTTTTAATTTATTTTTTAATTACACCCGACAGTGACGCTTTTTTGAAATTTTTTTTTTTTACGATAGTCAAATGCATTATGATAATCAACAAGTCAGGTAAAGTTAACCTCTCTGTGTGTACTCTATAGATTCCAGTACAGACTGGACTGAACAGGGTTTTTAAGCCACCACGGATTTTGCGGATAAAAAAAAAAAAAAAAAAAAAGGCTTGTAATTCACTATTTGAAATGACCAACCAATCATTTGCATGTCTGTCCTTTGGACTCATTGCCACCGGGTGCAACTAATTTAACAGCTTCAGGGGTTAAATGTTTCACTTTTTGTTTGAAAAAACCAGGACGTTGGCCCCACAAGGTGTTTTTCTTCACAGCCGTAAAAGTCCAACAAGTGCCCTTGAGATTTTACAATGAGTTCAATGGCTCAAATAGCCAGATGTACACCGTATCCTGTCTGAGGGATTTATTACCCTGAGAGGTTCCACTGGCCCTCCCCATGTGACAAAGCAGAGCAATCCCAGCATGCATCCTCTAAACCTGCTGAGCCTTAAAGGGGCTGCTGGTTGTTATCTCCAGTGAGCTCTAAACATTAATGCATACACTCGTACCTATGGCCAATTTTGAGTAACCAGTTGATTTAACTGGTATGATTTTTGACTTTGGGAAAGAACTGATGTTCTCAGAGAAAACCCATGTCAGTAATGGGAGAAGATGCAAACTCCATGTAGAGTTTGCTAGAATTCAAATCCACACGAGGCAACAACGATAAAAACTGTACTCTTGGAGGAAGTAAAAGAAGTAAGCAAATCCTCCCACTTCTCTAACTTCAATCTACTTACTTCCACAATAGTGCCGGCACTCTGGCTCCACCCTGCAGTGCAAAGCTGCTGAGCCGCCAACCTGCAACTTTTAGCTAAATTCCTGCTCCAACAAGCCTGAGTCAAAAGGCTGACATCCGTCACGAACAGTAACTCAGCTCTGCATCATTTTCAAAATCGGTCGTCATTAATCCGGGGGCTTTTGTTGATTTTCTCTTAACACAGAGCCAGATCGAGTCGCCACTCCTACTGGGAGGCCAAGCTTTCAGAAAACGTTTTCCTCTGAAGTACGCGTGGATCTTTCTGTTGTCGGCTTTCGTTGTCTTATGGGTCATGTTCAGCAATCCCAACATCGCCGACCACATAGCCGGTAAATTAGCAGAGGTGGGTATTTGTCGTCTGTCAAACATGAACCTCAGCTTCATAAGCATTATAGACTGGTAAAAGTACAGCTTTCAAGTTCAATGAATCACGTTTATTTGTAAAGCACAGTGCGGCAACAAGGCAGTTTGAAGTGCTCAACATCATGAAAACACAAAAGTACAAAATCATAAAAGACAATGAGGAATATATGTCAAGACAGACAACAAGCGTTCATTTGTAAAGAAACTATGATTTTATGGCACTTGATGAGTAAAATCTCTAAACTTTATTCTCTAGTTGAAGAAGAAAGTCTCCATCACCGAGGCTCCGATTCCCACCACCAGAACCCTGAAACGTCCCACTGAGCCGACCAGTTTCTGCTCCTTCCACTCTGTGTTACCTGAAGACGCCCCGGAGTTAGAGTTCTTAAAGAACCACATCACCTGGCCCCAAACGCCCCCCGTCCCAGCCAACTTCTCTCTGAATGACACCAGCCATCCCGCCCGCAGCACCTTCACCATTCTTCCACGTGACGGCGGGGGAAGCTGGCGCGTCGGTGATCAGCTGGAGGTCTCGATCAAAATGAACGACTTCAACGGACGCCCCAAGAAAACCGGTGGCGACGTCTTGTTTGGTCGGCTGCACAACCCAAGCGTTCGTGCGGGCGTGGTGGGGAAAGTCTTTGATCATCACAATGGCTCCTACACGGCTGTATTCTCTTTGCTCTGGGAAGGAAGTGCACAGGTTGAGGTAAGACTGAATGTTTTCATCTTAGATGCGCAAGTAGTGTGACCTGGATAAGCTCTCCTTTTTACTTTCACCCGAAAAAAGCTTTTCGTGTCACGAGTTCTGAATCTTGAGGTAATGTGTCGGGGCGATTTTTTAATTTGGCCTGAGTTATAGCTGCTTGTTTTGACCACAATGATTATACGCAACCGTTTTTCCCTCTTGTTGTCTATCATGCAGTCAGACATTTGAAAGGCGGTGACGGAAAAAACAACTGGGAAAGAGTAGGAAGTTAAACGTAGCTCCGGGAGAATTGATTAAGGCAATAAACAATAAAAAAATAAAACAGCTCAACCAACTTCACTAAGGTGGAGCCGCAACAGAAAGGGAAATAAGAGACATGAAACAAACTTCAGTTTTACACACTAGAGCAACTGGATCATTAAACTAAAGCAAAGCCCCAATTAACACATAGTCAAATATTGTACAGCACAAAGTCCCAAAATAAGCATGACGTTTTTGAACTCATTACCACAAAACAAGCAGAGTGCAACTTAGAGCAATAAATACACAATATTGCCACAGTATATTATCCATAACCTGTACAAAGATTGCTTCTGCAAACATTTGTAAAATATTGAGTCTGTCTGGAGAATCAGCGGAGAATCAGTGTGGTACCATGATACGTTATGACCTGTCCAGTAAGTCCAGTTGGGAAAAGTCCATGTTTCTAAAGGAAAGTGTGTGAATTGTGAGAATTCTTGTTCTTTCAAAAAAAAGGTGACCCTGGTCCACTCCAGTGAGGCAGTCACAGTCCTAGAGAGAGTCAACCTGGAAAAGCCCGACAGAATTTTTTTCCAAACCGTCTTCCGCTCGGGCTCAGTCACAGAAGCTACCAACTGTAACGTGTGCCTCAAGGCGCCGCCGGAGAAGCTGTGCAACCTCACCGACACCCACACCGGCGAGCCCTGGTTCTGCTACAAGCCAAAGACGCTCACATGTGAGCACAGGGTCACCCACGCCTTCAGAGGTTTTGTACCACAGCTAACAGGCAAGGAGGCCAAGCTCTTTCAAAGGTAAAAGGAATAATTAGTTTATATTCAGCTCCTAAAACGTTTTATGTCTCATTGCACACTGGCTGGGGGTAGTGTGGGCAATAAGACTTCAGGGGAATTGACAGACTTCAGAAGCAGACATGTATTTACTTGAAAAAACTGACATCTTTCCATCTTTCAGGTGGTTTGGGGTGTTTTTTTGTTTTTTTTGGCTTTGGTTTTTTTGTTTTTGTTTTGTATCTTTTTGTTGTTGATGACACTGAACAATATCCAGTGCAGGAGTTTATAATTCAGAACTAATATGTTGCCAAACCAGAAAAACATACCATCAACATTTTGAAAGTGTTTCACGCCGTCTTTGTACGTCTCTCTTGAATGTTGATGGTATGTTTTTCTGGTTTGGCAACATATTAGTTCTGAATTATGATGCATAATTCAGAACTAATTAAGAATTATAAGGCCAGCATTATAATTCTGGCCTTATAAACCTCAACAAGCTAATAATTATCAGGTTCCATAATTATCCAGAGATGGAATCTGATGAACCTGTTGGGGGAAAATAGATTAGTCACGAAATGAAAACAAGTCTCTATACTGAGTTTCCAAGCAGTGCAATGTGACTAACCTGAACTGAAGTCAATTGGATAAAAGTAAAGAAAATGAGCCATTCAGTGAGATTGCACATTGGAATTAGCAGTTAAAAATGGTTTTGATTTTAGTAAAGAGTGTTTCATACAGTTTCTTTGCTCTTGTTACAGTGGTGTCAATTTGAAAGTCTCCATTCCATCTTTAGGACCTTCCAATATCAGCATTTTACCTAAACTACAAGGTAAATGTTGCTATATTGTCATAAAGATGTCACAGTGAGTCATCGGTTGCCTGACATAGAAGTGGGGGAGTAAGCAGTTATTCTATGTCAGTTATTCCAACCCTAACCCTGCTCAGGTTACTGTCATAAAACACAATCATCAAATATAATTTGTTTTTCCTTCCAGTTCCCAATGAAACAGTCCCTGTTAACATGTCAGGTAAAGCTGCTGTTTGTATAATTGGGTAAAAGTTTAATATCCACAAAGGTGTTTCTGTAAGGTAATTCCAGCACTCACTTTTCCAAGTCTTCAGTGATCTTAGCATCTGTTTGGTTTTCTTTTCTTGGATGTTTTTTCTGAATCCCCTCATCCAGGAGACGCCGTCAGAGCCGGTCCTGTTGGTTATTACTACCAGGGTGCCTGGCGAGCACTAGACGGCACCACGGTCCGTCAGTTTAACAACGCCACAGCGATCAGCCAGTGTCTGAACGGGAAGGTTCTCCATCTGTATGGAGACTCCACCGTCAGGCAGTGGTTTGAATTCCTAATAGCTAAAGCTCCAGGTAGATCCTCAGAAGAAACGTCTGACAGCAATTGCTTGTCAGACATTGACATTTCTGACTTGTTCTCTGTTACACTTTCAGATCTCAAGAGGTTTGACCTGAAAAGCCCTCCAAAAACTGGGCCCCTTATGGCCTTGGACTACAAAAACAACATTTTATTGACGTTCCGCTGCCACGGTCCTCCGCTCCGTGCTCCTCCGTTGCCGGTCAGCCAGTTCCATTTTGTTGCCAACGAACTGGACACTGTGGTTGGAGGCTCAAACACTGTAGTTATTTTTGGCGTCTGGGCACACTTTGGCGTTTACCCCGAGGAGGTCTACGTCCGACGTCTGCTGAGCATAAGGAGGGCAGTGGTGCGGCTGTTGACCAGAGCTCCAGATACTCTGGTTGTCATCAGGACGGGTAATCCCAAAAGGCTGACGCTGCGTGAGTCGCTGACCACCGACGATTACTACGCATTGCAACGAGACAAGATACTCAGAGCAATATTTAAAGACGTGAACGTCCGACTGCTGGATGCCTGGGAGATGACCCAGGCTCACTACCTTCCACATGACCTCCACCCACCACAACCCATAATTAAGAATATGTTAGACGTTATTTTGTCCCACATATGCCCCCAGAGGTGAATTTTAAAGAAACGTGGAAGAAGTTGAAGACTGTAGAAATGGGTGGTTTGGTAACTATTGTGACGGAAGAGGGGAAACATTATAATCAAAAAGAAGCAGATGAAGGGTTCGTGTTTTATGGGAAATGTGAGGACACTTGATGGTGTATCAAAGCTTTCAGTTCGTTAAATACTCAATATAAGAACATAACCATAACTGTATCTAATCTCCGAACAGTCAACATCCTGTTTGATCTCAAACGTCTTTTCTCGGGCCTGTTGCCTCTAAAGCCTTTCGCAACTCAATGCATTTGGATGCAAGTCGGTGTAGAGCTCTGCGTTGATGTGCTCAGGTGTGCTCGCTATGCTAGCTTAGATCTTGTCAGTTACGTTCTGTGTGCGGCGTTTTTCAAGAAATCACTCACATTGCATGGCGGTCACAGAGCAACGCAGTTCTGAACGTAATGGAGGCGTGGAGGTAACATTGACACAAACCTTCGATATATAAATTACTTTAAAAAATAATGAGGAGTCAAAGTAATATAGCGAGTTGTGCAGCTAGTGTTATGTTAACAATAAAGACATTTATATCTGTTTATTTTCCTTCATGCTGTCTCAGGTATGTATTGATGTGTGTTGATGTGTGTTGATGCGTGTTGATGCGTGTTGATGCGTGTTGATGCGTGCGTGGGATGACCGGAAGCATGGCCGGCTAAAAAGGAGGACAGTAAAACTGTCGTCAAGTGTTTTTGATTAATCATTACATTCCGAGTCACGGATTCCCGGAAAAGGAATCAGGTCGGATAACGGTACACCATTTTTTTTTTTTTTTTGCTGATTTTTAGATGACATGTCTGACAGGAGAAAGGTTCAACTCTCTGGTACATACTTATGTGTTTGCTCCAAGGTAAGTATGAGCAAGTGTGGTTGGTGATCTCTGGATTAGAGATCGAAAGGAGCAATGTCGGGAGTATAAGTTTGGTTATATTCATTTTAGAAACAGTTAACCTTTGTGCATATGAAATATTAGATGTGGCATGAATATTTTGAGTAGATTTTAAGTTAGGTAGACTTCGATAAAGATCCAAACTGAAACAACTTATGAATCACTAAGGAGGGCCTGCAGACAGGCGGGTGTTGTTCTCCCCAGGGGTCCGCCTGTTCACAGGATGAGTCAAATTCTTTGGTGTTTGTTCAGGAGTTCAGTAAAACACTAAAACCTTTAGAAAACAATTCTTCTAGAAGTACAATCAGATGTATTAAGATATTTCTTTTAAGTATTAACGGCACGTTCTGAACTAGTCAGCGTCGAACCATACTAATTTGCATGCATCTTAGATTACTAAAATAGAACAGGATTGGGAAACTAAAAGTTTTAGAAGTAAAATATTTCAGGTATTCTAAAAGAGTTTTTTTTTTCTTCTAAAAGTAGATAATCCTGCAATTTTTAGATCCAAACTCACAGTCATCATCTGACACCAGATTTCTGTCAGTGTGTTTTTAGCAGGAATCAGTTTCTTGATGAATCGCTGAGGCAGAAAGAACCACCAGGTCTCGAGCTGAAGCATAAATTTTGGTCTGGAATGTTTAAAGGAGGAGACCGATACGGGAAGACGCGGTTTGAGAATGACCATTGTCCTCTTCTTTATTTGCTTTTGGGCTTGAACAGGTCTTAAAGAAGGTAATAAAATTAACTAAACAGCCCTACAATGGGAGGACACACCTGCATATATTTTAATTAAGGGACTACACCTCCTTATAAAAATATCTGTTTTACAGCAGAAAAACAAATTGCTTTGTTTGCAGCTTGAGAGCAGTTGCCAAGAACGCATTCTTGTGTCTCTCCTATTGTGTTTTTCCTTTCCAACTCGTTGCAGGTAATTGCATGTTTTGTTATGTGTTCTGATGTCTTGATAATCTGGGTGTGACGCTGATGTGACATCCTGTATGCATTGAATTCTCCGGCTAAAACTCTAGATATCTCTGAAGTCTGATGTTGAATGGTTGCTCTCTGTGCTTCCAGTGTGCACGCGGAGTTCCTGAACCCGGGAGACTAGAGGAAAATTAACGAGCCAAGTAAATTTATTCCTCTAAGTTCAACAATGCTAATTATAAAAAAAAAAACATTGAATTACTTCGTTATTAGTGTAATCTGCACTTAGCACTAGTGACATTATTTCCATTACTGCAACAGAGTGATTGTCTCTGAGTATTATGTGTGCAGGTCCAGTACTATGGTTTGAGTCTGCATTGCAAAATCAGCGCATCCAAGTTGCTATAATCAAATCTCTACATTAATACAGTGGTATAAATGATTTGTTCTTCATTGATATGACATTTCTCTTGAATGACTGTAAAAACAGGTTTTCCAGCTTTTTTAACAGATAACTGAATTAGCAAAATAGTTGCTAATAATAGAAAAATATCGTATTTTCCTATATCGTATTGACAGGAAAATACGATATTTTCCTGTAAGTATCGTATTTGTTATATTTTCGATTTATAGGCTTTCGTTCGTTTCGGTACATTTTCACTGCAAAACAGCGCACATTTTTTAATGACATGGAATTTTAGCCCCACCTTTCAATAAGACTATATAAATTCTACAAATCAATTATGTCTAGAGGACTTGATCAAGGCGTGAGACTAAAATATTACAACATGGCGGCGTACGCAAAATTGTCCGAAATTTTTGTCCAAACCGTCCCCAGTAACAGTCGGGCCTACTGAAGCATATTTGACTAAATGACTGGCACCCAAATGTCCTGCTAAAGTACTGACCATCATTTGTTGTTGTTTTTTTTCTTCAGACAACAGAAAAGACGTCAAATCATGTCAATGACAAAGTAGCGCCAACAAAAAGAGCTGACAATGTGGAATGGCTCTGCGTGTCTTCACATTTCTTTTTTCAGTCCAGCACCCAAATATGTTGGTACTTATAAACATTTTAGCGCAGAAAAATAAGGGATAGATATTTACGTGTGGAATGCTTCTTTGACAGTCAAGTAACTCCTGGTCGATGAAATCCTTCGGTCGTTTACCTCTCTCTTTAAATCAGTTGAGGTGTAAGACGACGCATCTTAGTTCAATGGTTTGGTTATCTTTGCTGATGCCTTTCCAGGAGCAGGTCACTGCTTGTTTTGTGGCGCTGCGTCTGCCCTGTTGGTCGTCTGAACGCATCAGTGTGAAGAGGGACGCATCTAGGCCTTGTTGTTTGTGAATGGTTCACGCAGATGAGGGATGGAACTTACACAATTGCAGTACAACAAGAATCCTACATATAGTAAGCCAAAGTAAAGATGCCTTGATCCCTTAAGCTCCCTCTGTGTTGAAAGAATCCCTTTCACAAAGCGAATGCTCATATTGAGGTTTTAAAGGGATGTCCCACACAGCTCTCATAATCCTATGCAATCTCGAAGCTGAGGATTTAAAGAAATGGACCTTCGGAACAGTGACTTTAAAACAACATGTGGCAACTTTTCCAATTAGCAGTCTTAAGCTGCCCTTCAAGAAAAGTGAGGGTTATGATGTTGCAGGGAGACCTCACTTCACTGTGCTTTCCCTCTTTTCGATTTGAACCTTCTAACATTTTACTTTTCATTTTATTTGTTTTTATTTTGTCAAAAAAGCTTTGGACAAGGAGAACGTACAGCTGCAAAAATGGGACATTTTGCCATGTTTCCCCCCCCCCCCACATTTTTAACACTTTACAACAACAAATGTCAATGTCTTTCATTTAGATTTGATTGGATAGAGCGGAAAAGTCACACATAACGTCGTAAGAAAATAAAATTAAACCAATAAAAGCGGGGCCTTCATTGCCACTCCAACTGACAGTTTTTTTGGGTTGCATCATCATAAGCGTTGAGAATTTACAAACTCAATATTTCTCTTCAGAAACATAGCTCAGATTTAGAAATACCGGGTAGATGGTTTCTTTGAGCAACATTTACACAGATTTTTTCAGTCACATTTATTTCTGGACTTTGACTGGGCCATTCCAGCGAATGACATTACATCAAACTAAAACCACTCCAATGATGCGGCAGCATGTCGTTACAGGCCAAGATTTCTTTTTCTTTTTTTTTCTTTTTTTCCAGCATCCAACAGATTTTATTCCAGAATTTTTAACATATTTATCTCTAATCATCTTCCCTCATCTTCTGCTGCCTAATGCTGCCACCATGTGGCAATGGTGTGTCGTTTCTAGTTAGTTTTTCACCACATTTAGTTAAGCTGGAATAATCTTAATGTTTACTCCCGCCATAACATTAGCAGACAATAGAACGGGCTTGGCATTATCAGTGAGGAAAGAAGACCCTGATGACCTTGACTCAAGAAATCATGCTTCTTACGGGTCCAGCTGCTCAATCTCACTCATTCATCAGATCCACCGATCCAAAAAAGCAACAAAGCCCAAAAAAAGTTTGTTGACGTCTTATGAGAATAGGTATCTTCATCCATGTGTTTGCCGTTTCCCTGAAGACTAGCTGACTGTAAATGGGAGTTCTTGGAACTGTCTACTAACAATGGCTTTCTTCATTAAAGTCCATAGGAACACACAGAAGTCATTGACTAATCCTTCACAGTGCAGAGATGTTCAAACTAAACAGGTGAGGTCTAGTCAGTGCTTGTTCTAACTGTGTGAGTTCACGGCTGAAAACAAGACAGAGGTACTCAGCGTTAAATCTTGATAAATCATCGTCGTTAAAAGAGGCTTATTTCAGAAGTGAAATTTGACTTACACGCCGAAATGCTTATTGCATATTAACAATAATATTGCTTTGTATTTCTGTCCCAAATCCCAATGTTGAGGTTTACGTCTACACCCAGCGGAGCAAGATGTCGATACTTTTTCCAAGTATTTTTTTTTTCTTTTATATGACAAAGAAAAGAAAAAAAAGCTTTTTATTATAATCATCCCAAAAGGTGTGATTCAGTTCAAGAGTTGATCTTTTGTTTCTCTTCTGAAACTTCATAAAATCGTTTTTTAAAAATGCAACAAAAAATAAAGAAAAAAATGTTTTTTTTGTTGTTTTTTGGGGGGTCTTCAGCCTTCCATACTGGGTGGTTTTGCCCGGCACTTTTTCTCGGCCTTCCCGAGGCGATAAGGCAAGGCAAAGGTTGGGTTTGTCCATGTGTTGCAATCTGTTTGCCAACTTTTCATGAAATACGCTGGCTGAAGAGGAAGAAACAACATTGTCCAAAAGATGAGGACGCTTTGAGGTTAACTGGTCTCCACCATTCGTCGGTTCACCTCCTCCTCTGAGTTGATGGCTCCTTCGGAACGAGGAAATAGATCTGATGTCTCATTGTTGTCAGGAAAGGCCCCCCTCCAAAGAAGAGATTTAAAGATTTTACAGTAAGAGACCAGCTGCTACCCACAACAACAATGGCTGCCGCCACCATAGTAAGTCCATTGGTCCGTCTGACTTTGCTTTTTATAATTCGAGATTCTTTAAGTTTATTTTTTTCTTTGCTCACCTGTCATTTTAAATTTGCGGTGTAATTTCTGAAAGTATGACACAAAGGGCGAAATCGGACCAATTACCTCACTCAGGTATTGAACAATGGCTCATATCGCAACAATTACAGGTATGTGAAACAGGAATGGAAATCAGGGCAATGGCTGCTCCAATGGTAAATTGGAGCCACTGTGGCGGGTTGACAATTTGAACAGAAAAAAAAAAAGCTGCATTCAGTTTGAACTTCTCTCCAGGGCAGGAATTTATATATATATATATATATATATATATATATATATATATATATATATATATATATATATATATATATATATATATATATGTAACATAGTTGAAATGGTTCAAATTAAATTCTGCTAAAATGGATTTCATAGTTGCCCTGTGGTGAGTGGGTTTTTGGCACCCCCTACTGGTTGCCTATCATATATATATATATATATATATATATATATATATATATATATATATATATATATATATATATATATATATATATATATATATATATATATATATATATATATATATATAGACCCAAGGTGTAGGTTGTGCAAGGAGGCCCCTGAGACAGTCCAGCACATAACAGCAGGGTGCAAGATACTGGCAGGGAAAGCGTACATGGAAAGACATAACCAAGTGGCAGGCATAGTGTACAGAAACATCTGTGCAGAACATGGACTGGAAACCCCGAGATCAAAGTGGGAAACACTCCCAAAGGTGGTGGAGAATGCCAGAGCTAAGATCCTGTGGGACTTCCAGATCCAGACAGACAGAATGGTAATGGCAAACCAACCAGACATTGTCGTAGTGGACAAACAACAGAGGAAAGCCGTTGTGGTAGATGTAGCAATACCAAGCGATTGCAACATCAGGAAAAAGGAGCACGAGAAACTGGAGAAATACCAGGGCCTTTGGGAGGAACTGGAGAAGGCCTGGAAGGTGAAGACCACAGTGGTGCCTGTGGTCATCGGGGCCCTCGGGGCAGTCACCCCCAAACTGGAGCAATGGCTACAACAGATCCCAGGAACAACATCAGACATCTCAGTCCAGAAATGTGCAGTCCTTGGCACAGCCAAGATACTGCGCAGGACCCTCAAGCTCCCAGGCCTCTGGTAGAGGACCCGAGCTCAGAGGATAAGAACCACCTGCGGTGGGTGAGAAGAGAATTTTTTATATATATATATATATATATATATATATATATATATATATATATATATATATATATATATATGTATATAGATAGATAGATAGATAGATAGATAGATAGATAGATAGATAGATAGATAGATAGATAGATAGATAGATAGATAGATAGATAGATAGATAGATAGATAGATAGATAGATAGATAGATAGATAGATAAAATATCATTGTTATCGACCGCGACAGCCCATTGGTTAATGTCATTGAAGGACAATGGGGTTATCCAATGAAATCCTTCAGTCCTCCTTGGCCCGCCCCTCTTCACTGAGGGTATAAATAACACCATTTTAGCTAACTGGAGTCCGAGAAAAGTGAGCGGATACGAGGCGAGGCAGGTCAGGAATACTATGACAACAAAAAGCTAAAATAAATAAATAAATAAGCGCGTAAGCCCATTCAGAAAAAAAAAACTGTGTCAAACTAACCGATATGTTAATTACCACACGGTAAAGTCACCGAGGGTTTTACTGAGGAGGTAACGGTAGTATCGTGGCGGGCTTCCGAGAAAATCCTAATACGCGAGCATGGTGGGAGACGGAGATGAAATTCAGTAAATTCCCGGAAAAAACGCGAGACTTGACAGGTGTGGGGATAACACAGGAATGATGGCGCTCCGTGAAATTAATAATGAACACGTTTTGAGATATTTTAGTAAGACGAATAATTTCAATAGAAATGAACAACAAATGGCGCAGCCAGAAAACAGCTATTGACACCATGTTAAATGTTTGAGTTTTCGTTTTAGTGGAAATATTATTGTTACGGCTTTCTCCAAAAGAGGGTTAGGGTGACGTTTTGTGGCTTGGAGCCTCGTCACATTGAATGAACACGCAGTTTCTTCTGCGTCACTGCGGGCACGAAGGCTCTCGCGCAACGAAGCTGACGTTGGTTTCCGATTCATGAAAAGGCTGGCGAGGAATTCCACCTAATTTCTCCCTGCCTTCTGCATCTTTAATCTACTATAGTTAAAAAAAACAAAAAAAAACATAAAACTACGACACCTAGACCCGTCAAACCTGGACTGGATTATTACCAACTAACAGCAGACTATTTAAAGCCTGGGATTTATGAATATTTTATCACAAGTCCCACTCGTGGCTTTCAATATGCTGCTGTTGGTCGAGAATCACTCAATCCAGATATGATGTTGCATCAGTGGAGGTGGAGCAAGATCTGGTGTGGTCTGCGTCCAAAAATAAGATGAAATCAATTTGCATTGAAGTTTCGCAAGTCAGATCAAGGTTTCGCCGATCGCAAATATTAAATATTCTGCTGCGATAGCAGAATATTTCAAACCAACTTTGTGCTATTAGAGCAGAATAGTCCAGTTCAAGAGGTTAGGTGGCATAGTTTTTGTTTGTTTTTTTTGTTTTTGTTTTTTTATAGATCAATAGATCAAAATTGCAGAAGTAGATGAAAAAAAATCTGTTGAAGTTCCCCTTCAGCCTCTTCCTGAATCAATCGGAAACCAACTTGAGCTTCGCTCACGGAGAGTGTGACACTTTTTTCTTTTCTCTCTTTTCTTCCCCCAGCATCTGTTCCTCAGAAACAGATGCTGAGGACTAGTGCATGATTGTTGTCGAGATGAAACTGGATTCAAATTTCAGTGGATGGTCTGCCAGACACCCAGAATGACATTTCTGCCTGTTTTGCTTGCAATCTCTAACTAAACATGTTCCAGCATTGCTGTACCAGCCTGAGGGTGAGTGAAATAGTTCAAGACTTGTGATTTTGATCATCGTGGCTGTCGAATGATCAAATCATATATATATATATATATATATATATATGATTTGATTGCAACACTTTGAGGAAGCTGCCTGTTCCGGAGGAAGCTGCCTGTTCCGGAGGAAGCCCGCGACCGTTTAGAAATACTTTGAGACCAATTTGAGTCAAAAATGAGTTTTTTTTTTTTTTTTTTAATAACGGCTTTGAATTAGGGACTAAATTGAGTTGAGCTTAACTCTTTTGACGAAATATTCTGCCGCACGTGGTCTTCGTTCTCAAAGTCTGAATCTTTTGGTTGTTCCACGAACACGGTCAGAAACTAAAAGGGGCCCCGGGGGCCGGGGCCTTTCAGCTGGTGGCCCCCAGGCCGTGGGACAGTTCTCCCTTGTGGCTCCGTTTTGCTGACTCGGTGAAGGGTTTTTAAAAAGCAACTAAAACACATCTATATTTTCCCAGGCTGTTATTTCTCGCTTTGGTTGTGTTTCTAATGTTGGTTTCATGTTTTATGGTTATTAAGGTTGATTTTTTTTATTTTATTTTTTTTTATTTTACAGCGCGTTGTGATTTTATGTCTGTGAAAAGCCCTTTATAAATAAATTAACGTCCTTTTTGAAATGTGGTCCCTAATGAGAGGCATTTGTAGACGTTTCAGGTCTTTGAGGTTTATCTCCGCCACCCTGTTCACGCTTTGCAGCGTCTTACTGGTGCTGCTGTATAAAGGGGACGTTGATTGGACGTCGTTCAAACCAATGGTGAGCACTCTTTTGATGGAAGCTGAAGTCAAAGCAAAGGCTAGCTGGGGTAGCACTTTTTGGACGTCTTATCATCTATTATTTATTTATTTTTATTAGCTCCCAATTGAACTGACTGAACGAATTAAAAGTTTTTGTTTTATGTTGAACTTTTTCACATGTTTGATCAAGATTGAGATGCTACGGGGGGGGTTTCGAGTTTTCGAGTGAAGTCAATTCGGCACTGTTTTTCTCTATGGGATTGGTATAGGCCGATTCTAACCATCAGGTATCGGAAGAGAAATAAGGCAGATCGGTGCGTCCCTACTATCTAGTATATACTCTGGAGACTGAAATATGGCTCTTGTCTATCTCAAGGCTTTGATACAGGCATCGTAAAGTTGCAGAAATGTTAGCACAACACTCTCGAACATGAAGGTTTTCAAATATCAGCTCTATTGAGGTCTTGGCTTTAACTGGGGCGTTGGACCAACGTTTTCTTGCGGTTTTATTTCGACGTTTGCTGTTCTACGACCTCATTGTCATCCTGTTCAGATCTTTCCTGTGATACTGCGGTATGAAGAGCATACCATTGTAGGTTTGATTACTGCATGTTGCCAGGATACCGTCGTTGTAAAACCAACCCTTTACCACCATGTTTGACAGTTGAGCCGGGCAGAAATCGCTTTTCTTTTTTTTTTTCTAAGAACTGCTGTCATGCTCTTGTGCAGATGGAGTTTTTGTCCTGTGTCAGATCGGCCATATTTGTTGATTTTTGTAATTATGCAGGCAACGTTTATGCTGCTGATTAAGGCTAGCAGATTCTAGAAAGTTACTCTTTCAGCTATTTCTTTAAGAGATGGATGAGATGGATTCAACTCCCAATATTTAAAAAAAAAAAAAATTACATGTAAGATTTCAACTGGGTCTTTTAAATGAAGCATTTCAAAAAGGATAACTTTAAGAAATTCGAAAAGCCGGCTGAAGCGCTAGCAACATCCAAGAGTGATTTAAATTAGACTGGTCAAAAATACGAAGGTCTGCCTATTTGTTTTACATATAAACTGTACAACTTTTTCCTTCCAGAATAAAATCATTTGGACTGGTACGGTGAAGCCTTCCTCCCAGCTGGTCAGCACCTGCTCCGTCGATTCGCTCTCGCCTGAGGACCTTCGGGTCTTTGACTCGCTTAGCGACGCCATATTTTGGCCCGAAACGCCGTCCTTACAGTCGCACTCTTCCCTGAATGACACCAGTGATCCCAGGCACAGCAGCTTCACCATTCTCCCAAGGAGCGGAGGGGGAAGCTGGCGAGTCGGGGATCAGCTGCGGGTCTCCATAAGAGTCAGGGACTTCCACGGCCGTCCTAAGAAGTCTGGAGGAGACGTTCTGTTGGCTCGGCTTCACAACCGTACGCTTCACGCTGGGGTGGCAGGGCAAGTGGCGGACCATCGCAATGGCTCCTACTCTGCCTTTTTTCCACTGCTCTGGGAAGGACGAGCACATGTTGAGGTAATTCAGGCTTCAGACTGGCTTCCTAACTTTTTAGGGGTAAATAAATAGATTTGGTGAAAGCTTCATAAGCTCCGTTTTCTTCTTTTTTTTTTTTTTTTTTCTTTTTTTTTATTCCTGTGTGTGTGAAAGTTTCTTTCCCCGCCCCCCTCCCCCAACAGGTGCTCCTCGTTCATCCCAGCGAGGCGGTCACCGTGCTGCAAAAGCTGAGCAAGGAGCAGCCTGACAGAATCTATTTTACAAGTCTGTTTCAGTCGGGCTCGGTCAGCGAAACCACCACTTGTAACATGTGCCTTACCAGAACCCAGCAGGGCGTCTGCAACTACACTGACCTCAGGACAGGGGAGACGTGGTTCTGCTACAAGCCGCGCAAATTGGATTGTAACGCCAGGATCAACCACGCCAAGGGAGAATACCGACAAAACCTGAAGCCCATAGAGGAGAAGCTCTTTCAGTGGTACGGTATTTCAGTAACTCGCTGCAAAAACGTCAAACGCAAATGCAAAGGACGGCACGTAAATCACCGTACGGTTGCTCAAGTTGAGCAAAAGTCTGGCGACTGTTTGCCGCACTCCGCTCCACCCGCGGCTTTCGCCCAATTTCAATGGCTTCCTGTCACAATCGCAAATGTTGCTGGCCGATAAATTCCCCCAGAAACGTTTGCAGTAAACTACCACTGTTTTGAGGCAATTTTCAAGTAATATATTGATGATGTTTTCCCACTCAAAGACGAAAACGTCACTTTTGTGCGGAACATTCCTCAGCGGAACTGAAAGACATTTTAAACAAACATCCAAACACAAATAAGAAAAATATGTCAATTAAAAAAAAACCCACACAGGACAGAAAGCCTGAATAACAGTAGATTTTTAAACAAAGTCGACTTTAACAAAACATCAATAGATCTGAATGGAAATGATCAAGCCCACTTTAATTTATATGCAACTAATTGATCTCTCACTGTCGCCGCTTGCTGTTTTGTTTTTAGTGGTGTCAATATGAAAGTCACCATTCCGGCTTCGGGACCTGAAAACATCGATGTTTTACCAAATCCAAAAGGTAAACCCCGGGCTTGGGCTGTTTGTCTTCTTCTTCTTCTTCTTCTTCTTTTTTTCTTTTTTTTTAAATCTTTCGTTCCATTTTTCTCCTAGTTGAGAAGACCAAGGTCTCCATTCACAGACGTAAGCGACTGATTTCATTAAACTCTCCTTGTAATCAACTTAACACGGATTGTAACAGTTCACAACTTACCATGTGACTGGGATTTTAAATAGAGCAACTTTTGAGTAGAATTACAAGATAAGGATTGTAAAAGTGCTGTTACTTGACAGGATGGGTATATATGTTATTATCTATATATTTATATATCTGTTTGAATCCTCCAGATGAAAACGGAATGAGTTTCAAGACCCGCCCCTCTGGTTATTACTACAGGAACGCATGGCAAGCACTAGGTGGCACCAGAGTACATCAGTTTAACTCCGGTGCAATCAGCCAGTGTCTGAAAGGCAAAGCTGTTCACATCTACGGAGACTCCACTGTGAGGCAGTGGTATGAATATTTAACCGACTCGCTACCAGGTATCTCCCCGGCAAGATTTCTCGGTGGTTAAAACCGGCTCATGTTGCAGTCTGGCACGTTGTCGTCTTTTCTAAAGGTCTCAAGAAGTTTGGCCTTCACACCTCAAAGCAAAGTGGGCCTTTAATGGCGCTGGATTACGAGAACAACATTTTCGTGACGTTCCGCTGCCACGGCCCTCCCCTCCGCTTTAGCAGCTCGCCCGTCGCCCAGCTGCACTACGTCGCCAACGAACTGGACAGCGTGATCGGCGGCACCGACACCGTTGTGGTCGTCGGCGTCTGGTCTCACTTCAGCACGTTCCCTTTCCAGGCCTACGTCAGGCGCCTGCTGAGGATCCGCAAAGCGGTGGCGAGGCTTCTGAGCAGAGCTCCGGGCACCACTGTCGTGGTCCGGACCGCGAACCCAAAAGAGATGACGCTTTTTGAGAGTTTGACTAACAGCGACTGGTTTTCGCTGCAGCAGGATAAGATACTGAGGGAAATATTCAGAGGAATGAATGTCCAACTGGTAGATGCTTGGGAGATGGTCCTGGCCCATCACCTTCCACACAAACTCCATCCGGAGTCGGACATAGTCAAGAATATGATTGACGTTCTTTTATCTTTTGTATGCCCTAAAGCTGACATACCGCCAGAGGACTTTTCCTTAAAATCCTAGAGAAAACTAGAAATAGATGTTAGGCGACAGAGATTGGAATTGGGGAAAATATTGGCGCCATATTGTTACAATTGTCTCATTACTGATACGTTAGCGTGTCACTGACCAAAACAAAAGCATTCCTCTACAGTCGCGTTTCAAAAGACTTTTTCAGGCCTTTGACGCAGCAGTTATTGTTCTGTTTTCGTTTGGAAACAATCCCACCAGATTTCATTCTGATGCAGCGAGCGTCCTCTGCTGAAGCAGCATTAGCGTATTAGCATATGTTGGCTGAGAAAATGACTGAACGGAGGTCAGTGTGACTGAGTTTGTTCTCGTGTCGCCCAGAAATGACCGGTTTCAGTTTAAACAGTGTTACAGGTATCTGCAAAATGTTAAGTCAAGAGATTTCTACCTCATGATACGGTTCAGACAAAATCGTATCATGAGGTAGATACGATTTTATGTTTATGTACTGAAGTGAATTTTATGAATATGTACTGAAGTGGCATATTCATAATCTCCGACGCGTTTTGAATTCTCCTCCTATCGCTATATATATATATTGCATTCCGACCTGCCAAGCTGAAAATGAATTAACTTCCTCTTGAAAAAACAGTTAGCAGGAATATTGATACCACAGTTGAAGGTGGCCAAAGAAGTGTTCTTTATAATTTAAAGGTCTTTTGATGTACATTTAACATGGATAACATTTTGTTTTTTCTTTTTTCATATGAAGGTACAGATTTTTGTGTCAAGAAGTAAATATTTGAATTCAATTTTAGTGGTCAGAGCTATAAAATAAATGACATTTCAAACCGAATGAATCAAAAAATGTTTTACTCTTCTAGAAAAACCATTTCTTTCTTTCTTCTCTTTTTTTTTTCTTTTAAAGAATGGAAACGGTGGCTGTTTTTAAACAGTTAGACGAAATGAAACAAATCTTTCTTGCAAAGGAAAAGACAATTACCACAAAAGGTCAGCGGCTGTGTTCAAGTTCCCTCTTGAAAAGAAAAAATCTACTTCAGTCGTTTGGGTTTTTTTTTTTTCTTCTTCTTAAACCACTAAAATGTAAGAGGACGTGTGGCTCTTTCTGCTGACTGAGCAGTTTGACGGCAGCGAAAATATGATGCGACAGCATGCCAGCAAACTCTTCGTGACCTAAAGTAGAAGCGACGATGTGGAAGCAACAAAACAAGCACAGCGTGGTAATGAAGTCATCAACGGTTCCCGCTGTCTTTATACGTTAGAGCTGCACAACGGAAACAGGTGTAAGCGATCCGAATATATCAGAAATCTCATCGGTTCGTTCAGCTTCGAATGAAGTCCTGGCAATGTCAGGGTGCGTAAACCTCTTAAGTTTGAAGGAGGAAAAAAAAAAAAAAAAACGCAACAAAAACACTCATAAATCTGCCGCTTTTTGCCAACGTCAACTGAATTTAAAGACGGCAAACTAATTTCATGCGACTTACTGCGAGCAGCAAAGTCTTACTTCTGAGTGAGAAAATGAGTCGTTGCTAAGACGTTGCCTTGAATTAAGCAACTGTCGTCTGGTTTATAGAAGAGCTGCAGGATCCATGGCGCACAGTTCCCCAGTACTGGAAGGAAGTGATGGAAGTAATGCAGAGAGTAATAAGATAAAAACCTGCTTATCTGTGTGTTTCTATAGACATTACTGGCCAAGTTGAAATGTACCGACTGCTATACTTTCATGAATCTGCATCGATGCCTGTTGACAAAAGAAGAAGTCTAATAGAGAAATAAAATAATATTTACCTCACTACTGATAACTGGTATCAAACATTACACCCTCCGGTTCTCACTGACCATCTCAACCCAACTTCTTGGTAATAAATCCCTTTCCATTTTTATTTACGTAAATATATTCTTATCTATTAAACTTCTGTTGATTTTGATTATTAAGACAGTAATTATTCAGTTTACCAAACCATTTCATACAACGGGCGTATTAGGACCACTTTTGGAAAAAGTAAGCGAAATAAATCCATTCCCCACCCCAAACAAACTCATACATTTTTAGATTTCTCCCAAATTGTTTTTTTGGTTTTTTATTTATTTAAAAGCGAAGGTTTTACAAAACGCAAATATTGAGATTAATGTCAGAAAGTTTTTCATTTGATGTCAAAAAGAGAAAATCTTTCAGCTTTCGAAACTCAGAAATTTTTCTTGAAAATTTCTGAGATCTCAAAGTTTTTGGGTTTGTTTTTTGGCAAATGTTTGACTTTTCAAACTCGAGAATTTCCTTGTTTTTTTTCTCGGACGTTTTTGGCAGAAATTTAGTTTAGTTTTCTTCTTCTACCTGCAATATCCCTAATACACCATCGTGATCTCAGAAGTGATGCTGCAACGCAGCAAAATCGCACTTACAAGTCTATTTATTTGTTTATTTTGCATTCCACACATTACATCTTCTCTTCATAACCTTTAAAACCAACAGACGGTGGAATTCAGAACATGGACGTAAAGCAGAGATCATCAGTCAGACTTGATCATCATCCTGCTGACCCTCGCCGAATAAGGCATAGGCTTCCAGGTGAGCCAGTGGAGGCCTGTACCGTAGCGATCGGCGAAGGGTCCATAGTACCATTCACCATTCAGGGCAGCGGAGCCGCAGTTGCTGTACCACCAGCCGCCGCCGCCGAATCTTAAATCGGTACACTTGTATAAAGGAGCTGGTTCTGTTGTGCAGGGTGAACTGGGGGTCCAAGGTCCAACCGACATGCAGGTATGTATTAAACCAGGCACAGTCAGGCCGCAACACTATGGTAGTTTGGACATCTGCGCTTTTAGGTGTTTGTCAATGGAAAATGCTTGTTTCTTAAAAAAGAAGAAGAAGAAAAAACAGATTCAAACTTCTGATTTTAAAATAAAAATAAAAATGTCGCTTTTAAACGCAGGTCAGAATGAGGAGCCTCGGTTGCTGCGCGCTTATATTCGCTCTGCTGTTGAGCTGCTCAGTCCAGGATGAGGTAAATATGACTCAACTTTATCTGTGGGGTTTACAACTCGTACTTATCTCTATTCAAATGACTGAACCTGTGTTTGTCATCCCTGCAGAAAAAACGGAAAGCCAGCAAATCTCAAGGTAAAACAAGCAAACAAGTTTATCATGACATACAAAGACAGAATGTTTTTTTTTTGTTGCTGTTCTTGTTGTTATTTTGCTCATCCTTTTCTTTAACTCTGTGAACTTCAGGTAGAGACTGCACACAGATCAAGAGTGTGTTTCCAAATGCCCACAGTGGAGTCTATGTAATCCACCCGAGGGGAAGCAATACCCGCTTCAAGGTGACCGACTGAAGACATTTCTGCTTTTAATTGTAAATGATCTGAAACAGATTGCTTGCAATTGTGAGGTCTTAACATAGAAAACACACAAAAAAAGCTGTTTGTAGTAAGTTTTCCAGAGTGATTCCAATTGGCATAACGCAGGCTCGGTAAACGGCAAAGTCCTCTTCAGAGCCTCCATTTCAGTTTCCTAACTTTGAGACGTTCAGGGTCAGAATTTTGACTCACACAGCATAAAAGCACAAATCCATCCTGACTTGTACCAACAGCTCAGTCTTGTGGCGGCATCATTCCAGGTGACATTTTCTAACGGGGACTTGCTGGCACGATAATTAGAATTTCACAAAGTTCCACTCACCTCAGTTTGGTTTCTTTGAACGTAACAGTGAGTTGGGTCACTGTGCTCTGAAGGGTACAATTAGAGATTCACGTCACGAACGTGCGGCTGAGTGCTCTGGACCGCCTGCGTGATGCTAACATGTCAGCAGGAGCCTGTGATTCTGAGGAATGTTCTAGACACTTTGCTGAATCAAAAGAATTTTGATTGAAAACCCAACACATCCTCAGGGGTCTTGTTAACTGTTAACACTTGTATTTGTCACATGATGCAGCTACAGAAACATTATGTTGCTTAAAGTTTGTTGTTTTTTTTTTTTTGAAAGTGAATCAGTGAGCATGTAATTCTGCTGTAAATATAACTGAATACTAAAAACTGTTCCCAGTACAATGGCTGCTGAAAATCCTAAATCAACACAGAGGCTACAAATGCGAGAACGTTCACATCCTGCTGGGATTAAAAAAAAAAAAAAATGATTGAAATTGAATTTCTTTTTGATAATCCACCCTGAGAGAACAACAGCAGGAAGAAATTGAGAGACAGATTTGGGACTAAGTGATCAAACGGGTTCCTCTGGCTCATCTGGATCACAACGCCTCTAAGTCCGATAAGGAATGTCGCCTTAGGGCATTCATTTTTATTTACTCATTCATTTTTTCTATGACAGTGGTTTTGAAAATGAAACACTCAGCTCAAAAAAAAAAAAAAAAAGTAACGCCAATCCGAACCCATTTGTGTGATTTCTTCGGCTCAGCAGAACGGCAGATAGTTGACCTTCATTCCACCCTGAGTTTAAAAATGATGGATTCGCGAAAATGTTCTGAACAATTTCGATGTAAAATATTGTTATTTATAACTTTAAAAAGCAAAACAAAAGACGGCATTTAGAAGACAACGACTCAGCACAGGGTGTCGTTTGTAAAGTTGCATAAAATTGAGAGTTCATTTTTTCAAAGTCATATTTTCACTGTCAGCAATACAGTCATACTTTAAAAATGATGCAGCCTTATGTTATTAAAGCTAAAGTTTAATCAGTAATATTTTTATAACAACTTTACGTCAGATCATGATTTCCTGGCTAATGTCAAGTTGTCATAACGACGACATTTTGAATAACGTCAGCTTTGCATTAAAAGTGTCATGATTTACCGAATGACACTTTGCGACAACAGTCATAAATATCCATGAAGACTCACTCATGTTCATGACGGCGTCATGACAGTCTTATCCACAAATAAAGTGTAACCAAAAAAGCTTAAATAAAAAAATAAATAAAAAATGCTTGAAGATTTCAGCTAAATTATAATGTTTTTTTAAACTGGCCTGTTGTCTGATTCACAGTAGAAATGCTTTTAAACTAGTTGACTTTTAGCTTTTTTTTTTTTTTTTTAAATCAGATATAACCCAACAATGTCACAACCAGTTATTAGCTTTTAGCTCATAGTTTGTTTGGATAACTTTCTATGATCATTTTCAATCTGCATTTCACATTTTGTAACCCTAATCCTTTTGTCCTATCTTTAATGTCCAATAAAGATAGGACATTATTTTCAAAGTTTGCCCGTATGTTTTGTTTTTCTTGCATCATGCTTCATAGAGTGCACTCATTTTATCATAGTTTTTTTCTTTTTTTTCCATACCTGCTTAGTACTTTCAAGCATGCTTCACCAACACAGACACACACACACACACACACACACACACACACACACACACACACACACACACAAAGGAAACTCAGAGGGACCATTTATGGTAATAACATGCATGTATTTGGACGGTGCACAGGAAAACATACAACTTGAGCCCATCAAAACATGGAAAAGGTTCTACACAAATTTGCAACTATGAAATTAGCATTGAACCATTTACACTCAGACTGGCCACATGTGTATGCTTTCGTAGTAAAATGCAACATTGTACAAATCAGACACAACAGGAAGGTGAAAGAAAAGCAAAAGTTTATATTTCCTACAGTAAAAGCACGACTTCTCGGTTCAAAGACCAGTAATGTATCTGAGAACCAAAAACAGCTAAATTACATTGTATGTCGGGACAAGCTCCAAATAAAGGACTTGTTATATCTTTGGAAAACACAGTTGAAGGTCAGAGAGTAACCAGGAGTTTAAACCTGACATTTAGTTCCATAAAAAGACAAACAATCTTTTTTATTATTATTATTATTATTTCTTACTGCCTGATAACAAACCAGAACAAACTTTTTCCTGTTCTCGGTCAGTTAAGACTACTAAGATATTTTCTGTTTGCTGAAGTCCAGACCGCGAAACCTTTAAACCTTTAAATGGTGGCGCTATGACTTTGTGACCTTGGCCGTCATTTTTGAGGCGACTCCTGAAGACGCTGAGGAGCCCGGGGCCAAGAAACGTCCTAGTAGTGCAGTAGGGGGGGTGGAAGTGTCATGTGGTGACTGGTGAACCCACATAATATATAAAATGTTTTAAAGCAACATATCGAGACATCAGCCAAATAGACGCTCATTGTCCGTTTGGAAGACACAAAAGTTAATATTTCTGAGAAGCCATCACAACACTTCAGTCTACGTCTCTATAGACAATAAAAATAAAATTTAAAAAATGGCATCTAAAGGTAAAAAGGTTTGCGTAAGGAAAACTTGACTGGAGAGTCAGCAGTTCTGTCTTCAGAAGGGAGGGATACCTAAAAACATGTGAGCCATTATTCAGCGAGAAGGCCGTTGTGCCAATTCGGGAAATAATTGAAAACTTTAAACTCGCTTCAAAATCTCTTATTTAACAAATTAAAACAACTTCAGTAATCCCAACTGACCTAAAAAAAAAAAAACGTTTTGTCTGGTCAGACAGTAAGAGGTAACAAAAAGGTCACGTCTCTTTATGTCGCGTATATAAAACAACTGGTTTGAAATAGGCTGGGATCCGACATTCTCCCTCACACGGACTTGATCATCATTCTTGTGGCTTTGGCTGAATACGGGGCGGGCGGTTTCCAGGTGAGCCAGTGGAGACCGGAAGCCCAGCCGGTGTGTTCCCCAGAAGGGTGCCAGTGACCGTTGAGGCTGGCAGAGCCGCACCGGCTGTACCACCAACCGCCTCCTTCCGAAACGGAGCACTTTTGTTCCGCGATGTCTCCGAAGAGGCACGGGGAGCAGCCGTCATTGTCGCGGTCGACGGTGCTGAAGCCGAAGCCGTTCTGGTCGAGGCCCGGATAGGCTCCACGGATGGCGTCACCTTTTGGGTTGGATAGAGAAGAGTCTTTCTTAGGAAAGTACCTTTCAAAAGGGCGTCTGTAGGACACACTGAAATCTCGCTCTCTCTGCAAACGTTCAATCGGTCGGATCCAAATGAAATCGGAGGAGAGGAATTTTTAGGATCGTTGAGATTCTTTGAACTGTTGTGTTTGTCTAAAAGCCCAAACAGAGATAAATTAAGCATAGCTGCAGGTTGTCAGGGTGATTCATTAGGAATTGGAATTGTTCATTCGCGCAGGATTGAGAAAAAGAGACAAAGCGGTGTCCACTCACGCATCCAACACTGCAACACCCTTACAAAGGGCGGGGTGTGGACATCAAATGTTAAATGTATCATCAAATCTTGCTCAATGATCTTGCACAATGATTACAAAAAAACAAGTCAATGTTCAGTCAATGTTTATCAGATGGTAGACGGAATATCGGCGTACCTGCATTTCCCCTGTACTCCCCGACGTGGAGTTTGAAAGCTTTTTTCTCATTTCCCAGTCTGAAGTTCTGGTACTCGGCAAAAGCAGTGCCGCCTTCGTGGTCCCACAGGTCCACCCGCAAGATCCACTTCTTGGATGGGCTCTTTGTCAATGCGTGTACCTTCCTCAGACCCAGCCAGTGATCCTCTGGGGGGTTAAGTGGAGCACAAATACCAGAATGCTTGAAGGTTTTTTGCTTTAGTTTTGCCTCCAGTTGTGCAAAGCTGAACCTCCTACTAACAATCCAAAAACCTATTCAAAGCATAATGTACCGGGTTTAACTTTTACGTTTGTTTTCAGGTATTCCCCCGCCCCCCAAATTTTAACCGAGTCCCCAAATAGCATGCAGTTCACATACGTGTCAGGTTTCCAAATCCATTCTTATAGGCTGCCCATTTTCTGTCGAAAGACACAGAGCCTCCGCTGCGCCTCTGAAACACCATCCAGCCCCCATCCGAGTTCATCTCACAGAACACCTGGACGGGAAAAACAGCAGTCAGTACATTGGCTCCCCACAGTGTCCACACCTCTGATAAAATGACAGCTTTTATTCAACCTGCTTACAATCTGGTTGCACCTGTGAGGCTGCTCAACTAGTTCTGCGGATGCGGTTTGGTTTTAGGCAACCCAAACGGGTCCTTTGGTCCCAGGCAGTCTTAGTACCAATCCAGTCTGAACAAAGTCATAAAGGGCCCAAACACAACGTAGAGCCACATGTACTAAAAACTGAATATTAATAAAAAAATAAAAAAAACCTTCCCGGCTTTATAACCGTCTTTTGATTCAGCAAAGTGTCTAGAACATTCCTCAGAATCACAGGCTCCTGCTGACATGTTAGCATCACGCAGGCGGTCCGGAGCGTTCAGCCGCACGTTCGTGACGTGAATCTCTAATTGTACCCTTCAGAGCACAGTGACCCAACTCACTGTTACGTTCAAAGAAACCAAACTGAGGTGAGTGGAACTTTGTGAAATTCTAATTATCGTGCCAGCAAGTCCCCGTTAGAAAATGTCACCTGGAACGACAGGCCACAAGTCTGAGCTGTTGGTTCGAGTCAAAATTCTGAGTCTGAACGTCTCAAAGTTAGGAAACTGAAATGGAGGCTCTGAAGAGGACTTTGCCGTTTACCGAGCCTGCTTTATGCCAATTGGAATCACTCTGGAAAACTTACTATAAACAGCTTTTTTTGTGTGTTTTCTATGTTAAGACCTTACAATTGCAAGCAATCTGTTTCAGATCATTTACAATTAAAAGCAGAAATGTCTTCAGTCGGTCACCTTGAAGCGGGTATTGCTTCCCCTCGGGTGGATTACATAGACTCCACTGTGGGCATTTGGAAACACACTCTTGATCTGTGTGCAGTCTCTACCTGAAGTTCACAGAGTTAAAGAAAAGGATGAGCAAAATAACAACAAGAACAGCAACAAAAAACAGCGACATTTTTATTTTAAAATCAGAAGTTTGAATCTGTTTTTTCTTCTTCTTTTTTAAGAAACAAGCATTTTCCATTGACAAACGCCTAAAAGCGCAGATGTCCAAACTACCATAGTGCTGCGGCCTGACTGTGCCCGGTTTAATACATACCTGCATGTCGGTTGGACCTTGGACCCCCAGTTCACCCTGCACAACAGAACCAGCTCCTTTATACAACAGACTAACACTGCCACACCTCCTTCCCCACTTCCCATAAGTGTCATCTTTTTTTTTTCTCTCTCTCTCTCTCTTTCTCTCTGAGGTCAGACTTAGTGGGAGGATGTGAGAGCAGCAGCTTGGCCGGAGGAAAACAACCCTCATCCTCCGCCCTCTCCAACTACATTGCACAAGGACCAGTCAGTGTTTCTTCCTGGCAGCGTTTCCCGGCTCATTTCTCCTTCCCGGCTGGCCGAGCGACGCCTCTCAAAGAAAACAACCCAGTGTGTACACTGAGACTAATGCCGCGTTTCCCAACTGAGTGTTGTTCTTCAAAACCTGAAAGTCTCTGTGTGTGGCGTCCCTGGCGTCCCCTTGGATATGCGAGCATTGAGTTTTGGCCTGTGTGTGTTTGTTTGTTCTTTCCCAATGTATTATATATGTGTTCTGCTTTTGGTTTGATGTATTTAGTCTTTTGTTTGTAGTTTTGTCTTGATTTCTGTCAAAGGAGTGTTGGGGGGGGAAAGCGCCACACAAATAAAACTTACTGCCATCATTATGAATGAGGAACACAATCGAACGGAGAACTACAGCGCAGTAAGGGGCTGCTGCACGTTGCGTCACGGTGACTCACGGCTTTCTGTTTCTGTCATCGCATGATTACGGGCCATTACTGTATTTAAGTCAGTCTGTCCACGTTTCACATCAGCGGATGACTCAGAATTTCCTCCGACTTACAGCAGCCGTGTGTACCTTTATTAAAATGGCTTTTTTTTTTTTTACATGACATTTTTGTTAATGCCGTCTCTATGTTGTGACTCCACAACATGAACCAGATAAACTGTGAAAAAAAAATAAAATAAATAAGTAAATCACGCTCCTCTGCCTGCCCCCTGTGGTCACGCAGCGATCTGCAGAAAGACGCGCTCTGTCAGACACAATCGATCTGGGCTCAGTGATGGCAATCATGCTCATGTACATGCCGCTCACACCCTCGCCAGGGTGTGAGCTGGTTCACCACAATGGAGAACCAGTTATATTGCTAGTATATCCGCCATGATGACGGATAAACAATTTTCCTCCACCATTAGCGCATTTAATGTCGCGTACACAAGGTTGATTGACAGCGCTAAAACCCTCCTCCTGGCCCTGATTGGTTGTGAAGTATTTGATGTAACACAGGAAGGAGGCAGAAGAGCTACTTTTTTTTTTTTCCAGATTTATCTTTCTCATGACACGGTGACAATTTTAACAAATATGTTATGAAATCATATTTTTGTAAAGGCGAAATACTGCAGGTTTGATACGGAACGGAGGCTGTTAAATTCGGCCCCAAAAACAAAGGTTTGGCGCATGCAGGGAATCTCGGTGTCATTATGAAGTCAGATCTAAAGCCAGGATAAATGTTACTGGTCAGTTACGCACCGACTGATCTTTACCTTTGGGTCATCAGGTGACCTGCTTCTTTCAAATTATAACTCTAAAGGTTGCATTTACTGCAGCTTCCCATTAACGTGCACGTTCCTTTCATCAGTTAATTTCCATCATTTCTTAACGACACATTTCTTGTGATTCTTCTGTTTTACTCTTATTCTTGAAGTGTATTTCTTCTGTTCATGCCATTTTCCGTGTCTCCAGTGAAGCACTCTGAGCTATGTTTAGTATGAGTGGCGCAGTGGACTCGCTTGACCTGATAAGACAAAAAACAAAACAAAAAAAAGCAACAAAAACAATCCATATCAGAGCAAAAAGCAGACAGTCGCAGGCTCTGGACATGACCAAGTTTGGTTGTAATGAACCCAGTGAAAGTCCCTGCCTCAAATAACATGGAGAGGCTCAACAGATTTTTTTGTTTCATTTTTTTTTTTGCCTTTAGTTTTTTTGCCGTTTTCTTTCCAGGTCTTCGGTTTGTGGCGTAAAGAAAGCAAAACTGGAATAGGAACCAAAAAAAAGTTGTATTCGTAGTAAAAATGGATTTTATTAATGAATTGTACCTTTCAGCCATAAACTGAGTCTCTATTACATATGTGTGCAAAACTTTGTTGCTATTCCCCTAAAGTCGACGCAACACCGTTTTGCGGTTGCCGTACTTCCGTTAAAAACAGCAACGCAAATAAAATCCCACGTAAATAACTTTGCTCACATAAAGTCATTAAAATCAGACCATCATCCTTTACCTACCACTTCCTGTCGTCTTCTTCGTCATCTCTGGCAGTAGCAGCATCTTATTGGTGATCACGTGACTTGTGTGATGCACAAAAGTGTTTCCATTGCAATTTCAATACGGCCAAAATATTTTTTTAAAAAAAAAACCTCATCAGCTAAACTTTTATATAGAAAAAGAAGGGTTTTTCCTACATTGGCAGGTTTTTATAAAGTGAAAATATTTTCGAAATGTCAAATTGGGCAATTTTAAGGTCAGTGGAAATGCATCTACAGTTACCTCAATCACCTTCCTCCGAATCCTAATTGGAACAAATAATGACAGAGCAGTCGTCCTCTTCCATCCCAAACCCCGGGTAGAGCGGCTCGCTGAAGTTACTGTAGAACGTGTGAAGACGTCTGCGGCTCCCAGAAGACACCCTGTAGAAGGACAGGGTGCCACCGGGCCAGTCCAGATAGACCGCCACCTTGCGAGAGTGAGACGCGGGTACGGGTATCTCCTCGCGCTCGCCGTCGTGCTCGGCGCTGAAGCCATCTTCGGAGCAGAACAGACACCAGGACTGGTTGGTTTTGCCGAACGCGGACACGTGGCTGCCCCCTCTGCGAGTGATCCCCCTCATGGCGACGGCGACGTCCACCCAGCGTCCTCGCCACTCCACCTCCCAGTAGTGGCGCTGGGTGAGGCCTTGGTGACACAGGACCTGGAAGACGCTCTCGAACCTCTCGGGGTGTTTTGGGTACGGCTGTGACTCCTTGACCCACTTCACCTGTTTGCCTCCGTCGTATAGAAAGAGAGACGTAGAGGCCGTGTTCGCGTCAAAGGTCAGGATGCAGGAGTCTGTAGAAAAGAGGCAAGTTTTACTTTTTTCATTGCTGAAAAATGCATCACAGTCACTTAAAGTATTTCCCATTGCTTTGACCTCCTTAGGTACTTCATTATCTCTCTATCCTGTTGCAGCCGAGTAGGGAAAATGCACCGTCCTTTTGTACTTTTTTTTAACTTTCATTTTAGAGCCATGTCTCCTGGCACAACCTTCAGACATAAATGGGCTCAAAACAAGAGTAAAAGCTAATATTTATGTATTTATTTCGAACATGATAATAGAGTAAAATCATGCACAAGAGCAAGGGATGTAAAAGACGCATTTGTTTTGCACCACAGTACTCTTAACATGCTCGAAAACGAGAAGGGGAACGTAGGAGTAGTAACATTGTCGGAGATCTTTATACGGTTTTATTCGGATGCCGGCTGGACGACCTTGAACGATCTTTACAAGTTGTCCGGAGCTAATCAGGCTTTTCCAATGCTGTGAAACACACAAATTGGTAATATTGAACGTGGAACATAACAGACACCAAGTAAAGTTTCCAAACTTGTTGAGGATTTGAAGCGGCCTCAACAACTAAACAAAAAAAATAATAAAAAATCTCTGGAGAAACAAATGGAAAGAAATATTTACGACTTACAGTTTTTTAGCGTTGATTTCAGGTAGCATTCCTCATTATGATCCACACTGTAGAAAGAAGTATTTAAGACGTTAATCAATGTGAACCATAGAGTAGAGAACCATTGGGACACTTTTCCTGAGTGGAGAACATTTTCTGCCCTTCAAATAAAGCAGCAAAACAGAAATCGGTCATTTTCTATGCATTTGGCTCCTCGATATGTCATGAAAGCACATATTGAGGAGCCAAATGCAATAGGATGGACATAGGAAGGCAGTAGTAAAAGTCCAAACAATTATAGACGATATAACTGACGTTTTGCATGACAATCAAAAGGGTTTCATAAATGCTTAGAATTTTTTTTACCTAGATTTTTGCAATCCCTGAAGTTGATTTACCTCAGATGTTCTAGCTTGCAAAGTGGATCGTCGCGCTGAGCCGAGATCAGATCCGCCCCGGAGTCCTGGAGATAATTGTAGCTGAGGTCCAGCCGCCTCAGGTGGGACGGGTTGGCGCTCAGCGCCGAGGCCAGATGAGCGCAGCCTTTCACGGTGACTCCACAAAACGACAGGCTGCGAGACAGGAGTCACGACGAGACGCTTTTTATACGCCGAAGTCACAGTTTCCGACTCGCCTTCACGCTTTCGTTGATTTGTTTAAAACATTTTACGGTTATTTTGGGAGACAGAAAGGACGTCTTACCTCAAGGTCTCCAAGACACAGTTTGGGTTTGCTATTCCGTTAGAGAGCAACTCCACCTCCAGGTCCTCCAGGTCATTGTTACTCAGGTCCAGCTCCTTCACGTGGGAGTTGTTGGTGCTCAGGACTAATGCGATGTCTGCGCAGCATTTCTGAAGACCGCACTCTTTCAATCTGCAGGCAGTTCATAGAAAGTCGTATTGAGGATCGCGAGGACGGTTCCACTTTAAGGTGTCAAACGGAACAAATTGACGTCATGCCACACCTTGCATGACTCACGCCAGATGTTACCACCGAGTCCAGCTGTGCAGACTTACATTAAAGTCTCCAGTCTGCAGTGCTGACTTTTGAGGCCGGAGCAGAGGGCGCCAAAACCTGGACCCTGCAGGCCGTTCACACTCAGGTCCAGATGTTTGACTTTGCCGGAGTCCGTGCTGAGGGCTGAGCTGAGGGAGCTGCAGGATTTGTGTGTTAGGCCACAGCAGCTGAGTCTGACCAAAAGCAAAGAAAAAGAAAAATGAAAACAATTCAGCAATAGCTTAGATTTGAGTAATAATGGCATAAACCCAATAAATACTACAAGCTAACATTCAAAAATCATTTTGCATTAAAATAGGCTTTTGTAGGTTTCAGCTGCATTTATAAGTGACTATATTTTCAAGACAAAAGCATTTTCTATCCCCGTTTAGAAAAATTATACTTTGAAATTGATTAATTGACCTCAACTGACCTCAGAACTTCGAGTTTACAACTTGGACTTGTTAGTCCAGCAGCGAGCAGGGAGACCCCGGCGTCCTTCACGTTGTTGTTGCTCAAATCGAGAGATTTCAGCCGAGAAGAGCCCGAGTTGAAGATCGCAGCCAAACCTGCGCAGGAGCCCTCTCCCAGTTTGCACCGACTTAAACTGTAGGGAAAAGAAAATCAGTTGGGAAAACCAAATGTTTTTATGACAAGCCAAGCAATTCACACATACACAGAAATCATAAAGATCAAACCTCAATGTCTCAACTTTGCAGTGACGGCTGCTCAGTCCCAAACTCAGGGCCGTCACCCCGCTGCGCTGGAGGTCATTGGCGCTCAGGTCCAGCGTTCTCAGTTGGGTTGACTCCGTGTTGAGAGCAGCAGCCAAGGCCTCGCAGCAGCCACCCTCCAACTTACATTTACGCAACCTAGAAACAGGGAAGTGCAGAGTTCTGTTTCAAAGACAAACTGCTGACAGTCTCTATAGCCGGTTTATGAAGGATAAAGTGAAGGGCAATACATATTCTGCAAGAACAGAGAAATGTGCTTTATCTCCCAGGGCAACAAGAAGAAAATCATGTCGCTCTGTTCTGGCAGCCATGTTTTTGGAGTTCATGAAGTTTTTTCCTTGAGCCACTTCAGGACAGAAGGTCCCTACAATGATCGTTGTTCTGGCAGAACGACGATCACGATAGTGGTCACAGTGATCACTGTTCTTGTCCGAGCGTCTCTGTTTTTGCAGAAATCCCCTGTTAAAATCTTACAACACCTTAAACTCCTCAGCTTGCATTGTGGACTCCGTAGACCCTCAGAAAGCAGTTGCACTCCCGCATCCTTCAGTCTGTTGTTACTCAGGTCTAAATCTGTCAGATGAGAGGATGTTGAGCTCAAGGCAGAGGCCAGCAGTGGACAGCAGGTTTCAGTGAGGTTGCAATAATCCAGGCTTCAAAGGAACAGAAAGGCAGCAGTTAGCAGGGTTACTTTTTGTTTGACTGGATAAAAAGTGCTCGACTCAAGGCAAGAAAATGCCCGTCATTGTATCTAAGTGCTACTTGTTTTTGAATTTGAGACTTTACAACCAAGGGACAAAAGGAATATCATGTTATCGGTAAACTTACAGGGCATGTGTGGAAGAAGTTAGAACAGCCAGCAGCTTTTCTAGCCCTTCTTCTGACCTTGAGTACTTCTTTAGGTCAAACGTTTCCTCCAGAGTATCCGACGTCATCAGCTCAAAAGTGAGAGCGGACCACTGAGCCGAGGATAACTGTGTGCTCGCAAGCCGCCCGGAACTCACAAAGCTCTGAATCTCCTGCACCAGAGATTCATCTCTGAGCTCCCCGAGACAGTGGAACAAGTTCAGCTTTGATTCGGGTTCTTCGTTGATCGTTTCTTTGATGAACCGTATGGTTTTCGCCACGTCTTCTTCTCCGTCTGCTTCCAAATGCAGCACACCGCGGAGAAGCTCCTGGTTTGACTTCAACGAAAGGCCCAGAAGGAAGCGAAGGAAGAGATCCCAGTGGCCATCTGGACTTTTCAAAGCCTTTTCTATGGCAGATTTATGAAAGCCAAAAACAGACTTTCTCCACAGTTTGGAGTAAAGCCTTTCCAGACTTCCCAGAAGAACATTTTCATTGTTATGCATGTATGAGTAATGGGCGAACACAGCTGCCAGAAACTCCTGGATACTCAAATGCACAAAGTTAAAAACTTTTTGTCCCCTTCCTGCTTCCATGTGAAACATCTCTGTGCAAACACCCGAATACGTGGTCGCCTCATTGACGTCCAGGTGGCACTCTTTCAGGTCAGCCTCGTAGAAGATCTGTTTGCGCTGTTCGAGCTGACGGAACGCCAGCTCCGCGAGCTTCAAACAAACGTTGTCGCCGCTCGCGGGGTAGTGCCTTTCAGCCATCCGGTCGGTTTGGCAGAGAAGAAGATACACGTACATCTCAGTCAGGGTGTTAGGCAATCTTCCGGTCACATCGTCGCGCAGCATTCTCTTAATCAAAGTGACGGTGATCCAGCAGAAAATTGGTATTTGACACATTACATAGAGGCTTTTGGATGATTTCACGTGGTCTATGATCCGAAGGGAGAGGGCATCGTCACTCACGCACTTCTTAAAGTATTCCTGCCATCGGTCTTCAGTGAAGCCTTTGATTTCAGTCCACTGGTCAATGAACTTTCGAGGAATTTTGCCCGTCGCCGCAGGCCTACATGTGATCCAGACGAACGCGTTGCAGAGCAGATCCCCTTTGATGAGGTTCGTGATCAGCACATCGAGCGGGGCCGGCTCCATCTCGTCTCTCAAAACCTTGTTGTATTTGAAATCTAACGGGAGAAGACTCTCATCGAGGCCATCGAAAATGAAGAGGCCTTTCAAGTCCGATAGCTTCTCGATGGGTTTTATCTGAGGGAAAAACCAATGGAGGAGGCCCATCAACGAAGAGTTTCCCTCGCCCATGAAGGAATTCAGCTCCCTGAACGGGAGCGGAAAGAGAAAGGTGATGTCCTGATGTTCTTCTCCTTCTGCCCAGCTCAGAGCGAACTTCTGTGCACAGACTGTTTTACCCATTCCAGGTATACCCTGAGTGAGCACGGTCCTTATCCGCCTTTCTTGGTCGGGCTTGAAAAGATCTCGGACTTTAATTGTTTCTTCCGCTGCCGTTTGCTTGGACGTTTGCTGTGTGAACTCACGCTCGTCGCTTAAGCCTCCCCAGGCTCCTGCTATCACATGCAGCTCTGTGTAGATTTCTTTCAGGCAAATACGTTGTCCTTCACCTGCATTGCCCTCGTAAACTTTCAGACACTGTTCCTTCAATGTGCTTTTCAGTCTCTCTTGGATTGCGAGGAGGTCACTTTCTGTTGAAAGAACAATTTTGTTCTTAAGTACAAACATAGATGAACAAAGAGTTCAACCGGGTGAAAAGAGTTCAAAGAGTTGCTAGCATCTTACCTCGGCTTGTCTCATTTCTTTTACCTGATAAAAACACATGAGAATGCAGACTTTACTGACCAACACTTTTTAGCAAACACATTCACCAAGACACTTGCTTACCGTTGCCGCACAAATCTTTCAGTCTATCAGCTAAAAGTTTATGTTTCATTTTCTCCAGTATGATCACAGTTACGGTAACAGCACCATCATAACCATATGTTTGCGTCACAAGGTCCACGGTGCGCAGCCTGTCCAAGCCGTCAGCTTTACACTTTGGTATATGTCCAAATCCTTCAAGGTCGCTGCTGTAAAGATACCACTGAAAAGTCCGAAGATCTTGATCAAGAAGTTCTTCGAAAATAGCCAAGAGGTGTTCGTTTACGGTGGCCATGTCGGTGTTCCGAGCCAGTCGTGGGATCAGCTTGTCTTTTGTTCTCGTCTGTTCATCCTCAGAACTATGCAGGGCTTACATGCAGCAGTACTTTCAGTTTTGTGAAGACATGAGCCGTGTGTCTATTCTCATCCCTTTCATTTCCTGCTGAAGCTGACACAGCTGAACTGACGCAGACGTGTGATCAGATAAACAGGACTGTTTAAGGGAAACAAAACGCCTCCCCCCGATGCGCTTCCCCTATAAACGCAGTGATACGTGAACGAGAATGACGTAAAACTGTGGCTGAACATTGTTTTCGTGACTTGTTTGCTTTAAAGAATTAAGAGACAAACCTATAAAACCCAGATGATTTGCAATAAAGTGAGTGTCATGCCTCTTTACAATACAATGACTTGTTCAGCCTTGACAATTAAAGGCTATTGTCAAGGCCTATAGAAGCTGTTCCCGGGATCATAAAGTAAATACCAAAAGTACTATTTATAAGTTCACTCTTTGCCCCAAAGCTTTTCAGTTTATTGCAAACTGCTGTTTGAAGAACGATTAGATAAGAGCAATGAATAGTTTTAGCTGCTGTAGCCTTGGTCCCGGCACAGGCAGTTCTCAGAGGAATGGCACTCTGGACGAAACCCGTCTTCCTCTTCCCTCCTCATCAATTAAAAATAAGACATTACGTTGATATAAAATGTATGATGCAGACCCATAGAAAACGTGTGAGTTGATGTCATTCTGAGCTGCACACAGGGGAAGCCTACCCAACACGTGGAGATATCAACTCCGTATTGACTGCGCATGCATAAAGGCAACATAAAAACATCCACTGTGCAAAATCTTTGGTCTTTTTACAAATATCTGAACGCCTCAAAGAAAGTCCGAGCCGCACACGATATTTACAAACCAGTCAGCTCGGGTTCAGACAGACCTGCTTTTATTGAAGACCGCTCCGGTCATGTCATTCACAGCACATGCGACACAAGTTAGCATTTTACAGGCTAAAACACCCACACGAAACCAGTGGTGGTTTTGTGTAGGTGTACGTTTCTGGTGTGTTCCCGTAACTTCAGGCTCAGACAGGTCACTGTGTGACTGGTCATCTGAGCCGTCATTCTTCATCCGCATTAGAATTATTATGAAGTTGCGCGTTTGTCAGTTTGAGCTTTGATGCAGAGCAAGTCCACCTGATTCCAGTCAGCCTATAAAAACCAGTATTTGAAGTGTATTGCTAAATTGACAATCCTTGGTGTAGAAGTTATGTATTTTTCATCATATGGTGATTGTATGGCATATGAACAATTTCTTTGTTAGTACCATTGCTGAAATACTCCTGGTATTAAAGGAGTTATCCACCCCAACAGGGTTCCCAAAATGCTTGGTGGCCAAGCAGGCCCACAGCATCATGGTTCCTCCACCATACGAGTTTTTTTTTCCACATAATTTTTTTTTCTTTTTTTTTTTAGGTTTTGGTTTCTTTTTGAAGTATTGCCAAACTGATTAAAATAATAGAATTTTTCTCAAGTTTGTTGGTGTAATATCAGGCTTCTGAAATTAAATATGACTTTGTTGAAAGACTTTTTAGACACAAATACAGGAGTGCCGATAGTTTTGAAGATTTTTTTTTCTGATATAAACTTTAATATTATTATTATTATTATTATTATTTTTTACATATAAAACTACCTTGCAATTTGACAAAACTTAATTCAGTGCAAAAATGAATGGCGGAACACACCAGAACATAACATCCTCCCTTTACGCAACTGAGAGAAAGTCCGAGAGTCTGAGAGAAAGTAACTGGGCGACTGATGTAAACTTTCCTCTCCTGTCGATGTCATGTTTAAGATGTAACATTAACATAGGAGAAATAATCTGTTTGCTGCAGTGAGAACAGACATCTCTCTCTCTCTCTCTCTCTCTCTCTCTCTCTCTCTCTCTCTCTCTCTCTCTCTCTCTCTCTCTCACAGCAGCAGCCCAGGGAGGCCCTATGTGGATCAAGTGATGCAGATTTTTTGAGCCCAAGCGGGAGGCTTGGCATCGTAGCCATCAGCAAACAGCTTCTCCTTTTCGCCACGCGTTCCATCCTGCTGGCGCAAAGGCTCAGGGTCCGTGTACGGCTCCTCCAGAACTTTGAGAATTCTGCTGACCTGGCAAACAAGACGCAAGAAAGATGAACAGCAGAGAAAAACAGAACTTCTTTTCCGAGGCGCTGGATATGTTTCTCGTCACGTGCGACCTTTGTTTCCGCTAGCTCCTTAAAAGTGCAGATTTCAGAAATGCATATGAATATATATGTGTTGCCGCTGGCTTCTGTTGTTTTATAGTAGTTAAAATCTCAGTTAGTACATCCCACTGCTCCCGGTTACCATTTGGGAGATTTGGGGGTTTTCCAGCTTTGGTCTCACCTCAGAGAAGTCTCCCTTTTCTGCTGCTTGAATAGCATCCTGTGCAATATAGTTGCGAAGAACCACACGGGGATTGCTGCTGTTCATCACTCTCAGCCTCTCTTTTTCAACGAGGTGCAAGTCGCTTGCGCCGTCAAACTCCCGCGCTAAGCGCCTCCTGGTACAGCAGCAGTGAAAGAAAAACAACTCTTCAAAGGAGCTGCGTCACGGTTCTGAACTCTAAAAATAAAAGCCAATATTTCTTACGCTCTACAGTTCAACGCGTGCTTTTCAGGGTCATTTTTCCTGACCTGTATCGGCAAACCCAGTGGATCCAGTCATCGCGCTGTTTTTCTTTCAGCTCGTCTCGATCCGTCTCCAGGAGCTCTTTCAGCCGGCCCATGAGTTCCAGCTGCCGGGCCACGTCTGGCGTGTCTGCTACCATTCCGAACATGACCGGGTTGGTGTGTGCCATGGACAGAATCATTGCCAGTTCACTAAGAAGCAACGACACAGGAAAGTTAGAAGTTGTTTAAAAAAAAGGGAAGAAACTGTAAATATAGTTTCTTTGCTCGAGTCACTCAAACCTCATTGCCTAAGGCTAATAAAACCTTGTTCCTTTACTTGCTTTGTACAGCGGGTCTGGACTCTCAATTACTGAGAAACGATTTCTTGCTGAAGGCGTGGACTAAATATGCTACCGTCTTCTGCTTGAGGAAGCAATAGAGAATGAGATAAACTGAGCAACATGACAGTCGGCCACGTTAAAACCACAGAGCGGGTTCAGTAGAGCCGCTAACAAGTGTCATGAAGAAAAGGAAACCTCTGCTTCACGTCACCCATTAATGGTCTTTGTGTTCTGCCTAACTGGTGTTTTCTACTGTGACCTGTTTCAGATCGCGTCTTCAACTTACACGTTATCTTGGTAAGACTGTTTTCCAAAATGCTGGCATTAAAAAAAACAAAAAGACATCGGTTAACAAAAAGGTCTTGATTTGAAAAAGTTCAGTGCTGAAACAGTCAGTGAGAGCACACGGTGGGGCTGGTGCACGCTTCGCTATCAGTTTATTGTGTTGCACAAGTAGAAGTAAACTCATCCACCATACACCTCTCACCGGTCCTCCATCGTAGGCTTATTAGCCACCTTTAGCTCCTCAATGGAGGCACACTGCTTTAGAATGAGGTCCACCACTGGCCCCACTGTGGCCTTCTCGTCCTCTCCTCCCTCAGGCCAAGGTACCCGGCTGAGAAGGCGAAAAGTGTTGGTGAAATCAGCCCCTGCATTTAAAAAAAAAAAAAAAACATTATAAAATTACATCTGGAGCAGTTTTTTTTGTATTTTTATTTTTCGTTTTTACCCGTGTTGTGCATGACCCGCAACAGGCCTGACACAAGGTCTCTGTCCTCTGCCTCTTCTTTTCTCACGAGTCCCAACTTGTTTCTCATGCCACGCAGGTAGAAAGCCTCGTAAGCGGGCATGAAGTCGTCCAGCACGGCTCCCGCGTCCGCCGCCTTCAGCTCAGAGCCCAGCGCCTCGGCCAGACGAGCCAGGTTCCAGCGGCACACGGAGGGCTGCGCTTGGTACGAATAGCGCCCCCTTTTGTCTGAGGCATTGCAGACAAAATCTGGATCGAATCTGTCAGACAGATGTGGGTGGATGATGTGCAAAATCAAAATCCCAGGTTTTGTGGATCATTTTGCAAGTTTTCTTTTTTTCACATTTAACTCAATGTGTCTTTATACTCAACTAAAAAGACAAACATTGCTTGAAGGAAGGTATCTATTGAATCATTGTCCATATTTTCTTGTCGTTACAGAGACAAGCAGGTATGTCCCTGTATGTCGCTGCGTTGGACATTGGGGGGGCTAACCCAAATATCAATAAAGAGCATCACTGCAAGTTTTTCCCTCCAATAATTTGCCGTTTGGTCTAACGAAGTTGCAAAAATTGCTGCAGTGAGTCATCACGTTCTCATTCTTTACATCACATACTGTAAATCTGGCATGGATAGACTCATGTACCTGTCCATGAAGCCAAAGGGCCCGTAGTCCAGAGTCAGACCCAGGATGCTCATGTTGTCTGTGTTGAGGACGCCATGGCAAAATCCAACACACTGCCACTGGGCCACCAGCTTCGCAGTCCGCATCATCACCTGGCGGACGAATCAGAAGCGGTGAGATGAAGACGAGGCCGCCTGGGAGAAGAATGCAATGAGGTCCTATACCTCTCTGAAAAAAGAGAGGTTTCTTTCCTTCCTGTTGCCGTGAGCCTGCTGAATGCGTGGATAGAAACTCTCAATCACGTAATCCAGCAGCTGGGCACGGATGTCGTGGCGCCCCGCGCTCGGGCCCTGCAGGCCGGAGAATTCATCCCGGCCCAGGAAGATCTCAAACGAGCCAAATCTGTTGGTTTACGAAGAGGGGAAACAGACGCAGACAGAATTCACGTCCACTTTTTGTGGAGGTAAAGATCCTGCTCGCTATCCACGCACAAAGTCGGACGACCTGATGAAAGAAGGGGCGAGACGCACGACCACCGAGCAACGCTCCGGGATCCGTTCGCCGCTGTTGAGAGGATCTCTGCCGACGAGGAGGTCAGAGGTGACGAGGGAGGCTGCTCGGGTGGTGGGGATCCCCAGGGCAAACATGGCTTCGCTGCACAGGAACTCTCTGATGCTGGAGCGAAGCACCTTCCTGCCGTCGCCGTCTCTGAAGGGAACACAACGCAGCTTGGTTTGCAGGCTCCATCCTCAATCTTCTTACATTTTATGAAAATCCATTTCACGTTTTCGCTAAACACTTAAAAAAAAAATAAAATAAAAAAAGTATTCTTTTAATTTTCCCACTTCACAATTAACACACTGCTTGGTGCTGGTCTGCCACGGAAAATACAAGGAGGTCAGTGGATGGGATGTGGCAGAAATGCCAAAGGTTATAACAGATGCGATTAGAGTCGCAAGTTGCAGTAACACTCCATCCATCCATCCATCCATCCATTTTCCGTCACCCTTCTCCCTTACGGGGTCGGGAGTTGCTGGTGCCTATCTCCAGCTGCGTTCCGGGCGAGAGGCGGGGTTCACCCTGGACAGGTCGCCAGTCTGTCGCAGTGCAGTAACACTCCAAAGCAGAAAAAGGTGTGAAGTTTGTGGATAAATGAGCAAAAAAACAAAAACATGGTTGCTTCCTGTTTCAAATCAGCTGTTAGTCACTGAGGAATAAATCAGGTGAGCACCAAGCAGCTCTAAGCTCTTAATCAGCTCTCCCTCACATTCATGCAAGACTTAGAAAGGTCACAAAGGTCAACCTTCCGCCTCACTGCTCCACCAGCTAACATAAAAGAACAAAACATAAAAACAACAATAATAATAATAAAGTACCTGGAGTAAGGTGTGACTCCAGCACCTTTCACCTGTATCTCCCAACGTCCTTGGGTGTCAGACTCCACCTCTCCCAGGTACATGACCGCTCCATCACCCAGCTGACCCGCGAACAGCCCGAACTGATGCCCGCAGTAGCAGTGCGCAGCCGGCTCGGAACCAGGCAGCGGCCTGGAGCCGCTCAGATACTCCGGGGCCAGAGGGTCGTCCTGCACGTCTTGCGCACTCAGGCCCAATAGAGAGAGAGAGGGCTGGGACAGCGCCACGACTCTGGGCCGGGGCAGCGGGTGGAGGGAGCCGACACGGGAGAAGCACGCCGCCGGGACAGTCCTGGAGCCGGGCTCGGCGGAGACGTCGACCGGGAGTCGTTTCAGCGCCGTGTTGTTGAAGGTGAGTCGTTCCAGAGCGGAGGAGGCAGCCTGAGAGGACTCCATGGAGCAGAGAGGGGATTAGAATAACAGGGGCCCCATGGCAGCGATAATCTGGGGCCGCGAGGGCGGGCCGGCACCCTGCAGAGCAGCACACAGGCTGGAAAGAATAACGTCAACATATCATAATAGAATCATTTGTCATTGTGACTTTTTGATCTCATATTCAAGACAGATTTTCAAATTCGCCATTTTATATTATGGTCTTGTAAACTTTTTAATATAAAATGATTACATTGAAATTTTCAACTTAAAATGTTGTTTTTATTTTATAGTTTTGAGTTTTAAACATATAACTTGTACATTTTAATTTGCATCATTAAATAATATGTGTTCACAATTATTATTATTTTTTTGCATTGCTGATCTGCATTACATTGGAATTCAAAATAATTACAAAAATAATAATTATGACGTTCAGACTCATAACTTAAACTTAAAACAAACTAACTGAAAACAAAGTGAATCTTACAAGTACACCTATTCCTGTTAATGTCCTGTTTAGTGTTTTTAATAGCTTTTTTCATTCTTTAAACTAAAAACGTGAGGGGCATTTATTAGTGGGTTTATATGCGATTCACCGCGATTCCAGCAGATGGCAGCATCAACCTGGAAAATGTCAGAATTAGCCAACGAATAAAGCAAAGAAGAATTTTCTAACTAGTACTTCACGGTAAACTTGTGACTTCAAGCTCTTGCTGTACCTCCTGTTATAATATTCACCGATGGGTTTGTTGCCATCTTTGTTTACTTTGAAAGAAAATCTCAAACTCCTGCGACATGACTGGAGGCTGGATCCGCATTGATGGAGCGGCAGTCAATGCTGAAGTTGGGAGTGACGGAACTGTCTTTGTTGTAAATCAAAGTGGAAGGCTCTACGAAAGGTGAAACCCTCCGCTACATTTTTGTTCCAAATGTGAAAAGTAGAGAGATGATTTACCTTAAAACAGCCACTAAACAACACCTTCTTCTTTCCAGAACTGGCATCTCTGGCGGAGTTCCACAGGGCACAAGTTGGAAACAAATTGAAATGCCTGTGAAGATCAAACACGCCAGCTACGACCTGGGGTATCTGTGGCTTGTGACTGAGCCAGGTTTCATTCTGAAATGCACAAAATAACCAGGTGGAAGTTCTCACTTGCACCTCTTTTCATGACTTCTGTGGTTCAATCCTATGTGTGCTTTATTATCTGCCTTAGAACAGCCTGGACCTCTTATTGAATCATAGTAAGAGGTTTGTAATGCTGCTTTATAATGCCTTAATATGTAATAATGTTGAGCTTCAATACGTGATGAAGCATATTTAGAACCGACATTATGCAAAATGCAAAATGTAGTCAAATCTTTGAGCATGTATTGTAATAGTTTCTGTTGCTTCATGCATGATTGCAAAATGTGGAGGCCACTTTTTAAAAAAATGATAATGTAATTACGTGGTACGTTTTGCAATAACGGTCCACAAACCTTGTATTCATCTCAACAGTCTTTTAATAATAGCCGAATTGCATTGCCTATGTATTCGAATTTATGAAACTTTAAAACATTGACAGCGTCATGAAACAGTATGGTTGTTTGATTCTTGGGACTAATCTTCGTGTTACTTTCCCAATCTGGAATATATAAAAGCTATGTTCTTTAACATCAAACACAACGTCTACTTTTGTTGTTTTTTGGGGGTTTTTTACCGAAAGGCAAATACCAAGGCCACCTCTTATGGGGTTCGCAAAGTCCTTGTTGTACAAAAATGCACAACATCACACCTGTAGTTCAATAAAGTTTCTCTTCGATTTGCTGGGAAAGATCCACAAATAGTGACAATCTACTGTTACAAGCTCTACCAAATAAAGCCTATAAAAGACAGCCAGAATGGACTGTTAGCTACAGCAGAATTCACAGACTCCTGTGAATCTGTACTTTTCTTCTCACTTTGCAAAGTTTTAATAAATTTGTTACGTCTTCTGATCCAGATTCTTGTTTGAGTATCTCTTTTCCCATGACAACTCTGTAAACGTTGCTATTAGTGCATTTCATTTGATGGGAGTTGCCTCTTCTGATTCACTATCAACCATTGGGTCGTAGAGTGAAATGTGATGGTCTTTGAGACTTTCAGATGTAAGTTTCCATTGGTCTGAGGTAAAAGCATAACATGACATGTCTGCTATTTTCTAAGAACTTACCACAAAGAGGACCTAGCGTTATCTTGCCATCACACACAGTAAGCAGGACCAGGAGACTGGTTTAGGAGTCACCAGTGTCAATTGGTAGAAAACCGTAAAATCGTTTTCATCTGTAAAATCCCTTGGTGGACCTAATACCATTTAGTCTGTAGATTGTTATTAGATTGTTCTGATCTAGGTATAAAATCAGAATAAACTGACCGTAGAGTCAGTTTTAAAAAAAGACAAAAACCATATCAGAGACAGTGATGACTATTTGCTTTTTTAAGAAAAACCCTACGCATTGGTCAACCACTTGCCTATTTTGTCCAATAAACCTCAGGTTGGTTTAGAGCTGCCTGGCTGTGTCCAGCCTCAGGGACCATGGAGTGAAGCCAAAGGCCTTGTTCAAATACTGAGAGAGGCTTTTTGCTTTGCTATCAGGACGTGATGGATGTGTGAAGGATTGACAGAAAATTACATTAAATTTATGCACAAAAGTGTGTTTTATGCATTTATTTTAGGATTTGGTTCCTCTCTACAGGTTGGAACTGCGACCCTGCTCCGCAGCAGTTTCCTGCAGCCCAGATCGATGCCGGCCATGGGATGGTTGTGATGACAGACAGAAACTCCAACACCTTCTTCCTGAATGGATCAAGTTGGTCCAAACTGGGCTCTGTGCCTCTTAAGCATGTCTCAGTGGGGCCTTCAGGGATCTGGGGAGTCAACCAGCAGAATAAAGTCTATAAATTTGTTGCCAGCGATTTTGTTCCCACTCGTGGTGAGTTTTATGTTTCAGAGCCAGAGTTTACAGGTTGGACCTCGTTCCCATTTTACTTTATTTGTGTGATGCTGTTCTTTGTGTCTTCAGGTCTGGATTTAAAGCAGGTAGATGCAGGAGGACAAGGTCAGGTAGTGGGAGTTACTAGCAATGACGGGATCTACTGCCTGAATGCCAACAGAGCCTCATCCATAAAGGAGCTCGTGAACTGGAGCACCTTGAGTGGTGCGCTGATTTATTTCAGCTGCGCTCCAACTGGATGCTGGGGTGTGAACGCAGAACAAATGATCTACTTCACGGTAAACTTGTGACTTCAAGCTCTTGCTGTACCTCCTGTTATAATATTCACCCATGGGTTTGTTGCCATCTTTGTTTACTTTGAAAGAAAATCTCAAACTCCTGCGACATGACTGGAGGCTGGATCCGCATTGATGGAGCGGCAGTCAATGCTGAAGTTGGGAGTGACGGAACTATCTTTGTTGTAAATCAAAGTGGAAGGCTCTACGAAAGGTGAAACCCTCCGCTACATTTTTGTTCCAAATGTGAAAAGTAGAGAGATGATTTACCTTAAAACAGCCACTAAACAACACCTTCTTCTTTCCAGAACTGGCATCTCTGGCGGAGTTCCACAGGGCACAAGTTGGAAACAAATTGAAATGCCTGTGAAGATCAAACACGCCAGCTACGACCTGGGGTATCTGTGGCTTGTGACTGAGCCAGGTTTCATTCTGAAATGCACAAAATAACCAGGTGGAAGTTCTCACTTGCACCTCTTTTCATGACTTCTGTGGTTCAATCCTATGTGTGCTTTATTATCTGCCTTAGAACAGCCTGGACCTCTTATTGAATCATAGTAAGAGGTTTGTAATGCTGCTTTATAATGCCTTAATATGTAATAATGTTGAGCTTCAATACGTGATGAACCATATTTAGAACCGACATTATGCAAAATGCAAAATGTAGTCAAATCTTTGAGCATGTATTGTAATAGTTTCTGTTGCTTCATGCATGATTGCAAAATGTGGAGGCCACTTTTTAAAAAAATGATAATGTAATTACGTGGTACGCTTTTTGCAATAACGGTCCACAAACCTTGTATTCATCTCAACAGTCTTTTAATAATAGCCGAATTGCATTGCCTATGTATTTGAATTTATGAAACTTTGAAACATTGACAGCGTCATGAAACAGTATGGGTGTTTGATTCTTGGGACTAATCTTCGTGTTACTTTCCCAATCTGGAATATATAAAAGCTATGTTCTTTAACATCAAACACAACGTCTACTTTTGTTGTTTTTTGGGGGTTTTTTACCGAAAGGCAAATACCAAGGCCACCTCTTATGGAGTTCGCAAAGTCCTTGTTGTACAAAAATGCACAACATCACACCTGTAGTTCAATAAAGTTTCTCTTCGATTTGCTGGGAAAGATCCACAAATAGTGACAATCTACTGTTACAAGCTCTTCCAAATAAAGCCTATAAAAGACAGCCAGAATGGACTGTTAGCTACAGCAGACTTCACAGACTCCTTTGAATCTGTACTTTTCTTCTCACTTTGCAAAGTTTTAATAAATTTGTTACGTCTTCTGATCCAGATTCTTGTTTGAGTATCTCTTTTCCCATGACAACTCTGTAAACGTTGCTATTAGTGCATTTCATTTGATGGGAGTTGCCTCTTCTGATTCACTATCAACCATTGGGTCGTAGAGTGAAATGTGATGGTCTTTGAGACTTTCAGATGTAAGTTTCCATTGGTCTGAGGTAAAAGCATGACATGACATGTCTGCTATTTTCTAAGAACTTACCACAAAGAGGACCTAGCGTTATCTTGCCATCACACACAGTAAGCAGGACCAGGAGACTGGTTTAGGAGTCACCAGTGTCAATTGGTAGAAAACCGTAAAATCGTTTTTATCTGTAAAATCCCTTGGTGGACCTAATACCATTTAGTCTGTAGATTATCATTAGATTGTTCTGATCTAGGTATAAAATCAGAATAAACTGATGTGAAATGTGATGGTGTTTGAGACTTTCAGATGTGATGTCGGATTCACTCCTCCCATTCCGTTAGTTCTTTACGTTGGTGCGTGAAGGGACGTTAGAAAGAAGAAGAAACTGACGGCAGGCAAGCGTGGCACGGAGATCGCCGTTAGCCGTAGCTAACGGTCGTATCGAGCGCAAAAGCTTATTTTATTGCAATTCACGAGTGTTGCCCAACGTGTTTAACCGGCATGTCCGCGTAAAGCACGAGGCAATAAAACAATAACAACAACAATAACAACGACTACCTTATGTTCTTTGTAACATAAAGTTAAACACGGTGGCATCATGTCTGAAACTAAAGATCCCACGGGAGAAATAGACATTGCTGCGCTAAAGAGGAATAGAGGACAAGCTAAAGCAGCCGTAACTAAGATGATGACGTCAGCGAATGAAAAAATTAGAGAAAAGAAGCCAGAAGAATTGAAGTCAGCGCTACAGAGCCTCGACCTAGCCCTTGTACATCTTCAGGAGGCACATAAATGTTATCATTCTCGGCTCACTGATGACATTGACAGAGAAGAGTCTGATGCTTATGAGAGGCTTATTGTAATGAACGTTCACGACGTGCGTCATGAAGCTCTAGCTTGGTTGTAAGAAAAAGAAGAAGATGGCGCTAGTGAGCATTCATATGTTGATGATGAGTCAGATGTCACTGCACAAGCCATGTTCAGTGAACCTCCAGCTGATATAAATGATGAAGACTACGCAGCAGCAGAACTAAAGAAAATCCAAGCCCTAAGAAATAAAGAAAGGAAAAACTTTGAGCTGTTGCTTAGACGTAACAAAGAGGAATTTGAGTTGGAACTTCAGCGATTGCGTCACAAAGCTGAGCTGGATGCACAGATGCAACACAATCAGCAAAAGATGCAAGCTTTAACAGCAGGTCTCCATTCTACGCGGAAAATCGGCAAAATTCCCACTACAGAACAACCCTCGCCATTCCAGATAGCAGATGATTCAGTTTCACAACTGCTAGAGTTCTCAAGGCAGCATTATCAAGCACAAGTCGACACTCTCAGGCTCCCACCAACTGATCTAATCAAGTTCGACGGTGAACCCCTTCAGTATTGGAAGTTCATGAGGCTTTTCACCACTATGGTGGACAAAGAGTCTATTTCTGCTGAAGAAAAGTTAACTCGTCTGCACTAATACACAGAAGGGAAGGCTCGAGATGATATTAGTCACCGTCTATACAATTCTGATCCCAACGCAGGTTTCAAGGAAGCACTAGACCGACTAAAATCAAGATTTGGAAATCCTCATTCCATTTCTCAAGCTTGGATTGAAAAGGTTTTGAACTTTAAAGAGATAAAAAACAATATGCAACTCAGAGACTTTGCAGACCAGCTGAGAGGATGTAAAGACACACTTGCTGCAATGAAATGTGAGGAAGAGCTCAGCAGCCGCCGCACATTATTTGAGATAATTAGCAAACTACCATCAGATCTCAGGACCAAGTGCCTAAATAAAAACTACAACATCACAAAGGAAGGACGTCTACCGAAACTTAACGAAGTTGTAAACTTTGTGGAGACAGAAGCTGAAAAGAGATCTGATCCAGTCTTTGGTGGGCTAATTGGCTGCAAGAAATATGAGAAGCCAAACAACTTTACATCACCTACCAAAGTCTCAAAGAAACATCATCAAAACTACCCCACCACTGTCAAAGCCGCTGCAGTCTGTGGAAGTAAGCCTACACGCACCAAGCAGCCAGCTTATTTAAAATGTCTTAAATGCTCAGAACCGCATTTCTTAAACCAGTGCTCAGGCTTCCGATCATTAACGGTGCCGGAGCGCCTGGTGTTTGTTCAAGAAAAAAACCTGTGTCAAAACTGTTTCATGATTGGGCACCGTGCTGAGAATTGCACACGCAACTGGGTGTGCAACGTGCCTGGCTGCGGACAGAAACACAACAAATGGCTGCATCCTAACCACGCTAGCAGACAGGAAGCAGCAGCAGGCCAGGACAGCACTGATGACACTGAAACTACCCAAAGAACGCAATCTAGCAGACCACCTAATGTCACATGTGGATTTGCTGGAGCTGCAACTGGTAAAGTTTGTTTACCTATAGTTCCTGTGGTCGTTAGGGGTAAAGCTACAAACATCAGTTCTGTTACATATGCATTACTCGATCCTAGTGCCAACACCAGTTTAGTGTCAGAAGAACTGACCAAGAAGCTAAAGATCAAAGGCAAGCCTGCAAGGTTGGACCTTGATACAGTAGGAGGAACCCAAGAAGGCTTACTTACTCAAAGCGTGGACCTTGAGATTGACTCTCGCGACACCAGACGAGGCAGCCAGATGGGATCACCTAGCAGGTATGCCTATTCCCCGCATCAAGTCCAACGATGTGCACCTTGTCATTGGACAAGATGCTCCTCGTCTCCTTAGAGCTGAAGAGTACCGCGTAGGAGGCGATAATGATCCTTACGCAACCAGAACAGTACTCGGCTGGACCATTAATGGTCCAATTGATCACAAAGAAGTTAGGAAGGTTAAGACTTACTTCCTCAAGTCAGATCAAAATCTACATACACAGGTAGGAAGATTTTGGAAAATGGACGACCCTCCTCCAGAGAACAATTTGTCAATCAATGACCACAAGGTGATTAAACTGTGGGAGAACTCAGTTACCAAAGAAGGCTCACATTATACCTTAGACATACCTTTTAAGAACAAAGCAGTGACACTACCTAACAATATCAACTTAGCGACACGGAGACTACATCTACTGGAACGCAGATTAACAAAGGACCCAAACCTGAAAGACAAGAATAGGCTGGCTCCTGTTAAACCAAGCACTATTCCAAGACTAGAACTGGCAGCCACTGTAGTAGCGGCACAGCTTGATCAGAAAATCCATCAAAGCTTCGAACTACCCCTTCTGGATTCTGTCTTCTGGACAGACAGCACTATTGTCCTACATTACATCAGAAATGAAGAGAAACGGTACCAAACCTTTGTTGCAAATCAGGCCCGTGCAGAGGAGGGGGGGGGGCTTTAGGGGTTTGAGCACCTGCCTCTTTTGCTCCATGGCCCCAAGTGCCCTTTTCCTTTTTGTTTTGTTTTTTTGTCTTACACATGTACTACAATTATTACTATCATTACTATTATTATTATTATTACTTTGCAAGAAAAACAACACAATAACACCAGTCACATTGTTACCTTTGACCTTTAGCCCGTTACGCACGACGCACTTGTCTCTTGCATGGTGAGTTAAGGCGGCTAAAAATGTCTTATTTGGATTTCAACAAAATGGAGGAATGAATGTGAAAAGTTTCCTTATAAATTTAATAATTATTAAGGCTAAATTTCATCTACATAAATGCAAAGTTTTGAAGAAAAAAACCAAACTTTTCTATTTTTCTAATTGAACTTAAACATTATTTAATAACAATTCAATCCTCAACCAACCAAAAAGCGGAATCAACAATATGGGCTTGTAATCAACTTGGACTTTTAGATTATCTTTCATGTTAATGTACTGTAATGTCATTTTCTTGTCTTTATGCTTTATCTGATGCTCCCCCTGGTCAAGTATTATTATTGTCTTATTGTGTTATGTTCACAATACAATTGTATCGTTGTTTATTGAAATAAATAACGTTTAAAAAAAAAAAAAAAAAAAGAGTTAAGGCGGCTAACTGCCGAGCTCGAACGTTCCAGATTACAGTTTTGGTGAAAAAACTGGAGTCGGCTTGCTACATGTCAGAAAACGGAAAACGTTAAATGTTGTATCGTTTCTCCTTCAGCACGGAGTCGCGGTTTAAGCAGAAATGAAATACAACAATACAGGCGGAGGGAAATATAGTCCGCTCTCTGAGTCCGCCTTTCTCTGAATATCTACTGAGCGGGAGGAAACAGCCAGGTGAGGAAAAACTGTTCTTATCTATCGATCCAGTATTTTTATCATCAGACATTACGCTGTTGTTGTTGTGCTATGAGCTAGCTGCTAGCTAATGACTTTGCTAGCAAAGCAAGATAACTAAAAAGCTTCCCTGTATTGTTAATGACAGCAGTCATTCTGCAGTATTACTGATGCAATAGCGGCACATCGCCCGTCCAGAACCAGAATCATCTCTATAATGGATATATGTCCGATTGTCTAATTTTCTTTTTTTTTTTGAATGATGTACATTGTATTTATTCTAGCGTTAGGTAAATGTATCTCGAAGGACATTCATTTAGAATGAAAAATAACTCATCCTGAACTACCATGATAGATATAATGTATGTAATAATCAAACTACTTCTGTCATTAATGAAGGGGCAAACATCAACTTTTATTTGCACACATCAGAAATGTTTGGTTTGATTTCAGGCTCTGCTAAGGGCATCATGTGAGAATCACAAGCAAAACTTTGAATAGCAAGCAAAGATTTCTGACATGCGCAAATAAGTTTGTTTGTTTTGCAAATCATTTTTTTAAGTCATGAGATAAAAATTTGTGATTTCAGTTTAAAAAAAAAATTAAGCTAAACATTTTTTTGTAGAAAAAAATGTTACAATTCAAAATGTCTTGATCACAATTTTATATTATTTAATTGAGGTTAGTATTTTAATTGAACAATTGTGAAACAAATTGACCTCCATAGGAGAGGTCTCATTTTCTCTGAAATTAATATTGTTATGCTGTGGACTGAAAAACATATTGGTTTAAACACAAGGGTAAAGAACTGGTAGTGTGGTTTATTATAGTGTTCTGATCATAATTCATTATGTTTTGCTTGTTTCAGTTCAAAGATGCCACGTAAAGACAGACGTCAGAAACAAAAAAGAAAGGATCTGCTAGAAGCAGCGAAAGGTAGTGGATTGTTGACCAACTGGGTCAGAACCAGAACCGCAGATAAGAACAAAAAAGTAAAGGCTCTAACCATCATCAACCTGCAGGTTTTGGTAGAGAACATATTTAATATTACAAGGCAGCTATTATGCTTTTATTATGTTAAGAGTAGTCTTTTCTCATAGTGACATGCATTAATTACATTTTTGCTTTTTTTTTTGTTCTTTTTCTGCAGCTCCACGTTAAAGTTTGATGCAGCTCTGTTTTTCTGAATGGACCGTCTTCATCTCCGCTGCAAGTACAGCAACCCAGGCAGATGTTCTTTGATTGTATGTCTCACAATTTTGTAATTTATCATTGTTGATTAAACTCTGTGAGCTGTGTGACTTTGTTAATATTCTGTCCTAAAATGCGATTAGATGTGCCCTTTTTTTTTTTTTTTTTGAGCACCTGCCCCTTTAGTGGTCTCTGCACGGCCCTGTTGTGCAATGTAGTTGGAGAGGGCGGAGGATGAGGGTTGTTTTCCTCCGGCCGAGCTGCTGCTCTTACATCCTCCCACTAAGTCTGACCTCAGAGAGAAAGAGAAAGAGAGAGAGAGAGAAAAAAAGATGACACTTATGGGAAGTGGGGAAGGAGGTGTGGCAGTGTAGTCTGTTGTATAAAGGAGCTGGTTCTGTTGTGCAGGGTGAACTGGGGGTCCAAGGTCCAACCGACATGCAGGTATGTATTAAACCGGGCACAGTCAGGCCGCAACACTGAGGTCGTTTGGACAGCTGCGCTTTTAGGCGTTTGTCAATGGAAAATGCTCGTTTCTTAAAAAAGAAGAAAAAAAAGAAAAAAACATTAAAACTGCTGATTTTAAAAAGAAAAAATAAAAATGTCGCTTTTAAACGCAGGTCAGAATGAGGAGCCTCGGTTGTTGCGCGCTTATATTCGCTCTGCTGTTGAGCTGCTCAGTCCAGGCTGAGGTAAATATGACTCAACTTTATCTGTGGGGTTTACAACTCGTACTTATCTCTATTCAAATGACTGAACCTGTGTTTGTCATCCCTGCAGAAAGCCAGCAAATCTCAAGGTAAAACAAACAAACAAGTTTATCATGACATACAAACACAGAACTTTTTGCATTTTGCAAAGTTCTGCATTTTAGGATTTGGTTCCTCTCTACAGGTTGGAACTGCGGCGCTGCTCAGCAGCAGTTTCCTGCAGCCCAGATCGATGCCGGCCAGGGGATGGTTGTGATGACAGACAGAAACTCCAACACCTTCTTCCTGAGTGGATCAAGTTGGTCCAAACTGGGCTCTGTGCCTCTTAAGCATGTCTCAGTGGGGCCTTCAGGGATCTGGGGAGTCAACCAGCAGAATAAAGTCTATAAATTTGTTGCCAGCGATTTTGTTCCCACTCGTGGTGAGTTTTATGTTTCAGAGCCAGAGTTTACAGGTTGGACCTCGTTCCCATTTTACTTTATTTGTGTGATGCTGTTCTTTGTGTCTTCAGGTCTGGATTTAAAGCAGGTAGATGCAGGAGGACAGGGTCAGGTAGTGGGAGTTACTAGCAATGACGGGATCTACTGCCTGAATGCCAACAGAGCCTCATCCATAAAGGAGCTCGTGAACTGGAGCACCTTGAGTGGTGCGCTGATTTATTTCAGCTGCGCTCCAACTGGATGCTGGGGTGTGAACGCAGAACAATGGATCTACTTCACGGTAAACTTGTGACTTCAAGCTCTTGCTGTACCTCCTGTTATAATATTCACCCATGGGTTTGTTGCCATCTTTGTTTACTTTGAAAGAAAATCTCAAACTCCTGCGACATGACTGGAGGCTGGATCCGCATTGATGGAGCGGCAGTCAATGCTGAAGTTGGGAGTGACGGAACTGTCTTTGTTGTAAATCAAAGTGGAATGCTCTACGAAAGGTGAAACCCTCCGCTACATTTTTGTTCCAAATGTGGAAAGTAGAGAGATGATTTACCTTAAAACAGCCACTAAACAACACCTTCTTCTTTCCAGAACTGGCATCTCTGGCGGAGTTCCACAGGGCACAAGTTGGAAACAAATTGAAATGCCTGTGAAGATCAAACACGCCAGCTACGACCTGGGGTATCTGTGGCTTGTGACTGAGCCAGGTTTCATTCTGAAATGCACAAAATAACCAGGTGGAAGTTCTCACTTGCACCTCTTTTGCATGACTTCTGTGGTTCAATCCTATGTGTGCTTTATTATCTGCCTTAGAACAGCCTGGACCTCTTATTGAATCATAGTAAGAGGTTTGTAATGCTGCTTTATAATGCCTTAATATGTAATAATGTTGAGCTTCAATACGTGATGAACCATATTTAGAACCGACATTATGCAAAATGCAAAATGTAGTCAAATCTTTGAGCATGTATTGTAATAGTTTCTGTTGCTTCATGCATGATTGCAAAATGTGGAGGCCACTTTTTAAAAAAATGATAATGTAATTACGTGGTACGTTTTGCAATAACGGTCCACAAACCTTGTATTCATCTCAACAGTCTTTTAATAATAGCCGAATTGCATTGCCTATGTATTTGAATTTATGAAACTTTGAAACATTGACAGCGTCATGAAACAGTATGGGTGTTTGATTCTTGGGACTAATCTTCGTGTTACTTTCCCAATCTGGAATATATAAAAGCTATGTTCTTTAACATCAAACACAACGTCTACTTTTGTTGTTTTTTGGGGGTTTTTTACCGAAAGGCAAATACCAAGGCCACCTCTTATGGAGTTCGCAAAGTCCTTGTTGTACAAAAATGCACAACATCACACCTGTAGTTCAATAAAGTTTCTCTTCGATTTGCTGGGAAAGATCCACAAATAGTGACAATCTACTGTTACAAGCTCTACCAAATAAAGCCTATAAAAGACAGCCAGAATGGACTGTTAGCTACAGCAGAATTCACAGACTCCTTTGAATCTGTACTTTTCTTCTCACTTTGCAAAGTTTTAATAAATTTGTTACGTCTTCTGATCCAGATTCTTGTTTGAGTATCTCTTTTCCCATGACAACTCTGTAAACGTTGCTATTAGTGCATTTCATTTGATGGGAGTTGCCTCTTCTGATTCACTATCAACCATTGGGTCGTAGAGTGAAATGTGATGGTCTTTGAGACTTTCAGATGTAAGTTTCCATTGGTCTGAGGTAAAAGCATAACATGACATGTCTGCTATTTTCTAAGAACTTACCACAAAGAGGACCTAGCGTTATCTTGCCATCACACACAGTAAGCAGGACCAGGAGACTGGTTTAGGAGTCACCAGTGTCAATTGGTAGAAAACCGTAAAATCGTTTTTATCTGTAAAATCCCTTGGTGGACCTAATACCATTTAGTCTGTAGATTATCATTAGATTGTTATGATCTAGGTATAAAATCAGAATAAACTGACCGTAGAGTCAGTTTTAAAAAAAGACAAAAACCATATCAGAGACATTGGTCCTATTTTGTCCAATAAACCTCAGGTTGGTTTAGAGCTGCCTGGCTGTGTCCAGCCTCAGGGACCATGGAGTGAAGCCAAAGGCCTTGTTCAAATACTGAGAGAGGCTTTTTGCTTTGCTATCAGGAGGTGATGGCTGTGTGAAGGATTGACAGAAAATTACATCTGCCAGGCTTACGTGAGAAAAGTTGTAAAAAGAACACACAGGCTGGAAAGAATAACGTCAACAAATCATAATAGAATCTTTTGTCATTTTGATCTAATATTCAAGACAGATTTTCAAATTCGCCATTTTATATTATAGTCTTGTAAACTTTTTAATATAAAATGATTACCTTTAAATTTTCAACTTAAAATGTTGTTTTTATTTTATTTTTAGTTTTATACATATAACTTGTACATTTTAATTTGCATCATTAAATAATATGTGTTCACAATTATTATTATTTTTTTGCATTGCTGTTCTGCATTACATTGGAATTCAAAATAATTACAAAAATAATAATTATGACGTTCAGACTCATAACTTAAACTTAAAACAAACTAACTGAAAACAAAGTGAATCTTACAAGTACACCTATTCCTGTTAATGTCCTGTTTAGTGTTTTTATTAGCTTGACATTTTTCATTCTTTCTTAGAAATACATTTTTTAAACTAAAAACGCGAGGGGCATTTATGAGTAGTGGGTTTATATGCGATTCACCGCCTTCCCAGCAGATGGCAGCAGCAACCTGGAAAATGTCAGAATTAGCCAACGAATAAAGCAAAGAAGAATTTTCTAACTCCTACTACATGGGATGAAATTAACGTTTGTTTTATTGCACACAACTTTATTTGACTATCTTTCAGTCTAACTCGAAGCTTCGGCAGTCGGAAGTTGAATTAAAAGCTGTGTTGTCCAGACTCTATCAAAGATAAACCACGTATTGCACGGTAGCTGGTTAGCCGGCTAGCTGGAAGGCTAACCAAAGCTACTGAAACTTTTCAACCCCAGCAGAAGGAAATGGACTCGGACATTTTGACGGACGTCCCCAGAGGTTGGTCTGCTTAGGAACTTAATGTCTATGAAAACTAATTTGTTGGAAACGGACAGTTAATGGCGGCGAGGATAAACACAACTTTACTTGAGCCAGTAGCTCATTTCCACAGCTTCTCTTTGACAATACATCGGTATGTTCGCGTTGTTTGGGTCGAGCGCGTGACGAGAAACGCTATCTCTGGATATTTAGTCTCCGCGAGCAGATGCAGCTGCTCGTGTCTTGTCAGTGTGGCGAGTTTGGCTTAAAAAAAAAAATGCGGCGTCGGTGCCTCTGGCAACATTTTTAACAACGCTGTTGTTGAACACACCCTCGTGAGAGGCATTCAGAACAACCATCTGTAATGAACGTTTTCGAATACAGCTTCTAAACACAACAAACGTTCATAATTGTGTGTGGCCAGAAGGGGAAGATAAGAATCCTTTATTTTAAAATCCAAATTCTGACTTTGTCTCCATTCTGATGTTACAGTGAAAATACTGTCCCTTTCTGGACACATCCATGTAGTTTTCTTGTGAGACAGACAACTTATGTTTTTAATTAACCACATAATGTATTTGACTGCCTGCTTTTAGATGACCAGTTGCCCTTGGCATCGCTGCGCCTCCTGGTGCCCCCCCTGCAGCTCATGGCAGCCTCTATGTGGCAGGTGTTGAGGAAACGAGACGTCATGAGCTACTGGAAGGTGTCAGACTTTGTGTCCCTGGTGGTGGACATGGTCCCCGGGCTCCTGATGGACAAACACAGGACCCAGCTGAATTTAGGGTTAAGAGCTCGGGTGAGTATGGGTAGGGTACCCATCCCGACATTTAGAAACAATTTCATTATTTTGGTAGTCTTGACGCTTACATGTGGCAGGAAGTGACAGAGTTTTCCCCCTCCACTGCAGTATATAATTGAGTTGTGCCGCGACGAGCATTCCGGTGAGATGGTTCTGTCTTACCTGGAGAAGATGACGTCACCACGTCCCACACTGGTGAAAACTTCTACTTGCCCTTTGCCGTTGTCATTTTTCCTTTTAACGTGGTTTTAACGGACTTGTGTTAAATTTAAGGCTATGTTCTCCGTGTTTCAGACGAGAGAATCAGACGACGAGTCGATGAAAATGAATTTTCTTGAGCTGATTCAAATTCTTCTCAAAGATCCGGAAGAAAGAAAACTCTTTTTCCTGGTAAGACCTTACACTTGATCCTCCATGAAGTCACACAACGTGGCAACTTTGTGTGACAAATGTTTCACACGAAATTCTAGATTGTAGCATCTAGCTGTCATCAAGCTCCTGTTTTGAGTTTTTGTAGTTATAAAGATATATAATTAGCAGTTATTTATTAAACAGCCTTAAACGTTGCTTTTATGATCTTATATGAGTGGCTGCTTTCTGGAACTTGACACGTAGCAGGTGCTTTTCAGAACTTTCATGTAATTCAGTCTGAAGGTTCTGGAACATAACAGGGTATTTGGGCAAACTTTTAAGACATTTTTACTGGCTGCTTTCCCAGAACGTGTGGTTCATTATCTTGGCCTGTGGAGTTTCCCAGAACTTGTGCTTGTATTCCCAGAACGCACCAGACACTTTCCTTGTTACTTCCCAGAATTCACTGGATGCCCTCAGGAATCTAGCTGTACTATGAAGAGACTCAGTATTGACTAAGTTCAATGAAAGGTACAGAAAAAAACGTTTATGGTTTGCTTTGTCCTTTCACATTATGGCAGCAGATCAGCTGAGATCATGGCCATTCTGAAAACACGAAGTTGGGATTATGTAGCCAAAGGGTTGTGGCTTCCAGCACATAGTTTAAAGATATGTGTCAGGACCCGAGCAAGAAACTGTGTCGTTCACCGATCTCAACATGTCATTATCTGAATCGGCATCCGGTTGTTCTGCTCTCCGTCTTTGGACTTGTGGCGCCGTTTTACCGCATCACTGCGTCACTCCCGTTCTGTAATTCCAAATGACCCCTTACACTGTCTACTGATTACCGCTCTGAGACTATCCATCAAGGGGAGTGGAGGCAGAAAATAATTCCTACGTGTCATGACGGTACAGGCTGTTGTATGCGGTGCCACCAAATATTGTAATCCTTTCGAAAAAGCGGAAAAGCTCTGAAAAACGTCATTTTTTTGCATTGTTTTTCACCATAATTTCTTTGCTTTAAAGCACACCTTTCCTGCAGAGTATGGCCCTCAGTACGACAGTGACTTGCAGACCCTCTTTGCAGAGTTTCTCTGCCGACTGTTTCAGCTGGTTCCGGTCCCTGACCTGGAGCAGGTGAGCCCAAACCCGAGTTGCACCGGCAATTTATCGAACTGCAACGGAGAACTGTAGAACATGCAACGCACGATTCCAGTTCAAGAAATTGAATTCTGCAAGAAATGCATCATGACGCTGCCATTAATATGCCAATAGAAGGTGGACGAAACTTAACAGCGTCACTGCAATAACTATATTTGATCTGACATGCTCAGTGCAAGGATATTATTAATGGGGCTTTATTATTTATTTCCCGGGCACATAGTGCCCTTTTATACCACAATAAAGTAACTATATACATATATAAAAATGACTTTTAAAAACATTTACTTTATCTAATGTATTGAATTTGGGTTTCTGTCTCTTTAAAACCTCCTGCTCTTTTTTGAAACTGAGTCTTCAGGAAGTCATCCACAGCATCGCTGCTCTGTTAACCCTTTAACAACCTGCACCAGTAGAAACGCAGGAGCATCATCTCAAAGGCATTTTTGTACAGCTGAGTGGTTGCCATGGGAGATTAAAGGATTTCTCAAACATGAATGAAAGATTCAAGGCAACAATCTCTGCATGTTTTTGATGAGGGAATAACATTATAATGTCATATAAAGCAGTTGATTTTGCATAATGCTGCCCCTTTAAGATGCCATGGAATGAGATTATTTCTTCTGCCTTCCTCTTTGACAAGGCGGCATACTGCAACGTAGAGGGCCCTTGTAAAATGAAACCTTTCAAGTTTGTCAAGTTAAATAGTGTGAATATTGATGTCGGATGTTTTTCTCAGACTGTGTCCTGGCTTGGAGCGGAGTGCTCTCTGTTGGAAGACTGCATGCAGACCGTCTCTGCACCCACAGACCTGAACAATCTCCTGCAGCACCACAGGAACCTTGGGCATTTAGACCAACATGGTAGGTTGCTTCTTTTGAGAGCAATCGGTTTAGCAGAAGGAAGAGTTTTTGGGAGCCGCTGGTATCGGCTCAACTTATGGTTCTGCTTTACTTCTTTTCGTGCAGTTCCGCCTGCCAGTATGGGCGACAGCGTCTCTTCCTCACTTTCTGCCCTTCCCCTGAGGAGACTGGCGGAAACCAGCGAACAACCCGGCCAGTCGGACCCGCTTCCGGACCTGCACGTCGAAACACAACTTGCACCAGAAATTGTGGAAATAGTTACAGTCTCTGACTACTCTGAGGTCGTGATAGGTCCGAGCTCCAATGTCGAAGCGGTGACGGAAGAAAACTGCTTTGAAGGAAGAGAAGACGCGGCAGGGGAACGTTCTGCGGCTGTGTATTTGGAGAACACAAGCGAAGCAGAGCCAAAAAGAGAAGCGACCGAACTTCCATCGTCTTCTCAACACAAAGCTGCCTCAGGCCCTCATGACTGCCCCCACTGCGAGAAGAAATTTAAGTTTGCCTCCTCTCTGCTGGCACACAGCGTCATCCACACTGGAGAACGCCCCCATCGCTGCTCTGACTGCGGCCACTGCTTCTCCTTCAGGCAGTCCCTCGACAGACACAGACGCACACACAGAAAGAGGCGCGCGTACGACTGCGTGGACACGGCCTGCGTGGACACGGCCTGCGTGGACTCGGCCTGCGTGGACACGGCCTGCGTGGACACGGCCTGCGTGCCGCACGCGGGACACGCCGTGCACTCGTGCCGTCTCTGCGACGTGGCATTTAGCTGTGAGCTGGCCCTCGCAAGCCACTTAGAGACTCACTCTGAGGACGGCAACCCAGACGAGCTCAAAGAATCCTCAGAGGGGCGGCCAGAAACGGATAAGGCCGTGGATGTCAACGAGGCCAATGCTGAACACACAGATCCAGACTGTCCGGCGGAATCCAGACGAGACAACGGTGTCAAGCCACAGAATGTCCGCACAAGCGGACGCAAACGTCGACCCACCATGAAGGCGATGAATTTCCAGACGCTCATGTCCGCGAATCAAAGGAGCAAGTGCAGCAGGTTGAATCCCTCAGCACTGAGACCTTTACCTATCATCAGGTGAAATCTCCTCTCTCTGTGTTGGTCTTTGATGTCGCTCATTTTAGATTTTGTCACGTAGACACTTTTTAAAGTCCAATCAACTGTAGACTTTGAAAATGAATGATTGTTATTCTTCTGTTTCAGTTCGGAGCACTCCTACGGCTCGCCTGTGGTCTCGAAGCAAGATGGTGAAAGTAAGCGATTTCTTTTTTTCTTCATTACTATGAGATAATCCTTGAAAGTGAAAGTTCACGGAAGGTCTATGAAATTTGACTTCTGTAACTTCCAGTAGTCACTGAGACAGTGGGGACCACCAGTCCCCTGACAAGATCTAATGGTCTAACTTGCTTTTACAGTCACACTACCAGTTTTACTGCTACGCTTTGCTGATCACTGAAGTGTTTTATTAAATGGACAGTGAAATTAAATGGAGAGTGCTGGCAAAGTGCTGTAGATGTAGAACATCCACAAGGTGTTAAACACAAGATACCTGAAAACAACTCAGCCTGCTGAAGGAACAGCTTATCTCCAGACAGAAACCGGAATGTGAATCAGTCCTAAATTAAGTTCAGATTGGTTTAATCTTGCTGTGCACTTAACTTGGTGCTTGTTTAGGCTCTTGAGAACCTGTGACAGGTAGCTGTCTTGTCTGTAGCGAATGACGGAAAGTATTTGCTCGCGTTTCTATGTAAACCCGTTGCTTTTTGTGCCACCAGGTCCTCCAGCGGATGCCTCAGTAGTTGCTTTCTCCTGCCCTCAATGCTCCTTCCAGGACTCTGAGGAAGGGCAGGTCCTACAGCACATCAATAAGACGCACCCCACTGACGCCGCAGATCAACACGGACACTTGAGCTGTGCGGATTGTGGGAAGGTCTTCAGGTTCCACTCCTTACTCAAAGCCCACCAGCGCGTGCACACGGGCGAGCAGCCGTTTTCTTGCTCCCAGTGTGGACGGCAGTTCTCCTTCAAGCAGTCGCTGGAGCGGCACAAGCAGACACACTCGCCTGGAGACGAGGTGGAGCTCTGCAAGTCAGCAACGGAACAAGCGAGGCCCAACAACGGCCACTTGGAGGACGGGAACTACGAGTGTTCAGAGTGCGGTCAGGCGTTCAGCTGGAAGGCTGCATACGTGAAGCACCTCAGGACCCACGGAGTGGACGCCGGCGCCGTGGGAGGCTCGTTTGAGTGCTCTCACTGCAACCTGGGCTTTAGCTGCGAAAGACACCTGAGCAAGCACGTCCTTACCCACAAAGAGGAGAAACCTCACAGCTGCAACTGCGGGAAGAGTTTTCCTTACCGGGCGGCTCTCACCGCTCACCAGCGGACACATCGGGAGCGGCCGCACATCTGCACGCAGTGTGGGAAGGGCTTCCTCTATAAGGGCGGCCTGCTGAGCCACATGAAGATCCACTCTGAAGAAATGCCCTTCATGTGCTCGTTCTGCGGCAAGAGCTTCAAGAGGGAGCGCAACATGAAGAAGCACGAGCGCTGCCACACCAGGGAAAACGTCTTCCGCTGCTCGCAGTGCGACAAGAGCTTCGTGTACAAGGCCACCCTGATCAGACACGAGCTGACGCATTCGGGCGAGAGGCCGTACCTTTGCTCCGACTGCGGCAAGGGCTTCTTCTCGCACGCAGAGCTCTTGAAGCACGAGCGCTTCCACACAGGCCACAAGCCGTTCCTGTGTCCTCACTGTGGCAAGAAATTCACCCAGTCCTGCTACCTGACCATCCATCTGCGCTACCACACCGGGGCCCGGCCATACTCCTGCTCGGAATGCGACAAGAGCTTTCTGAGTGCCAACCGGCTAAAGAGACACCAGCGGACGCACTCTGGAGAGAAACCGTATCTGTGTTTAGAGTGCGGGAAGGGTTTCAGGCAGTCTTATCATCTTAAAACCCATCTGAGGACACACCTGTCATAAATGCACCTACAGACTTATTAGTATCACTTGTAAATGGGTGTGAAAGGTGTTAAATGTATATATCTACTCATGACAAATCTTACTGAGTTTGTTCAGTGAAGTTTGAACTCACTAATTGCGAGTAGGGAGATCGTTAGTCATTCCTTTAACATTTGACCAGGTTTAGATATATTTCTTTGCACAATTCCTCTAAAGCCCAGGTTGTCACACTGTGGTCTTCTGCTCTGGTTTACAACAGAGCTAATTGTCTGTGTTGCAAAGCTAATAAAACTTAGCTTAAAAACCCCCGAGTTGTTCTGGCACAAATGCTTTCAACAGAATCTGCTTAAAGTGAAAGTGTAGTTGAGAATGTTTGATGAGATCCAAGTTGTAACTTCACTACACAAAATCAACCCTTGTGCAAGGGGTGTTGGGTCATTTAGCTACCTCTGAATGGAAATCTCAGAAGAGTGTAAAAGCAACTTTGCTCCTATTTCAGATTGAATAAGTTGGTGCAAAGTCTTTTCACTTTTCCATCAGGCTTTGGGGGAACCTTCTGCTTTGTCTATCAGGTCTTGAAACCTTACGAGCAAGTCCTTAGCGACCAGGGGTGCACTGATTAATCAGCCAGCTTATTAATTGGCACCAATTTCCTTAATTTCGGGAGATTGGTGAAGCCAAACTCATGCCCTCATGTTATATACCGTAACAAAGGTCTAAAAATCACCACCGTCCTCTTTGTCCTGTGAAAGAGGTTTTACTGACAGTCCAGCCACCATGCATTTAACAAGTCATCCCACTGCTGTCAACTCAGCGACTTGCTATATTTAGCGACTTGCTATATTTAGCAAGTCGCTAAATATTTTCACATTCAATACAAAAATAATTGGTAACGGTGATTGATTGGCCGGAATAGTTGCCAAGTTACCAATGAAACCCATCGAGCTAAGAAATGTGCAGCTCAAAATCTGGAAATAAAGAGTCTTTATTTGACAGTGTAAGCAAGTTTCACATAAAAAAATATAACAAAGTACAAGAAGAGTAAACCATGTTAGGTTTCCTTTTACAGCAGTGGATCAATTTCAGTGGGTAACAGAAACATCATGAAAAGTAGCTTAAATGTGTGTTTAGTGTTGCACGTGTGCAGACCTTGGCTGTATGTCACGGATTTGATGAAAGCAGTTTGGGTAATCGGACATGATGGATGCTGTGGAACATTTAAAGAAAACCACTAAGCCACAGGGCAACTCTACTAACAGTGACGCTGGGAACCACTCCAGACTTCCACTGTACTCTAGCTGATACAGATGAGACAAAATGGAACAACAACAAAAAAACAAAGACAGTAAAACTTGGGTTATCATCAGACGTGGTGATTCACACAGCTATGTGGAGAGTGATGGGGCAGTGGTCGCTCCCCATTGCCTTGTTGCGGATCTTGCTATCGCACAGGCCCGGCAGCAGGGAAGACGAGAGCAGGAAGTAGTCGAGCCGCCAGCCCACGTTCTTAGAGCGGGCGTTCATCATGTAGGTCCAGAAGGTGTAGGCGTTGGCCTGCTCCGGGTAGAGCTCGCGGAAGCTGTCCACGAAGCCGGCCTCCAGCAGCTGGCTGAACCCCTCGCGCTCCTCCGGGGTGAAGCCCGCGTTCTTCTTGTTGCCCTTTGGGTTCTTCAAGTCGATCTCCTGGTGCGCGACGTTGAGATCGCCGCACAGCACCAGGGGCTTCTGGATGTCGAGCTCGCTCAGGTACGCTCGGAAGTCTACGTCCCAGGTCTTGCGGTAGTCTAGGCGGACGAGGCCTCTGCTGGCGTTCGGGACGTAAGCCGTCACAAGGTAGAAGTTTGGGAACTCGGCCGTGATGACGCGCCCCTCCTTATCATGCTCCTCTTTGCCTGGAGAATTACATGGTTTTGTTTTTTTTCCCCCCAGAGAACCACATGTCCAAACCAAGTATCAACAGAACAACCCCATTACTCACCAATTCCATAAGTGACTTTGAGAGGTTCAGTCTTGCACAGCATGGCGACACCACTGTAGCCCTCCTTGTCGTTGGACGCAGCCCAGTATTTGTGGGGGTACTCCGGCATGGATGTGATCTCGGCAGGAAGGGCTTTCTCTGCACACTTTGTCTCTTGGAGGCACAGAACATCTGGCGCCTCCTCACGCACCCACTGGGAACGACAAGCATGGCAATCAGCTTTTATTTAGTTTTTTTTTTTTTTTAAATAAGACTGAGTGAACTTTTTACTGCAAACTCACATCCAGTCCTTTCTTTTTCACCCACGCCCTGAGCCCGTCTACGTTCCAGGAGGTGATCTTCATGTTGGCGCTTCGGCCATCTTTGCTCGTCATTTTGTCAGGGGGGTCTTCGTACAGTACTGGGGCTTCCGGTTCCTTGGATTTCTTGGCTTTTTTTGCAGAAGCTGAAGGGAGATCATAAAGGGGATAAATATTGGATGATGCGTTTAGTGTTCCCTCCTCCCCCTCTCCTTTCATGAAATCTTTATTAGGAACCACAATTTTGTTTGTGTTTTAGTACCAGAGCCTGTGTCGTTCTCCCCATCAGCAGACGGATCTTCTGTCTTCTTGCCTCTCTTCATGTTGGAACTGGTCCTGCAAGCAAACACACCTCGCACACACACAGCACGCACGCACAGCAGCACCCGCACCGCTGGAGAAAAAAAAACAAAAACTGAATATTAGAAATGTTAAAAAGCAACTGTAAATAAAGCAAGACAACTCTAAAGTTCATCAACTTTCTTGCAGCCGGTCTACGCTTCGCAAAACCAGCCACGATCTTCCAACCAGTGCATCTCCCAGTTATGAATCCTATTACAAAAAGCTAACATTTCTTGAGCAATTTGAGTGAATTTAAATTGTTCCAACTGGTTTTTCCTGGCCAGATTTTGACAGGCTGACTCTGATTCTTTCCCACAGAAAAAGAAAAAAAGGATCATCAAACTGCACGTATGCTAGGAAATTGCCATCATCTGCAATTTCAATCAGTGCAACATATTGCTCACAAGGGATTGCTCCAGTGTAATATTTAGCAAGCAGTAATAATTCAGGGTCCACACCAAAACCGATTTGGGCATCTATACATTAAACACACACATTTGTAAATGGAGTGTAACCATTCACTTCCTACAAATGAAAACAATAACCAAGGAGCTGGCTTACTTTTACTGATTTTATTTTTGTATGAAAATCCATCATCATTTTGCTCTCCAGACCATATTTGTGCAGTTTTGACCGTCATAAAACAGCACATCTGCGCATGCTCAGTCGGTAAAGTACCTGTGGCGTGCTGGGAGGATTTGAGAAACACGAAACGTGGCTTCAAACAGATCAAGCCCTAAACTACGAGACCGGAAACGCGTGTTTGTGTGTAGTTTGACTGTGATGAAGGTTAAGAGTCTGTGCAAATATCATGCCCGGTTACAAATAAGGCAGTAAAAAAAAAAAACCTATCAGAAAGACGAAGTGGGCTATTAGGCCATTTCTCCGTGATAATTTGGTTAAGCTATTCCCAACATGTGCTAAAGCTAGCCGCGGCTCTAACAAAGAAGCAGCAGCAGCTGCAGCAGGCGGCCTGCGCGAGCTGTGAATGACAGAGGGACGACCAGCGAGTAATCGATCATTTCCTCAACAAATGCAAATGCGGCGACTGCAAAAGTGCGTCTTCTTTTGGCGCGTTGTAGGAAAAGGACATGCAAATGTAATCTTACTCGCACAACAGGATGCAGAGCCCAGACGAGCCACAGTTCCCAGTCAGCCTCAGTCACCCCCCCCCACAAATACAACAGCGCTCAACGTGACCACGCTGCGTGGACTAGCTGTTTTCACATGTGCCTAAAAAGACACCAGAAAGAAAATAAATAAATAAATGAAACACATCGTTACGTATTAATCATAATGTTGACAAAGAAAACGGAATACCTTCTAGTAATTTAAAGTATTCTGCCATGTTTTGTTGTTAAAGCGGTGGTTCAGACTAAGCCTTTTTTTTTTTTTTTGTTCTTTCTTTTTGATCAGGCGAGTTAACGGCTCCTTATGTTTGGGTCCTTAGATATGTGTATGGAGTAGCTCTCGGCTGCAGGCGTTCAGAACTACTACTGAGAACATTAATGTGGCCTGAGAGGAAGAAAAACACACCGATATACTCGGTAAAACTTTTTTTTTTTTTTTGCTGTTGATACTATAAGAATATAAAACAGTATTAACTAACGACACAGCTGCTGCTAATATTCCTTTAAATCTCTGCTCAGCTAAAGACGTTAACTTCTGGTACAAATTGTGCTAAAATATATATATGCCATGCAAGGATATTTTGACTGAAAGTCTAATATGAAACTATCAAGCTCTAAATGATAAAACTGAGTTGTTTTAGATTGAACTCCTTGTTTCCATAGACTGTTTTAATGTGTTCGTCCAGTTAAAATGGGTTTTCAGGCTCTTTATACAGGAGCCGCCATTTAGAGTCATGAGACAATATGAGCTGCATGATAATATCTAAATATGTCCTGGCAATTGTTGACACACTTAAATGTCTCGGATTGATATCAGATCACTTGAAGTTTTTAAACAGCTTTGTAATTTAATTTTTTTTTAGGCGCATCAACCAATGAGAACAAAAAATGCTTTATAAGGACATGCATGACTCATTTAAATAAGCTTAAAAGATCATCAGAGTGAAAACCTTGCAGGATTTCACTCTGCCAAGATTGTTTTTCATCCAAAATTCATCCAGGAGGTTCCAAAGTAACCAGGAACATCCCAAACAGTGAAGGTCTGAGGTTCTGATTCAACAATGAGAAAGAAAAGTTATGTGAGATTCCAGAGGTCAGAGCAAGATGGACGCTCAGACGGCCTCCAAAGAACTGCAAACCTTCAATCAGGCATTGAGCACCGACTTGTTTTGTAGACATCAAAACATTTCATATCATCATTTTCTTCTTTTTTGATTTTGTTAGCTGCCATGACTGTTGTTATTGGATTCGAAGGAAGCGCCAACAAGATTGGCATCGGCATCATCAGGGACGGTGAAGTCCTGTCTAACCCCAGACGGACGTACATCACACCGCCGGGCCAAGGCGAGCGCCGTCAACGCCTCTGACAAACCGCTCTGAACCCATTCTTCTTTCTGGTTTTTTTTTTTAAACTTTTTATTCTTCGCCTCAGGGTTCATGCCCAGTGACACGGCCAGGCATCATCGCGCAGTCATTCTGACTGTCCTGAAGGAGGCGCTGGAGCAAGCGGGGCTGAAGCCGGCAGACATCGACTGCGTGGCGTACACTAAAGGTGGCAGGCATGATTATGCAGCCTGGTCACAGTGGGAAAAACAACAAATTGATCATCAGCTCCCGTCTCTCTCCCTCCTTGTCCCTCAGGCCCGGGGATGGGAGCCCCTCTGGTCACGGTGGCCCTCGTGGCGCGCACTGTGGCCCAGCTGTGGGGGAAGCCCCTGCTGGGGGTCAACCACTGCATCGGACACATCGAGATGGGCCGACTCATAACCCGGGCCAACAACCCCACCGTGCTGTACGTCAGCGGGGGAAACACCCAGGTGGGGTTCCAGCCTCACCGCTCCGGTGATTCACAGCCGGTGTTCAGAATCAGCTGGTGACCAGTCAGTTCAGGGAGACATCGAGGGCTGGAGAGTTTAGAAGGATTAGTATTTCCAGACTACATCCTGTTGATTAAATGTTGGGTTCCTTCATCCATCCATCTTTTTTTTTTTTTTTGTCCTTTCTCATGTTTTTCTTTCCTTTATCTTTGTTTCATCCTCCTTCCTTACTTTTTTCCCCACATTATGTTTTTGCCTTCCTTGATTCTGTCTTTTCTTCACTTTCCCTCCCTCATGTTCCTCTTCCCCTGCAGGTTATCGCTTACTTGGAGCGGCGCTACAGAATATTTGGGGAGACCATCGACATCGCGGTCGGCAATTGTTTAGACAGATTCGCCAGAGTTATCAAGGTGTGTGGGTTTTTTTTTTTTTTTTCCCCCTCTTACTGTGAACGATGTGGAGGTTAACGCTCCTTCATGGAACTCTTCCCAGATTTCCAACGACCCCAGTCCAGGATACAACATAGAGCAGATGGCCAAAAAGTGAGTAGAACCCAGTGGAACCCAGTAGAACCCTGAAGAACGTTCACCACAGAGAGCCAGAAGGGAAACGCCGTGTTGTTCTCGTGCGTTTGCTACAGAGGAAGTCGTTACGTGGAGCTGCCGTACACAGTGAAGGGGATGGACGTGTCTTTTTCTGGGATTCTGTCCTTCATCGAGGCGAGTGGAGCACTTATGCTTTTTCACGTTTTGTTCCATTTTAACCTCAAATTAGAGCATTTATTGGCTTTTAATGTGATAAACCTGAAATAAAACGATTATCAATGAGGCACTATTCAGGTGTAGATGACTGCAGGGTAGGTTCATGTTTCCACATGACCCAGATAACCTTGAAATCTCCCAAGTCTAGTTTGAACTCAGTGGAGTTAACCACAAATCCAAAAGCACCAGAAAGCAAGAAGAAAACAGGATTAAAAACAAAACCCAAGAAGGAATTAAAAGAAAGCAGAGAGGAGGAAGGAAGTGAGGGAGCATATGAGTCAGGAAGGAAGAAGAAAAGATTTAAACTCGGGTCTAATTGTTATTTTTTGCTGACAGGAAGCTGCTAATAAAATGCTGAGCTCTGGTCAGTGCACAGCAGAGGACCTGTGCTTCTCCCTTCAGGTACTCTGAACCGCTTGGTAACTGATTCAAATGAGTAGAGGGTAGAGTGTTTCCATTTGGGACGAAATCTCAGGATTATTTGACCGTGAATATAAAATGAGTGACGTGCAGCACCTTCCCGTTACCCCTGCAGGAGACGGTGTTCGCCATGCTGGTGGAGATCACGGAGAGGGCCATGGCTCACTGCGGCTCACAGGAGGTGCTGATTGTCGGAGGAGTGGGCTGTAAGTTTATTAAGTTCAGGAGCTTCATTCACAGAGGCTGTTGCCACAACATGTTAATGGAAAGTCGAGTGGAAGGAAAAAACCGACAAATGTTCAGTAAAAGAGGCACTTTGGGAGCCAATCACGGGTATAAATGACTCATAGAACACTAAACAACCACAACGAAGCGAGTTAAGATGAGAAAACTAAATGACCAGAGTGACGCTACGTTCACGTTCATCACGTAAAGAACAGAATTCAGTTCAAAGTAAAAAAAAGAAAAACTGACAAGGTATTTCATGAAATACATCCGTCAACGTGGGCTAAAACAAAGTCGTTAAAAACATACAACTTTCTGTTAGTGATTAACTGCTGCCTTCAAGTATTTGTGTAAATTTGAGCTTCTTTTCCTGAAGGAAGCAACATGTTCCCTCCACAGGTAACCTGCGTCTGCAGGAGATGATGGGCGTGATGTGCAAGGAGAGAGGAGCCAAGCTGTTTGCTACGGACGAGCGGTAAACAAACCCATCCAACAAGAGACAGCCGTTTCCATAGGAACACGCATTCGCAGCCGACTGTGTGGCAGTGATACAGTAACTGAAATGGTAGAAGTGCTGAAAGTTGAGCGTTTCCAGATGGCAAACGCTGTAACTAAAGCATGTGTTGCATGATCAGGATCTTACTGTTCATCATGAAGCTGAAACGTATCAGGTCGTTTAGGTTTTGTTTGCTCTGACCCAGATTCTGCATAGACAACGGAGCGATGATCGCTCAGGCGGGCTGGGAGATGTTCCGAAGCGGCTCCGTCACAGAGCTAGAAGACTCTTTCATCACACAAAGGTAACAGCGGCAACTACAGTCTCAGGATTTCCGTCTCAGTTTCTCTGGATGACCGATGGTCGATCTCTGCTGCAGGTACAGGACTGACGAGGTCGAGGTGACGTGGAGAGACTGAGGAGCAGCCTGGCTCAGAAATGCAAATAAAGTATTTTTTTATATATTTACTCCCGTTTCAAAAGTTAGTTTTTGTAAGCTTAAAGTGAATACGGTCAGCCGCAAAGCACTAAATATGAGGGGCAGTTTTACAGCAGGCAGCAAATAAAATGTAGTCAAATCCTCCAAGTTTATTCTTTTTTTATTAAGCAATACTTTCTTACGTCCCTCCTCCTTCTCCAGTGTAATTTTTGCTTTAATTCAAATAAATTTTCAAAAGCTACCACACAGAACATTGCGACATCCCTTATGGATTCAAACATTCACCCGATAGGAACCAAATAAAAAAAATAATCATGAGAACACAGCATTAAGATCTGGAGGGTGAACTGTACTGTGCCTTTAACTACACCCGTCTGTAAACTGAAGACATGAAACTGACAACCCTTGCATTCATAAACAATAAAACTCAAGTAGGTACAGGACATTCTTCTGGTTTCCAATTCAAAACAGGGGAGAGGAGAAAAAAAAAAAGAAAACTAATTCTGAGGGCTTCTCACACACGCACTGGTCAGTTTTAAACAAAGTGCTTGATTGACCACTCGCTTTGCAGAGGACAACATTGAATAAAACTGCGACTTTCAAAAACAGGGAGAAAATTAATTAAATTAGACTCCTTGGAGATTGTTAAAAGAAAATAAAACTGTAGGAGGAAAAAAAAAAAAAGACCAGCTATACAGGAAGAAGCTAAAATGGGAATGAGGTGATTATTTAAGGCAGGCTTTTTGTAAGGCGTTAAAAAAAGTCCATTGCTGTAAGATCTCAAAGGAGTTAGTCCAAAGTGTCTCAGTGTGGCTTTATGTGAAGACATCATGAAGACATCATCCTGAGTGCAGCTTGTGAGAATGGGACTCAAATTTGTCCGTCTTCCGTGAGTATAAATGTGCGTGAAGGTGTGTGTGTGTGTGTGTGTGTATTCTGTGGCCGTTCGATGCTGTGTGTCGGTCACACTGCTAGGCCGGGCGCTCCTGGGTCTCCTTGTACCACACCACTCTTTTTGGACCTGGAACAATAAAAGCAGATCAGATTCAACTCAACAAAAACTGATCAATACATTTGGTTTCATTTCAATGTTTAAATATCAATAAAATGTCTCAAAGAAGAAAAAGCGGTCTGTTTTCCTTTCACATTTGCAATTCTACTGTACACAGCCTGGAGGAAACGCCGTTTGACTCCTCAATAAATGAGGTTACATACAATACTCCATAAAATGTCAAATAGTTTAGACAACTCACCTTTCTTCTGTCTGTTACAGATTATATTCCATTCTAAAAGGGGGAAGAAAACCAAAAATTACCAACTGGTCTCTTGTAACTTAAAGCCAGTGTGCAGCTGAAGCTCCTACCTCTATTGTGATAGTTCAAAGCCTCCACTAGATGGCGACAGCTGAGCAGGAGGTCCCCGTTGGCCTGCTGCGCCTCGGCCTCAGAAGCAGGAACAGGAGTTTCCTCCTGGAGCTGAACTGTGAGAGCTGCGTCATGCTGTAGGTCCGCTGGGTGTTTGCTCTCTGTGTCCACTAGAGGGCTAGCAGCAGGGTGAAGGAGGGGCCCCTCTGTGATTGGCTTAGCTTCACTAATAAAACTCAGACCCCACTGGTTCTGCAGCAGGTCCCCGATGGCGGGCCGCTCCTCCTCCAGCGTTCCGCTCGTTGCTCCGGCCTTCACCTTGGAGGCGTAGCTCACGGCCGGCTGCAGCTTGGCAGGACTGTCCTGCACCGGGAAAGCGGGCGGAGGCTTGAGCAGCGACAGGCTGTCCTCCACCCACTTCTCCTTCTGACTGGCCTTTAGTGGGCGCTCTCCGCCTCGCAGCGCCCCCTTCTGGCTCTCCCTCCGGACGGCGCGGCCCTTGTGAGGCTGGTTCTTGCGCTCCTTCTCCCTGCGGAAGCTGGGGCCGTGGGCGTGGCTGTGGCCGTGGGCGTGGCTGTGGCCGTGGGCGTGGCTGGGGCCGTGGGCGTGGCCGTTGGGCTCGCTCTGGGGGGACCGTTGTCGTGGAGACTGGGCGTTTCCGGAGATGCAGCCGCCTCCTCCTCCTCCGCAGTTTCCCGAACCAGGAGACAGGCGGCGGTTACGGATCTGGGGCTCGGACTTGGTTGCCGATACGAGGACTGCTTGGTCACACAGGGTTTCGGACTCACACACAGTGTTGCTTGCTTCCCATGTACCTGGAAGGAAAACGTAGACAAGTCGGTGAAAACATCGTTCTGCATTAGGGTTGAAACGATTAATCAGATTAATCGCGATTAATCAACTTTTGATATCAACTAGTTTAGTAATGGATTAGGTGGAGTACAGGCTTAATAAAGGCCTTTTGCTAAAACAATCAAAAGTAATTAAGCCAAAACTGTACAAAGAATTTACAATTTGTATTTTATATGAAAAGCCTTTGTACATATGATCAGAACTTCTGAAGTGGCAACCGGTTCAAATTCTGTAAAAGTAAATAATAGTAATTCAAATAAATCTAGCAAAAAGCATTTAATAGTTTGTTTTTTTGTTTTTCCCCCCAGAATTTGAACCAAGTGAAACTTTAATTACAGAACTTGTTGCTGTCCAGTCATTGGTATACAATATGTTTTCAGCTCCAGATTCATCCTTTCCTTGCTGCCGTTTCCATAGGCAACAGGTTTATTTTATTGTAAAAAGTACCAAAGTTGAATTAATTCAATCTTTTAAAGTGTTTCTAATGTCTAAGACTTCAGTGGTAAAATGAAAAATCAGAACATTTATTTCTTCTGACTAACTTTCTGTCTTTTAAAAACGCTCCAACCAAGGACTGAGTTTGCAAATTAGATGATCACATGTCAATTCATACAAACGTCAACAAACTATTTGAAGGATGTTTTATTTTTTTTTTAAGTGATTTGGCCCAAAATCAGAAGCAATTTTATTATTTTTTTGTACCCCATTCATCTTCCACGCCAACACTAACATTTCCACCATTCTGGGTCTTCAGACGCATCAACCTACAGCAGGTACTGTGCTTTCATTTATTTCACATGGAGTTTAACATATGTTAAATAAATGATGCTATAGCTCCTTTGTTTTCTGGCGGATCAAGAGAAAATAATTACTATGCATCATAGTCCCAAGGAGAAAACAAACCAAGTTTATGTACATCATTTTTTTAAATTTTTTATTATTGTATCTGGAAGTGGAGCTGATATTCACTAATTTGGTCGTTGGCGTCAATCCTCTTCGCATTCGGTGCACAAGTCGGCCAGTAACAATTTAAAGTAATGATCTAGAAAATTCGATAAGGAAATGAGGCAAAGCAGCTCCACCCGCAGTTTGGATGGATGGATGGAGAAAAAGGATCAAAAGAATCAAAGATTTTTTTTTTTTTATGCATACAGTTCCCTGCAAAGACAACCGGATGCGTGTCCACAGGCGTGACCTGGAAATCGGGACAAAAATAAAAGCACACGGGTGTGAAATGGGAGACGCTAGCAGGCAAAGGGGCCCATTTATTCGCTTCCATGATTGTGTAAACACAGACTGGGGTGGATAACACGTTTTCATGTGACTTCACTGTGGAAGTGGAGCTCAAAACTCAACAGCAGCTCCGTGTTGTCTCTGCTTTCACCGTGTGCAGGAGGGAACAAATTGTACCGGACTGAAGGACAGTCAATTCATAAAACCCAGATGAGAAGTAAGAATATCAAACATAGCTGGTTTATTGTAGATTAAAAAAAAAAAAATCAAAACTCCCATTCACATCTTATTGTTAAAACTCTAAAATTACTTTTTAATGAATTCAAACGGTATACAAAACACTGTTATGCTAAAAATTGGGTCACAGTCTCCATCTTGATCAGGAATTGGAAAAGCTGAATCACAGGATATATAATGCGTCTACTGGAAAAAGTTGGTTCTCTTTTTTTTCTTTTTTATTATTATTTTTATTGTCGAGCAGCCACCTTCGACCCACATGACTCAAAAAGATGCTGACGTAATCACTGGCTATTTTCGACGGCAAATCATGCGAAACGTAAATGCATATTACCTAAGCTGAGGAAGGAGTAGAAAAGTGGGACATGTTGGCTCCGACCACACTGAACGACCCCCCCGCCCCCCCGTTTATACGAGTCCACCGACGCGGTTTAACACGTCGCAGCAGAAATTTCGGGAAGCTAGCTGGTTTCCAAGAACAGCAACCTGGACATGCCGCCTTTAGAAGACCGGTTTCCACACACACACCGCCACGTTGTGAGCTATTAGCTAAGCAGCTCACTTGTAACAGGACGGCGAGCGCTACTAGCTAGCACCGGCGTTAGCAAACTAGTTAGTAGCGCCCAAGTGCTGCGAACTAAACTCGACGGACCACCTCGTGTTGTTGAATTAAAAAAAAAAAATCTGTTTAATGGTGATAAGTCATACAGTCGGGGTTATAACTTAAATACTGAAAACCCTTTAAGAGTTAACAGCTAATAGCCGCGCAAAGCGAAGTCAAAGTTTCGTAACCCCCACCTCCTCCCTCCATTCAAAGCGGTGACCAGGCTGCCTTCGGTATCGCTAGCCCAGATGCTAATGCCGCGGCGAGACAACTTGCAAAGCTCGGAAAGTTAACAAAACACCAGCGAGTGTAAACCGAACGGCGGCTCGAACTCACCAGTTTTGATATGCATGTCTTTCCGCCTTCACGTATCGCTGAAGTCAACCCGTTGAGCAACTTTTGTTTACAAGGTTGATTGTAACGACGGATCAGCTCGCCTAAGTGTAACCACCACCCGGAAAACGACACGGGATATGTAAACTGCGAGCGGAAGTCCCTGCAAGTAAAGCGGTCCGGCGGGAAACTTGGAGGGAAATTTTGAAAATTTCAAACTGGGAAAAAAAAACGCCACCCTGCGTGACGAACACGTGGTGCAAGTGAGAGCGATGCTGTCTGTAGAGTTAGCGTAAATTGACCCAATATATTAGATTTACTGTAATAAATAAAACCCCAATTACTCTTCATGTGTCTATTTCTTCATGAAACTATTTCTAACAAACTTGCCAGCTTCTGAGATGAGCTTGGAGTGAGACATGGGTTGTGTACAGAGTCAGTTTTTAAAGTGGCATGCTATGAATTAATATTTAAGGAACAAGTGGAAGCGAAGTTTTGATGTCAATACTTTTGTCGAGAAAATAGTTGCTATGAAGTCAGTGCTTTGTGATGATGTGGTTGTCAGGTGATGTTTCAGGAGCGGCCTCTGCAAATGTTTGCAACATCACAAGCGTATGCAGAGAGAGTTCTCCCAACTTCCTGCATGTCCACAAAACCACATGCAGCACTGAGGAAAAAGTGTTTCACTTTCAGTGTCGACGGTTTCCTCATTTGTAGAGAGATCTATCTGAACAGGATGACAAAGAGGGTTGACTGCTGATCCAAACAAAATCCCAGTGAGCAAAGTTTCCTTCAACCGTGAGTGAAAATAACTAATGACTTCAAATGTTTTATTCCCTTGGTACAAAACCCCTTTTTGAAGTTCCTCCAGATTTCGATGGAAAAGAAGTGACAAACAGAAGTTGCTCTTTATTTCTACTGGTCTCACCAAACACTGATATATTTTAAGTAGTGCAGTTCTGAAGACCTGGGTGGAGATCTGAACTGGTCCACCTGTGCAGAACACACGCAACAATTTCAGCTTGTCATTAGATTCAGGTAAATAGTACTTTAACAATCACGAAAAAAACTATCACAAAACTAGGTTCTTGCCAATAAGAGAAGTTTTATTTTATATCATATTTTTCCTCCAATGTGTCCAGTTTCCTATAATATTCTACCACAAATACTGTTTCACAAACACCAGCTTTGGTTTTGGAGCGATACTGTGTTGCTTTAAATCCAAAATAAATGCAAAATAATTCATTATAAAGACATGTTTTTCCAGGCTGCACCGAGTGACATTTTATAGGCAACTGCAGATCTTTAAAAATCTTTGACCTGCCAATTCCGATACCTATTCTGGCTGATATCTGTTATTTATTTTTTGTTTGAAAAGCCACTGAATATATTGACAAAATCTAAGTTTCCGACAGTGGGGCGGGTCTGCTTGTCCCCTTTTATTCTTTCACAGCACAGTAAAAGAGGGATGAGGCTATGGGCCATTCTCTGATCTCCCAAAATTAAGGAAATCGAAGCCAATTTATTGGTGCACCCCTTTATTTATAATCTTAGAAAGTTCTAAGAAAAAGACATAAAATGTTTAATCTGAAAGCTCATCTTGTTTACAAATCTGCAGCCTTGGTACCTGCTTACAGGGTCAAAAGTAAATAGGTATTCAGGAATATCAGCCTGAATAATGATACAGCCAATGTCACTGCAAGCTAATTATAGAATAGAATAGAATAGAATAGAATAGAATATCACTCAAGAAGAGCAAATACTTTACAGATCCGTGTCTTTTTTTTTTGTTCTCTCTGGCTGTTTTCCATTACAATACGTTTTTGCACCCTTTAAAAAAAGTCACTGAAATAGCTTAGCATCCTATTTCAAAACAACTTTGCCTGAACCGGAAACGTTAAGTTCTTCAGTTTCAAAGTAAAACCCCGACTGTCCTTAAGCTGCACTTACCGCCACCTACCGGACAAAGTGTGGATGTTCATGACAGCCAGAGAGAATTTACTCATACAAATATATCCCTCCGTGTCTTGTATTGATGTTCAATACTTTTATATGCCTTCCGATACGTTAAATTAAGAACTTTCTTCTCTACTTAGAATTGAAGTCTGTAGCAAAGTAAATTATACACCTTAAAATTGAGGCAAGTATTTTATATACATATTTTTTAAGCTCCCCCAATAATGTATATAAAATAAATAAATAAATGTTTGAAAAATTATGAAAGTCCAGAGTGGTAGCAGGCTAGTAAACTTAATAACCATAATTCATTTTAGGGCAAAGCTATTTAGCTTAACATGTCTGTTAAGTGGAAGACTACAGATTAGCTCCTGGAATATTTAATTAACAAATATAAAAATACTTATGTTATGCAATGATGATATATTTGAAGAGTCTGGTCACCAATACATTAATGACATTAAAATAAGAGTAAATGATTGTTATAAATTATAATGCATTTTGGTAATTCAACAGGTGAATTATTAAAAATGCTTGCATAAACACCAAGTGTGTGGGACAGAAAGTCAAACTGAAACGAGTTTTAGTTCGTTGGAAGAACATTTTATTCGTTCATCAGTCGCCTGTGTGCAAATTGCCAAGAGTTTGCTCGGAGTTTCCTCCGCATCCACATAGTTTTCAATAAATAAAATGTTTTTGTGTTCGTATCATCATTGGTCCCAACACATAGCGTCCAATGACAAAAATCACACGTTTCCTGAAAGTTACCTGTTCTTTCCGGGGGGAAAAAAAAGACACAAAATTAGAGATGATGTGACATTTACAGTGACACCAAAAGTATCTTAAGTCATTAGGGGAGACGTTTGCACAAAAAATAAAAATAAAAAATAATTCAAACTATCATCTGCCAGAAAAGTCGGGGAATCCATCCGATTAGTTATGAAAGAGCTTGTTGCTGAAGTGTGCGTCCCTGAAACGTGAGGATCTTTGGACGGAGCTGAGGAAAGCTGCTGCGTGGTTACGTTCAGTTAGAGCTGGGTTCGCCTCCTCACGGCAGCAGGGTCTGAGCAGCAGGTCACAGTGTGGGTCCTGGAACAAGAATATTAGGTTGCACTGATTCACAAAAGAACCGTTTGAAGAAAATACATAGGTGGAGTTAATCGTCTGACCTTCACAAGGTACTAAATTACACAAAACGGCACACACACACAAAAAAACAAAAAAAAACCCAACAAAGATAAGGTTAAAATACAAAAACTGGGTGTGGAATCACTATGTATAGCCTTGCAGCTTCCACAGGATTTAAGAGGGAAGACTGCTGTAAAATTCATAAATTACTTTTATTGTAAATTGGCATCAAATGAACCGTGACAACCTTCCATTTTGGCTTTAAGGTTTTGGAATGCGTCGTGTTTTTTTTTTTTTACTTTTATATATACTTCCAATAACATTTTATGCCTTTTTAATAGCATAATAAAACCTAAATTTGACCATGTTCTGACGCGTAAAACCCTAAAACTCGTCGGCGGACGTCTGATTGACGTGACGCTGATTCGCTGCTCGCAAGCAATGGCCGACTGACATGCGACACGAGCGCTGGTCACAAGCTAAGGCATATAAATGGTTCCAAAGCAAAAAAAAAAACTCTACCACAAACTTTCACAGCAGAGAGAAACTACAAATGTGACTATGTACTACCTGTCTCCTTGCATCACATTAGCTTCTATTCAGTGTCGTCACTTCCGCCCTGTTAGCTAGAAACTTCTGCTCCCTCCTGCCTACCTTTCTTACGGGACGACGAAATATACGACGAGAAACAAAGCGATGTCAAAAAGCAGGAACACCCACAAATCCACCCAGTAGGAGTGCTTCGGTAAGTTAACGAGGTCTCCCTTGGAGTTAAACGTTTTATCCTCTCCTGAGGAAGCCGCGGGAGTCACACCGGGTCCCATCTTTCCAAGGGCTGCGGCTGGGCGTTACCCGGAAGAGGAGAAGGATGTCCTTCCTTCAAAATAAAAGCCCTTTTGACAAATAGTGATTTTCATACTAATGTCACGTTCGAAAAAAATTAATAAAATATAAAATACATTTTATACAAAAGACTGCTTTTGTCTTCCATTGACAGCGTCCTTATATTCTGGAAGGTGCTTTGCCATCAAAACTGGTTTAGCTTTGTAAAACTCAATTGTATTTTAGATTTTTGAACTGTGGCGACAACTCCACTGTTTTTATAGACTTGAATCTACTGTATGTACTGTTAATTCCTAATTTGAAGAATTCTACCTTTTTTTTTTGACAAAAAGTGACCAAACAGCCAATCAGAATGTAAGAAGCTACAAAAAGCTCCAGCAGGTGCAAATTGACAAGGAACATTTAACCCAGCATTAGTGGGTGGGCGAGTGATCAAGAAAGATCATTTATGTGGAAGTGATTCTTGTTTTTAGAAAAAGCAGTTGCTGCTCTGGCAACTGTCATTTCAACTGAACAAAAGCTCAAACAAATTGCTTGAGTGACACCAAATACCATTTATTAGGGCTTTACAAAGACTACAAAATCCTCCAGATGACTTAAATCACTGTCTCTGTATATTTACATGATATGTTACATACAAATGTACAAAATATAAAACATTTAAGGACAAATGTTTCACCCGGAAAGAAACAAGAACTTTCTCGCAAACCAGAGTAAATGCTATGGTCTCCAACTGAGATGCAACTCGAAAGTGTAAGTGGGGGAAAAAATGACCAGTTGGTTTTCAACAAAATGGCGTGCACTGTTAATGATGTCAAAGTGCTGTCATCCTGGGAACTAACGGCCTATAACAGGAGTGTACATAGGTTTTGATACATGGGTGTAGGTCTCGGTATAGAGCAACCTGTAAACACTGTATTTATCACCCTTGGCATGCAACTACACCACCTGGTTAGCAACCATCGAAGGCTGGGCTGCAGAGACATGTGAAGCCGAGTACAGGTAGGATTGTAGAGGTTTGTCCTGAGGTTGTGACAACAAGACTTCTTGGTCTCTGGTGGGCCTCTTACTGACCAGTAGCACCTGTTAGATGTCGTGTACAGTACAGCGTCGGCTCAACTTCAGCGCCTCAGACAGCTAGGAAGCCTAAGGTGGTGGTAAGTTAGGGTTAAAATCACCAGAGAGGAAGTGTTTTTTATAAAAAAAAAAAAAAAAAAAGCTCAGGATTTTGTAAGTGAAGATCTGCAGACTTAATATCTTACCTGCAGTAGATGACTATGTTTGGTATCCTCATTTAGCATAAATCCAGGTTAGTCATTTCCAAAGGCTGAAGCAAGCAATTCGTGCAAACCCAAAGTGGACCTCTACTATCTTAACTGACATCTCAGAAATGTCATCATGGTTTGAACAAAAGTTGCATTTTGAACCTTTAAGCCATTGCCATGTAGGCAGGAGGTGGTTATTTACCCAGAGGCTTCTCCCTGTTTGCAAGGCAAGTGTAGGTTGGAGGCAATGTGCCACCAATAATCTTCCGGTGTGAAACAAACACCGAGAACGGAACATAGTGTTTCCAGTGAAGGCATTTACATTCCCTACAAGAACCGAGAAGTTTGTTTCCATGAGGTGACAAGAACCAGCATTTCCGATTTTCTCCATTAACCATGGCCACTTCAACCACGCAGTACTTTGTGAAGGGAAAGTTGATGTGTTGAGAACAAACTCAAAGAACTCCCAAGAGTTAACATGATGGTCAAATTGTTTGGCTTTTGCAGGGTATGTGTCAAAGTAGCTGTTTCATATAAAAGTAAATCACATTTCCCTTGGGTACTTCGAGGCAAATCACCTTCCAGAGCAAATACGATAATGGCTTGAAGCTTCATTAAAGGCCACGGGTCAATCCGTACTCCCGTTCCATTTTGTTCCAACTTTGTTACTTCGAATGACAATCTATGGTGGTAAAATGTGGTTGTCAAATTGGGTATAAAAGATTCCCTGCAGGATTTCAATTGACACACTTTTGGTATCTTGAGGTGAGAAACAAACGAACTAAAAATGTACAAAATGACCAGCAGTCTTAGCATGAACCACAATGACGTTTCTTGAGTTGCTTTGAGGCGACGAAAGTCTGCTTTGGTATTCGCTCCTCTCAAACTAGTTAAGTAATCTGGATTTTTCACTAAATGATGGCAACAGCGACCTAGGATATGGACTGCCTACAAATTTTTTTTAAAACAAAACTTCACTTATAAAATCCTGAGCCATCCATTTGAGGAACAACAGGCATTCCTAAAGACAGGGAGGATCCAGAGTATTTGGTGGTGGAGTAAGGAGCGTTGGACAGGTGCCTACATGTTTTTGTTTTTTTATTTTTGTCTTCTTCAGTTTAGTTAGTTCAAACGGTATTTCTGTACAGTTAATGCCTCCTGCATAGGCAAAACATCAAATCACCACAAGACACACACACCTGTTTCTGACAGCGGGTTGAGTTTTTGCATCTTTTACTTCTCCGTTTTCCGTACGTGCGACGGTATCTTCAGCGGGTTTTGCATTTCGTGACACCGACAGGCCAGAACGGATCTTTGATTCAACTGTGCAAGAATTCTGGAAGTATTTACAGCCCACCCCGACCCTCAAACGTGTGCAAAATTGACCCACTTAAACAAAGAAAGAACAATCAAAATTCTAAATGGCTTCTTCCGTCCAGTACACGCATACACACAGGTAAAGTTCTCTTCTCAGTGCACCCTCCCACCCCACCCTCACTCCCATTTATTAATTTTTTTTAAAAAAAAAAAGCTTCAAAACATGCTCATCAGGCTTAATAAAAAGAAACAAGAAACAAAAAACAAAACAGTTTGGTTGTGCTCCTGGTAATTCAAGTGAGCCCAGCTCAACTGGGCCCAAAACAACTAAAAAAATACCCAGCCCCCCCCTTTTAATATTATACAATATTGGTCTGTTTTTTTTTTTTAACTGAAATACAGCGTTACGTCTTCTAACTTCTTACTGTCAGAAAGAAGCAAGGATGCCTCATAAGAAGGAGACGGGACCGCAAGCAGTACTGCCTACATCTCATACTAGACGCGGCATCTTCGACGCCGACGGATGCGGGTGAGCGCGATCCGACGGTGAAACGCACCCCTCTCCCAACAACAGCCAGAGAAAGCGGAGGAACGTTTAAGGCAGTTAGAAAGCACCAACATTATTGTTCCCTTTTACGGCTCTTGGCTGATCCACTTAAACTGCGAAAGACAGCGGCTTCGACTGGTTTTCGGATACCTCCAGGACAAAGATGGACGCAGGGTATTGAACAGGTGAAAGTTTGGGTGATGTGGGTTTGGACGATTCGGTATTTGGATCACTTCTAACCCTGGAGAACATCTACAACCATGGCGGGCTTTTGCTTTTTGATCGCAAGTTTGTACGGTGTGAACATTTGGCAGTCGGATCAAAGGGAATCATTGGCACTTTTCCATGTTGCCTTCGCAGTAACAGGACGACTGGGCGACACACGGATCTCACACTTTGATTGTGCTTGGTGTTGGCATTTGGAACAGCTTGGCAGTGGCTGACCCTGATAAGGTTCGGGCCAGGGGGCCCAGCACCACGAGGCTTAAGCAAATGTCCGCCAATTTGTTGAGAGCTGACCCAAGGCATACGTGGGAAAAGGGGCTGCTTAGGGTCCGCCTAAGGACCTAAGGACCTTAGGCTTAGAGGCCGCAGGAGCTCCCCGAAATTTAGAACGACAGGTTCAAAATGTGCTAGGTATAAATGTAGATCGTTTTAGTGGTTCAAAATACAGATTTATCAAAAACCAGCTACGAAATTTAAAACATTTTAGATGGGAGAGGTTGGCTTTGCACCTGACCCAAGTCTAGATAGTCGCTTACTTTAGCCTCATCAGAACCTAACCAGTTTATCCAAAGTAAAAGCACCAAAAGTGTTTCGTGCCACACGTATTAACTGCTCATCACGAGGCATGATGCTGGTTACTGGTGCCACGTTTTCAAAAGGCTTTGGTCTCAAAACTGCCTGAATTTTCCAATCGTGGTTTAAAGTCTGAAGTTGCGACGTCGCCCCATGGAACATTAAATGATGCTGCTACTGCCCCCAGCTGGACGAAAGAACGCAAATACAACTTTCCCTGGCTTTTTAAAAAAAACATTTTTAAATAATAATTTTGCTGTTTGGAGTCACAATGTGGAAAACTAATGGGGGGCCACGTATCACTTTTATTAAAATAATGCTGTTTTAGAACTACAGTTGGCAAGATATGAATGGTAAGCTGCCTAGACGTACCAATTAACCGACTAATCTCTACTTAGACTGCAGGTTTAATTGTGTATCAACAAATCTTCTGTAAGGAAACCAAACATGATCAATGGTTGACAATATAGACGCGACATTAGTCCTGCTGTGGCGGCTTATGAGCTTAATAGAAAACAAATTCTGCCTGGGTCGGCTCTGGGTCTTCAATAAATAATCGTAATAATATAGAATATCTAACGCAGACGACTTCCGATCCTCGTTGAACTGCAAGGTTGTCCTACATCGGCCCAAACTGCGAACAGTTTCCACCAGTTGTTGTGCAAAGCGTCAGCCTTGGCCGACGAGAAGACATTAAAAACGACGCCTGCTCCGCTTTTCACGCCCCGCCGTTAAAGCTGACATCCAAGCTGACAGTGAAGACAAGAGCGCCCTGCTCAAGGACACTCTGGCATTCTCGATGATGTTCAAAGAAGGGACTTGAACCGATAAAAGGCTCCGATCCGAGGGGATTTCCTCCCTGCTACCTCTGTGTGTGCGTATATGTGTGTGTCTGCGAGAAGCACCTCTGTAAACAAGGAAAGATGTAACAGAACCAGCCATACCAATGTAAACATCTGTAGATATAACTGGGTAAAAAAAAACAAAAAAAAAACAATAATACAAAAAACAATATCCAGTTTTGTTGTTCTGGGACGCTCTGGAAACCGACGTCTGACAGTAAACCGAAGGAAAAGCGTCTCATTGTCGGGAACGCTTTAGGAAAAAGCCAACCAGAGCTTACGGGTATTTCTCATCACAAACACGCCGACATTTTTATAAAAATGTCACATAAATGAACCGGACAGGATGGTTTGTTGGACGTAATGTAGACGGTCTTCAACCTGTGGTTTGGTTCGACATTGTGACCACTAAGGACCAAGTTGGTAAAGCCTCTGACAGCATAAAACATTCGGATTTCATATTGCACCATTAAAATATAGGCATTTTCTTTCAATTTGAGGGTATATTTTTGAGTATTAAAACTTTTCATATATTATATATCTGTAGTGCGGGTCCTGTGGTGGACCAGCAGCCTGACCAGGTTGCAACCCGCAGCAGCAGGACTGGATAGTGATGGATAAATCCATATTGTGTTGGAGGGGGGGGGTGTATGTTCTTTGGGGTTCCAAGGTTTCGCCCACAACTTTAGAGGTTTAAAGTGAGCCGGTTCTCGGGCTCATAGGGCCGACTCCAAGGAGGAGTCCAGCTGGTCGTCATGGTGACTGGTGCTGTCGCTGTCGCAGCTCTGGGTGCTGGAGTAGTTCGCTGCTTCCTGCAGCCGTAGCAGCATGTTCATCTGTGGAACACAAAACACGGACAAAGAGAAGTGTTTGGTCAAAACCGAAACGCGGTTGGGATGAAGGTTGAGAGAGTTGACAAAATACAAAGTAGTTGGAGGATCGAGGCACGTTAAACGTCGGTGGGAAACCTTTGCGATTTCATATCAGAATATTAACTTCACCAGGCTTGCTCAGTTGAATCCTCTACATTTGGTCAGTACAAATAGAAGGCACCATCACTTACATTTTGAGGAATGAAACTTCACAAGCTGTGTTTTGTGCCCTTTCTAACCGTTGCAGTCAATCGGCGCCATAAACCCGCCGAACTCTTCATCCCTGCTGCAGAGCTAATGATCTAAATAATGCAGAAGTGCTGCTGCATCTGGTGAATTGCTTCCAGTGTTCCTAAAACGGCTTTTGGCACCGCCGCATAATAACTGCACGCGAAGGGGTGCGCACGTACACACACACATATACGCGCCTGTGTGTGTGTGTGTGTGTGTGTGTGTGTGTGCGTGTGTGTGTGTGTGTGTGTGTGTGTGTGTGCGAAATGCACAAACACTCTAGTTAAATCAAGCCAGCTGGGTTTTTTCTTTTTGGATGGCTAGCTTTTAATTTCTCCTGGGCTGCAATAACCCGCCAAGCAGGAATGAATTCTCTCTCCACTCATTTACTTTCTTCTCTCACTGTCCTGAACAGTTCATTTGCAACTCTGACAGTTTCGCTTTAAAGGGGCAGTGACATGCGTTTTCCAGCTACATCGTGTCACTTTGTAGCACAATCATGCACAATTCAGTTGCTCAAAAACGACGCGTATGTCCAAATGTGTCCGTACAGAACCGTATGAAGTCAGGTCTGTCCTCACCAGCGGGTCTCCCTCGGTGTCGCTCTGAGACACCTGCTTGGACGACGTCCCCTCCTTGGACGAGCTGTAGCCGTCGTATCCCACGTCTTCCGGCCTCAGCTGCAGCAGCGACTGGCCCTCTTGCTGCAGCGAGGCGGCGTTCCACGGATACGTGTCATTCACCCACTTGGACGGATCCTCCCACACGGCTCGCTTACCGTACAGCTGAGGACGGGAACAGAAGACATGCAGGGAAGGAGGAGTGAAAAAAAAAAGTATCCCAAATCTCTCTTTGATGAGTTGGATTAAAGAGATGCAGTGCTCCCCCAGCGCTTGGATTCTAACTTTTAGACTAAAAATACAACCTTCAAGATTACAGTTGTGCTTGAATGTTTTATGCATTAAATCCCAGCAGTTTTGTTTGTATAAAACCAGAGTATATCAAGGTGCAAAGATGTTTAACATTTAATTTCAAGACGTTCGGAGACAGCTACCTGTTAATATTTTAACAGTTTGTTATTAGGTCGTTCAATAAACACATTCTGTCCCAACGGGCCATTTGAGAACATTCTCTTTTGGACCGAAACGAAAGTGCAAAACCACAAGACGTTTGCAGCGAATGTTGTATCTATAAATTAGGAAGGCTATAAACAAACGCAAGCCACACTCTTCAGATTTCTATCGGTGAAAACGTTTGAAAAACTGCTGCGTTATTTTCCTTCCGCTTCACATTTACGCACTGTGCCGTGCAATGTTAGTGTTATAATGTGAAAAACTGAGAAAAAAGCTTCAAAAGTACTAAACCTTACCAGGCATTTTTCCATTTAGTTTATAATGCAAACGTTATTGAAATAAGAAAACTAACTAACAAATAACTTTTAGCTTTGTTTTAATAAATATGTCGGTGGAGTCATCACTATATTATCAATATTGAGGAACTAATGACACAAAATAAACTGAAAAGTTACTTTTAAGACAGTTTTGTCTTATTTCAAGTTCACTTGAAATAAGACAAAACTGCCTTGAACTAGAAACCAGACCAAAAATACTTGATAAGATTTTGTGTTTTTGCAGCATAAGGCTGTGTAAATCAATAAGAACCAACTAAAAGATTCACCAACCAACAGTTTTCCAGGGTCATTTCTCCTGTTTTCTCCTGTGCGCCATCTTGAGAGGGGCGTACTCGGTCAATTTGAAATAAACGTAGCTGTACTATAAGTGTATGATCCAGGAAAATATGTAGATAGCTATGTATTAGGTACCTGTAGTCCTTCCCTGACAGCCTCCAGCAGGTAGGGGACCAGCGAATAGTTCCACAGGTCTGTGAACCAAACCCGGGAACCTTCCACTTCCATGGGACAGGACAAGAAGAGACGAGGCCCTACGGTGAATAGAGAGGGACACGTTACACACGGAGGAACGTTCAAATGTCTGCCTGCTGCTAACTCTACAGAGGCTAATGTGTGTGTGTGTGTGTGTGTGTGTGTGTGTGTGTGTTCTGCAGTGACCTATGGTGACGTCAGAGGAGCTGTGTGCCTCCAGGAAGCCGTTGAGATGCTGCCAGGTCTTGGGGATCCAGTCGATGATCTTGATCAGGTCATTGCTGCGCATGTTCTTATCGATCTCCGTCTCGATGAGCTTCCGGCGCAGGAAGCGACCCAGGAAGCCTTTGACCGGCTCCGTGTGGTTGGTGCACAGCACCCACCTACACCGGGGCAAGACAATCGGCTCGTCAGTGCAAAGACGATGACATTTCATCCATTCGTGTAAAAGGTTCACTTAACTCTCTAACTGAGGGATTTTTAAATGAATATTGCCACAAAGAGGAAGTATTCTGTGTTTTCCAGGCACATAACTGTTACATTAAATTGGTATAAAAATGCTGCAAATGTAAACTGTGGCTTAAAAGAAGTTGGACTTTGTAATTTAACGCCTTGATGTTGGGCCTCTGTCTCTTTAAGAAGCTCCTGCTCTTTCCGAAACTCCGCCTTTAGGAAGTGACCACAACATGGCTCCTCTAATTAAACAATGTTTTCACCAGAGTTGCGCTGAGATTGAACTCGGATAATGGGCGTTGCGGATGTAGAGTTTCACCAGGTGTTTGCTAATTGCTGCTGGCTAGTCTGAAGGAGCCGAGTGGGGCTCTGAGGACGAAGGCAGCGCTCAGTCCATTAAATAAGAAACACAATTAAAATCAAATTTTTTGCATTATTTTTGTGATTTTCCTCCTCCAGTAGAACTAGATAAATCAGGGCTCAGTGCTGGTTGCCTTTGCTGAGCTTGAATTGAGCACAATATGGCGTCAGACCTGAAGTTGTGGTGGAGCTCCAGGTTGGGAGAGGAGGAGACTCCCTGGCTCATGGTCCCGATGACGTACGGGCTGCCCAGGGAAGAGAGACAAAACACGGTGACTTCAACTATGACCAAAGTTCCTCGATCAGCTGACTGTGCGCGAAGGAAACTGATGGGACTCGGAGTCGACGTGATGCACGGCGCGCGGCGTTTTGGCGTCCTCCTCACCATTTGTGGTACTTGCAGTTGAGGAAGCCGTTGAATATGTCGCTGAGCGAGCCGATGTGGTGCAGGTTGTCCAGGATGACCACATGGGGGAGCTCTGCGTCCGTCCTCTCAGAGTTACAGCGCTCCGCCAGGGTGGACAGGTACTGACGCAGGTCCTGCGGGGAGGAGCCGGTCGTTGACTTTGAGCAATCAAGTCCAAACTGAAGTCAGATTAAGTCTCCAACAACAGCAAATACTGTATTTGTAAATGTGTTCATGCTTGAAAAGTAAAGTGATATAAAGGAGAGAGAGAAAGGAAGGATGGACGGCAGAAATCAAAGGATGCAATGAAGGACAACATTTAGACAATAGGATGTAAACGACAAATATTTTCACATAAATAATTTTCCTGTAAAAAAAACAACTTTCCGCAATGAAATCCTCCACACTGATGAATATTCGTGCATCAGATATTAAGGTTGATGGGGAACCTGTGGAAATGCCTGACAACTGATACCGATACATTCACAGGTCAAGCTATTTTAAAGCCTGGAACTATCACTGCATGCCACACTTTTGAGAATGACGTCGGTAAAACGCCTGGAAAATCATGACTGCGTTTCCCTGTCACTCTCCAGTTGTGCTCCTAGAAAATCTACTGACGTTTCAGGAAGAGGATCAAGCATGAGGACAAGACGAGCTGTGGGTTTCTGATACCTTGCTGGAATTCTGGTCCACGTTGAAGCTGGCCACGTTGTGCTCAGTCACCTCCTGCCCCATCTGGCTGATGATGTACTCGGCCAGCTTGGCGGCCAGGAAGGACTTCCCTGTGCCGCTGGGCCCTGAGAGGATGATCCGCCGATGCTCCATCAACAGGTTGAGGTACCGCTGGATTATGGGCTTTGGAATGAGGGTGTCGAACACCAGGCTGTCTATGCTGTTCTCCTTCACACCTACGATCGGGACGGATGGAAAGGTTAACGGAACGAGATAAGTCGGAGTTTAGCCACCGGGAAGCTTAACGGCAGCAAGAAACCCACAGGAGACCCCGACAGAGGTTCTTTCGTCGGCGTACCTTTGAGGTGAACCTTGATTATGTTGTTGTCGCCCACCAGGTAGCCGCAGGGCAACAGCTCAGGCACTTCGGAGGCGTGGCAGCGGATCACCTCCCCCATCCTGTAGCCCACAATGCTGTCAGAGCTCAGACCCAGGCTGGTCCCAGGATCCACCCGGAACACGTACTCCTGCGGCAGGACGGAGGCAGGGGAAGCTTAGCGCCAGCGCTAGCTACGGCTACATTCACACTGCAGGCCTTTAGGCGCAATTCTCATTTTGCTGTGAGTCGTCGTTCACATTTTCAACTTGTATGTGAACCGTGAGAGACCTACAAGCAGCCCACGTGCACAGCACAGGACGACGTAAACATGGACAGTGATGGTGGAGAGTATCTCGCAATTTTCCCAAATCTGAGCTTTTCAGATTTTCAAACATAAATTATATTCAATACACCAGAAAATCAACCACATAGCCTGAATGTCCATCCTAGGTAAACAGTGCATCATTCAAATCTTGACCTCTAAGAACTCAAGACAGACAAATTCTGTCGCTCTGCTTACTTTAAAGAGCCGCCGGATGACCCCGTCCAGAACGTCCCACTTGGTCTTCCCGCTGACACCTATAGACCCGATCAAGTACTCGTGGCTTTGTGGAACCTGAAGAGTCGGCAGAACAGTTTCAAACCGAAAACCGGGAACGACACGGACATGTTTTCGTGATCCGATGCAGGATGAACGGTCGTCTACAAACCTTGGTGCTTTTTGGCCCGCTGCTGATGGTGACCACTATCCGCACACTGCGACTTTCCTTGCGGAGATTTCCCTCGTAGCCGTCGTCCAGGAGAATATCTGAAAGGAAGACGTTCTGTCAACACATGGGCTGCCTGCAAACAAACCGGTCACTGAAGTTTATTCTGAAAAACGCGCTGCACGGTCTCTCAAGATGGACAAGCAGCACAGTGATGCCAAACACCAGCAGTCTCTATGAAAGCGACGATGTGTTCTCTTGAGTTGTGGAGAACCTACATGTCGGCCGACGACCCTGAGGCTTTTCTGCGTTTTATTGCAAAAAAAAAAATGGCTACGGTTTTCCAACAAACAAAGCATCTTACATCACACTTAGCCGATGTCAGTTTACATAACTTCACACTTCAACACTGAATGCATTTCCCTCTGCATCATATTCTAGAGCGAGGACGGGGGCCACTTGGTATTCAGCCCGGCCTCCTGCTTGCTGCCTGCGCTGCGTTGAGGTGATAACAGCCGCTTCTTCCCTTCGTCCACGCGCCATCGCTCTTTGCTCATTTCGCCATCAGTTAACGAGGCTTTTCTGTTAATTGCTGAACGAGCGGACGGACTTCTTCTGAAGATATTCTCCACCTCGATGCCGAGCAGGGCTCAGTCCTGCTGCAGGTCATCAGAGGGGAAATGTTTTATCGCTGAATTAAGCCTTTTCCACCAGATTCCTCTGCAGTTCTCCGGTACTTACAGGTGAATGACGAGAGACATTTTAAACCGACAAGGTAGGAAATGAGTTTGAGCAATCTCTGGAGTTCAGAGCCGACATCATTTGTCGCTGAAGAGCGATCGGGATTGACGCTGCACTCACCTGACATGATGGTGTCGGTGATGTTGAGGTTATTGAGCGACAGCCCCAGCGACTGCCGCGAGGAGGACGAGGACGTGCTGGAGGCCTCGGAGGGCGGGCGGGCCGTCTTGACGGGCGTCGCCGTGGGCGTGGCGTTGCCGCTCGACTTGAGCCGATCGTTCTCCGCTTTCAGCGTCTCGATCTCGTTCTGCGGGTCGGGGGGAATAAAGTGACGGCAGCTATTTATTTATTCTGAATGCGGAGCGCTGGAGGGGTTGTTTTTTTTTTGTTTTGATCTTCACGGCCTCCTTTGTGTTGGAGTTAAGTCTCGGATAAAGAGTTTAAAGCGATCACTGAGATCTGAGGGCAGACCGAAAGGCTTCTACAAACCGGATAATCCAGATGTACAAAGATCCAATTAAGTGAGGCGTTCGTGTTCGTTTGGCGTGTTCTCTGTCCGCGCGCTTTGCTTTTTAAAGATGGAGTCGCAGCGAAACAGGACTGAAAAATAAGCGAGTCATTTGTTGACACGGCTACAGTGGAGCTGAAATAAGAAAATACTAACATGTTACGTATTAAGAGGATTCTTGGAGGATTCAGTAACTACAGTTTAACACCTTCTAAAGACTTTTTTACGACTGTTAAGACCAACGTTACCGGAAAATTTCAAAACAGCATTTTTAGCAAAGAAACCATTTATTGTCATCAAAGAAGATTCAAGTTTCTTCATGAAAAAGACGAAATTATATCTGTTTTAAAAAAAATCTGCAGTGATCTCAAAGCTGCAGTATAAAACTGTTATTAAAAAAATGTTTGTTTTTTTTTATTTTTTTTTTACATATTTTCTAAAACCGTGACAGTATAATTATCTCCTTCCTAAACTATTATAGACGTCTTAAGAAATGCATTTTAAGTCAATTAGAGTCAGGAGGCGGGTCTTAGCGCTGTCGATCAACCTTGTGTATTCGCTGCTAAATGTGCCAATGGCGGAGAAAGAACTTAAATAAAGTTAGCCAACATGCTAATAAAGTTAGCATGGCCACCAACGGTGGCCATGCTAACTAGCCTAGTTTTTAACTTTTTCATACTTTTTAAAACCCTGTTATAAGCTTTTGGGTTAATACTCATTAAAGGAAACGAAGCTACTGAAGCCGAGCTGGTGTTGTGTGTGTCTTGAGTGTCTCTGCCGATGATTTCCCGGTTTTTCCGGCTCCGGCCTCACCTGCATGCGGTTCATGGCCTCCCGGATCTGGTCCAGGTGGTGCGCCGAGCTGAGAGCCTCCAGCCGGATGTCGGTCAGCTTCAGCTCCTTCTCCCGGAGCTCGTTCTTCAGCTGCAGGATGATCTCGGCCTCGGCCTCTGTGCACTCGCACAGCCTGGAGCGGCGATGAAGAGAAACGGGGAGGGAGGAGCGGCGGGAGGGCAAAGGGAAGGGAGGGTCACCTTCTGGGCTTACACCAAACGAACTCGCACGGCACACACGCAATCTGGAGGAGAATGTGCTTGAAGGGAAACAGGGAAGCGCGAGTTCAGCGGGGAGGTCGGCGGCGATGGCCGTCAAGCGCGGCGAGACGGGGAAGTGGAGCGTTTGGAACAGCGAATCGCCCCCATTCAAGGCGCTTTTGGTTCAGGTTTTTACAAGAGAGAATTTGGTTTGTTGGAGAGGGAAAGATTTGTCTTTTCCTTTTGTCTTTTTTCCCCCAAAAAACAAAACAAAACAAAAAAACCCCATGCATTTATGTGTGAAAACCTTCCACATGCCAGAGGAAAACGATGCCTGACATGTCAAAGTGGAACAATCTCACCAGCTGCCTGACAGCAGCAGCTGCGTGCTGACTGTGTGCAACGTTTCTAAAATGTTCATACTCCCCGAACTTTTCCACATTCTCTGGTATTTTACATGACAGACCATCACAAATTAGAGCAGACGGTCATTAAAAAGCCCACGCAAAGGTTTTAGAACTAAAAATCGGAACATTTCATTCCAACTCCGGCCCTTTGCAGCTTTTTAACATGCAGATTCTTCCTCCCCATTGTTCAAAGCGAAAAGAGAAATCTTCCTTGAAACTTGCTCGGGAGTTTAGTTCATATTTTATTATCCGTTTCTGTTTCAATCAAATTTCTTAATTGCTCGTTTTGTTGCTGTATTTGTTTTTCTTGTAAAAGAGATCTTGGATCTCAATGAGATCACCTGCTTAAAAAAAAAAAAGAAGAAGAATATAGAATTCAAATAAAAACAGCTCAAGTGATCTGATACGAATATCTGTATCGGATATCGGTGACAACGTGCCCGAACCAGAAAGGCTGATCTAGTCATTCTGATTCTACCATTTGTGCTCTGAGTGAATAAATTGAAGTTGGAAAATCACGTCTGAACTAACCGTAACCCACAACGACGCTCAGTTATGCCCTTCGTCTCTCTCAATCCTTCATTTGTAACGTCGAAGAAACTGGGGAGATATCTCTGTGGATGACTTTTGAGTTCCTCATCAGGATTTAAAGGTGCTCAACACGACAAAGAGAAAAAGTCACACCAACACAACCCAGTGCACACACACTCCCGGGGAGCAGGCCCGTTACCGAGATCTGTGTTTGTAGACCACATGACCGTTATGCTTTTTCTTTGGCGTCCATATTGGGGAGGACTTGCTGTCGCAAATGCACTTGCTATGGCAGATTGAGAAACATTTCAGAAAAGTGTGGAGAGAGAGAGAGAGAGAAAGAGAGAAAGTGTTTGGAGGGGAGAGTGAGGTGACGATTTTAGTTTAAAGGAAACAAAGAAAAATGAAATTAACTCAGAGGAGAAAAAGGAACCAAAGAGGCGACTGCGCGTTTCGGTGCCGGCGGGCGTGGCGGGCGTGGCGGACTCACTCCGTGGTGGAGGGGGAGGAGCGCAGCGTGGCGATGCTGCCCTGCCTGTTGTCGTGCTGCAGCTTGGGCGAGGAGGGCACCGAGTCGCTCATCTCCTCCATCTCGTCGTGGGCCGACTGCGACTTGCTTTTCTTCTTGCTGAACGCCTGCTTGAAAGAGCTGCGCAGCTGCAACGCACAAAACAGGAGAGCGCGCGTTAGTTCCCCACGGGGGTTTCCGCCGCCGCGTCGCGTCGCGTCAGATCAGGGCGCCGACTCGTTTCCAAGCAAATGGCCGCGGCCTGTTTTAGGCAAAGAGGCAGAAAAGCGAGGCCGTAAGTAGAAATGAGAATGAGGAGCCGGGTGGAGGGGGGTCAGGCAATCGAGATGAACAAACAAACAAACAAACGGAGGAGCAGGGTTGCTGTATCCATGCCGACGTTCCAAAGAAAGACACAAAAGGAGTAAGGATGAAGGCGGGGGCCATGATTAGGACAGGACGAGTGGGAAACTGAAACGGAAGACACTCTGGAAACCACTGACCTGAGCTGGGATGGAATCAGCCACCTGAAGATGCAGAACACACCCAACGTTAAGGCACGCAAACGCACACACGCACACACACACACACACACACACACACACACACACACACATGCTCAATACACACCCATCTATAGCAGACTGTATTCACTCAGAGTAACAGCTGAGCGTGTTCTACAAAGCACGGCAGAGAAAGTACAGTTACTACAGCTGGAAGAGGGATGAACAATGACAGCAGTTTGTATGACTGGGAAAGTTGACTTTGTCCGAACGGGAACGATCTCTGCAAAATCCATCCGGGACCTGTTTGATGTGGAGCGCGGGAATCGCAGCCCTGCAAGGATGAGCGTGTTCAGACGATGGATGGGTGGAGGACACACGTCCAGACTAAAGAAGCTGCAGCAACCGGACAAAACGTCTCTGTGTCACACTCCTGCAATCTGAAACCGTCTCTCTGAAGAAGCGAGTCGGGCCTCCGTTCTGACAATGTTTAAAATCCAGGCTGAAAACACTTTTTTTTTTTTTTTCCGTATTATTTTCATTAACTTTTTCTTACGTTGAATTAGTCAGTGATTCTCTCCTTGTGTTTAGTTTGTTGTAGTTTGTTTAATTCAGGCCTATGGTTTTAAACTCTTACTCTTGAGTTTTCTGCAAACAATATGAATTGTCTTGCACAAAATAACGTGCTTACAAAAGCATCTCAGTTTTGGTTATCGGCTGTTAAGGAGTTAAGAAGCAGCCAGACGCTCTTATTCTGAAGTGTGGGGAGGCCGTTTAGCCAGCAGTTCTGTTTCCTCTTCCCAGGTTTTCCACCCAGGACTTGGTGCAGTAAGTGACGTTTACTCTCTACCCAGAATGCATCAGTGAACAGTTTAAAATCTGCTGACGTCCTGTGTGCTTTCTGACTGATGTGGTCAAATTTAGCAAAGAATTCAGCAGAATTTTCCCAAGAATCACTTCCTGAAGTGTAAACATATAGGCAGGTGTGTAATGACAAATCTGCCCCTGTTGAGGGCGATATACCATGTTGTGTCATTAAAACGTAGTTTAATTTAGTGCATTAGCATTAGCTTCAGCTAAATACCATGCTGGGATAGAGCCTCAGCATTAGCACAATGTTTATGATCGGTGCTTCGGGGTTAGCGTGATGAACTTTTTAGCTAGCTGTGCTAACTAGCAGTTAGCGGCGCTGTGTATTCTAGCACTTTTCTCTTTCAACCGCCGATACTTTGCGCAAGTTCTGCTGCAGTGGCAGCATCTGTTGAGTCACGGCTGTTAGCTCACATTTCCTTTTATGGGGAACCATTTATTTTCTTCCAAGTTGTATTTTCTGCAACAGAGGTCGAGACGGAACTTCCAACGTGTCGACCGACTCGGCAGCAAAATAAAGACTGCCGAGCCGCTGCAGAGGAGCAAGAAGTAAAAGCAGAAAGAATGAAGGAAGGTTTTGAACTCTGCTCTGGATTTCTGACCGGATTTGTTTTGAGGTCAGGTGTTTGACAGTGAAAAGTCAAAATGTGAGGGCAGCAGGAAGAGAGGTAGAGCGGTAAACGTTGAAGGCACCTTCAAAGACGGGATCGCAAAGCAGATGCACAAAAGCCAACATAAACGGTGAAAAAGGACAGTGATAAATAACAAATGATCTTTTCAAGAGTCAGTCACTCGAGAAATCTCACTGGCTTTACAATAGGAAAAGAATCGAGGCTCCCGATGTCGATAGCAGTGAAATATCTGTGCTGTGCAACATCGAGGAAGAGCTCAGACAGTCAAGACTTTTAATCTGAATGTGGACAATAATGAGACATTCATAAAATACTGAATCGTTAAATGGCACTGATGAAAAAGGCGATTTTTGGAGAGGAATAAATCAGGACATCCTTCCACTTAACATGGTTAAACCCACACAAATGAACATCACATCAGTTGCAAAAGGCGGGGAAATCATCATTCTGTCTGTGGAAATGATTGTGAACACCAAAATGAGATCTAAAGAGAAACTAGGCTTTAGTGACTCATGAGGCCAGCGAGAGACTCAAAAGACTCTGTTCAGAAAACCACCTGCAAGCGGAGGATGTTGAAAACCGCCGACATGATGCTGAGATCTGGCCGTCCGTCCACTCGAGGTTATGTTGAAAGCAGGCCGCAAGGTGCTAAAAGAAATCTCCAAAAACTATCAAATGCCATCCTACGTCTTACTGCAGGGTCTCGTTGTGTTTGATGTGAAGTTGGACGTCTGCAGTTCAAAGGTTTCAGGGGTTTTGCAGACTTCACTTTTCAGCTGCAGTCATAAAAGAAACGAGAGCTCTGTGTGTGTGTGTGTGTGTGTGTGTGTGTGTGTGTGTGTGTGTGTGTGTGTGTGTGTGTGTGTGTGTGTGTGTGTGTGTGTGTGTGTGTGTGTGGATAGAGTCTGGGTCGATCAGAAATCCCTCCGCATAAGACGGAAGTTTGAGCCAAAGTGGGACAGTGACCCCAAACCCAGCAGTAATCCTGGAGCCACAGGACTGAAATATAAACGAATCAAGGTTTTTGGGATGGCCGTGTCAAAGTCCAGAGCTCAACCTGATCGAAACGCAAATTCAGCAGTAATAAACTCCATTAGTCCTATGAAAAGTGGGCAAATATGTCAGCACAATTATGTCAGACTTAAAAAAAAAAAATCATATAGAAAATGAGTTGATTCCGCCAGTTACTGAATCCCACAGTTCTTCCTGCGACTTCACTTACGGCGGTGGAAGCTTTCTTCATCCCCTGCCTGTGTAATTCTCATGCTAATTTCTCTTTTTCTTCTTCTTCTTTTTCTTTCCACTTACCCAGCTCTTCTTCTTCTTCTTTTTATCCTCGGCGTCCTTGCCCAAGCTGCCCATGCTGGCGTGACTGGCAGCGCTGTTGATGCTGGACATGCTCTCCGACGAGTGCTGCCGCCTAATCCGAAGGTCTGAAGGAGACGAGACAAAGCAAATCCTCAGTGCGAAAAAAACACTAAGCTGGAGAGCGGCGGAAAACGTGACAGTTGGGTGTGGGGCTTCGTAACGCGACACTGAGGCCGTGTCATGACTGGAGAAGGTCACAGATCGCTTCCGGTTGAGTTGCTTTTAGTTAAACGTTTCAAGTCCAATTCCATTTTTACAATCGCAGTGTAAAAAACAGATCAATGGCGCACAAACACCTCAGCCGCAGTCGCAGTTCAGGCAGCACGCCCCGCTGGTTTTGCTACCTTTGTGCAGGTGGTCCGGGCCATTGAGCGCCACCTGGATTGCCGTCTGAGCGTCGGTGTTCTGGGTCTTCAGCATCTCTATGGTTTCTCTCAACTCGGCCAACTCGGACTCCTGCAGCGGCAAAAACCAGGACAAGAACAGGAAGTTCTCTTTTTTAGCATCACAGAAACGCGACTTAAAGAGAGGATGGGATCTTTGTAGCCTGGAAGAAAAACACATATAGCAACAAAATGTGCCCAGACTAGAGCAGTTTTGGAAGTTTTTTTTTTTTTTTTTTTGGTGGAATCAACACACAGGCTGCTTTGATGTGAACAAGTTCTCTAAGTTTGGCTTAGACAATGGTTTTAATAAAGCAGAAAGGGAGGAGGAAAAGTTTTCCCATTAGATGTCGGAGCCAGCGCCCCCTGCTCTGAGGCTCTTTGTTGAGCTGACTTCATAGAGGAGAGAGAACCTCCCCCCCCCCCCCCCCCTTTCCACCGCAGCCCACTGAGAGCTGCAGATAGGGCGGCTGCTTTAATTAAAAGTTAGAGCCGTGTTGTCTGACAAAGGCCTCCATCGAGTCTGCGTTAGCGCCTGGAGGATTAAAAAGCCACCGGCTCCTGTCAGCCCGTTGGGCTAAAGACACCGACGCTGATGCAGCGGCCAGTGGGAAGCTCCCGTTGAGCTCTTCTGAAGGACAGACAAGTTCAAGCAATGCTGAACTTTGTCTTAAGTGAGGCAAATCTTGAGATAACAGGAAACTACGACGTCAGTTCTCCGGCGCGTTCTACCTTCAATGGGCTTAATGAAATGGCGCGGCTTGCTTTCCCTGATTATTTCTCCTCCTTTGAATGCCGCTTCCTTCAGCCTGTGTTATTGAGTGAGGCGTACCTTTTGTTCGGCGGTCATGGTGAGGCTCTGCAGGCGGCAGGTCATGTTGCTGAGGCTCTTCTCGAAGGCGGCCACCAGGTGAGCCTGCACACACGCCGAGACGTCTGCGTTAGGACGCTCCGATTTCATGTCAGAGTAACTGGGTTCAGCCAAATAACTGAAACAGTTTCGGTTTTTGAGTTTTTCCACAATTAAAATCTCATGAAGCCATTTGCTTTCAGATGTCAGCTGACTACTGGCCAAGTCAAAGTCCTGATCTGAACCCAATTGGGAATCAGTGGCAAAACCGACAGAGTTTGAGATATTTTGCTAAAAAGAACAGACAAAAACAATGACGGTGTGCTAATGTCAAAAAGCGGTTCTACAAAGCATTGACTGTATTTTGTAAAATTAATACAAATGAATATCATTATATATTTCCCCAATTATTCAATTTGATGCTTTTGTTTTTTTCTTCTTGATCATCAAATTCAATTAACACATTATTTGCGGTTCTAATCTGAGAAAATGTAAGGGATTTCTCCGCGCTCTTGTGTCTCTCTGGACTACCGCAGAGTAAAATGAGTGGCACACACATCAGAGGAGGGTTTTTGGTTTTGTTTTTTTTTCTCTCTCCATGACTCAATCCGTCACCTGGGGACGCAGCGGCAACACGATGAAGGATGGCAGCAGGTTCAGGAAATCGTACCATCTGTCCTGCTGAATCTGTCAGTTCAGGACTGCGCCGCTCTGGAATCGGGCTTGCCTTAGAAATTGTGGCTCTGTGTTTATGAATGACTGCTCTACCTGTCGACCTCGGCCAGACGCTGCCAGACACCTGTCAGGCCGGGCGTGTCACGGGAAGACGGGCAAGCGTGCCCAGACAAGTCAAAAGAACGTCAGAATCGCGCAAATTCATTTTTTTTTTTTTTATGATTATGCCTTCAGTCTGGATAAAAACTGCCTGCAGAAAGAAGAATTCCTTCTGTAGCTGTGAGGAACTGGGAGTCCGAAAACAAAACACCCAACAATGCCAGTTCCGCTCAGTTTCCAGGGCTGAATTTGTAGAGGTGTTGACCTTTAGAAATGCCAACTCCTCGTACCCCTCCCACTGACTCTGCATCTTCTTCCAGCTCCACCTGTGAGCCGACTCCAACCCCCCCAACACACACACACACACACACACACACACACACACACACACACACACACACACACACACACACACACACACACACACACACACACACACACACACACACACACACACACAGACAAGGCAGGTGACGATCAGCCTCGCATCCCAGAGAAGAACAAGCTGCCGAACTCCTTGGACCTGAGCCCATCGGATCTGCGTGGAGTTTTTCTTGAGGACAGGGGTAGAAGGTCAATGTCACTCGAAATAAAATAACTACATAACGAGAAGTCTTCCCTTTCAGAGCCGCCTGACGTCTCCAACGCAGAGAAAACCTCAACGTCTCCAATGAAGAGACACTTGCCTCAAGGTTGTCCAACTGACCTAATCTAGAGCGTTAAGATCCTTAAACGCCTGTTAAGGTGTTTTTACGTAGAGCTTTCTCCTGAAACACTTGTTAAAAAGGTTTTCAGTTAAACCAAAAGGCGAAGCTACTGTTTACCAATGCAGAGCAAAGTTCTGTTAATCCGTCCTAAATGGCTCTTCTTTTGTCCTCCGGGTTTCTCCACTGTCCAGTTTCCAGCACGGCTTTTTGCTTTATTTTATGGTCAAAGCATCAGGCTGCATGAAGAGACAAACTCCGCTTCCGCACTTGGAGCGAGCACTCAGAAACTGCAGGAGGAGGATGACGCACGTTCCAGCGCTCGAGACTGTCAATCAAGCGGCAGGACGACTTTGAGAGGCATTTAGAGAGATTCACCTACAAACTGATGTTCTCTGCTCCTGTTTTCACTCTTTTACCTCTGTGATTTCTGTTTTGGCAAAACAAAATAACTAAATTAAATAAAAATAAATCACTGGGTAAGACAAGCGCAAAGAGACGATATGCACAGCTTGATCACAATAAGCAAATATCCCATCTGCGAACAAAACACTGTCACGAAACACAAATCCGACGGCTGACAGCAGAAAGCAAGACCAGCTTTTTACTCCCCCCACAGCTGAAACAAACTGCGCTCTCCAAAAAGGAGGCCGTCGTGGAAATGAGCCGGCTGTTTAACGGGATCCTGTGAAAAGAAACAAACTCACGTTGGCAGCCAGCTGAGACGTGAGGGTCGCCACCTTCTCCTGAGAAGCGTCCAGCTCCCGCCGCAGCTTCCTGATTTGCTGGTTTCGGGCGAGAGGGCAGACAGACGTGAATGCGCGCCGCGCAGACGGACCTCGAAAAACGTTTTGCAATCGTGCCGATGGGCGACAATGAGGAAAGACAAGTGCGGTTACACAGTAACGTGTGTCAGAAACATTGGAGTGAAGTGTAAAGAAACATAAAGTGAGGGGGGATTACCGTGGAATTTTGGACTGTTTGGCCCTTGATTGAAAAGAAAAGAGGCACAATTAACACTATGTTGCATGCTTGCATCACACAGAAGTGGGGCGGGTCCGGACGGATGCCGCCTGACAGACCACGCCCAGTCAGAGGTTAGCGATGAGAAGCAAAGCAAGAGAGGCGTGGACTTAAAACCTGGTTCAACGGTGGCTGCAAATGCTTGAGAATATCCCTAACAATGTAAATATTTGATTAAAAATCAAACCGAAATCAGATTTATTTTGAATTCCCAGTGATTCGTCAAACCTTCGTCTCAGAGAGCGTTTGCTGCCACTCTTTGAACCAAACTTGAGCTAAAACACATGACTGGAATAAAAGACATGCAAACTCGAGACAAAGAAGAGGAGAAGGAGCTAAAATAGATGAAGTCAGGGTGCAGCAGATGCATGACGGGTTAGTTTTTGTAATCGAGAAAGGAAAAATGTCGATTCCATTCGAAAACTAAATCACCGAAAGACCATGAAAAGCAATGCAACATAGAGTTAAACCGTTCTGTCGGTAAACTGAGCACAGCCGTAGCTCAAATTTTGGTGTCGGTTCTGCCCAATGTCACCAGAGACAAATAGCAGCGATTTTTTTTTTTTTTTTTTTTACGTCTGAGACGGAAACATGCAAGACGTTCAAACACAAGGAAACAGCCGGAGGAGATCCAAAAACAGGGGAGGAACATGCTGAGGTCGGACAAACACTGGGCGAAAACAAAGCAGCAAACGACTTAACGCTCCGATAAGAAAAGTATTCGCCCTCAACAGATTTTCATTGGTTAAGACAGCTTTTCTGCTTTCCCTAGAATGGATGAAATCATTTAGAGACTACACGTCGTATCAACTTGGGTTTGCTCTCCTTTCAATGTCGCAAAAAGCTGAAGAAATCTGTCGGTGGGCAGAGACTTTCTTGCACTTGAAACCAGAAGTTGGACCTGAGCCGACGGATTGCCGTCGCGCCGAATCGTACCGTTCCAGTTGCAAGTTTGAAACCCATCAGGTCTGACTGTTCTGCTCGGTGGCTAGGCTAGCTGTTGTTTAGCAATCCAAGCCAGTGTGTGCAGTGGCTGGGATTGGATCGGTACTACCAGAAGTTGTACCGACGGAGTTTTCCAAGTTGGAGGTTGGACGTTTGAACTTCTGATGACAAATGCAACGCAAGCACGAGTAAATGCAACCATAGTTTAGCGCAACACGGCAGGAAGGCGGCATGCAGACGGAGGCATGCTTGTCCTGTCCCTCAGTTTTACCTCGGAGTGGGCTTTTTCCTCAGTCTGTAAGAGACAAGCAAACTCCAATTAGAACCATAAATTTACTGCCTCCCAGAGATGCTATTTCCCTTCTGATGTGACGAATCAGAAAAAAGATTAAATGGCAAACATGGAAGATAATCTTACTTGACCTAAAAGATCAAAAGACAGTATCGCTGACGATTAAACTGATAAAAAAAAAAAAAAAAATCCACCAAAAAACAAAACGAGAATTCTTTTTTTTTTGTTTATTAGGAAACGAAGTGATTCGTTCGACGACTTGAAAGCTGCAGCAATGAGGCAGAAGTGTACGGCCATCGGTTCTGCTCGCAGAAACTAATCAGCTATGTGCGTGATTGTGGCGTCTGAGTCACGGCTATTAGAAAAAGCTAACGGCATCCCTGTTACTTAAGCCTGCTTCACACATTTCCAATATAACCTCAATAAAAACACACAAAACTGACCTAGAAGGGGAAAGAGGTACAGTTTCAGATGAATTTCATTTCACTTCAAAACAAGAAAACAGAACGTTACATGTTGCGTTTCATTTGATTTCTTAGACCTGTCCCATTGAGCGACCTACCGCAGAGTACAGCGAGGATGTGCTGGAGACCAGAGACAAGGACGAGCCGTGGACTGTGAGACAGAGACACAGGGCAGACAATTCAGATGACACTTCAAAGTAAAACATGAACTATTTTAACCTCGAACACGTTTCTTTCTGTTCTCATGGTATTTTCAGGCTCGCGGCTCAGCGCCGCCTTACCTTCGTCGGTGCTGTCCCTGAAGGAACCTGAGCGACTGATGGCCCGGGGTCGGTCCTCCAGGGAGGTGGCGCTGCCCCCTAGTGGGTGGCCCTCTCCGTACAGGTCGAACGAGTCCTGGGCGGGGATGCTGTTGGAGCGGCTCATGCTGCTGCTGTTGCCTGGCGGCAGGTTGTACTGGTTGATGTTGGTCGGACTTACTGCGCAGAAAAGACACGCAGACAATGTAGCAGTACGAGTCACTTTATGAGTATACGTCATTTTAAAGAAGTTCCTCAAATTTGCTACAGCTCATTAGATTAGTTTTGCTCGAGACGTTGATTCTGATTTGAATAATTCTGAAATCGAGAGTTATAGCTTCAACATTTGATGTAATCGCACTTTGATTTACTCCAAACCGGTCGAATGGAAACATGTCAAATCCACATTTCCCTTTTTTGCTCTACATTTACATTTCTGTTGAATGGAAACATAGTGATTTAAGACTTCTGAAGACTGTGATGTGAAAACATGCATTGTTATTGTCAACAAGCAGCAGATGGCATGTTTTAGTTGTTTCTGCTAAGTAGACCATATGGTTAAGGTATAATGAAAAGATGGATATGGTATTTTTTTAATCTCTTCTCTCTAACATCTGTTACAGAGATGTGTGCATAACACACATGGTGAGTTATGCAAATTAGGTCATTTTCACCAAATCTTAACTGGATGATATTAGACTAAACATGGACCTTCTAAAATTCAGTTTTCAAATTCATAAAACTTTGTAAAAACTCAAAACAGAGAGAGCACTTCTCATGTTTGCCGGAATTTAGAATTAATAGCGAAAAACACAAACACAATTGTGATTTTCATAGACTGTAATAGAATCAAATTTGAATATTTTTAAAGACTAACAGAGGTTGGAGTAGTGATATTTTCCAGTGTTGATGCAAGCCGCTCCGGGGGGAGAGAGCGGGGACTGGCTGCCCGTGTCCTGCAGGCCCCCGGTCGAATGCGACCTCAGCCACTCCTTTCCTTCTTCGTGGGACGTCTGCCGAGACGACGGCGGGTATCTGAAACCACAAAACCACTATGAGCGCGAGACGGGGGGGACATTCTCAGAGGTTTAACCGAGTTATTTCTGCAGCGGCAAAGCTACGCAGCGAATGCACAAGAGCAGAGGGCAAATAAACATGCACCACTATGCAATCAGCAACATGCAAAAACCCCCCAAAAAAACAAACAAAAAAAATCTGAATATTAGAATCTTTCCTTCAGTCACCAGATGTGTATGACACTTAAAAAAAAACATTCATATAAATATGAATGTGTGTGACCAAAGCTGTAGCATTCAAACAATCCTTCACTTCCATTCACACTGAGCCTTAAGCATAACAAATAACTCAGGAGTCTTTATAGTAACAGACAAGCTATGGGTTTGGGTAAACTTGCCCCTTCGCTCAATCATATCCCCAACTTGTCCATCCACTCTGCTACCATTTGATATTAGTTGCCCACTTATAGTCCTAATCCGCTATACAACATGCTAATCTGACAGAGCATTTCTGGTTGAAAAAGTAATTATTTATCTTTAGCGTTAGACAACGTAAAACACTGTCCAAAAATGTAGTTTGAAAACCGACTCAAGACCAAAGTGTGACTTCAAGACCAAGGTTTAATCCATGACGCCGAACAGGAACGTCAAAACCCGGACTAGGACCAAACAGGAATTTAAAACTGAGGCGAGGATCAAACTGCAATACGGAACGGAGACTTTAAAACTGAACAAATCGGCAGAGCAGAACGTCAAAAGTGAGGTAAGGAGCATGTCAAGACTTAGAGGCCAAGTCGAGACTTAAGGCTCACACCATGATGAGGAATAGAGGTTTCAAGAATGAGATAAGGGTGAACTGGAGACTATTAGTTCCAGATTGGTACCAAACCATGACCTGGGACTAAGTACAGTCGGACTAACCTTAGTTTTGAGTGTTTCAGTTGGGACTTCAAAAGTGAGACAAGCACCAAACCATGGCTGCTGTACCTGAGTTAGATACTAAACCATTATTTTTATGCAATCTTAATGCACAAAAACAGCTAGTCATAGGGTTGGAAAATATAAATGACGACTCAAATTTGCATCAGTTGAGGTTCCTCAAAAGTCACCATGAACAATGGCGCCACAAATCCACGTAGACTTTAAAATGGTTTGAAAACTAAATCGGTTTAGTTTTCGGCACATTGCACTGGCTGAACAGTTGCTACGTCAGTTCATCCTTCAATCATTTAACGATTTACAGGAAAATGGACTGCAGTTGTCCAAGCTTTTGCATGCTAATGAATGAAACGCACACACACACAAACACACACTCTACCATTCAACTCTTCTCTCCCTATCTCCAGCTCAACAGCTCCCACATGAAAATCGACCGTATTTAATCCTCCGGGATTTATAATTGAGTTTGCACTCCTTCCTTCTTTACCAGGGTTGTCACATCTGACCCCTGCTTCCATTACTGCCCTGTACATCCCTTTTATTTCAACCAGCAACGGGCGAATAACACTCAACTTGCTGGTGTGACATTGCATTTTCCGTCGCTGACGTTGTAACTGACTGAGGTCTACAAGCCGTTTGACTTTCCCCCAACAAAATCGTCACCAACAGGACCTCGGTGCTTATTTCCTGAATATCAGGGTAGAAAGAAATCTTGAGTTTCCATCGGCAGTAACCAAAAGCTGGGCTATAGCAGGTTGTTCCTGAAATGTGAACAGCCATTTGAGCTCAGAGGGAGCTTTTGCAAAACGTCACCACCGTCCACGCAGAGCGGCATATCAAACACGTCAGCAGATTCGTTCACGCTTTAAAAGAGCAAATTCACCAAAGGCAGCCTAGACAACCAGTATTTTGAAACTACGCCATTCATCTGCTCTGAAGGGTTCCCTTAAAATACAGAGGCAAGTTTAAACAGCTACAAATCTGAGTTATTTCTTCGTTTCAGGCTAAACAAAAAAAAAAACAAAACAAACAAAGAAAAACCTATAATTTTCTCCCTCGGCTTAATGTTCTATCAATCTGGTCTCAGAAATCCTACAGAAAACCTTTGGGGTGAGCTGAAGGATCCAGGATTGTTGACAAACTATAGAGACTGTGCCATAAGAGGAAAGATGCAATGCCTTGTTTCAACTGAGCGGTGCAAGGCGGGTCCGTAAGGTGGGGTTAAACGCGACGTCTAACATTGTGACATGCTGGTGCGATTGCAAACATGACACATCAATGATGTCCGTATGCTCAATTCCAGCTTCCTCCTGTCTCATGTCGATGAGCCTCTGGACAAGGCGCTTAACCCCAAGTTGCCCACCGATCTCCGAATGAGTGAATGTCAGTCTAGTGGAAGGTGCTTTGGTCAAAATGACTGAAAACGTGCTCCATAAATTCAGTCCATTTACCATTTAATGTAGTTAAAACGTGAATACTGAAACTGTCGTCGGAAATGATCTACCTTGAGTTCCAATGGTTTTGTTTAGCCTAAATTTAGCCCAAATTTAAGCACATTCCAAGCTCAACCGACCGACCTGAAAGAAAATAAATATATCCCAAAAAACTGTTCTGAATGTTGGAACGGAAGCTTGAACAGATCATTGGACCTCTGAGTCAGAAGAAGCAGATGTAGAACTTCCTTGCTGAATTGCTGAGGAGTGTATGAGCGTTTGGTTTCCAGACTTCATGGGTTCTGTGGATCTGGAAAGGTTTACTTTCCCGAAGTTTTTTTGCAAGGGATGCTGCAGGAGTACAGTGCAGAGTACCTGCACTCTGCCTGCGTTGCACATGTTCCCAAGTCCTCGGACAGGAGCATAAGGCGGATCATGGAGAGGACGGTTTCTTGATTGGTAGGGTCTCATAGTTCCTTTTTTCAAGGCCATCACCTCCAGTGGAGCAGCTGAATGTGAAGTGACTACCTCCTCTAAGTCTGACCTCAACCAGAAAAAGGTGGACTGACCCCTACAGTTTGGGCGGACTGTCTCTACGTTGGTGTATTGTTCAAAAGTGACAGCAGGATGTAAATGCAGATGGAAAGACGACTTAGAGTGATGTGAATGGATTGGGCGCCAAAATCTGGTGCTGATTACTTTATTTAAAAAATTGGACTGTTGTTCCTCCAGTAAATTGAAGGTTGGATTTTCTTTTTTTTTTTTTTTTCTTTTTTTTTCCCAAAATCAAGCGACTGCAAAACAAAATGAATCTAAAGTATGAGTTTTGACACATAGTAACGGACACAGTAAATGTTGAGGTGACTACATTTAAATCATGCAGTCCTCCATCTTTTTGAAACTTTACATCAATACCTACAGGAAATATCTGCTTAGGTGAACAACATTTGAACATGCGCCGGTGATCCATGCGAGTGCAAACAGACAACAGACATGACTACGGATGCAGATGTGCTGTACCTCAGTCCCTTTTTGGGGAGCGTGTTTCTGTCAAGGGGCATGCTGTTGAAACAGAGGAACGGCCCAATCAGATGAACACTCAAATCACTTCGCTTTCGTGACACATGGAAAAAGAAGCCGAACGTTCACACGGAGACGGACACAACGGAGAGAACATCTACTGTGTGTAGAACCACAAAAAACTGAAAGCACACACACACACAAACACCGTGTTTAAAGTCGATTGTTTCATTTTTGAGACATTCAGCTGTAATACTGAGGGACTACAGAAGTGTGCCGAGAGACTATGTCCTGCGTTGTACTCCATGCACTGCGTGTGGACCAAACAATGAACACACTGATACAGACTTCTTATGAGCATGTCTGAAATGACCTGAATTTATAGTGACTTGTTTTCTGCCGTGGTTTGGATTTGGATCACTCGAACTCGTAACAGTGTTCAGCTGTTACTTTTGCAAAACCAGAGCAGAAAAATGTGTTGTCTACTGGATGAGTTCAAGTTTATCATTGGTGTTATTCACTGTGATACGATCTGTCTGCTCATTCCTAGATCCTAAGGCAACTAGACTACACTTTTTGTCTCAGTTGTCAAATGAAACAATGAATACGATTCGTCCCAATCGTATTCTGTTCTTACTCACCCCTCAGACAGGGTGGACTTGATACTGCCGGTTCGCGTAACCTTAGGCCCGTGATGGCCCAGCGGCATGTCAATGGACTCAGAGCTGGTGTGCAGACTGGTCATACTCTGGCAGCTCAGCGTGTCCTTGCTGCCGGCTGACGAGCTACAGGCAGGCCAGGGGCGAGCGTTGGAGGGCAGGGAGAGGCCAGAGGCTGGGCTGGAGGCCAGCGAGTCGGTACACAGGTCGGGGGTTTTACCGTACAGCGGGCTGCTGCCGCCGCTCAGGCCGCCGGCGCTGCCCAGGCTCCCCGTGCCAGAAGAAGGCGAGTCCAGGCTGGCCTGCCTGGCCAGCGTGCCGTGGGGGCTGCCCAGTATTGACGGGCACTTGCCAGAGTCGGGCGTGCCCGGAGAGCTGGCCTTGCTGCTGGCTTTGGTGCCAAACAATCTAGGGTTGGGGAGGAGGATGGGGTAGAGAGGTGGGTGCAGTCATTTAGAAGTGGTCAAATAAGCGATTGCAAGCTCCACACTGGAACAAAACTGGACTGTTATAAAATTTAATACAACTGAAAATTTACAAGTTAAACAGCCAAGTTAATTAGCGCTGAAAAAATTTCAAAAACGACTTTAGGGGAGACTAAGTGTGCAAAATATTTTCAAAGTTAGCATAAGCGCTAAATGAAAAATTAGTTAATAGCACTTCAACCGAAATGTGCCTGCCACTGTGTATTACCTTGTGTTGATCTATGACATGAAAACCCACATTTTCTACAAAACATGAAAATGTTCATGGGGTGTGAATACTTATTTATGCAGGGCACTGTATATGTAACAACAAAGCAGCTTCATGGCATCTTCCCGCAGGAAAAACCTTTCCAAACACTTTCATCACCTGATGCAACTGTAGCCGTTTCAACCATATGAAAAAATCTGGAAGGACTTTCAACCCTGCTACGTTTCAGTCGTAGCAATATTTACTAAAAAAAAAAAAAAAAAGCACAAGGATAATTCTCTGTTGAGGAAAAAGAAGCTTGCAGACATGCAGATGGAACCAGCTGGTATGTTTCCAGACACGCACTAAGCTACAGCTTGAAAACAAAGACTGGGTGTCAAAAAACTTCCTGTTAACTTGATCTCTGATCTGGACGTCTGAACAGGATTTGGTGAAACTGAACAAGGCTTTAGCTGCAGTTGCTTAACATCGACACGAGGGGGCAGTGTACGTAGCAACATCCCTTGGCTTACTGGTTCATATTTATTCTGCGCACCCTGATAAAAATTGATGGAGACGTCAGAGGATGTTTAACCTCCTGGGGGAGCAGCCATGTTTCAGCTGTCCTCTCTTTGAGTCTTGGGAACAGGGGGGGAAAAAAAAAATCAAATCTGAGCACTACATTTATCACTCAAGAAAAGCCACACTGAAGCTCAGACTGATTTACTGAATGAACCCGATGAACTCTTCAAGGGACCTGAGCCTGTTCCTGAACACCTACCATACCATGAAAGGTTTCCGAAAACGTAACTAAAAGAAACTATGCGGTGAAATGGTTGATTCACGCAAAACCCAACAAGGAGACAAGGGACCAAGACAGACGGGAGCAGAAGGGAAGTGTTCTGGTCTGACCTGCGGAAGGTAGGCGAAGCGATGTCTGGGTATTTGGACCCCGGCTGCCTGAGGCCTGTCTGGCCCGCTGAGCTGGAGGTGGGGCTGGATTTGGGAGAGGTGGACAGCCCCGCTGCCGGGTCCTGGTCCGACACCCCGACTTTCTCTTTATCCGTCTGGTTGACGGTGATGGGACTGGAGCGGTCCGAGCCCACCTTCCCCTCCCTCCGTTTGGCGCCTGCTTGCGTTGCCGCCCCGACCGCTGCCTTGCCGCTGACGGTTGACTCGATGCTGCTGGAGCTGGAGCGGTGTCCGCAGCGCCCGGCCACCGCCGCCGCCGCCGCCGCCGCTGCCCCGCTGGAGGATTTGGCGGGTCTGGGCAGGGAGCGGTACTGCAGGGTGACCTTGGAGCCGCTGCAGCTGAGGAGAATGCCGTCGTCTTGGGGCTGCGAGCCGTCCAGGCTGGTTTTACGGACGCCGCCGATGCTCGTGCCTTTGCCGAGGGCAGCCGACGATTTGGGGGCCTTGCCCAGTGTGGCTGAGCCGCTGGTGAGGGCTGCACCGCTTGAGGTAATTAGAGTGCCGGCAGGGCCAGGGATCTTCTTGTATCCAAAGGAACTGGTGGCAGGCGGGCGAGCAATTCCAGAGGGAGGCTTCTTGCCTTCATCCCCGCTACTTCTCCCAGCATCTGACGGGGAGCGCTGGATCCCAGCAGAGCTTTTGGAGGGTACTTTGCCCTTTTCTGAGGCCTTGGCATCGTCTGTTTTACCTGCCAAACAGACGACAAAAGCCACAGATTTGGCATCCTGCCATCTTTTTACGCTTTTATGCTACCTGATAGCATCCTGCAGTTAAATTAATACCTAGACACATACATTTCAAGGGATTTTTATAGGAATTTTATGAGATTGATCAAGACAATAACCCTTCAAACCGCACCATGTTTTTTTTTTAATGCAGTCAAGGTTTCCTCTCTCACCTGGTGTTTTGAGCGAAGCGGACGCCCCCTTGGTCCTGGGTGGGGTAATCCCCACCTGGGCCGTCATGCCCCTCCTCCACGAGCCCGTCTGGGACATCTGGGGTAGCCCCGCTGCCTTCTGACCCGTGTCCTCATACTGACCCTGGGTTTGGGGTGAACAGGCGGACGGGGAAGACTTCCAGCGGGAGGGGCTGCCGTTGGGGTCCATGCTCGCGTCCAACTCCTCCTCTACTTTTTTCAGATCTTCGGCTCCAACCCAACTGCTGCTCACCTCCGGCTCGGCATGCTTGGACCTGCTTCCTTTCTGGGACTGCGGAGGGGGGTGGGGAGGGGTTGTTGGGATTAAAGAAAGCGCCGATTGGTCAATGTTTCTACAGGATAACACAACTGGAGAAAGACCTTCTTTATTGAAATCATCTTACAGCTTGGGAATACAAGCGAAATCATCAACCTGGTTCTTTTTTAAATAACTACTAAGCGCATTCTAACGCACGTTGTGAGTCAACCGGAAGGACGGGCGAACGCCCGCTCCAGCAGCGGGGTGTGTGAGTGTGTGTGAAGTCGCAGCTATCTTTGGACTCTCCGATGTACAGAGCTCCAGTTTTGGGACGCTTACAGACGCTCCCACGCAAACACACAGAAAAGTGACAAGCAGCCCTACCTTAACAGATGGTCAGTCTCCCTAGCAACGCCAGAGTCTCTGAAGAGGACAGTCTGTTGAGTATTTCATGAGGAGCCAAGGATACTTGGCAGAATAAAGCAAAGGCCCCTCAGAGGAGAGCTGAATGCTGCTCTCACTGCTCCCACCGTCAGCTGTGATTTCAGAGCTGACGCACTGCTTGGCCTTCGCTTCAGGCCAAATAAAGATGTTAGACCAGGCAGTTTTATTTTTTACATGAAAACATAAGCATATGCAAAAACCTCCTGAGCTTTTTTTTCAAGGTTTCTGGCTTTGAACAATTACGTCTTAAAAGTCTGGTGTGCATCTACAGTACGTCCAGCCCCCTTTATTCTGACGCCTATGAATAATATCTTGTAGATCGGAGGAAGAGTAAACCTACAAATTGAACTACTGTCTACCTAAACAGGGTCACCTTAGGTTGTCCCTACGTCCTGTAATGACACGAGTTAGGGACGACACCCTGACCTCCACAAGTACTTGAGATTTCCTCAAAAATGCTTATTTTAATAGTACAACCACCAAATATACCTTAATATGCATGAAAACGCACAACGGAAACCATCTTAGCACAACCACAGATGCAAATCTCCGCTGTTGGGGGTACAGCCAATTAACATCAAGGAAAATGAATGGCGCTTCAGGATTGGCTGCTTTGCAAACATCAGCCGATAGCACGTCATGCAGCGTAGCACGCAGGTATGCTAGCTTCCCAAGACGCATTTCCTTTTTCATGTTTTTGATGCGGTCTAAGGAAAAATTCGAAAATAGGTAAATTTCTGGCAAGAACAAAAAGAAATGAACAGATGAACGCGCATCGATCCATTACATTCAATTCTGTTATTCGGTCGACTGAAGTGAGTAACGTGACAAGATGTGAAAAATTTCAATGGGTGGAAATGCTTCTGAAAGGCAGTGGAGCTCTATTTCTCTGTGCCCATCGAATGTGTGTTTGAATTTCTTCCGCACGCAGACGCATCACCCTAACGTCGGGCAGAATCCGCTGCACGCGCCCCACCTGTGCTCCCTTGCTTTTGCGTGGCGAGCTCGTGGTGGAGTACGCCAGCGTGTTCAGGTCGTCGGTGCTGAAGTTGTCCAAGGTGTCGCTGAGGCCGCTGCTCACCGAGCTGCTGTCGTCCCAACTGCAGAGGAAGAAGAGACCAAAAGGAGAAACAGATTGGAAGGAGAAACACATCGGGTGAGAGTCAATATTCACTTCTTTTCTCTGCGAGCTGCACAGCACAAGTATCCCGAGTCGCTTCGCATGTCGGTGAGCGCCGTTTTACGAGCATCCAGGATTCAACGCCATCTGCCTGCCACCATAACTAAACTCTGCTTTGAGCGCAGTGAAGATTTGTAGACGAACGTCTCTCATCCGCATAAAACAGCTGAGCTCTGTCTTCTTTAGGGGTGAGTCATCGTTTGTGACTGACTAAGCAGATTCATATTACTGTTGCCATCATTTATCCTCATCTGAAAGGCAAACAAACAAAGGCTCCTAAACGAGGAGCAGATGGATCAAACGAGCGGCTCATCACTGCACTACTTCATTTTTTGCTGTTAAAACTTGCGCGATATGGTTCTTTAAACTCCAAGCAGACTTCCTGCCATCGGATTCGGTAAACAAGCCGGGAGGAAAAGTTCACCGGGTTTCCTGGGCTTATTTTGTCCTCTCGCTCACACACACAGTGACAAACTGAGCTGCTAAGACATGCAAAAAACAAACAAACAAAAAAAAAAACACTAAACAGAGTCTTTGTAGAGACGACTCGGTTTCCATGCCAACCTGTCGAGTCTCATCTGCATCTGGCTTTGCCTCTGTGCTTCTGCTTGTGATTGTGAAAGACCACCCCACTCTGATGCCTCATAAATCTGATCAAACACTTGTAGCTTCTACAGCTAAAAAAAAAAAAAAAACCAAAGGTAAAAAAAAACAAAACAAAGAGGAAACACCTGCGTTACAACAGGAGAGATCCCAACGCAATATATCCGTCACCTGTTGTTCACATGTGCACTGGAACGGCACCGGATTTCACTTGAACTAAACCGAAGCCGAGGTTTTTAGGTGGAACGGGACTCGTTTTCCTCTGGTCCGTGTCAGAGTTCGATTCCACGTTCACACCTCCACCAACGAGCCGCAGTTCGATCGAGGCGGACCGAGCGATAAAGACACACAGAGCCCTGTCAGCAAACATTGCGGAGAAACGACTCCTCACAAAGAAAACGGATGAAGAGGAGCTTAAAATAAATGAGCAGGTAAAAGTAATGTGCAAAAATTCTGTTGTTTTAACAGCATGGCACACGGTGAAAGTGGGGAAAGAAATGCTTCAACGGAAGCATCAGGGACGCACAAAGGTACATTTTGATGATATATGCACCTGCCACCTGCAGACACCAAGCAACCCAGATGTCCACTGGTGCAGTGCAAAATTGATTTCTTACCATCCAACGGGCAGCATTTATCTTCACAGCAATGATTTAACCAGGTATGAAGAGAAAAAAGAAAAAACCTACTCTAAAAAGCTTCATTTCCTTTTCATTACATCTGAACCACATGAAACGGTTCCAGGTCTTTTATGCGACTCAGTTATTTTTACCATCCAAACCTCTCCTCCTGCATTTCTCCTTCAATTCAAAGCATTTATTGATTAAGAATCTTGGCGACGGACTGAAGCATGGGACAAGTTTTGTTTGCACAAAAAAAAAATTAATCATCAGTCAAATTTACAGTCAAAAGCTGTAAATTTGCAGCTTTTTAAGAGCTATTCTTCATGCTATAAAATGCAGGTGTTAAAGCTTTCCAAATGGGGTTCAACTCGCTCAAATTAGAGTTCATTTTTTGCTGCCCTTTCCGGGTCCTGCAGGCAAAGAATAAAACCGCATGTCACTGTACGCAGACGACTGATTGGATTATATTAACGTTCATCAACGGCGGCCGGTGCGCATCTGCAAGAGGAGCCTGTGCGGACATTTCTTTTTCTTGCGGCGACGTCACTTCTCCAACCCGACTTAAAGCTCCTTCCTCTGCTCCGAGGTGCTTACATCAGAGACCTCAGCGGCGGCAGGGGAGCGTGTTAGCGCTCTGCTGCGTCCTGCGAGACACTCCCTCCTGAGCAGAGGCAACAGCAGAGAGGCAGAGGCACTTTTCAGCGCTCCAAACAAAAGAGACCGGGCTCTACGAATGAGTTTTTTTTAAACATATATCCCCTCATTTCCTGTCTGCTTGGTGCAAATTGCTCTGGACGATTCCCGTTTGCCACAGAAAAAGGGGGGAACGGTGAAAGAGCCTGGCAGCACGGGGCAGCCAGCGTCGAGGTCTGTCGGCGAATCACGTGACGCGAAGGCAGATGGCTGGTGTAGGAGCTCAATGACTTCCAATTCCTATCTAAACGTTGGAATATTCTCGCTGGCAGCTGCGAGCTTTTATCCAACCGCAGCCTCTCTAATGAAATGCTGAAATCTTCCCGTCTAATGAGTCGGTTTGAAATGCAGAGCAGATGATTAGAGCAGCTTCTGTGTGATCTCTTGCTCAATTAACGCACTAAGTTAAACTGAGTGGTAACGGCACACAGTGAAGAGCTCCCATGGCTTATTTGAGCAAGTTCTTTTCTTTTTTTTTTCTTTAGGTTTTTTTTTTTTTTTTTTAATGCTGATACAAGAAATGGAGCAAGTGAGTCAAGCCAAGGCCAGAGTTGTTCATGGAAGTGGAATTGGTGAACAGATGGAGGTGGGAACTGCAGGTTCTTAAAAGTCAAGGTAGATTGTAGTAGTAAGCTTCCAGAAACACTTTGAAATGTTATTTTTATGCATGATGACCCTCACAGTTTAAAATACTTTAAACTAAGGCTGGCGAGCGATAAGCGGCATGACTGTAAAGAATCTGGCTGCAGGCTAGCTACATTAGTTTGTGGGGTCATTAGGACGGTGCTTATTAAATACTGTGTGACACATTCAACCATCTTTAAGATGGTTAGAATATTCCTTCCTTATGTCCACATCCGGCTCTCTGTGGTTTTTTGGTCACCAGAAAACCTGAACATCGTTTAGCTTGCTAATCTGGAAACAAACTGGCGGGATCTTCATTTATGTGTAAGTCTTGCATTGCTTTGGTGTGGAGCGACACACCAAAGCAAGATGAATGTGAGTACTGCAACGGTTTGGGATAAATACATTTACCAATAAACAGCGTCTATCTGTAGCGTCATGCAAGTGAATCTAGAAGAGATTCTACACTGATGACACTGTTTTATCATATGAATAATGTCCTTATAAGGAACAGCTAGACTGCTGCACTGTTTTCTGTCTAATAAACAGGTATTTTCCTAAACAATACTATAGACTTATATTGAAATATATATGGTGGGCGCAGTGTTCTGCTGCATCATGTCCAGGTACGTCATTGTTTGTCTTTGTGTTTTTATTTTAAAAAGATCAACTCACCTTATGGAGTGACTGGACGAGGCCAGAAGAACGAGTTTTTAAATCGCACACCGATTTTTACCGGATGGGTTATTTGCCATAAACGAGGAGAAAATCTTTTAACTCTTCGGCTGCTTGCGCTTCGCGTGTGTGAATTCTGACGGGAACGTTTTCTCCGGATGCTGAGCGAGCTCAGATTTCTCCAAGCTGAAGGCTTGGTGAAACAAACAAAAGGTGTCGCTCTATAAAAAGACCACCCTAACTGTAACAAGTGTGAATATTTCATCAGGCTGCCTCCCAGGATCAGCAACGGTTCCTGCTAGGCGAGCTCCTCCTCCGAGGCCAACACGCCGTTACGTCATCCGAAACTCGAACAAACTCAGTAACCCTACAGACGACGGACATTTGTGTCATAACTTCCTGAATTAACCATGAGCGCTGGATGCTCAGGCGGAGAGCGTTCGGGACGGAGTCGGCTTCAGCTCTACATTTTGACGAAGGGAAATGTGTGAAATCTGCTAAATGAGTCATTTTGTTCATGAGTCTCGTTTATAACTGCTGGATACACCTGCAATGTCTTAACTGTGACCTCCTTGGTGACCTCGTTTCAAAATAAAAAGCTTCTCTCTCATGTCAAATGCTGTTTCAGTTCACAACACGACATGTGATAACGCAAACAACGCCCTATAGCAGGTGTTTACGAGACAAAAACAGCTCCCTGATGGGAGACTTTCTTTCTTTTTTTTTTTTTCCCTTGTTATTGCACAATCTTTTGCTATCGATCTGAACCGGCTGCATCACCGGTACTGTGGTTCTGTCAGCCGTGCAGGAATGAGCTCATACAATATTCAATGCACTCTTTCAACAGCTCTAAAAAAGAAACGACACCAGAGCGAAGGAGAGGCGGCGTTTGAGACGGCCTGATTGTGAAGTGGCAAATTACTCCCTGCTGACAGGATCGATAAATAGCCGCTGGAGGGAAACGGCAAGAAACAGCCGACATTCAAAGTTCACAGCGCAAAATGAAACCGAAATTGGTGCTACTAAAAGAGAGAGAAATTAATATGAGTCCAATTTCACAAGCGTGTTCCCTTTATCCTTCCAACCAACCGATAAAGCCGTTAAATTACCATCCATCCATCCATCCATCCATCCATCCATCCATCCATCCATCCATCCATCCATCCATCCATCCATCCATCCATCCATCCATCCATCCATCCATCCATCCATCCATCCATCCATCCATCCATCCATCCATCCATCCATCCATCCATCATCGATCTTTACTACAAACTTCACCTGCTGACAATGTTCGATTCTTTCACCACATCCATTCTGTTAATGAAGTTCTGTGTTATCTTAATTAAATGCTTGTAGCTTGTAATAATAATAATGATTAAAAAAAAACTACATATATATATGTTTGAAAAAGTGAGTAGAAAGAGCTATTTTTTGAACCACTGTAAAACAGGTAAAGACAAAATGATCACAACATAGTTTAAGAAAACAAACCAAAAAAATCCTTTCAATCTAAAACGTAGCAATAAGTTTTCTCATTCAAAGTGAAACATAAAGACTTTTACTGAGAGAATAAACTGCCATAATTTGACTTCATCCAAACACACAAAACTGTTGTCTATTGTCTCAGATTTCTACAGAGGATAGTTCAAGTTCTGCCTTCAACGTACCTCCGGTGGGACGCTTGCTTCCTATTGGCTCACCATTGTCGAGTCTTGAGGTGAAGCTTCACCTGACAGAAAGCATGGAAGCCGCCGTGGCTCGGCTGGCCCCGTCGAAAGAGGAAACGGAGACGCGAAAGGAAAAGACAGGAAGAAAGGACTCCTCAGTGTTCCACTTCTACCTACTGCGACTGCCAGCTCCCGCTCCCTTCTGCTCGCCTCACCCCCTCCCCCTCCCTCTCCTCCTGACCAGGATGGGCCCCGAGAAGTCCTTGGAGAGCCGATCAGACATGTTGTCGGCGGAGGGTTTCACCGGGTTAATTAAAGGAGGATGACAATGCAGAACGGAGCCAAGTCAAAGAGGAAGTACTTACCGAATGAGAACTCCGTTTGTTTAATGACAAGCGGACACCGGAGGAAATCTCATGCATGATATGAGATGCGAAGAAATGTCAGTCCATCTGCCGTTGCATATTCACCTATTCATCTCTCCTTATTTTCAGGAGACGGCAAATAGCAGCTTCTGCAGATCACAAGTCGACTAACCGCGATCTTTTGCCTCAAGAGGACGGCAACGGTTGATTTGATCTCAAAGGAAGAAGAATGCAGGATAAACGCTAGATATCTAGATAACTGTTCACTTCGAAGAAGACATGAAGAAAACTGGTGTGGCATTTTTTTGTTAGCGCCAGCTTCTCTGCTAATCAGATGTCTACTTTTTCACTATAAGTCAACGAATCAACAAATTGCAAAAGCCACAACGCAACAGCGAAGATCACAACTCGGAGCAACAGAAGACAATGGAGCAATTGTAACAAAAGTGACGATAAACTTCGTCACTTTTGTTAAAAAAAGCTAAGAGTTTTATTTTTCAGCATAACTTCCATTGTGGCTTTGGATGTGTTATGATTTTTGCAGTTGTTTTGTTGTAATTGTGCAACTACAACATTTATTTAAAGTTTTGTCAGTGATGAATGCACATTACCTTGGCTTAATAATATTAATGTCGAGTTGAGAATAATATTAAGTGAATAATAATTATTATTATTTTTTTTAAAACTTTGTAGCTCACGGAGCAAAGCAAATTGTCACGTATTCAAGACGGAAAAGTCTCGGCCTATTATTTCTCGTCTCTGATTGGACGCTTGTCACCAAGGGCGAGTAGACATGTGCATTGTTACAGCCTGGCATCCAACTCGATTCATTTCAACCCAACTCAATTAAAGGAAAGAAATAGGCGACCTTGGCGCAGGCGGCGGGAAACGCGTCCGTTGCCAAGCAGTGACGGACAGCAAGACGTCAGCGGAGCCGGACCGGGCTGGTCGAGGCGTCCGGGGCTCCATGCTGCAATGCAGGCAAACGCGACAACGGCCGCTCGCCAGCGCGGGGGGGGGGTTGCAGAAGGCCTGATTTTCCCCGGCGGAGGTCGTTCAACTCTTCCGACAAAACCGCTGGCAAACGGACAGGAAAGCGGCTCACGAGCCAGAGACCAAACATGCACACCAGACCGTCCCTAAGGGAAGGAGTTAAGCTCACTGCAAAATGTTTTTCAGCAAAAAGTTAGTCAGCAATTCTGTTCTCACAGAGAAACTAAATAAGTGGTTTTACCATATTAATAACGCAACATTCCGGCCTTAAACCCGTCAAATGACAGTCAGTCGTACCGGGAAGAGTAGATTTATAAGTTGGCAAATAGGATTTTTGGATTTGGATGTAAAAGCAAAAGACAACTGGACTGCTTATTATTATTATTATTATTATTATTATTATTATTTTCAGACCATATTCACTCTGTGTTTTATGAGAACTAAAGAAGCCCCACATGTCAGTCATATTAACGTAGTGATGTGTTCAACTCAATCTGTTGAGTAACAAGCTGGTTGGCAAGACGTTTCTACTGAAAGTGATCAAACATCAGACATTGCTGTTTCAAATGTTGGTGTCCATAGCACCGCATTATTCAACTCAAGGTCATTACATCTCGAGAAACTTTTGAAACTATTTTTAAGGTAAATGATTTCAGCTTGGCATTAGACGTTGAGTTTTATGACGTTTAATTATCTCAGGTGGTTGGATAAAAAAATGCAGCTCAGGTCATCGTTCTATAAGCTTAAAGTGAGTCATTATGATGCCGTCGCTGCTTCACATAAAAACACGGAGTCAGGCGATTAGGATGAACTGAATGTAATAAAATACATACTGCTGTTGTGCAGGAAATGCTAATTACCCAAACTCTGCATATGTTAATGTTAGCGATGATAAAGGCCTCCTGAATAATTCCCTCCAGCCTTGAAACGGAGGAAAAGATAATTATTAGCATTTGAAGTGAGTCGGGCGTCGGGTAAATCACGTTTTTGTCCTTTTTGCTTCTACGGGAATGCAGCAGGTTATCAAGGCTTAGGCAAACTGCGTAGGCCAGCTGAAAACGTGGCCATATGGGGTTTGTCATCACTCAGGAAAACAGACAGGCAGCTCTGACCTCACTCAGCGTTATTCCTCTGGCCTCGTCACCCAGGGATCCATCCTCCTGAGGTCAGGTGGGCACGTCAACCACCGAACCAGTGACAAGTTGAAGTATGCAAGCAGTTCCCGGAGTACGTCTCCGAGGCAAAAACGACCGACGGCGTGCCGGTCGATGCTGAAGGTGTGCCACTAAAACACCTTTTAGTCAGATGGAAGACAAGTGTTTTAGATTTTGAGATTCTTGGAAAGCACTTCGCATGTGGTTTCATTTGCAGAAATAATGCACATGTCCAACATGCGACATGTGCTTTTTACGCAACTTGACGTTCACTAGCAAGGTGCTTAATGACTAAATTCACAACAGCTGTTTGATTCGACCAGTAAAATTCTTGGTTCAGTCAAAACTCTTATTTAAACAGTCCTCTGCATCTTGCCTTTCACGCTTTGACATGAACAGATCAAGATGACTCATAGCAGCTGATCAATAAGACCATTGTGAGACAGAATTGGCCATTGAACTTTGAGGGGTTACAGAGCATCAAGAGGTGAAGAGTCACAGAGAGTCATCTCGGTGTTCATCCTTTGGCCACATTCTACAGGTATGACCCCTTCATTGTGACCAGTGCCCACCTACATCACTACGCTAGACAAGGGACCAGTGGGTTTCAGTGCTTTTCTCTGATGGAAGCTGATTCATGCTGAGACGAAATGTTGGAGACTTCGAGGAGAGCGCTACGTCTTGGCCACTGCTGTCACCGGACGAGTCTTTGATGTTACAGCGTTGGCAGCCAAGTCAAGTCAATACACTGACATCGGCAACCCAACACACGCCATTAATCAAGTCATTGTGCCCCAGAATGAGCAACACAGGCCTGATTTCATCCTCATGGACGGGAAAGCTCCAACTCCTTAATGTCGGATCATTAAGGAGACTGGAGAACCTCGAATGGAGTGTCAATAAAAGTGGGATGCCACGTCTCAACAGACAATCTGGTGTACAGCATGAGATGTCATGGTCAAGGTGGGATTAATGTTCAAGAACACATGACATGTCACTGAGACATTGGGATGTTTTTGTTGAAAGGAAAAAAATCTATTTCAGATGATCTTCTCGTCCAAAATTACGCCTTACACTTTCATTGTAAGGTGGATTCCCTACGTTTCTGTGACTACTGTAGATATTGATGTTTGATTTCTATGTATATAGGTTACTCTTTTGGGACACGTGTTCTCGTTTTTCAAGGGTGACCCCATTTTACACAGACATGCAAGACAACGACATGTGAAAGCAGACTGTAGAGTTCACACAGCGACCGCATGCATGTCAGCTGACTATACCTAGACGTTTGAATCCGGGATTTAACCTCACACTAGCAAACGTTTGCAAAGTTTAGTCTGCGACTCTGACAGAGTTCAAGAGCCGGTAAAAGACAAAAGTCTGAGGAATGTGAAAACTGAACGAGAGAACTTCAGAAAGCGTCGACAGCAGAAATGTCGACGTGTCGCACTTTCAGGTGCAGCGCCGGAGGATATTTGCTTCCCGAGCAGCGCCAGCGGCAGAGATAAACTTGGATAATGACTGGCTTTGTCAGAGATAGCGAGAACCTCTTTCCCTCCGACACGAGCGGGGCAGCTTCGCCACGACTGCCGCGGACTGACAGCCCGGATCCTGCTGCTTGGCAACATGTGCGCACATCTGCAGACACAAAGTCAAAACGTGGTCGGAGACAGGCTCTCTCTTGTGTGGGGAGTGGACAACAAAACCGAAGCAGGCATTTCAACATGGTTGCCTCCAATCCCCCAACAGCTTCAAATCAAAAACAAAACAAAAAAAAGTGCAGAGCCAGCTGCCACAGACCAGTCAACAGAGGCGGATAGACGGCAGTGCACACTCATGACACTGGGACACTAAAAGCAAAGGCCCGTTACTTATTCATGGCTCTGCAGAGAAATGGGAGCCTGGTGCTGTCAAAACATTCTCCATAGGCATCTGTGCTTGACAGCACAGCCACGGGCACGTGCTCATCTATGTTGCATGGCACAGGGATATTTTTAGAGATGAAAAGGGCTTTTAGGAAAAAATCTGGGGTCTCCATTGTTTTCAAACTTGCTAACCGTCCGAGGGGCCCGGCCATCTCCAGATGTGCTCTTTTGCAGAGCCGACAATGAGATTCTCTGTCAGATCGATCACGGTGCTTTGCGTCCGTACTCGACATGTCCAAATTTGGGGTTAAAGAATTTCACTGAAATAGTTGGGCATTCCTCACCAGAATGTGAAATATGGTGGCTCCACAGTACTAGCATGCTTTGTATTCCATATTGGGTACAAGTATTACTGTATTATGCGAATATATAAACTCTTAAGTAATGCATACCAGCACAGTTGTTCATGTTTACAGGAAAAATGTAAAACTAACACCAAAAATTAAGATGTATCCCAATGAATTATTTCTATAGTAATTATTACTAAATCAATCTGAGAGTACTTGCGTAAATAAATATTTAATTGTGTCAATAGCAAATCGATGGGGTTTTTAAAATATTATTGTTGGGGTTTTTATGGATTATGGAAAATGTTTTTGTTCCTTTTTGTTATTTGATGTAATTTGATGTCTTCAAGTTGTTAGTTTTAGCACAAGATGGGCAGCATGGGAGTCATTTTGACTCCTTGTGTGTCTGGTGCTTATGTTGAACTGACAATAAGAAAGACTTTGATAAAAAATCTAAACTGAATTGAGTTTCTTAACGATACCCAGCCCTATGTAGCATTTGATGAAACATGGTAATGGAAAAGGAAATCTAAAAACATTCATGACTCTACACCAGCTCCCCTGGCATTGACGATAAAAATTATTCTAATAATCAAATGTATCAATTTCAGCTAGTTCGACTTGTTGCACGTCCCTGTGTTTAATCAGAAAGTCATCAGTTCAATCCCCGCCTGCCCCCCGGCCTGCTCCCCCGCGGCTCCCAGAGCTGTTAAACTGTGACTGAACGTGTGCTGATTTGGGCCTTTTTCTTGGTGACATGATGAGTCATTTAGATGCGTTTCTGCTGGGATTTTGTCGGTTTGGAAGAAAGCCGGTAGCTCTCAGCCTGTGAAAAGCACGGAAGCGTAACGAGCCTCCTGGGAGCTCAGTTTGTGTACACTGATCAGCTCGCGCTTTCTGCTTCCTGAAAACTCCCGTCTGCAGATGCGAGCGAGCCTGGAGTACTGGGGAGGGAGCACAACGGGCTCGGTGCTCTTGTTACACCAGCGGTGATCCAATGAGGGCCGTCTTTCTGAGGCCCTTTAAAATTGATCGCTCAGAATAACGACCAGATGAAATTTTAATAAGCGGTTATTGGCTGTTTCATAGTTCTGATTGGTGGGAAAGCTATTTGTCCCAAACCACATATTCTGTCCTGCTTACGTCTACAGTTCTGCTGTGAGAATCACCGACCTGGTTTGTGCCGTAAACCTGCATTTAATCGGCAGCAAGTTGAATTATTTACGGCATAAAATAAGCAACTTCCTATTAATCATAACAGAAAGTGGAAGGAATAAGTCAGACTGACTAACACATTTCATCCTAAGTCAGTCAAAGCAGCGAACAGTGAAATATATATGTCTGTCAGTCTGGATTTTCTCCTGAAGAATGAAGCTAAACGCTTCTCTTGTACTTTTCTGATTGGCAGCATGCACATTTCCAGTGCTGGAAATTCTCCAACGGTAAGGCAGTAAACAGATTGTCTGAACCTGCGACTTATCCCGTGCTCATTTCCCTTCCAGCCCGGGGCTTTGGGGAAAAGCAGGCTTTGGGATAAAAGACGGAGTACAGTCGTGGAAGGCAGGCCTTGTCCTGCGGAGGTAAAGCCAGGCTGAGGTGTGAAATCTGGTGAGCAATTGCTTCGGATATAAATTTCCCCCTGAGCTCCGGTGTTTGTCAGCGAGAAGTGACAGCTCAGCCGCCGACAATCACTCGTCACAGCGGCGCTGGGGGAAGCGTCGGGTATTTTTATCTCCGTTTATAGAGTTTTCTGGGGGAAAATGGAAAGGAAGAAACAAAAGGAAACAAGGTTTCATAGTTCAAACTCTGATCCTGTGGGGAGACTGTTGCCTCCAGGAAACCAACGGGAAGGCAGACATCAATATTGTTTTCCCTGAGGCACGGTGTGCTAAGATAGAAAAGCTGTTTTTTTTTTGTTTTGTTTTTTTAAACCAAAGGAAAGTGGAAAAAACTTTTGCGAATCATTCAGATATTGAGGAAGTTCACCAGATTCATTTTTATTCTCATCATATCCTGAGGTTAAAGCCAGACTGGGAGATCACTTCAAGACTGACAAGTATTCAGTCTCAGAGTGTTTTGATGAGTCATACATCACTGCCTCCAAGGAAAAATTACTCAACTAATCATTGTGGAGAGACAAATATATTTTGTTTTCACCAAAAACCTTGGCTGGATGAACACAAATGATTAAAAATACTAAGAAATGCCAACGTTAGCATTACAGCTAAATAAATAAATACAGAGATCTAATCACAAAACTAAGGTTTTTATCCTCTTCTCCCCGAATACTCTGAACAGTTTGGCAGACGTTACTTACTGGCTGTTTATTCATAGCCTCCCATACGCTGTAAAACTGTCAATACGCAAACACATTTCAGATTCCATATGCCGACGTGCACAATCGCACGTTGCAATATATTGCTATAGAACGACTCCAGAGCTGTCACAGCAAACTAAATGCTAACACGTTGGTGGCAAGACGGCTAGCTTCAGGCTAATGCGACGAAATGCTAATTGATTGCTTACAGTAGCAAATAAAGATAACAAGCTAAACCTTCATGCTTATCATATATTAGGCATTTATTTCCTATGCATGGATTTATTTATTGTAACTGCCAATTTCTTTGTGATACATGAATGAAAGTGTCACAGCAACAACAGTTGGACAAACTTGAGGTGAGAATAAAACCTCTAACTAAAATAGGATAATAAATCACTAATATATATATTTAGATAGATGTGATTAATACCAGTAGATGATACGTCTGATAGAATATTCAGTCATTTCAATGATTTCTGAACCACGCAGCATTCTGGGGGATGTAGGCAGAGGAAAGGCTTTAGCCACTCTTTGGTTACCTAGCAACAACCTGTTGACCGACTTGCACAGCAGCAGTTTCAGGTTGCGCCTCACAACTGCTTAAAATAATAATAATAATTAAAAAAAACACCAGTTTGGTAGTATTTCAGACAACTAAAACAAAAACGAATGAATAATTATCGATATCGACTGATAAAAATCGCTTATATCGTGATATGTTATTCAGCGATATCATCCAGCCCTTTTTCTAATAGCATTTCTATACTCTTTAAGTTTATGCTGACTAGTTTTATCATTTTTTTTTTAGTTCTGTGTTTTTTTTGGGTTTTTTTTCCCACGTCAAACATGTCATGGTTGCATAACTTTCAGTTTAAATCCATGGCCTATATACAGCATCTGGTTTTACAGCCAAGGTCACACAGGTAATTAATACCAAAATAAAACCCAGAACAAATTCTAATGTACAACCTTGCAAAAGTGACAAACCGAACAACTGCAAGCCGCAGCAACAGGGTTATAATGGTTTGGCAAACATGAAGACGCAGGCATCAATCACCAGTCGGTTTTAATTACATCATCGCTCCGTTTCCACATCGTGTTCACTGGATAATACAGCTTGACACCCATTGTCTAGGAAATCCTGCAACATGTCGCCGGGTTTGCTGAAGTGTTCAAACAGAGCTGCTCTAATTGAAAGCAAAAAGAAGAAAAGACGTCAAAATCTTGACACACATGTGATTGTTTGCTTTCTTTTTGTCTTTTTTTTTTTTTTTTTTTTTTTGCTTTTGCACCTCATGCTGTTCTGGCTGTTGTTGGAAGTCTCAGTGCAAGTAAGAGCTGGAAAATGTCCCCGCAACCGTCGACTTCTTCCGACCTCCCTCGATGTCGGTCCTTGCAATCTTTTTTGACAGGTTTAAATCAGCATCGCAGCTGCTCACCAATCTGGAGGCAGGAGGTTTCGCAGCTCTAATAACCAAATTGCACTTTGTCATATCTGCCTTGCATTTCAATTTTATGGTCAAAGTCAGTTCCGAATGCTCCAACAATGGCTTCACACCCTGGGTTAACTAAGGTTTGACTTATTAAGCCTCAACCGAAACTGTTGCTCTTCGTTTTGTAGCACGATGGAAGAAAAAGTAAGAGTGGAAAAAGAACTTCAACGTTTCCTGCGCAGGGACCAGGTCTTTAGTTAAGAGACGTGGCTCAGCTGGAGAGTTTACGGCCTGCTTATTCCCCGAATCGGGCCACATAAAGCCAGAGCGCCAGTCGGCTGATTTACAGAAAAAACAACCTCCAAATGTAGATCACTTTGTTCTGGGATGAAGCAAAAACAGACGCTAATAACACTATTTAGTGTAAGACCTCGTAACACCCAAAGATTACATGCAATCTTATCTCGCTGTAATGTAATTGTTTGTGCAACTGGGGCCAAAATTGTCACGTTGAAAATACCAGCGGGCCGCAAAGAATATTTTTGTCACTTAAATGCACACACACAAAAAATACATTGTGTGACGTATTTCGTTTCTGCTCAACAATAAACTGAACTGAAAAAATGTTGGCATGTTTTTTATTATTTTATTTTTTTGTTTTACAAAACTAAAGATCTGACACATAAAAAGGTGTTTCCTGTTGTTTTAGTCTGGAAATTAGTTTCATCTCTATTCTCAACAACAGGAGAGAGATAACAAACTTACTCAACAGTAAAATAAAAATGCTTCGACTTCCACTCCTTGTGCTCTAAACTTGTAATGTCGTGAAATAAGTCACAGGCCTCATAAACTCACTCCAACGGGGTTAAACAGCCCATAAGTCACACTTTGAAACCTATAAAATAAAATCACAAGTTTGTCTACAGAGTTGTAAACGAAGGAAGTCCTTAAAAATGTCAAAATAAAACTCCAGAGCCTGCTACATCACAATCATGGGCCACATCTAAAGAATTTTTTTTTTTCACACACAAGTGTTGCTCATACGTCACAGCAACGAGCCAACGATATAGTTTTCCAATCTCGTTCTCAGCCTCGCAGACACTTTGTCTGCGCTGATGAAGGTTCATCGGCATCTCTGAGTTTTAAATCACCAGTCGGTCCTCATGTATATTAAAGCAAGATATTGCGATCACAAAAAAAAAAAAAAGCAGAAACAAAGCTGATGTTTTCACACCGTCTTCATGTAAAGTGTGTGTTAAAACACACAGGCAACAGAAGGATGACAGTAAGTAGGCGACTCGTTCACTGATAAAGCAAAATATGAAGTTTTACACTCCAATCTTAACAACATTAATAATTTAACAGCACAGTAAGTAGAGTCGCTTGATGTGACAAAAACACTCACAGATCTCTCTCCAAACATGAAAGGATCAAAGACTCTCATATTAGTTTGATCAGTTCACTTTTACTACATTATATATATATATATATATATATATATATATATATATATATATATATATATATATATATATATATATATGCATCAGCATCATTAGCACTATATCACAGAGCACACCACTCTGGGGTGTTTGCTCTTAAACTTGTTCTGCTGATTGAAGCTGATAGTGAAAAGCAACTAGAGAAGCTCATCATCATGAGAGGGACACAATCTTAATACACATTGCCATAATAGACAGGAGATTTTTATTTTATTTTTTTGCCTCCTTCTGTTCCTGGTTTATTCCCCTGCAGACCATCATGACACAGAGACCAGCAGCCACAGCAACAATGATCGATTCCGTCCTTACCTGTCAACGTCGCCCTGCATCTCTTTGCTCCCTCTCTGGGCAATCTCCCGAGGAGGAGCCACGTCCGAGGACCGGCCTGCCGTCCGGCCATACAGGTGGAGGCCACTGTCGATTAGGTATCTGTGGATGGACGGCTCTTTAGTAATTGGAATATTAAAACCAAAACAATGGCTCAAGTCGTTCGATGTCGTGTTTTGTCAAGATATGAGAATGGCGTTCCGGTGCTTTTCCGTTCAAAATCAGTTTTGATGTGTGGTTGGGTTCATTGATCTGTTGGAAAACCCACATGTGTTCGGCTCTTAAAGTTTGAAAACCTCAACTTGACTTCTTCAAGTTTAAACACTGAGGCCAGTCGGTCTTTCTTCAGAAGGAGGTTGGATTCTCCATGTGTGGAAATGCATTTTGTTTGTGGAGCCGGAAGACATCAAAGCTTGTAAGGTGGTTCTATTAAAGGTGGGCTCACTCTTTTAAGTCGACTGTGACGCAAGACCTGCTTACATTGCAGTGATTTCCAGTCTCATGCACAGTGAGGTTTTGCTGACATTTGGTTTAGCGCCAACCACAGAATCTCTCTTCATCATAAAGACGATGACTTGGGGTCAAAAGTTAAAAACTTGGGACAAAACCATTTTGATCAAAGTGATCAAATCTATTTTGTAACACATAATCTTCTTGAGTGGCTCCAGCCTTAATTAGTTTTCTTCATGATTATTCCACCCTGAAAAAATGTTCAAATTAATCCCGTCGACATGGTGATAGGACATCGTGTCCCTGATGTGTTAGATGATCACAGCTTTCTATTATATATCAACGGTCATCGTTTAAATGTCTGGAGCGTCTTTAGTCTGCGGAGTGTGTGGCCATGTGGAAGTGAGTAAATGTGGAACAGGAATAGGTTTCGCACATCTCTTGACTTTTTTTTTTTTTTTTTTACAACATATAGTAATCAATGAAGGTCACGAGCCGGAGAGGCACCGCAGTGTTTTCAACAGAACTCGTCTCTTTTCTAATTGAGGTGATCTGTCAGCTTATCGAGAGCCAGCAACGTCTGCGGAAATGCATCATCTGAATATTCCCGCTGAAGTCTTGAGGAACCAAAGACAGCCTTGGTGGATGACAGCAGCGTATTTGTATTGATGCAGAGAGAAAGAAAAGAAAAGTGAGGCCTTGGCTTGCCGTCTAAATAGCAAGCTAAACATGAATTCCTGAGTGCTTTTTGGAAAAAGGCTGAATGAAAATGAGTCATGTCACTTGTCAAAAAGACCTTGAAAGCAATGCTAAGCTACGCAGAGACTCAGCTCCCGCCCGCTCCCAAATATCTGCAGCTTCCGGCTTTGCAAGTTTACAGACTGAAAAGTTTCCGACTTCTCTCTACGCTTCTTTCGATTTCCGTTCTTTTTCATCTCTTTGTCTGTCACATTTCAAATCGACCCGAAGCAATTGCTAATAAAGTTTTATAAGTCACTGCGAAAGACAAAAAAAAAAAGAAAAAAAAAAAAGAATATTACAAATTCATGAGTTTTCTGAGTAGCCCACCTGGAGGGGTCCGAGTGGCCGCTGTATCGGCCCGTGTTGGGGGCGGCGCCCGCCGTGCTGGACCTGGGTGCGGGATATCCGCTGGGCATGGAGGGGGCTTCGCCTGCCTGGAGACGCGGGGTCTGAGACTGGCCGAGACGCCAGGCCATGGGGGAGGAGCGAGCGGCGAGGGCGGGGAGGCTCCGCCCGTTCACCTCGGTCGTCACTGTGGTGTCGAAGGTCGTTTCTAACGTGCTGCGCAAAGGGAAGGGTGGGAACGTCAGGCAATTGCAATACGTTTTTTTTTTTTCTTCCATTTTTAAAATTCACTGAGAAATTAATAATGATTAAAGCACCTTATTATAGAAAACACACAAAGGCTTAAATGCATAAACCACCCCATCCAACCTGACTGAGCTATTTGACAAAAAAAAAAAAAATTGCCAAGAAATTCAGTCCCTGTAGAAAGATTGGTGAACACGTCTCTAAAGACTAATGCTTCAAATGAAAACATTGACAGAGTTCTACTATTTCCATAAACAGGCTCCAAACAAAGACGAATTATTGCAAGTCCATAGGGAAAGCTATTCCCCATGCAGCTGCACATGCCTCTTTCCACAGGCAGCAAAGGTTGCCGGTTGTGGTACCTTGTTGGAGCGCTCTCTGCTGGAAAAAAGAGGGCACTGCATGCTTTTGATGAAAAAAAGAATCCTCAGTGAACTCAGATTTGAATCTTCGGGAGAGAGCTGCCATTTTTCCAGTCAAATCACAAAGACTGATGCAAATCTGCTGCGTCAGATAAAAACATATTCCTACAGAAACAGAACATTGTTGTGGTTCTGATTGTGATTTTGACTCGTTTTCAGCAAGAAACCACCTCAAAAAAAGAAACATGCTTTCATAGTGACTTAGCATTTCCTGCAGTATTTTCATATCTCGAGATTGTTGGACGATTCGTCTCTGTGAGTGGGAGGAAAGGCCTATTTGAAATCCTGCTTCGGTAGACTGACCGACATCATGTGGCAAAAACGAACGCCGTCTCCCCGCGTCTCAAAGATAGCAGGGAGAGGTGTGAGAACAGCTCTGCGTGTGCGAGTGTGTGAGTGTGTGTGTGTGTGTGTGTGTGTGTGTGTGTGTTGGTGAGAAAGGAGAGAACACTGCACCACACAGCAATGCCAAGAGCCAACATGAGAAGGGCAGCGATGCCAGCCATGTTTCATGACTAATCTCTATCAACACCCTCTGAGGCTGCTGCGCGCACAGTGACACAGGGATTCAATTCCGGGCAATCGCAGAGTTTCAGCAATCAATTAGCCGCCGTCTCAATCAGAATCACTTAGCAGTTGATAATGCAGGTTGCTAAATCAGCTTATCTGCATCCGAGACGGCGGCAGCAGAGACAACGATCAGAATGATGAGCGGGACGACGGAGAGCGAAAAGAAACAATTCCTGAACTTCTGAGCAAAATGACAGTGAGGATTATTGTTGATTTTCTTTTTGTTTAAATTACGCAACACTGGCCTCATATGTAAAACCCAAGTTAATGAATGTCTAAACGTAATCAAAACGTGTTTCATGTTGAAGTAATGGGCTTAATTTGACCTGACTGGCAAATATTGTACTTCACTGTCCATGAAGTTCATACGGGTCGAAACCAAACACCATAACGAAAACATTTAAGAATACTTAAATCCTTTGGCCAGTGAAGCTGTTGGTTACCATGGAGACTGAATGCATTGACCGGGACAGAAATCACTAACCAAGAGGTCACTGATTTCACAGGTAACTTCCTGCGATGGTTTGGTGTCAAGAGGTTTGATCAAGTGCTACTTCGCTCCTGAAGGCATCTGAAGGAAGTCTTACCTTCCTCAGCATCCTGAAAAACTCAATTTCACCTCGTTGCATATTTTCATGCATTTATCAAATGACTATAGACCTCTAGTAAAAGGTCTACTGTAACCTTAAACTGCTCTAAATCAGAATCACATTTTCCAGAGAGCTGGCACCTTTTCTTTCCATCTCTGCTTCAGCCAGGCATTGGGTGTCGCACACAACTATAAGTAAAAGAGATAAACCTCAGTGGGGATTATTTTGTGTTTTGCCATGAGCTCAGTTGGAGGAGAATGCCTGTTGACAGCAGGGGGAAGTGTATTGCCGAGCTATTCTAAATATAAATACGCCGTCTCTTAGCGCTGCTAATGAGCGCTCGATACACCAGTCAGTTCTTGGACGGGTTCATTCAATTCACGGGCGTTGTTTGGAGATTCGATCTCCAGAGCGATTTGTCACATGTATTGAGCTAATGTTATGTTCGATATTAGCTGCAGTGCAGTTTACCAGGTCACTTCAAAATGTTCTTAAGTCTAACCAATAATTCCTTATGATTAGCATCCTACTGTCTACAAAATATGAACGTTTCAATGGCCTCGACGGGTGAGTTCAAGACGAACTTCCACTGAATGCCTGACAATGTTCGTTTAACACCTTTTTAATGAAAATGTCTAATACGTTAAAAGGTTCAGATCCATTTTGGGTTGTATTAAATCCAGAGAGTCATTGATGTCTACGCGAGTTCTGCTTTTTAAGAGGTCAAGAGACTGATTGCTTTTCAATTCATGACAAGACTGACTTGTTTCTGAACTTTTGCACTTCACTATAGCTTGATCATGCAACATATAACTGAGACGGACTTTGTTTTCTCAGGTTTTAGAGCCTCTGCGGTCAGTTTCCCATGCATGCACACACGCAGCGTCAGAACCGTCAAGTCACTTTCCATCTGCCATTACAGCCTGAAAACTCATCTTCTCCAGAGGTGGCTCTGATTGCCTTCATCATATTGAATCATACCACTTTACCTCTCAGAATGGCAATTCTGACGAGAACATTGTGAAACGCTGAGAAGTGCCTCTGACTCTGACCCCATTATTACCGCTGGGCACATGTCATTTGGTATAGTTTCAGGGCCACCGTGATCGCAGGTCGCTTTGTGCGGCGGATAAGGTTCTGTAAAAATTTCATGCATGTACTGGAACCGCACAAACAGCCTTCTCGTCGATTCCGGAGCCGTGCGTCTGCTCCCCCCGGTGTAAACACAAACCAAACCCGACCCAGTAAAACTATTATGTTCAGAATACCCTGCAGCGTCTGCTGAACCCTCGAAGGAGTCGGAGTTGTTGTTGTGCTGGGTTCACTGTCGAGGAACAGTCCGTCTTCAATCACTTCTTCCTCCCCATGTCGACCAGCAGCATTTGTTTTATATATATATATATATATATATATATATATATATATATATATATATATATCATTGTCTGAATGACATTTTGTTATCGGGCCGAAATCTCTTGTCGTAAAAAAAAAAAAAGCAAAGACAGTTGAGTGGAAGGAGATTTTCTTGTCGCAAAATATAGGCGATTTTGAATGAACCCTTTAAAACACGAGGCAAGAGAGGTTAGATTATTGGATGCTTTTGATAAAAATGCTTATCTAAATAAAGACAGTATATACCTTGGCTAGTACTTGCCACCTGTAGCACTTACACTGTCCACCAGAGTGCATAGGAAGTGTATCGTCTTCAATACAACGAGTCTTTGAGGGCGGCACTAGTTCAGTTAACTCAAAAGTGCCAGGATCAAAAATAACACATCTTAAATCCCATTGTTTTAGGTGGCTCTCTTCTAGGTGAACTATAATAACATTTCTATTGATTTATCATTTTGTTTGTATTAGTTTACCAAATGATTTTCGAAATGACGGAAAAATTAGCTATTTTTAAAAGTTAGGACGCGTGTACCTTATCCCACATTTCTCGCGAATTCAAGGTTAAAAACGTATTTGAAAAAAGAAAAAAAAAATCCCAATAGAACCATACAGCAAACTACGGCACATATAAAACAACGCTGGCAAAAAAATAAAAGTCGGAAGAATAATCCTGCAAGCGAACTGGTTTTCGCCTCCCGCTCCGAATAATCTCAAGATGACTGCAGCGGTTTCGATCAACCACAAATCAAAACCGAAGCATTTCCTTTGATTCTTCTTGGACTGAGACGAGGAAGGAGGATTTCTGCAGTAACACTTGCTGCTAACCTGGTCACATGGCTGTGAGCAAACATTTCTGCAGCCCACATGCTGAACTGCTTAGCCGCGGGGCTGCAGGCCACCCCACACACACACACACACACACACACACACACACACACACACACACACACACACACACACACACACACACACACACACACACACACACACACACACACACACAGGAGGATTTCATATGCCATCCTTAGCTGTTGCTCTGCTTCCCAGGCAGCCATGTGTGAGGTCATCGCCTTGTTGCCGCGATACGCCACACCGAGGCTCTGTTGTTGTGTCTGTTGTGTACTCTTGGGACTTTGAAAGTACAAGAGGTGCTGTTTTTAATGTAAGCTTGCTTTATTTTGGTGCGGCACTGAACTGGATGTAAAAATAGACATGGATGGTTGATCAACGGAAAAATGACCTTTGGACGAATTGAACTGTGCTGTACTTTTACTTCAGTGATTTTATTATGAAGTATTGTTACTTTTACTTGAGTGAAATTTCTGGACACTCTACCCACTGTGCATAAAGTCACTGAATGTAAAAAAAAAAAAAAAAAAAAAAGAACTCTAAGAATCTAAATATTCCCTAGACGCACATCTACAATTTCTGTTAAAGTTTCATGAGTTTCACATTGAAATAAACTGACGCAAAACAGTTTGGCTTCACTCTAATATTGTTGTTTGGTAATCATGTTATTGGTATTATTTTCATTTTGGTCTTTAAAAATACCAACATTTCCACCTCATTTTTTGCATTTTGGTGGAATCTTTAAATATTAAATGATTGAGAATCATTTAATTCTCAATCATTTAATATGTAGGAGATAAAGTTACTCAGTACTTCAGCAGCATTTAGACAAAATAGTTTGTTACTCTTTCTTGCGTAGTTTCTTGGACGGCTACTTTTTGCTTTTTTGATGTCGGCCATTTTTAATCCTGGGCAGCGATTAACATGGCCTGACCAGCTTCCCCCCCCCCCACAAACTGAGATCCTTCCTTACTTTAAAGCTAAGCTCAGAAATCTGGCTCAAGTATTCGCCAGATACTTCATGCACACTGCTCTGGTGCCACTCATGCATATAAATGAGAAGTCCCTCCTAAGGCTTTTCAAACACTTCACACCCCAAGCCTGCAGGTCCCATTAAACACAGAGGTAATACAATGGAACTATATATATTGATCTTTCTCTGGCAGAGACGCCGCGGTGTGGAAGACCCAACACACACTGGTGTGCACGCGCGGCCACAGACGACCATCTGTCATGGCTGTCGGCAGCCTGGCCACCATCTTCCTCTCTAAATGGGGCAAAAACACACAAAATAATAGACTGAGGGAGGAGAGGAGCGAGACGGGGGGGCGAACCATTGATCAGGAGGCTGACAAATACTAATCGTTATCATTTGGTCTTTTCCCAAGATGCAATCTTTGCACCTTGTGTTCGTAGATTCTCTCCACCAGGCCAAAGGCTCAGTTTTTGTAGATGATATCAGGTCTTGGAAGACAAGATTTGCTTTTATTCTCGTCTTTAAAGTCGGAACGGCGAGCTGAAGACAGGTCTGCGTCCGACGAGCAGACGCCTGGAGTGCGACTTGCATTTATTTGAGGAATTTTGCTGTTTTTAACACTATTTTTTGTTCTGCTCAAGCACAACAAACATTTCTTGTCTGCCGTGAGAAGAGGTGCGCCGGACATATTGCTTTAAACGTTTAGTCATGTTTAGCATTTACAAAAGATCAGATGTGTTTAAGTGGCTGGATGCAGCCGACAGCTGCTTTCAGCGGGAAACGTCTAAAAACTCAGTGTAGGCTTTCGACTGCTAACCAAAGAAGAGGCGTGTAAAGTGAGGAGGAATTAAGATGTTTATGTCAACCCTCTCTAAGCATGAGTCACTTCTTCTTTTTTTTTTTTTTATTACAGAACAAAATCTAAAATAAGAGTATGACTCTAGAAAATGTTTGTACAACACAGGCCTAAAAGTTCAATTATGCAGCTGCAGAACCAGTTGTTGTTGTTGTTGTTTTTTGCTGACAACAAACAGAGAACACGAAAACAATTAATATGAGGAGAACAATGAATCGTGGATAATAAAATGATCTTTAGCTTGAAATCTTTATGGCATGGAATTTAATAATGAAAAATTAGGTTTTCATTTTATTCTGGGATTCCTCAGTGGTTCATTCACCTGTTTTCTTCTTTACTTAGTTTAGTGTTGGTTTAGTTTTCCTTATTTGCCTGTGTCGCACCAGGTCATGGCTTACCACTGACTTATTTACTTTGAATGAGCCTACCTGCTTCCTTCCCACATTTTGGTCCATTTATTTTCGACCTTTCTAAATATTGAACTTGATCCGACTTAGAAACTCGAGAATTGATTTACTTCCTTGAATGGGTGATTTTTCTTAACACCTTTTGTTTCTCCTGTTGGGTGGCTCATTTTCTTTCAGTCTGCCAGATTCAACAGTTCAGTAACACCTTTCTTGCGCTTCTGTACTGGTTCGCTCAACTAAACTTACAACATAAATGAAGCCGCTATCAAGTGACCAATGTGAAAGCTAATGCAAGCGTAAGGTTAGGAACACAAAAGTTTGTTGCAGGTCTGTCTCTGTTACTCTAACTGGCTTTTTCTATAAGATTTAACTGGGATTCCACAGCTTGATTCAAGGACCTCTAAAGTCTTTGAACAGCCTTTTACAACCTTCAGGCGTTAAATGTACACATTGAGAGCCAAATCAGTTCTATCAATGAAATGTGGAATATGTCAGACTACAACAATGTCATTCTAAAGTTAGATGGTGGTTGGAAATCCAACAGGAGTTAGAGGTTGAGGTCAGCCTAGGGTTAGGGTTGGGGTTGGGTAATTTGACAGTAAGTAGTCAAGGTAAATACTGGTAAGTAACATGTAGGAGATAAATTAGAGATTTACTCTTCAGTTGAAAGGCAAAACAAAAACGAGACTAAAATACAGCTATTATCTGCAGACAAGAGAAAAGATCCGTTATTGATTTTATCTGTGATTTTGACACATCCCTGTTTCCACGTTTCTTCCGCACACACCAACCAGAGCCAAGTCATCCAATACAACCTTTGAGGAATGGGAAACGCCGTCGGCCGGCCCACCTGTGGCTGATCTGTGTCCCCCGCAGGCTGGACATGGTCTCTTCCAGGTTCTGCCGCAGGTCAGCGATGTTCTTCACCGTCCTCATGCGCCTCGTCTCGGGGTCCTCTCCTGCTGAGACACAATGAAAGTTCGACTCACTCAGATGCTTGGGCCTGCGCCCGCACACGCGACTACACACGACCGTCTTCCACGTTCCAGCCACACAAGCGCTGAGGACGTCTGACAGAGCGTTTCATCGCTTGTCCCTGAACATCTCAAGACGCAGGGGGAGCGGGGGGGACGGAATGGTGACCAATCGCGGTGGCAGCAAGCCTTTTGCTGACAGTTGTGAGCCTATACTGTAAACAGCCTGTCAGGCTGCACTACATGCACTTCTTTCACTTTATCGTTTTATCCACCGCTTCCCCTCCAGGCTGAAGCAAAAAAAAAAAAAAAAATGTCATGGGATGACACCGCAAGATCCGTCAGTCAGCTCAGGACTGCCTTGGTTGGGAAAGCAAGCTCTGTCACTTCTTTGTCAAGAACGGTGGGAGACCCTGCGGCCTACAACCGCAAACCGGACTTAAAAAAAAAGACATCGTCGTGTTTTCTAGCCTTCTTAGTGTCTGCTTTACAAATGAAGCAATTGCTGAATGGTGGCAACAGAAAGTGTTCTTCAGGAGAGAGGATAACATTTAACTCTGGGCGATGTTTCACAGCAGAGAGCAGAGGGGGTTCACCAAAATATCTGCTTGTCTGATCCAATTAAGGCTCCCTGTTAACTTGTTGAGATAGCCTGTGTCTCCGGGCAGCGGCAACAGAACGGGTAATTAACAAGTGGAAAGAGACGCGGAGCGGATGGGCAGTTCACTCTCTGCTTTCTAGGGTTAAAGGCGCGTCTAAACGAAAACTGCCTTGGTGATGAAACGGCTTCGCTGATAAATGACTCGACACGGGTTTGAACCGGGCTAAGAAGCCGACTCATTCAGTGAGGAGGCAAGTGGACTCTGCAGATGTCACAGCGACCCCGACAGGACGCGAAGGCCGCCGCGCCTGGCACCGGCCGGCAGTGAGGCAGGAGTGACAGCTCCATTATCCATTTTGTTGGAGACTTGACACCATTGCAAGACTTTCACCTGACCTTTCATTTCATTTCCGTCACTTCCTCCAGCTGCGACTCTGCCAGCAGCGGGGGGCACAACAGTGCCTGGCTCCATGAAGCAAAGGTTTGCTGCAGTGCTGGTTTTCAAACCTGCAAGATTTCTTGCAACGTTGCAACCACACTCGGATAAATAAAGGCTGTCGTTTTCACACGGTGGCACCGAAGGTATTCGCCGTAGAACAACGACGCGGCACACAGTCAATGCAGAATGGAACTTTGTTTTCAGGCTTTCGGCTGCAACCCTGTAAAAGACCTCGCAGCTTTGAGGAATTCTTTGTGACAGCGCTCTGTTTGCTTGCCCGGATGCATTGATTTTAAAAGTTCTGGCAGCTTGAAGGAAGAAAGAATGAAAGAGAAAAGAAACCAGAGGAAAAGTGGAAAAACACTGTCACGTCACAACTTCATTTCCAATTCTTTAAACACCAATGAGAGACTTAAATACGGGAGCCTTTCCAGCAACTGTTGCGCTGGGGATTAGATTTTTAGCTACACTGCCAACAATTATGGGATTATTATGGTCTGTCATGCCTGTAGGACTTCAAGACACGCAGCAGTCTGCAGCGTAGCATCAACTGTTCTCAAGTCAAACGTTGACCTCAATTATGATCCCACAAAGTGCAAAGCTGTGTTAAGTAATTGAGGTCATAGCTTATCTTTCCAATGCTCACCTCTGACTCCACAGCTAATGTCTACTTTATAGCTGCCTAACGAGAATCAGAGTAAACAGGAATATCATATGAAGTGGCCCGATTCCTGTGACAGCAGGAAAAGCTTCTCTTGTCCTGGATTTGGTTTTGTCCGGACGCAAGAGTTACAGAACGACCGTCGGCACCGCACACCTAACGCAGAACTGCTCTTCCTTTGCAATTCTCCCTCTTTTCCTCCCGTCTCTCCATCAACTCACTCAGCCCCTTTGAGAAATATCCAATTACAATCCCATTACAAAGTGACACGGCGAAATCTGGCCCAGTATTCTCTGCCGTGAGCGGACACTTTTCATGCGGCAAGGAGGCGTGCCTGCGCATTTATGAGAAATTATTTGCAGAGTAGTCGCAGAGGTCTCACCTGTGCGGCAGGACGCCCCGGTTTTCCGAACGTCTCCCTTAGGCAAGACATTAGAAAACGTGGGACGTGTGCAAGAGAATCGCAGAATCCCTTCTTCTGAAGTGTGGTTATGTTATGAACACAAACGGTAATGTATTAAATGAGATTTTATGTGATAGACTGGGTGTCAGCTGACGATGCAGAATAGTAGCCTGGGGTTTATTCAACCACCCTTTGGGATGCATCCCCACCTGTTTTTCCGCATCCGGACCCTGAAGTTTTTGGATGTTCCTTGCTCTTCATCATGATGTTGTTTGTTCTCTTATGATCTTTCAGAAACTTGAATATTGAGCTCAAGTCACACACAGATGAATTCTTAAGCCAACTAGGAGAATTTTCAATGTAATTCATTGAACTAAATTTCATTTTATAGTACCAGACTAGATACACCAACAGTCAAACTGTCCTGATTTCTATTCATAACATATGAAAAGACGAAATGTAATTTACTAACTCAGGAATCTCTTTGGCAATTGTTTGAACTGGATTGAATTTAGGGGTACGCAAGTAAAAGGGGTCTTAAATACAAATCTAGGCCCCCAACTTTCAAAATCTGCATAAACAATCCCCCCCCGCCCAGATATGTTTTTTCTGGGAGAAATTAAACTTTGTCTATAATTTCACAATAAAAAACAAAGTCTGTGGTTTTGAGGAAACACAATGTGAGAAATGTCAGCGTAGGCATACTTTCACAAGCTGTTAAAAATGTATAGTTTGCACAAAGCTCTTTAACACTTTGTTTAAGCTGATGAAACATACAGTAGACTCATCTATCTCCAGATCATTATTCCCTGGTTCACGTATTTGCAGAAGTTTTTTCTGTGGAATGTAACTCCAAATTATTTGCAGAAAATGTGCTCGTGTATTTATCTCCTAAAAATAAAAAATAAAAAAGAAATGCAGCTTGGAAAGCTGATGGACCAGATGCTACTTCACACACTATTTTAATCCACTGGCATTTGTTGGCGTTTGCAAAGCCAACAAATGCCAGTGGATGGCATTAATTGTTCTCAGTGCTGACTGGCTGTATCCTCAAATGCGGAGATGACAAAGACAGTAGAGTCTGCAATAATTCTGACATGGTTCTCAAAGTTCATATTAATGCATTTAAGCTAAAGCTTTGGTTGAACTATTAAAATGGGTATTCATAAGAGGTTTAGGAGGACGAATCAAGTATTTGTGGATGGTTGTTGACCCCAAATGATGCGATTACCAGGGGTCCGCTGTACTGGAATCAATTCAAACTGGTGAGGACGGTACGGTTCTCCTGTAAGCCACACTGACGAAGCTTCCAAGAGTCAATAAGCAATTTAATCCGAATACCATGTACACTAGTGTGTACATACTGAGGTGAGCATGCATAAAAAAACAAAACAACGCAAGACATTGAAAAGCCTGCACATTCAAACAGTAATAATGAGGTATTGATCAGAGTGGCTGTGTGATTCACAGCCTGCGAGGGTGAGGCCGAGCTTTTTCTGGAGAGGCGGAATCGGTTTCCCACCATCAGAGGTATTTTTGGGTTTTAATGCTGAATCATTCCTCCACCTGCCAAAAAAAAGTCAGCGATAATCTCCTCAAAGCTAAAGCTCCCACTGAATCTGCCTCATCAATACTTTCACAACGGCTCAGAAACACAGAGAAGTGTATTCCAAAAGAATATGGTACATAGATTGACTTTCTGAGCAACAATGCAGCCTATTCAGACAGTGCTAGGGTTACACTGGGGCTAAGGGTTGATAAAATATGTGGTAATGAATGAGGATTTTGTTGGGGATCTAGTTGTAACATCTGTGACTGAGCATGTGTGAGCATAAACTAAGCTGGCTGATTCCACAGCCACATCTCAAAAACATTTAAATACTGTCTTCAACTGCCAGCAGGGTCCTGTGAGAAAGTATGGCTCATCCAACAGAGGATTAAGAAAATATCCAGCTTATAGTAGGTCTTTCAGCTCTGCTGTTCTTAAGATGGCTTCTTTAAGAACTTGGAGTTAGCGTGCACATATTTCTGACTCCGTGCATTAAGCTTCACGACAATCCTCCGACACTGGACGAATCCCAAACCACCGCAGCAGAGAAGAAGGCTTGACTTACGTGGGTGAGGTTGGGGTGAGGTGTGCAGGACCTGCTCCAGGTCCCCCAGCATGGTGAGGATCACCTCCTTATCCAACTGAGCCGTTCCCTCTCGAGGACCTCCCTCTGAAGCCTCCTCCTCTGCCCAGTACCCGTCTTTCTCCCTGCCGCCCTGCTTCCCGGCGCCCCTTTCTGCTGCCGCTTCAGCGTTAGGACATCCATTCCTGCCTTCCCCGTCTGCTCCTGGCCCCTCCCTGGACCTCCGCCGTGACTCGGTTCTTGGGTGGCCGCTGTACGACGCCCGTTGCGGACGCCCACCTGCCACCGTGCGTCGCCAAGGGACGGGGATGAGGGAATGCTCTGACTGCGAGAGGACCTTCGTGAGGGAAAGTGACAGAGATCGAGCTCTGGTGCCCCGGACACCTGTGCTCCTGGAGCCGCCCTCCTTCCTGGGGCTGCCCTGCAGACTGCCCCCCGCCCGCTGCGAAGACGACGACGAGTAAGGTGAAGAGCTCAGAGGTTGGGAGAGACGAGACGGCGGGTCGGTGAGTTCAAAGGAGTAGACCCGCTGCTCGCCGTCGCTGAGCAGGGTCAGGTTGGTGAGGGAGCGCTGCTTGATCCGCAGGTTGAGGTTGTCGGGGAGGGGCTGGGGGGGCCGCCGAGCCGGGCTGCCCCCCTGATACACAGAGAACTCTGCCCCTCTCTTCATCTCCTACCTCTTCTCTGCCGCCGGCTCAGGAATGGGTGCAATACGTGCGAGTGGTTCCACCTGTGCGCGGCTCTCCCCCTTCACATCTTGGTCGTACCTTCGCCGAGAAAGCAGACGGAGGGAGGGAGGAACCGGAGAACAGAGGACGCAAACAGATAGGTCCCCACGTCCCCACGCCTCCCTCACTGTGGTCCAGGATTCAGTGGGATGGAGGGAAAGCGAGCGGAGGGTGGAGAGTGGGGAGAAAACCACTCGGGAAGGTGTGCAGGTGAAATCCCGGTCCGTCCCCGAGCCAGCCCATGCTTGCGGTCGTCCTCCGAGCCAGACCAAATCACTTCATCCTTCCACTCCGTCCGCATGTTGTCTCTCTGCCTCGCCGCGGTCAGGGGCGTGGATGCACGAGCCGCTGCATCTCCAGCAGCTCCCTCTCTGCTCCTCCGTCTTCCCCCCCTATTTAATGACAGTCTCTCTTCACTCACTCTTATCTGTTCCCCATCCACCTTCTGTCCCTCCTTTAATTACCAGCTCACTGCCACACTTCTGCTGCCTCCCTCGCTGACACACTGACTGTTCCCCTCTCTTCACAGCGGAGAATAAATGGCTGGTGAAGCCCGGCTCACACACATTCCAGCATGCAGCCTGCAGCCTTCCCTCCTCTTCCTCCTCCTCTCCCGCTCAGCCCCGCTCAGCGTTTATCAGCACTTCTTTCTCTTAATCCTCTTTTCATTCTCTTCCTCAGTTGACTTCTTACCCGTGGCTTTCCTCCCACTCCAACACAGTGGGACAGCGAGTTGTTTGGACAGCGCACCTGTAAGCTCGCAGGCTCCCACTGCACCAGCCTACCCAGCCGGCTTAATTAAACGCCGTCGTCGGGAGCTCAAACGCTGAGCCCTGCGGCTTATCGTGGATCGACCGTGAGCCGACGCATTCATATCAGACGGCGTCAGCCCCGTTTGTTTCATACCTGCTTTCGACACACGGAAGCCTCCAAAAGAAGTGGCATCAAAAGCCAAAAATTCAGCTCTATTTTTAGATTTGATAGATTTGGTAGCTACTTCTGGGCTCCTTTTTTAATTTTCGTAACATCGTGTCTGAGAGTTAAAAAACCCCCAACTAGATTTAGACAATGCAGTGGACCAAGCTGTACTTGAATGCACCGTTACAGAAGAGCTGATGATGTCATGTATGTAGTCATCAAATTGACAACATACCATTATGGTGTTTGATACAGGCGCGTCCTGAAACAAGGGGGCTACGCCAAATGTTTTTTTTTGGCATGAGTACAGCTTCTTGTATTCAGCTCAGCAGGCGCACAGTAGCTGATTCCTGCTTCCGGAGGGAAGCGTTGCAGCTGGAGAACAGAACTCCAAGGAGGAGCTTTGTGGAAACAGGCGGGCCTTTGTGAGAACAAGTGTTCAAGCAGGCCTGAATGGTTGCCAAGGGAGGTTTAAGGATTTCTCAAAACGTGCAAGGAAAAATATTTTTAAAAAAGTCAAAGCAACACTTGTTATCCCCTTTTTTTTCATAAGGGTTAGAAAACTCAGAAAAGTCAATTTTACAGAATACTCCCCATTTAAAGTCTACAACAGGGTTATTTCCAGAATTGACTGTGGGTAACTGGTTTCCCTTGATTTTATTAAAGGGCGTACAAATAAAGGGGTGATATGAGAGTATGGAAGCCTTTCAAACACTACAACCATAAAATGCCAGTGCACGGTTGTGACGCGCCAAAATGTGATGACGTTCGAGCCGTGTGAATACTCTGCAAGGCTCCGTCTGTGCAAATGCAGATATTTGCGGAGCCCCGATCTTTCTTCTCATCTCTGCAAAATCTGAAACACCACAATAGACTTTCAACAGTTGTCCTGCTTTTGATGTCTGAAAGCTGACACCCATGACATGGGCTGTGCGTCTGCATGCAGCAGGAGCAGGCTTGTCATGTGGTCTCTGTGGTGTGCCGACTCTTGGGCTGGCCTGTCAGAGGCTCGATCCCTCTCCTCCGCAGAGGAAGAGCCAGAAGGGCGAAGGGTACGAAGCGGCTACGAAACGTGTGACTGCAAAAAAAACCCCCCAAAAAACAACAACAACAAAAAAAAGGCGAGTGTACCTAATGGAGTCTAAACAAAGAGAACGGTCAGTGCTGTTGTCTAATTTTGTCCTGCAAATGACGGGCTTTGGAAAAGCCAGGACCGTGGCTAAATGTCTGGAATGTCGCTGCCCACTTGACATCCTCAAACCTATAATCACACGGTGTTGTTTGCGCAGGCTCCGCTTTGTGGAGTTCTTCTGGCTTTCGGCTTGACGTCCTCCTTCTCCCGACTTAAGGCTGGCTCGCTTTGATTTGCGACCCAGGCTGAGCTCTTATTTTATGTTTTATGATGAGCGAGGAATTTGTTTTCAAAAGAAAGCATTTCCGACTCACTTCAAACAAGCTGCTGCTTTAAGATGTGAAGCTCCAAATTTCCCCGCAGACACAAACAGTTGGTTAAAGTAAGAGAAACTTTTTTAAAAATTAAAAAAAATAAAAAGGATTCAGACCTTAGGAAGCACCTCTGATGGATTTGTTTGAAGGTCATTTGAAACTGGATAATAGTTTCAACTAGCAAAATTTACCTAACCTAAAAAACCTTCTGTTTAAAATGCTCCCACTGCACCTAAGTGTAATATAATTTGACAAGAAACTAAACTTAAACTAATGAAACCAGAAAGAAAATTAGAGAGAGTCACCAGAATCAGGCCTTTACCTATTTCAATGCCGAAATCCAAAAGTTAGCAGTGGAGGTTGTTTATCTCAGGCTGGTTTCCTGGGATCAACTTTGGTTTTGAGAATAGCTCACAAACTTTTACCTGAGCTTCCCAGGTGTTCGTGCCGTGCATCCATCCAGAAATCGGTTTTTGTTCGGGTGTCACCCCCCCAAAAAAAATAGTTGCCAAACTTGTCGGGCCCCATTTACAGAGGATACAGACAAAAACAAAAAGCCGAAGCTCTGTACGATCCAAAAATCCCACTGCTATATTAATTGATCGCTATAAATTCTCCTGCGGTGTGTGTGTGTGTGTGTGTGTGTGTGTGTGTGTGTGTGTGTGTGTGTGTGTGTGTGTGTCGACGGATGGATGCGGACTCAAACACACCCTGTCTGACTGCATGGAGAAGAGAAACAGGGCTTGTTTCGTGATCTATGCAACAAAATAGCAGACAAGGAACTGAGGACGGTTAGAATTTGCTGGACTTTCCGCAAAGAGAGATAAAGAGATAAGTTGTGGACATTCCCCCCCCCAAAAAAAGAAAAAAAAATGCTAATTGGAAACATTTTTTGTTAAAAAAACAACAACATTTTTGTCCGAATCAAAATTAACTCTCAAAACTGCAGCGGAAACACTTTTTCTGCATCACCAGTCACATGATCAACAACTGGAACAAACTGCAGCAAACCAGAGAAGTCGGCAGGAAGTGACTGGACGATGATGGTGCGGCATTTTTTTCTGCCTCATTGTGATTTTAAATGTGCTCCTTATTGAACAGAAACACCTGAGTTGCGTAACAGTGTCGTATCGCCATTCGCAGGACGCTTGGACCCCGTTTGCTTTTGTTGCGTCGGCTCTGAACGAACAGGCCTGCAGGTTATGAACGCGGGATGCTTCGTCTTAAAAAAAAACATTCGAAGTGAATCTCGTCCCGTTAAAGCTGTTCCGCGGGCGGCATTGACGAGGGCAGACAAGTGCTTTTTATCCACTTTATGTTTCCGTTTGACTCATTTGCATCTTTATATTGCATTTATTAATGGTCAAGTGCCGCTGTTAGATAACTTCCCGGTTCCAACAGCCGCGATGTTGCAGCTCGTCAGTGTGAGAGCGACAGGTAATGGTGGTGTGAATCCACGCCGCCGATTCCCTCCGACAGCGCTGACCTTTTCCCTTCTGTTCGTTAAACAGGAACGAAACGTGGCTCCCACAGGTAAACACGGCTAGTTTGATGCCGTAGAATGGCCTCACTGACAAACTAACCGCGGCTTCTTCTTTTCTTTTTCTTTTTTTTTTTTTAAATTTCCCCTCTTCTTGAATAATTTTGCCCGTGAACTTGCAGATCAGACCTGCAGCAGCTTTAATGTCAGATTTGAATACATATAGAGGCTCACCGGCAGAGAGAGAGGTTAAATTCCTAATGCAGCCAATATGCTTTTATAAATACATATGCTTATTTACACACCCACTCAGAAGACGGCGATCCGCACAGAAGCCCACAGCATGTGTGTGTGTCGTACCTGATATCTCCTCCAGGCACTGCTTGGCTGTTTTGCTGTAGACCAGCTCTCCCTTGGTGGGGCTGAGGCAGGGGTCGGCTGGGGCCACCATGGTGCAGTCGTTTTCAGAGAACGTCCTGGAGGCAAAAGGATAAAGATATATAAATATATAAATATACATTATATACCTGGGCACTTGCAGATGTGAGCGGATTTAGCTGTTTCCTGCGTTCAGACAGCTCGCCTGAATCTGTTTTCAGGTTAAAAGTGAAGACGCTCCATGTACCTACCAGGGAAGCGCCGATCCACTTTTTTCATTTCCAATACAGACATCGGAGGATCGGTGTCAGTCCAATAACAATCCGATGCGGAAAAATGTTACTGACAAGACTTAAAATGTTGACTTTTTTAAAAAACGCCGACATAAACTTTACTGTATTTACAAATGAGTTTGATAACTCTGCACCAGTTCTGAACGCTTAAATACACCAATCGCTTCACAAGCTTGGTCAAATCTGCAAAACAACATAACTTTCATATGTTCAGTAAACTGTAACGAGGAGTATAAAAGCCAATATAACATCATAATAAAACATGACTCTTAAAGAGCAAAAGTATAGATATTTGATGCCATCTCTAGTATCTACCAGTGTCACTGAGACTACAGCAGCATTTTTAATCTGAATGGGTCTGGTATGTTTTATTTTCCTCTGTGAAACATGTCGCTGGGTTAAATCTGTTTCTGCAGCTCTGCCTCCTGTCCTCCAGTCTGACGGGCATCACGCTTCAACGTTTGCTGATCTAAGGAAACAAAGACATTCCTACACTCTTCCCAAGATGCATTCCTCACACACAGACACACAGACACACAAGCTGTGCGCGAGTAATGTTGTCAAAAACAGATGACAAGGAAGAAAACTGCTATCAGTAGCAAAACACACCCAGCAGAATGCATGTAAACATTTCACCATCACCAGTAAAAAAAAAATCCACAGCAACAGTTGCAGACCTGAGCAGACAGGGCTGGAACAAGCTCACACACACACACACACACACACACACACACACACACACACACACACACACACACACACACACACACACACACACACACACACACACCAGGGATCACCGTCACCACCTGCAGCACTGCAGATAAGAACTGGCTTCCAGTTGCGTGAGCGACTTCAGCTCATGCGAATTATTTCTCCTCACTGCCGCCTTCCTTTATTTCGGCTGCACAGATATTCTCTACCGAAGCTGCGTGGAACAATAGTGATGTGAAATAAAATGGAGGACTTAATATGTGAGACGGCCACACCGACAGCACAGACAGAAGCGACATGGTTCGCTTCTTTCTTTCTTTCTTTTTTTTTTTTCTTTTACGTTAATTTGGTCCATTTGGAAAGTCTGTGATGCAAAGATAAAAATATGATAATCGTGTTTTTTTTTTACAACCAGAGGATTCTTGTGCACATCAAGATTATATTCAGTTTCTTCCAGATGGATAGATGGCGGAAAAAAAGGACGGACGATGAAAAAGGGAAGAATGGATGATGAAAAGGGGATTGAAAAAATGGATGAGTGAATAGATGAATGATGAAAAAGTGTGTACGTATGGATGGATAAAAGGATGTATCGATGATAAAATAATAATAAAAAAAATGTATGTATGCATTTTTTTAATATTTATGTATGGATGATAAACAAACGTTCTCAAAGCAGCAGAATCCTTTACGTTTCAGTCCTTTCCCAGGTTCAGCACAGCTGAATCAAACAGTGGCTCCGCAGCAGACTCTGCAGAACATCAGGACATTCTGAGGACGCAGTCGGACCATTTGAATCAGCAACACTGGAGCAGAAACTCCTGTAAAACGAATACTTATCCAGCCCTGAAAAAACACTGAAACTGATCGGAGAGCATTTGCGTTGGGAGGAATCGGTACGACATCTAAAGGGAACTGAAAGCGGCGGTTCGTTACACTGGAATGACGCAACAACTACAATCCTAACAAGGTCGCGATGCCTGGAGGAGGGAGAATGATGGAGAGGCTGCACACCCAGAGCCCCTGCTGAGAGCCTCTAGTGAACATTTATGTCATGACATCAACAGACGCCCCACAAAGAGAGCATCTTAGAAAACAACAAAAAGATACTAAAAACACTAAATGCCTAAAACATCAAAACAACGGGAAACGCTTCAGTGATGAGCCTGCTTTGTCCTGTTCCTGGTAAAAGTATTTAAATAATCTAATCACAACTTTTACAGACAAGTATCTGTATTTAGAGGTACTAATTATCAATTGCCGTGGCGTTTAATAAGGTAAATCTATTACATGTTATAAACGAGTTCACTTTCCTTCTGCTCCACCATCATGCTCTGCATTGTGTCGGTCTGCAGCCACAGTAAAGGTTTGTGGCTGCAGCATAAATACTCTTATCTGTAACCAAAGACATCAAACCTCCAAAGTTAAAAGTAATCAATGATTTCGTTCGATGTCTGCTTTCTGGAGTTCTCAGAATCGCCAATATCGTTTTGGTGACACATTCAGAAATCCACAGAAATATGACTGAAAACCGATATGACACAGACGGGAGAGAGTCCAAGTTTCAAGAAGCTCATTCAGGAGACTGTGGAATACTTTACGGATGGCTGACCCACTTAATATCACTAACGGACCTAGTCCAAGGGGAAATGAATCTAATTGGGTTCCTTGCTTCTGTTCTCTTGTGGTACACCACCTATAGAGAATTTCATATCCCGGGGGTCTACACAGACTATATTCCGCACCTGATCACCGGCAGGGCGCCACATAACAGCTGTATGCATCAAACCAACATAGTCGGGGATAAAAGAGACGGTAAATTGATTCCTAAACCCCGCCAATGTCTGAAATTTCCCATTGAGGATAAAACACAAACAGCCAAATAATAGGCTTTGGCAGGCAGATAGCAGAGGATGTTAATTTGTTCTGTAATGACTGTGAAGAGATGTGGAGGCGAGAGCATGATGCACAGTGGGGAGCGCCAGCTGATCACTGGGAGAACTCCAAGACTTCCTAGGATATGGTGAGTGTGTGTGTGTGTGTGTGTGTGCGCGCGCGTGTGTGTGTATGCATGGTACTGTAGTTCTGTGGAACTCAAAGGGGGATTGGTGTGGAACCAAGTCCGGATGACTCACCTGTACATGAAGGGCGCCACCGTGGCAGTGTTGGGGTGGTTGTGTTGCTGCTGCTGTGGAAGCTGAACCACTCCGTTGCCTCCGAGTGCCCCACCTCCTCCTACGAGGAGCCCGCTGGATCCGGACAGAGCCGAGGTACTGGTAGACGAGGTCATGCTGGTCCGTTTGCCCTCTGGACCGCCGGCGGTGCGTTGGATATAAAAACTCCCGCCTTGTCCTCCTTTGGTCAGCTTGGCTCGCTCTCCTTCACCTGCCCGCATGTTGCCACTGCTGTTTAAGGCAGCTTGGTTCTGGTTCTGGTTTTGGGACTGGCTCTGAGGTTTGGCCGACGTCGTGGACGGAGCTTTGAGTCCTGGTTTTGGGATGCCACTGGAAGCTGAGGAGGAGCCGCCATCTTTCTTCCCTGATGATGACTTTCCTCCCTTGGGGATGAGGCTGGCTATCTTGGAGGTCTTCTTTGTGGAGTCGGCCACATTCTCGCGCTCCTCTTTTGGAGGAGAGCTGTCCTTTGAAGACTTCCCTGACTTGCTTTTGTCCTCTTTGCATGGGGGCAAGGACCTGCTGCCACTGGCAGACGCTTTCGATGACGATGACGACGAGGTTTTGCTGGCTGCAGAGAGGGATGATGCTGGCGTCTTTGTTGAAATTTGTTTGGCGGTAACGCTGCTACTGCCGCTGCTGCACACTGACCCCGTCGGGGTCTGCCCGTCGTCTCCGTACTCTGATAGGTCGTCTTCCTCCTGTAGTGTCATTTCCGCCATGGATGGTGACGCTCTTGAGGCCGAACGAGGGTTAATAAGTCGAAACTTCTCGAGCATTGACCTCTGCGGAGGCACGGCTCCCGATCCGACTTTGGACGCCTCACTTCCGTGAGTCTGAAGGCCTTCCAGGGCCTGCGGTGAAGGGGTGGTGGAAGGTGAGTGCGTGGGGCTTGCCAGCATGGAGGAAGTGGCGCTGTGCTTGAGGTTCATGGACTTGCTGCGCCAGGTCTTCCCAGCGGTGGGTGAGGGGATGGCAGAGGCCAGCTGCTGCCCACTGAGGCTGGTGGGAACCATCCCACCAATTCCACTCCCATTCATCCCACTGGGTACTGGGATGCCCCTCACCGACTCTGAACAGAAAGAAAAAGAAGACGGTAGATCAGGTTTTTCATCCCAGATGGGTGGTATTTCTGTAGATGCTCGTCTAACATCTGGAGTTAAGAATTTGCTTCTAAGGAAGCAAATTACTTATTTAAAGGGCTGGAAAACAAACTTGCACCAATTTCCTTCAAGGTTTTAGCAAAATATTTGAAATATTTACATTCTTACAGGAGAGTGTAAAACGAAAAGTACCAACAAGAAAGATTGTGTGTTTGTACAAATATTCTGTATTTTGCAACATGCTTGATGCCAACACTTTTGGAATAGTCTAAGCAGATTCAGAGGGAACAGTGTTGTGTGATTTTGGTTCCAGCCAGATTGATCTTGCAATGATGTTGCGCATCTTCACAAGTTAAGGCTGCAGGTTAAGGGTTCTGAAGGCTGCAGGTTGATTTCGTTTTGGGGCATCAGAGTAAAGGAGAAACGGGTAATGGTTTTTATCCAAAGTCAGCAGAACCACCTCTAACAAGACCTATCAGATTCTTCAAATTTCCCATGTTGCATAATCGTGCAAACTTCCTTTCAATCAAGCACTGAGGAATTGTCAGCAACTTTCTGCAGCGACAGGTAAGAAAAAAAGTCAATTACATCAAAATGATGTCTCTTACACCTACTTACAGACGGTATTTAATCAACACACATGGGCTCGATGGTAGTTTGGTCAAAGAAGAGCAACTTTTTCAAATGTAACTAACACACCATCAACACCAGAGCCCACAGCCCAGAAGATGAAGTTGTCAAAAAGTATGGACTTACTCTCTGGGAAGGAGAAATGAATTGAGGGAAAGGAAGCACTATGAAGCAAAAGGAGAGGAGAGACGACAGAGTGACAACATGAAGTTATGCACCAATAGACTGAGTGTCTGTCTGGCTGTCAGTCAGCGCTGTGAGCAGGGCTCAGCTGACTCTGAGTCACCTCCAGTCTACTCCTTAATGTCACTTCAGGCAGGCAGGCAGGCAGGCAGGGCTTTGATTCAGCTGGTTGGGGCTGAGACACAACATGTTTGCTCAAACCGTAAAGAAGAACTAAAAAAGCCCCAGTGTCACATATTGCTCTGACAACTGGGGATTAAAATAATGGAGGCTTAAAAGCTGTAGGTGTCTTGGGTGGGTGAACATTTTAGAGGCTTTAGTGTGCGCACAACAGAGCCTGTAGAGTTGTATGAAAAAGAAAGTACACCCTTTTTCAACTTTTAATACGAATTGCAACATTTAATATCGCTCTGGTTCTAACAAACCAGAGCGGTCTTTGGGTCTTTCCACTTTCCAATGTTGGTTTTATTTCATAGAGTACAATTTGTGCAAGAACTCTATCGTACATGTACAAAATACTGTCCAATGTTCCTTGCAATAGATTAACTTTAATCATAATTCACTGAGAAGAAATTGAAGAGAAACATAGCTACCCAGCTAGCTAGAAACTGAAATAGCCAGCTTGCTAGCAATCGTGATTTCAGGTAGCTAGCTAAATAGTATTTCTATCTAGCTAGATACCGCTAGGGATTCTAGCTAGCTAGCTAAATAGCATTTCTATCTAGCTAGATAGCTAGAATCAATAATAGATGGCCTGGTGAAACCAGTTAAAATGTAGTTGTTCCTTTTAACTGTTGCCACATGCTTGCTTGAGTGGAAATATTGCTGCTTTTTCATTTTTATTTGCCTTTTTCCATCTTTTACTTATTAGCTGCAGATATTAACTGCATACCAACAGGCAATACATGAGTGACTGACATTGGCTGTGCAGTGCAATGTGTATTTGCAGCTGGACCTGAATGTGACCGTGTAGTTGCAGGATGTGCAGTACATTGACTTGATTGAATTTGGCCAGATAAGGATTTGAGACCGACTCGCTGGTCCAATAAAATGCCTCGTGTTGACATTTGTTCTGATTTTATTCTGCATTTTGAAAACTAAACTTCCAGGTTCATCCTTTTTAGTATGCACCCGTAACGTAAGAGCAGATACGCCGATTGTTTTTTCGAGCGCGTCTTTGCTATTATTATTCCCCAATCATTCACCATAATCCAGCGGCCCCTTCAGGTACTTCCTAGATGTTAACGAAGGAGACTGGAAGCATTAATGTGATGAAGTGCGTGGGTCCACTCAATTAACCCCACCTTTAGAGATCCTCCATCCCCACTCTAGAGGCCATTTCACAGGACTACCACACTTTCGCTGCTCTGTGATTTAAGAGTCGTCATGGAAACCAGCCTCTTTTCTTTTCCTTTTTTTTTTTTTTGCTTCAGCTAACAGGGAATAAAATGCCACTTCCTCTACGGTGTGTCAGACTTTCTGGCAGAAATTTTTCAAAGAAGCTCGGGTTTGTAATCCAGCATCCGCCTGGTTAAATAGAGCCTGCTGCTTAACTCCCACCAGCACCATGTTCATCTACTTCCTCCGCTATGTTGCTCTCTACTTTATATAGACATCAGATGGTAAATGAAGTTTTTGTTGAAAGGATCCAGCAATTATTAGTCACCCATTCTGACAGACCCATGTCAAACCCACTGAGACATTGTACAATCTCATTTTAGTTACATACAGGCACAATTACGAGATGCGTAAAATCTTTATCAAACTATATCATTTATTGCTGATCAATACAGAAAATGTCTCAAAAGTGTATTTTTATTTGGAGGAGAATGATATATATATATATATATATATATATATATATATATATATATATATGGGCTTGAAAGGAGGCAAAGTCTTCTGAGAAATGTGTGTGAAACAGCTCGTGGCAGAGACTTCCTGTATCTGCCTCTCTGTGTTCTGTTTTGCCCAGAAGGTCGGAGCTGTGTTGCTGACATTTCCCAGCAATTGATTTCTGTTCTCTCCCTTTGTTAGTGCTTTTCTCTCTTTCTCCTTTCAAACAAACTTCAGTTTCATCTCCCCGGAGTGAAACTTTAGCTCTTAACGCCTTTTCTTGACGCACAGAGTTAGGTTTTCCGGGATGACAGAAATGCTCTGTGAGCAAAGAGAGTGAAATTGTTGTATCTGCTGCTCCCATTCAGAAAGAAACATTATCAAAGGGGTTGAAAATGAAAATGTGACGCCCTAAGTAGCTATACTGACTCTCGCAGGTTACAGAGGTTGTTTTTTTTTTTTTTAAATCTTATTTAAAAAGCTGATATTATTTTTGACAGGGCAGTTCCTTTCATGTGTCATCTCATCCTAATGCCGTCGTCAGAGCTCAGCTGGAGCGCCGAGGCGGGGATGATTCAGCAGACTGAGGCGGGGAAGCGGGCCGCTCTGTTGTGCGAGCGCTGCCATCAAGTGGCGGGTCCGGAGAACGTAAGTCGGGTGGCTCTTGAATGCAGCCGTGAGGAAAACGAAAGCACACAGTTCAGCAGTGGGAGTGGAGGCTTTGTGTCTGGATGCAATGACAATGATTTTACTGGCTTCCATCGGATTCAAAAACACATTATCTGTTAAGCAATGAAGCAAAAAATACAGAAAACTATTTTCTGTCGACTCTTCTTGAGCTGTTTCAGTTTAGAGGTTTTTGTTCTGTTCACCTTTGTTGGCTCTCTTAATGTCACAACACTGCATTTCGATGAAGTAAAGATCTAATACTTGATCTCGACTTCCTCTCCGCCGATGAACATGTTGGAGGGTCGTGTCCTGCTCACCTCTGTCGTTACCGCTTGCATACTGAAGAGGCTTGCTCTTGTCGATGCTGTTGAAGCTCTGGCTCCGGCGGTTGAGGTTGGATGAGCCCGGGCTTCTGGACGCCCCGCTGCCTGCAGCAGGGACTCTGGCCGGCCCTGGTAACCTGGGGAAACCACAGCAGAAAAGAGCGTTTTAGTGTTAAAGGGGCAGTGCTGTACGCTGTCCGGCCAGATAGTGTCACAGTCAAGTGTTAGCTAATTGCTGCTGGCTAGTCTGAAGGAGCTGACTGCAGCTCTGAGGAGGAGCTTCGTCCTTGAAGGCGGTGCTTGGTCCCATCAAACATTTTGCACAGCTAAATGGTTGCCATGGGAGATTAGATTTCTTAAACATGCAGGAATGAATCAAGGCAACACTCCAGTTATGGTTTTGATGAGGGAATAACATTATAAAGTGATGTAAAGCTAGAAAAAAAAGTCAATTTTACATTAGACTTTCAAATACATTGAAAACCACAACAACTAAGTCTCTATTAATACTAAACTCCAGAAAATCAAATTTATTTTCGTTCTGTTATGTGACAAGACAATATCAGTTATTGAAGTCTTATTACTGATTCTGTAATAAGACTTCAAAAAGTGTTAATGTCAAAAATTTTCAGATTAATAATAAGAAAAAAATGTGTCAAATTCCTGGCTTCCTCACATTAAAGGGTTATACTGACAGCAATTTTCAAGCCAATCACTGATCTCTAAAAAACACAGACCTGCCGATTCCAAATTTGGCAGATGGTGATCTTTTGCATGTGACAAATTGTTAAACATAGCAGCAAAGTTGCTAAGCTGGAATACAAAAGAATCCAAAAGAGGTTCTAGTTTTATTGGATTCTGGAGGGGATGAGCAACTCTTCACATTCCTCTTCACAGATGCTGTAGGAGAGCCATCACAAAAAGCAGGCCTAAAACGGAAGCAACAAAACCAGACTAATGGATGAAACCGACCGAACGGAGAAACGATTCCATTCAAAGTTACGGAGAAAAGTGGAGGATGAGCTACATAAGAGCGCGGGCTCATCACACTCCGAAAGAGCGTGTGATGAGCCCGCTCTTTCGGAGCGATGTCCGCTGGCTTTGTCAGAAAGATGTAAAAGAAAAAAACCTGCATCGCTCTCCTCCTGTCCCACTCACATAAAATCCCCATAAAACACAATGAGGTTTGAGGTCATTATGTGACAAGATGCTAAGAGGTTTAGGGAGCGTGAAGACCGACACGATCCGAGCTGATTTCCCAACGTTTATGTGTGGAGGCATGAACCCTTGGTTTCTGTTGCGGTAGTTCAACAGAAAGCATATTTGAGAAGTAAGAGAAAATGGAAAATACTTCTACTACTACTGTTGTCTCTTACCAAAACGTTTATTGAGATTTTTGCGACTGCTGTAGCAAATAGCATTGCTGATTCGCTACAGTGACTACAGAATCTGCATCGGCCGAAGTTGGAATCGTCATCAGGCTTCAACTGATGACCCCTTGGATGTCTAACACTTTTATTGGCTATGCAAATCAATCACGATGAGCAAAAATTTGGCTGATTTGGGGTTTAACTGCACAAAATGTTCAAAGTGTGCTGTGCATTTGTTTCCAGTAGTGTTTCTCTTTGTCTGCAAATACAGCTAAGGCATTTGCACACAAAAAAAAATGCTAATGCCAAAGATTATTTAGTAAAGGACATATTTAGAAAAAAAAGCACACCGAATCTTAGTATAAAACATCTGTGCAGTCATGAAATTTCAAAGTATGTTAAAGTTGTGAGTTATTAATAATACTTTGATACTTTATACAATAAAACAAGCAAAGAAAAGATCAAATAGTGCTTTTTTTCCCTCCCAGTTGTTCTTTATAAGCTCCATCAGTTTGTCAACTCTTGGGAGAGTCAAAGCTGCCAGCATCACATGTTCTCATACCTCCCCTAAAGCAGAATTACACAAATAATCAAATTAAACTGTTGGTGTTATACAACAGCTTGATGCAGCATTCCGCACTTCATTTAGACGTTTTCCTCCTTTTCTGTTTTAATGAGAACGAACGGCATTTTCTGAGATCACTAAACATTATTTTTCAGGACGTCGGGGTGAAGCCGGGTGTCTCATTTCGTTGTCGTTTTTCATTCACAACCTGAGTTTCCTTCAAATTCTCGGGGCGGAACTGAAAACAAGATTTTCCATCGCTGGCGATTTTTGCTGCTTGGAAAGATACGGCGATGCCTCGGAGAGATAATCGATCCATTATGCCGCAAATGTCACCCGCGTCTGCGTCGCAGCTGGAGGGACGAGACGCAGGAGGAGAAAGCTGCAAAACTCCCAAACGGAAAACAGATTCTAATTTTGTCACAGTTCTTGACGCAGTTAGCCAACGATCACGGCGTTCCATGTGAAGGAACAGCTGCAGTTGGTCGGAATACGCCCAACGCTTGGTTGGGTGAGAGGAAAAATTCTATATGCTGTCAGATACAGATGTACGGAGAATGCAGTGGACTCAAAACAAAAACATGTCAAAGACAAAATCCATGTAGGAAAAACGAACAAGTCAACTTTTTTGTTGCCAACAATCCAATCTTGGAGGTGTCATTTCTCGTTTGGCTGGAAATATTCAGGGCCCTCGAACTTAACTGATGAAGATATCTGAGTTCACCTGCACTGACAAGCGTGGCAGGAAAAACTTTAGTTAGAGAAGCAACCAAAGAGGACTATGGTGAGTCTGCACAGCAGGAAGTGGGAGCAACTGCACAGATTTATCCTGCACAAACATGCTAAATTAAACCTCGCCTGGATGCAAATGCATAAGAAGAAGTCGGCCTGTAGAGTCTGAGTCATATGAAGTAATACTCAAGTAAAAAAAAAAAAAAAAAAAAAAGGGATTCATGAATCTAGTACGTCTACGTTTGGATCATTATCAGTCTACAAGAAAAAGAACAAAAGGTAATGGTTCATAAAATTAAAAGGATCCACACAAAGAGGAGCAGAAGAAGAAAAAACAGGAAACAAATGCAAATGGTTGAGAGTCGGTGGAGGATAATGCTGCACACAGAGACAAGGGGAAAATAAGAACGAGGGAAGAGGAGAGACAAAGCGAAGCAATTCAGCTGGAAATCAAAAGAAATCCCTTTCATCATTAGACGCTTTCATCTTCCAAACTACAGGGGTCGATGATGCCTCGGCGAGAGGGACCTGGAAGGAAGAAGGTAATCTAATTTCTTCGCTGCGGGTTCTGCCGACGGACGTGAGGCGAAACGCTGAGGCCTGTCAGTCACCGGTTCAATGCAGATGTTTCAGAAGAGAGCCTGGGACGCAAACCAAAGCAAAACTCTCTTCTTCTTCCACCCCGATGAGGGCCTGGAACATCTGGCGGCTGCGCCGGCAGTCAGAGGCGAAGCTGTCAAAGAGTGAGAGCAGCAGAGGGCCAACAAACTGTCAAACACCCCCCCCTGCTGCTTGGATGGCAAACTTTATGGCCCTGTGCTAAACTGCTAAACACTTGCATCAAAGCGAAGATTCAGATTTTACTGGGATGGAGTACAAATCCCAAAAATACAGTGTGAAAACTGACGACTGTTGATTAAAACAATGATGTCAAAGCACATCACAGTTGAGCTAAACAAGAAAACTTGGTAGACCACCAGAGCTAGAAAGAAACAGTTCAGATGAAAAGGTCCAAATGCTTGTGCTCAGTTCTATGAGGCCAACGTGAAAGAACTGCTAAGCTGATGCCACGAGGGTGAACTTATAAGTCTATTTGTCACACTCTATCAACAGCAGCAATAGGTACAGAACTTTCCTAAATCTGTCCTCTGCTTACAGCCTGCAGGTTCCTTTGTTGTGTCTGGTGTCCTAAATTTTAACTTCATTGCACAGATGTTGAAAACTTTCCAAGGGACAAAATGTGATCAGCAATGCAACTGAACTTTCTGCTGTGTTTGTGGCGTGGAAATTCTTTGATGGATGAGAAATTGTGACCTTTGCGGGAGCAGCTTTTTCTGTTACGACAGCAAGGACTTAAAGGTGAACCGACGTTTTGCGAACAAGTTCTTTTGCATGTATGCAGTGCAATATGCAAGTAAAGGGGTGACAACATGTATTTTCCATATAGTGGCAGTTTCTAGAACAATCAAGTAACTATGTTACCTTCAGTGGTCAAACATGATTTCAAAGAAACGTCACTTTGCAATTTGACACCTTGAAATTGGGCCACTGTCTCTTTAAGAAGCTCCTGCTCTTTTTGGCTCTCCACCTTGAGCATGTTATCAAACATCGCTCCTCCATGAAGCCATTTGGTACCCTTCTTACGAGTGCTGCACCGAGTTCATAGAATGACATTAGCAGGTCTGCCGTCCCACTACTTGCTAATTGCTGCTGTCGCTAGTCTGGAGGAGTTGAGGAGGCGAGGGCAGGGGCGCTCGGTGAGAGCAAGCGTTTAGGCACCCCCGAAGGATTGAAATCGGAGAAAAAAAAAGGATTCCTCAAACATGTACGTATGTAAGAATCAAGGCAACTTTCCAGGTACGTTTTTGAAGAGGGAATAACATTATAATATGATGTAGAGCTCAAAAAAGTCAATTTCACACAGAACTGACACTTTACACATCAGCATCCTGACTTTCTAACAGATGTCTAGATCTAGATCTTTTGTTAAAAAGATTTCACATAAGATCTCATGAATCCTTCGTGGAAAGATGAACGATATAATAAAGGTCTAGTTTTGCCTAAATAGCCAGAAAAGGGTCATTATTTATATTTACACACAAAAAAAACACATATATATATATATGGTGTGGAGTAAGTGGCAGTATTTCACTCAGAAACACTGATCCAAGCTGCCACTCCCAGTTCAAGAATCTCCTTGCGAAATGCTTCATCTCTGACCCTGACTGTTGACCTTTGACCTTTGATAGAGTCACGAAAACATAAAAAGTGCAAACTAGAGAAAAAAAAAAAAAGAAGGCTTTAAAACAGAAAACTGCTTGTGAACACAAGAAACGTACCTTGTGTTTTTCTTCTGAGATGACCCTATTCCACTGTGGCCTGGAGGACTTGCATATCGTGCTGTGAGACTGCAAACAAACCAGAGGAAAAAGACAAATTTACCGTTAAACACAGTTAGACGGAGAGCGAGAGCAGTGCCTGGTGAAAGTTCTCCCAATCCATGTCTAAATGTAATAAAATGAAAGGGAGCAGATGCTCCTCGAGACGGAGGCAGAGAGACGGAGCCGGAGCCAGGTGAAGGAAAACACGAAGCACGTGGCGGACGCTGTTAGCATGCCAGGGAACATTTCTTTGATTTTTCACATGATGGCTCACACATGTTGGTAACCACAAGCGTATGACTAAAGCCAATAACATCCCTCAGTCCATTTATAAAGCGGCCAGAGAAACTTTCCCAAACAGGTTTGCGGTGGCATCCTTTGAAGAAAAGCCCCAAATCACACAGCACAGAAGGCAGGGGTGAAGGAAATGCACACAGCACCAGTCACAGTTAGTCACTCGGAGAGATGGGAGTTACTGCAATTATGCATGTTTCAGGCACGCCGCCTTGTTCGTGTTTGACAGGAATTGGCTTGGCTGCATGCAGAGTTGTTTTTCAGTTAAAACTAATGACATCCTGTAAACATTTAAGCGGCAAGCTGAACTAAATTCTTTTGAAAATTAGCCTCGCGACGGCGTTCATTGACACATTTCCCTGATCTGGGCAACAAGACGCGGGCCAACTCGCTGACTAACTGAGAGCACACGCACAAAAGCAATAGAAAACCTGCTGAGGCCAGAACTGATCCCTTGTATTTTTTTTTTTTTTTTTTACGTTTACTGCTGAATTCAAGATGAAGCCATTGGGTGCTTTGTAAGAACTGTGTCAAAGTCTTCCCAAGGGAGGTTTAAATGTCAGACAGCTCCTTGTCCTCTGTTTGTAAGCCTGAATGTGTTTGTTGTGATGAGGAGAACCTAAAAGTACTCCTTCCACCACCTGCCTGCCTAACAAAACCCTGTCCTTTCCATAAGCAGTATCGATAAAGCTCCTCTTCCCTTTGATTGAGACACCTAACATTGTGTCAGAACTGCTTTGAAGTCCACCGAATGTCTCGCTACTGAGGATCACTGAATTTTAGCTACAGCAGATGTGGTTGTAGCTAAACTCCTCGATAATTGCAGTATTCTCAAGATTGTCAGAACAGGGAAATTGGGAGAAAAATTGGCAAAAAAATAAAATAAATCTGTGCGTGAAGTCGGCTCAAGCTTGTACAACTCCTTCAGACTGAAACCGTTTTATCTAAATTTCAGGGTTTTTAAGAGGGGTAAAAAAACCCCCAGACTATAGATCACATGATATTAGTTAAAAATTGTAAAATGTTGGTTATATCAGTCTGCCAGAAGACCCAAGGTTAGTCTCTCCTTTTACGTTTTAACCTGAAATTTAACTCCATCTTTTTACCGTGGAAGTAGAAACCACTTAACACATATTTAAAGAGTTGACATAAGAGTGTTGACAGCAGAAAACTCATGTCTCCACAGATCAAATAAGACATCTATCAACATTTGTCTGTGCAATGTCCCAAACACCGCACATACAGACGCACGCACACACACACGCTATATTCAATACTATCACTATCCAGCTTGAACACACCATGAATTCATTCTCGTGGTCTAGCACTCACACATGCAGGATATACAATGTGCATTGATTTTCACCTAATTAGTTCAGTCTATCCCCAGTGTAGGACAGCAGGAGGTAGAATGCAATACATAAATGTATGAAAGACGATGACTATGCTGTTATCTGTGTTGGTAAGTGAGTGAAGGTTGGTCACCGCATTTCTCCCAAGTACAGATCCCGTTACATTGCTACAGGCTGTCCACAATGTGTTTAATTCACCAAATAATATCTTCTAGATCAGGAGCATCCAGTTCTGAGTAGAGAACATTAGAGTGGGGGCTTGTCCGGGATACATATTGGAAAGTCCATAGAGGAGAGACATTGTTTCCGGCTATAATTTAACTTTCACATGCGAGTTGAAGAGATGCAAGACTTTTTTGTTTTGTCTTTTGTATTGGACTTGAAATGTTTCAGAAAACACAGTTAAAATATAAGCAGAAAAAAAGAGTCAGTTACAGTACAAGTTTGCCATGTATTCAAAGAAAATGAGGATTTTGCTGCAAAGAAGCAACTTCATCAAATGAGTTTTGGACAATAGCTTATAAATTTCACTAAATTGCTCAAATTTATAGGACAACAGGTAAAAATTTGATTTAAAAAAAGACTATTTACCAGTTCATGATGCCAGTCACTAATGCAGTCTCCTGAGTTTACCCTGCGATTTCCAAAAAGCCACACTCTGGATGCTCCCGACACACATGCAAGCAGCTCAAGCTGTAACTACCTACGAGAAGGCTCAGTCTGGACCAGGCTATTTGCCCTCCCATAGGGCAAACTGCTCTTCCTGTCGCGAGAAACAGCGGTGGGTAGGCGTGAGGAGCGGCGTACCCGGGGGTCAACTTGTTCACCCCACGACATAATGAATTAACAAGGGTGGGTGTGCTGTGCCCTTCCAGGCCTGGTTCCCCCTGACTTCTAGAGCTCCGAAAGCCTTCTGTGGCTCAGAGCTGTCCAATGGGGAGTTCCCCTTTGACACACACATACACACACACACATTTCTCATCCTCTTCCCCGGAGACACCAGTAGAGTCAGCAGGTGCTGTCTATAGAAAGCTTGCCATACCGCAACTGTCAATGAGAAGTATGCCAACTATGACTCTGTGAATCTGCTGATGAAAGTCTTCAAACAAGTTTTTATCTCAAACAGGAATTTATCTGCTCAACCATGACTTAATGCAGAAGTCATTTCAGAAGTTGATTTTAGGCAGTAGCAGGGGTGCCCAAACTTTTTGAGACCAAGATGTACTTTTTCTCTCACCAGCCGCCGGAGCTCTACCTCATGACACAGACATAAAAATAGGAAATTAAAGCCTATTGACTTATTTTACATGCAAATATACATCAGTTATATCAGAAATGATAAAGTGATAGAAAATAAATACTTAAATGGATGTATTTGATTGTTTTTTCCTATGTAAATATGTCTTCTGTGCTTACACAATCGTTACAGCAACTTGATTAAGAAGGAACTAAACAACAGGGCTTTGTATGGTGCCCTGTTAAAGTGGGCACCCTATTATCACCTGCTATCAGTTCTCGATGTAGCTTGATGTAGCCCTTATGGCTATCGCTGCATGCTCTGGCCCCAACTCTCTCCCTCCCAATTCCTGCCTGATTAATGTCCACTAAAGCACACTAGCCCTATGCATATTTTAAAAATAATGTGAAACCAGTGTACATAGGTTTTTAAAGATCACATTACTCATTAACATACTCTCTTAGAATAAAGGTCAAAGAGCCCTCTGCTCCCCAAAAAATTCACAGATTATCAGCTTAGTTAACAGGAGACAGATATAATTGTTCTCCTGACCTTTGCTATGACGTCTAGAGTTAATAGTACAGGGGTGGAGACAAAGAACGCATAGAGCATATGTGGAAATGAAGTTTGCTGCACAAAGGCTTGCTCTGAATTTATCTATGCCACTTTATTCAACAGGCATCGGCCCAGAATGCATCGTTTATGACACAACCCCAACCCTTAGGACACATTGCATACAGCAGAGTATCTGTAACTTTTCCACCCAACTAAGTTGATACAGTGGCAGTCGTAGTACTGTGTGTGAAAACCATTTCCACCTGTTATGGGCGAGATGAGGTGTGGGCTGCTAGTACAAGGCAGCTGTGGCCCTAGTGAACTCTGACACTCGAATGCGTGACACCGACCCGAGCTCTGCCTCCCTTTTTACCAAACCAAACACAGCGAAGCTAAAGATGTTGACAAGATCAACTTGCTGACCAGCTTCTCCTCGAACGCTGAGACCAACTGATCTTACGGAGTGGATTTGACACACGGGGGAGGGCAGATTACAACCAGAGGAACATGAGCCGGCGAGGGGAATGCTGCTGATGCGTGGCATCTCAGACCTTCCTTCAGATCGTCCTCTAAGGCTTGCTGTGTCTATTTACATCACACTGGGCCAGGACCTCTTTCCTATCACTGCTGAAGGGATTTTCTGATGAAAGATTTGCTGTAAAGTTGAACCAACAAAGTAACAGAAGTAAGGACTTCTGATTCCAACTACCTCTGACTGAAGTCTCAAGCTCTGCTGCTAGATCAGTAATGGGCATGGAAATGATTTGACATCTACAACGACCCAGCACAATAGTAGTTTAGCGCAATGTGCTACAGAAAGAACGACTCAAAGTCAGTGAAAACTAGACAAGCATAATGTCTTGGCACCATGTCTTTTTTTTACACACTGGTATTAAGTAAAACTGGGCTGATGTTTGTTTCCATGTTGTTAACATTTGTGCTTGTGTTTCAGGTGGGTGAGGGAGTTGGACATGTTGTAGGTTTCAGGTCTTGTGACAGCAATATGGATGCAGCAAAGTATTATGGGCGTTTTCCTGAAGCAGAATGTAGACGTTGATGTCGTCCGGACTACAACATCAGCATCTTTGAACGTGCATCGACCGAGATTGCCAGAAGTAACCTCGTTATCTGCTGGTGTTACTAAAGTGACATTCTGCTTCAGAGGTTTTCAAGCAAGGAGCTTTTTGAAAAATAATCTTGCATCCAAGAAAACACAAAGTCTATTTTCAATTCTGTTATGACTTTTTCGGCATGAGGACAATATCAGAATTACACAAGCATTAAAATATATTGACTGGTCAACAATGATATGGATTATTCTACAATGATGGCCAATTCTTTAAAAAAAAAAAAATCATTAAACATTGTCTTTTTGTCAGAAATGCTGCAAAAATCTCATCTCATCTTCTTCCTGTGGATCCAGGATTATTTCACATGGTAAGCCAGACACACTTACACTGCCAGTACATTGGAAACAGGTTGCATTGAAAATGCCTTTTCATTTTCATCATCTCTATAGTATAGCCTCCACTTTAAGTCAACAAGCATTTCTAGCCCAAATCCGCGTTGGCACAATAAGGCAAATGAAGAGCGGAGAACCCCACCTGGACTGCATCTCTTGTGTTTTGAGGCTGCTGGTGGACGGTGCAGTGCTGCTGGTCTGCTGGCTGAGCTCCACCAGGGACTGGTAGTACTGCTGCTGCTGCTGCTGCTGCTGCTTGTAGCGCGACAGGATGAAGAAGAGGCCGAGGATGCTCTTCAGGTTGCCATTCCTGATCTCTGGAGGGGGACAAAGCGGACAGAGGAGGCCGTGAGTTGCCGGGAGCCTTGCTTCCCGGGCGCCTCGGCCGGCGAGCGCGCCGCGGGCGTCACGCGCCGCTGCGGGGCGAAGCGATTTACGGCCGAGCACAGTCAGACGGATTAAACACAATCTGCAAGTGAAAGTGCTGCGGGCCGTTTGTTTGTCATTCGCCTATGACTGAAGTGGTGTCTTGTGACACACTTGAGATAAATATTTTCCATCCTCTGTATTGTGTCTTTCAAACACTAGGGAATGAGCATGTGGTGACTTTTGAAAAAGCCCTCTCGGGGACGGAGCTTGAGAGCAGCTGTTGCGCAGCCAGCGTAGGAATGAGCTGCAGAAGAAGCGTTATTCACGAGCATTATCCGCTGGAGATCACAGCGACGATGAGAATCCAGCTCATAATTTGGTTAATTATGAAACAATAAAGCTTCTCTTTGATGAGTTTAAATGCTGGGTGAAAGTATTCAAGTTTCACACATTTTTTTTTGTGTTGAATTCACAAACTTGAATTTTCTTTTTTTTGTTCGTCTTTACAGCCAATTCATTTGTGGCAAAAAAAAAAAAAAAAAAGATTCGAAGATCTTAAAAGTCATAAAAAAACACCATACAGTCACCTATTGCGGAAACAAGCAATAAACGTCTCGATCAGAGGAACTCCGTGTTTCTGCGGTTTTGCAGTTTTCTGGAAGTTTGTTCCAGATTTGTGGAGCATAGAAGCTGAATGCTGCTTCCATTTGCTTGCTTCTGGGGTATGTTTGGACCAGAACCAGAAGACCTGAGAGGTCTGGAAGGTTGAGGCAATGACAAGTCTTTAATGTGTTGCGGTGCTTCCAGGGAGCCAGCGGAATTAGATTAGAACTAACTTTCTGGTTGCAGTAAGAACTGGAAAAGCATTGGCACGACTTCCCACGAATATGCTCTGGTTGTTTTTTTTGGAAAAGTGAACTCCAATGATGTGCAATAAGCCAAGCAATTTGGCCATTCTTGGGCAATTGTGATCCCAAACCATCCGCTGAATGTTGAAGGTCTAATGTCACAAAATCTGAAAAAAAAAATCATGGATTATTTTTACACCATCTCGTTTTAGTCGTGTTGCTCTTGTGAGAAGCAAGTTCAGAGATATTTTCCAGCCGCATCCAGGTAGACGCTGCACTGTGGTTGAATTAAGAACTCGCCTCTTGATAAGGTCATGCACAATGACAAGAAGAAGAGACGTTCTGGTTCTGATTCGGAATTATGCATTTCTCTCTGGAAAAAAAAAACAACCACTGGTAACTTTGGCTCAGGCACTCACTGTTAGACGCGGTCCGCAGTGAGAGAGATGGCGCACTGAGGCGGGGCGTAAAAGGGCAGCGACTGGCGCAGGGCCCTTTATCCTCCTCTTGTTTAATCTGCCGAGGCGCGCGCACACACAGTACTCAGCCATGTATGGCTCGGACTGTTGAGGCCGTGAAAGTAAGAGAGGAGATTAATCTCTCGGGGATTGTTTTTCATTTTTATAACAGCCAGAGGCAATAATTCATACTGGGCCTTTGAGAGGATCTCAACAGAGGGCTTTGTTTTCCCGGAGCTTTAGCGAACGCCAGTGTTACAGATTTGGTAATAGAAACTTTTGGAAACTGATAAATAACTCTCTTTGATAAGTGATGGAGAAGGAGGAGGGGATGAGGAGGGGGGTGGGATGATCAACACGCTACTACGAGAAGCAGCTCATGTGATAGTTGTACTGAGAGGGGATTTCTTCATTTGACCAGAGTGCAGCATCAGCCCCATCACTTTTAAACAAGAGAATGTTCACCGAACTATTTTGTTTATTCGCATTTTTTTCCACGTATTTCTAATATTGCGTAACAAACGGCTTTTAAGAGGTTAAAAGGAAAATCTGCACCCAGGACTAGGTGTACCTAATAAAGTGGCCGGTGAGCTCCAGTTGACCCTTCACTCTTCCTCTCACCTCTACGTGAGAGGTGAGAGGAAGAGTGAAGTTTGTGACTTGGCGATCCGACGCGGCGGAGCGCTTAAGGTTGCAAACGAAATGCAAACTCGCCCGCAGAGACGCAGCAGGAGGGACCAACTGAGAAACTACTGGGAGCCTGTTCCGCTAACGTCACAGCTGCTGAGACCGTGCGTTAAATAAAAATACAAAAATACAAAAAAAATTTTAAAAAAGGATTAAAGATCTACAGTTAACCTCCCTGAGTTTCCTCATTGCGAACGCCGAGCCGTAAAGTTTGAGCGGGGGGCTTTACACCCCCGCTCAAACTTTAAGGCCAGAAATGGATGAATGAACTTCCTGCACATAATTATCACGTTTCAGGTTGTAAAAGGTTTTATTAAGTCGCTTTGATATTTTTGGTGTGCAAAGTGTCAAAGTTGGTTTTCAGGGGAGTCGTTTCGTGCGCAGGACAGGCTGTAAAACGCGGAACATTTCACGGCTAGTCATTCGATCTGTGATGAAAGTGCAGAATCATAAAAAGGAGAAAAACAGAAACAGTCAAAATGTCAAACCCATTCATGTCACCGAAAGCAAGAAATATTAATTTGAGGTACTTTTTTTTTTTTTCTTTCTTTTTAAAGCAGCCTCAAATAGTCGCAAGCTCAGCAGACCAAATAAACTCTGCTCTTGCATGACAAAAAAGGCTTTGATTTGATTTTTATTATAGACTGTAACCTCCCTGAGCTTCAACGTCTGTTAGGGAACCAAAACACGCTCCGGCGAGATTACTTTTTTTTTTTTTTTTGTTGTTTTTGCCGGAACTTTGGTTTACAGCCTCCCACGGGTGAAAAACGCAGCCAGGCTTTCCGAAGACATTATTGCAATAACGTCTTCAAAGTTCTGGGTTCCTGTGCGCACATCAAACGCCCCGTTCTGTTTAATTCCCGTGCCTTGTAAAAAAAAAAAAAAACAACAAAAAAAACCCCCATAAAGAACGCATGTGCCAGGAAAGCCCCGGCGGATTCAATTAAGGCTCGAGAGGACGGGCTCGGCCGCGCCCCGCAAACGGAGCGCAGCGTGCGCCGTGAAGCCCGACGGAGTCGCTCGTGAAATGCAGCGGCAGCGGCAGTGAACGCCGTAACCCAATAGCCCATATATCCACAGAGCCACTTTGGAATTCCAGGCTTAACGAGTCACTTTGCTGTTTTTAGAGCTGGAGCTGGAGCTGGAGGGAGGTTACAGCATTCAGAGCTGCCGGTCAGCGTGTCAGTCAGACTTATCTCTGCTGCTCGACGGGTCAAGGCCACGTTCAAGCCTTTGGTGTTTATAGAAGACATTTCGCCGGAATCGTTGAACCGTCGTTTCCCAATTAAGAGACGTGGAAGTTCTTTTGACCAGCTTTACAGTAACACAGTGATTCCAGCTATGTGGAAATACATCATTTCGAACATTTCCTTGCATAGTTGTAACAACGTTATGAAAGCAAATCAATAAGCCTGTTCAGACATAAGTCATTGATAAACCGTCATCATCATGCTGCTTTCTATCATCTTCATTTTTTTTTTTTTTTTGGGCTGCTGATCACTTGTGACTTGTGTAAATCAAAATAAAAAAATGAAATAAAAAAGAGTAATTAATTAATAAATGAAAAGACTTAACTACACTTTCTATTACTTGTTAGGTTCTGCATCGTATGGAAACTGACGGCAACCAGGTTTCTGGAAATGCAGGTACTTTGAAGTTGCAGACAATGGATCACAAATGGCTGGGTTGGTAAATCTGAACGCCTAAACACAAGTGCAGCACCACACGCTTTTCTTTCCAACGTCTTCATTCAAGGAAAACGTTGGAAAGGCCTCAAATGCTGAGTCGTTGGCCTTACCTTCTGCTGAGAGCCCTTGGACATTCACTCCTCTGGCATCCAAGAAACTGAGACAGGCGTCCACATTCTCGATCTAGACAGAAGACGGGCAGACAGTCATCATGAGGGACGGAGAGCAGCGGGAATGCGATGACGCTTAACGTTCATTGAGCCGAAATGTCTCGAGGCACGGGGCTCAAGAGGAAGGGGTAGATCAGCAATATTACCCATAAAGAACATCATTGTGTGGCTCCTACAGACCCCCGCATGACCCACTGACCCGGCTGCATGACATACTGACCGCAGTGTGCTACCACCTACACAACCACATGCTGCCCGTGTAGGCAGCGAGCCAAACGCACGCAGATATCCACGCAAAAAAAAAAAATCTATCAATATTTAAAAGGAGGGAAGAGCCTGTGGCCTATCTGAGACTTTGCACAACTTTACGCAAAACATGGCTCTGCTTTCTGAAGGCTCCGTATCGGCGCCCTGCGGTGACGGATGTCAGGGAGGGGGCGGGGGGTTTCTGCCTCGGCTGACAGCGACGAGCAGGCGGCTTCATTAGCATTGCGACCGGCAGCCAGCGCCGACCCACAGGAGGTCTTTTATGACGAGGTTGAAGGTCACGGCGCTCTGTTTCGGCGCGGCGTGTCAGGGACACAACACAGACCGGGCCGGGCGACTCAGCGAGACGTCCAGAAGGCAACGATGATTCATGAGTCTCAACTCCCCCACTTAACTCCCTTCTCTGCTTTGTGTTGCCCGCTCAGCGCCCAAATCTATCTTTTAATAATCGGATTGAGTCTCAGCAATGCAGAGACAACGAGTTGTATCTGACTGCAGACCACTTGTCTCTCGCTGAAGGTTCAATTCCATCCTCTATTGTGACCTAATGGGACATTTTTCTGCTATGTACAGACGGTTCCATTAAAGAGTGTACTTTCAAATACATTCAAAAGTATTTTTTCTGGTTCAATTTTACAAGATGCACAAAAAACTGATGACTGCCTGGCTTGTTGAATTGAGAAACTACTTTAATAAAACAGCATGAAGAAATTCCGCTATGGGTTCTTATTCCAAACGCTAACTTGAGAAATTATAATAATAAACCTGTGGGTGAGCGTAATGCAGATTAAAGAACTTTAAACGATTGCTTGCTGACACGGGTACAAAACAAATTTGGTTAGGGTTAAGGCTAACCCTAACCTAACTGTTGTTCGGCTAACCGAAACAACAAAACTATGAAATAGCAATGAAATGACCCATTTCCCACTAAATGCTGGTCTGAGCCGGCTCCATCGACGAGCCGACAACAACCCAGGCATCCACACACACACACACACACACACACACACACACACACACACACACACACACACACACAGATTTCTCCATCTGCCCAACAAAATCACCAGCCCGCCGCACATTTTTTCCTCACCGTCAGGCACCAAACAACCTTATATGTGGGTTCGCCGAGTCGCTGCCCACACACACACACACACACACACACACACACACACACACACACACACACACACACACACACACACACGGTCTGACACATGTGTACCCTGGTGTCTTCCTGTTTGATTAACCCACACGCTCGCTCTGAAGTTTTGTAATGTGGAAAGACATGTGCCGAGCAGCGATCGGGACCGCTTCGTTCACTTCGGGCTTAATTAGATTCTGCGAGGACAGCGAGTCCGGATGCTGGCGCTCGCTAAACCCAACAGCCGCAATTTGGCGGGAAAAGGTGTTTAATGAGAAGCCCTTCAATCAAAGTCGGCATTATCATAGTTAACGAAGAGCGCGCACACAAAGAGCAGACGCGCCCCATGCCTCCTCCTCATGCCAGTGTGTGTTTTGAAGCGTGATTTAATTGCTGATTAAGACGCGCATAAAGGGGCTGAGCTCATAAACACGCAATAAATCGCTCCAGCCAAAGCTGTCAGGCTTTTGAAGGCAACCTACATCACTGAACAAACACGCAGCGTCTTCCACCGCTTACAGACGCTTCGATGTGGGCTTCGCATAAAACCACTGTTTGTTCATCGATTCTATGATGATGAAATATCGTCTGAAGGCGTCAATCACGGGTTAGGTCATTAATGTTCTGCAGGATTTGGGTGGTGTTTAAGCGGCGGGGCTTTGCGGCCTCCTTCTACAGAAACCATTTAGTCGTTTAGTTTTCCGGCATCAGATGCATCCCACAGATGACATCAGTGGCAAATCTGGAGAAAGGACGGGTGTCGAACGCTGAGGAACAGAACCATCAAGGACATGTTCGGATGTTTGTATAAACGTGTCAAAGAAACAAACAAAAAAGTCGTATTTCATAATGCATGAATGAAGCAACTGTTGAAGAAATACAATTAGGACATTCATTTGAGAAAGGAGAAGAAAAAAAACTGTTAAACTGCGACATCATAAAATGTAGGCGTGGTAGCATAATAAAGAAGGAAAACCTATTTTCCATTGGTAAAGTTGGTGTGGGATGAAATCTATCAATATTAAAACGTTGCAATATTTCTCCCCAAAGTGGAGTTTGTCCCGTCAGAATTTGGTTTTGCAAGTGGAAGCCGTAATTGTAAAAGCTGAATGTGTTTTAAGGCTTTAATGAATTTGGGCTTGATATATGGAGCTAAATTAGTCCCAAAAATATTCAAAGCTGCAAGATTTGTGCACGCACAAGAAGATCCACGAGAGTTCAAGAACTGGAATCGTACAACATAATTCACAAATCGCTACCTTCCTAAAATAATTCATTTTTTGCAAAAAAAAAAAAAAAAAGAATTATTTATTTATTTATTTATTTTTTTTTTTACCAAAAGTTACTTTGTGTGGCAGCTTGAAATGTGTAAATTTGAGGAACTGTTTACACATATGTCAAGGTTCAGGTAGGTTGTTTCTGTCCTAAAAAGGTTGGACTTTGCTAACTCTATAAACTCTCACCGATCATTACCATATTAAATAACCATCTCATGTACCATTTGGGTTCAAATGAGATTTCAACCCTCTGCTCTCTCTTTCCACTTCAGTAAGAGTTGCCAAACGACAAAATGAAGCTCCAGCTCCATCTGCTTAATACCATCCTGGTGTTTTTCCAAAAAAAAAAAAAAAAAGAAAACAAGAAGAAGCGGAGCTGCGGTCGGTCGGGCCTCCCTAAAGATATCGAGTGACATGTGTAAGATGAATGGAACTGGAATGGGTTATCCCTAAGATGCAGCTGTCAGAAACAAATAGGCCAACACCTCAATTACCACTAAATATGGAGGGGAAAACAAGCCGCTTGAAGACGGGGCTGGAAAAACCAAAGAATGATGCTGAATAATTGAAGGGTTGCGCTCAAAACGCTGCACAGTCACTGGAAAATACGTGCCACCTTAAATCCATAATTCACTCTTCCAAAATCCCGCACGACTCAATGTTTCACGAGCGCGACTATTTAGCGAGAAAAGTCTCCGGGTGTTTCTTCTTCCCTCTGTCTTTAGAGATTATTTTCATATTTACTGTCAGGATGATTGAATCGGTTTCCAAACATGCGAACGGAGCATAAATCTTCTCCTGACTGGAGCCTGAGTCATCAGTGAATCTCAGGTCTGTCACAAAAGAGTGTTGTTTTTTTTTGCGCGGAAGCCACACCAGCAAAGAGCTTATTGGCTTTTGCAGCAACTCTTTACAGTGAGAGTGAACTTTTATTCAGCTGGAGGTGGAAGTCGAAGTCAGGCGATGAGTCAGGCAAAATAAATCCTGCACATACAAACCAGCGAATCTTCTGAAGCATCCCTCCTCCCCCTCCGCCCCCTGCAAATAAAAAAATCAATGCAGACCAAAGATACAAAATACGAGCTGTTGCTGCCGAAATCGATGTATCAAAATGTCATTTTGTCCTGCAGTCTGTGCGCTGAAGAATGTTGGCACAAATGTACATTTTCAGTCAAAATAATGCCACAAAATCACATTTAAAACGTGCATTAGTGCCGAACATCATTAGTACCGGCCGCATAGAACTGTCCGAACCACAAACCGTGGTGTACTTCATTCATATTTGATCAGAAAATTCAATCAAAGCCGCATATAATTATGAAATTATGTCCACGTCTAGAAAGCGAGTGTGGTGTGAAGCTGTTTTCAGCCCAATGTACTCAGACACATCCAAATAAAATGCTGATGTCATGTGTTATATTCATGTGTTAAAGTGGTGTAGTCAAAGTCTGGATACTTAACCATTTGAGATTCTGCGGCAAGAGTTAAAAACTGCTGAAAGCAGACTTTGTTTGAGGTATTTTGGAAGGAAAAATTGGAAGAGTCGTCCTCCTAAATGCTTGACGATGTAACGGCGTATCGACTCGGAGGGGTTGAACACTAACATACACAAACCTTTTGCCGATTCTGCTAGTGTAAATATGTTCAAAATAATGGTTTTGGACATATTAATAGTAAGAAAGTCAGCGTGATAAAACACGACTGCTAGGAAACCTCCACAGTGGATCGTTTATGCAGATGTAAATAAAGAATCTGCTGTCTGAACCCGGTGAAATGATTAAAAACGCCGTGAGGGGAAAAAACCGCCTCTGTCCTCATAAATAAACGAGACCTGAAGGCTACAGCAACGTTTGAGTGATTTCTACTGCGACGCGATTTAAAGCCGTTTCGCCGTCCTGCTGCGGCGTAACGGCTCTCTCGTCGCCCGTGACCTCTCCATCAACCCCGCCGTCCGGATCGGGCTGCTGACGCCTGCGCCTCCCTCGGTCTTGTCCTGAGCAGTCCACTGACTCCTCTTCCTGCTCTCCGCCGCCGCCGCTGATGCCTGCCAAACGGGCCGATCTTGACGGCTGATGAATCGAAACGGATCAAGCGGCTCGGAGGTTCAGAGCGACCGACGGGCGGAGACCTGTTAACAGATTCCGTCTCATAATCCGGGCACCGTTGCTCATCATGTCAACATTTTGCCCAAAGAGTTTTTTTTTTTTTTTCTCTCTCTTCCGTCTGACACTGTCATTGATCACCGATCCGGATGACGGTCCAGAACGGACTGTCATGGCTGCTGGCCGCATCCATCAGACCAATTGTTTCCTTATAAAGGCCAATCTTGCGTTCATGCTGCTGTGTACCATAAAACTTTTCTTTCATGCAGGAACTCCAAACCGAAATGATTTCATTCCAGTAGCAGACATCATATACACAAAACGAGGTCCTTGATGGTTTTACTCTTAAGTGTAAGGCATTTGGATCGCCTCCAATATGACATCTGCTACACAGACGGCGTGTGTGTGTGTGTGTGTGTGTGTGTGGGGGGTGTGTGTGTGTGTGTGTGTGTGTGTGTGTGCGTGCGTGTGTTTATGTGTGAGTGAAGTTTAGTGTGAAAAAGCGGCGCAGGCCAGGCCAAACAGAGATGTTTCATGCGCGACAGCTCAGCCGTCGCAGATTTCATCTCTTTAGCTGACTTTTCACAGTCTGAGTCAAATCTCATTAGCACTCCCGATGATGATGATGATGATGATGATGACGATGCAGTAATAAAAACGGCTGGATGATGCAATGAACTGTAAAAGCTGATTCTTTATCGCTCACTTTTTATTTCATGTTATGCGTCTTTATGCAACTAATCTTTACAATCAATAATCATAAAAATCTATCTCTTGCACTGCGAATGCAACTATGGTTACATCACGTAACTCGTCAAGTACGACTTTAAGGAGTGAAAAGAACACAATTTGCCAGTTTGGAGCATTATCAGAGATCACTGAAATGCCAGTGGATCAAACTTGAAATTTGAACCTCCACTCAGACGGAAGCGAGATATTGCTGCGCAACACGAATGATCACCCGGCCGGAGCACTGCGCGCCAAATCAGGAAACGTCATTTGAATTTCGAGGCAGATCGTTTTTCTCGAGACATTTTATTAGTGAAGGTACTCGAATCATTCAAGGGATCGTTACAGCCCTACTTTCCAGTTCCGAAAAAACACGGACAGTCATGACGCAGAAACCTCTAGGAGGTCAAAGTTGTTGTGAAGATGCAAGCAGAATGTGTGTTAAGCAGCTAATTAACCACAAAACGTGACCTTTCTTTACTTGCACTGTTATGTAATAAAGGAGAGAACTAAACAAAAAAAATCTGCTATAGATGATCATTTTTATATGATGTTATATTCAGATGTTTGAGCCCTTTTGGTGTGACAGAAGTTGGGATGATCAATGAATTCTGTGACGCAGAACAACTGGGACCTTTAAAACAGATCGTTAAACTGCATCTCAATTAAGAGCCGCTGCTCTGGGAAAACTAGCACAGTGTTAGGTTTTTGGAGTGGGTAGCGGTAAGTAAAAGCCAAGCAGGCAACGTTTAGCATGAGTCAGCAGATTTGAAGTGGACACCAGCTGTCGTCGAGGTGCTTCACCAGTTTTTTTTTTTTTGTCTCCGTCGCTTTTACAGCGTAAACATTCCCGATCCTTCTGACTGACCGTAATACGACACGGGACATATCTACCAATATGTCCACGCTGCCAAAATCAAAGAAAACGGACATAAATTAATTGCGCTAAGTTTATGTGTGTGTGTATCACAAAAGACCACTGACTCCTTGTTACAGGGATTATGCAGAGAGCCGTAAAACACACAAAGTTGGTGGACGTTTAAAATAAGAAACATCTGGATGGATTTCCAAGCCACGGCAGAAACTGTGAGGAATTTTCAGTATGTGACCTTCCCTCACTTGCTCCCTTCTTACCTTGCATGGCATCTCGGTGTCGGATCAAACGCACACCGGCTATTCCTAGACGGCGTGTATCAGGTGCTACTTCCTCTGCAGCTCCAATATTTGAACTTAAAGCATCAATGTGCTGTTCGACTAAAAATAGACCCTCAAGTAAAATCCAGTACATCCGGTAGCGTCCGCTGAGTGGTGGACAATCGTTTTACCAGTAGGATCCACATTGAATGTAATCTACTGCTGATATTCTGGGAAGGCCTCAGAGAATGTTAGAGATTAAAAAGGACTACAGAAGAGCAGCAGGTGGCGCTAAAAGAAAAAAAACAAAAAACGTCACATTTTCAGATTATTTGCAAAAAAGAGAAAACCATCAATCATGTTCCTTCCATTGTTATGGACTACTTCTTATTCTTTTATTGGATGGAATTACACTAAAATACATTGAAGCGTGTGGCTTTAAAGGTGACAAAAGGCGAAAAAGTGACTCGCCGCACTTCATTTGCCTCCACAAACGCCAACGTAATCCCTGTTGGTGGAAGCCGTCACGGCGGGAGAGGCTCGTGTTCGGCCTATTTCTGGAAAGCGGTAGTAAATTTCGACTGTGAACCTCTTCCCAGTAAACGTTGCCTTTTTCCTTCTGCTCAGCAGAGCGAGCCTCTCTTACAAGCCTCTCTCAGAGGAGCGACAGCGAGGTCTCGGAGATAAACCGAAGACGAGACATGTGTAATGTCATGCTGCCGGTAGCTGAATGTGACGCCGGGCAGGCCCAGTTCACTGAGGGCGAGGAGATGGGATAACAACCTAAAGGAAGCTCTTCAGCTTTCCGCGCGTCCTTGTAGAAGAACTTTGCAATGTCAGAAAAAAACCCCCCAAAAAAACCAAACAGCTTGGGAGACAAAGGAAGCATGCATCAGATTGCTAATTTATGATTTATATTCTATCCCTTAATTGCCAAATTCTTGCTAAATCAGGAACGGGTCAGGAAACGGAGCTGGTGCAGCTGGATTTAGCGACCGGAGAAGCCGGTCTGGACGAAGGGGTTAACAGTCTGTCACTCTGCCCATTTAACCCGCCAGCATTCATCTCTCTTAACCGAGCATCTGTCCATGTCATTCACTTGGAATAAGTGATTAAAAGCTTCCAGTTGGGCAACAAGCGAGCCTGTAATGAGTCCCTGGGCGCCCAGTTTAGGCCGGAAACATTTGAGAAGGGTCAACATGTGCAAGGGGTGCCCAAAGGAGTCAAAGCTGGAGAGCAGTTGGCACGGTTACAACCGAGTATCGCTGTCGTTATCTTTTAAAATGAACAGTAAAGTAAAAAAAAACGCTTTGCTTTTTCTCCAGTTACATAAGAAAACGTACAGAAAACAAAGAAAGATTCCTGAAAGGTTACTTCTAGCACAACCAGCTCTAAAGCGATCGATCCACCAGACCAAGAGTGAGCGAGTTGCTTCGTCCTGCCAGGAAGAGGAAGGTGATCAATTCAAAGCAAAGATTAACAGTGAGAGGCAACGCGGTGGTGCATCAGTAGAAGCTTTGGCTCCCGCTGCTTCGTTCTCTCGTCTGGCTGGTGTGCAGGGAACCTACAGATGGGGCCCAGATGAAGCTGGTGGCCTTTAATGCTTTCTGAAAACCCCCTAAACTCAAACAGGTCTCCACGCCCGCTCCAGTCCCGGTTCCGAGGCCAAAAATTCCAGAACACTTTGCCTCAAATAAGGCGGTAGGAATCGCTTTGTGCTGAGCGGACGAGGTCGTGAGTTCACGTTCACCGTAAGCGAAGGATTTATAGACGCCGGCGGCGCAGGATTTAGCCAAATCATCACTATTGCTTCTGCTAGGCATTTTAACGGTAATCTCTTAGATTAAATGCAGGTTAATTTACGTTGTGACGTTGACTAACAGTCCTTTAAGCTATCTAAGTTTGCTCTCAGGGACTTTTCTTCACCGAATTTATAGAAGGCTAATTTCACACCAACTTCAGTGAAAAGAAAATTTGGAGAGATGTGGAGGCAGGACCTTCTTCTATCAACGGTGCAGCCAATTTGATGTAATCAGATGAATATCTTAGTCAGAAGTGGCAATCATTTTCAAACAGGTGACAATATGCCTGGGTTTTTATTGCTATTTTGCAGTTACAAAAATAGAAAAGATTACCCTCTAAAGCACTCCACACCAAAGCAACGCAAGAATGACTGACGATGACATGCAGCTGCTTACAGACCCGCCTCGCCGTTAACGCCGAACAATATGAAGAAGCACCAGAATCCATGTGAACAGCAGAGGATGACGAAGAAAACAAGGCGCGTACCAAACCTGGACCCTGAAACCAACCTGCGCACTGAACCAAAACCAGAACATGAACGTTCTCTGCCCTGTGACTTAATATAAGTAGGTCAAACAATGAAAAACCCCCCAACAAAACACAATATAATACAAAACAATGAAAAACAGCAAAAGGCATGTATGACTATTATCACCGGTAAGACAGAGCTGATTCCCCTGCCGTATCGCCTTCTGCTGACAGTTGTAACATTTCTGCTCTGTATAAAATACCTTTTTTTTTCTTTTTTTACCTTCCATCTTTTGCTGAGTTCGCCAAAAGCTTAAAAAGACACACGCATCCATAAACCAAGAGAGTCAAACTGCACTGTCATCTGTGCGGCGAGGAAGAGCTGCTAATGATGTCTGTCTATAATGAGGAGGATTAGAGTTGCGAGGTTTAATATTTTCTGCTGAGTGGGTCTCTCGAGACGTTTCCGTCTGCCATTTTTGTGTTCTTGCGTTCGAGTGGAACACTTGTACGGGGGGAAAAAAAAGGCTCCTTCCTTTTGCTTGTTTAAAGCAAAAGGAAGGATGAACTGCATGCAGATCAGTCTGGATGGTGACTGATTTAAACCCACAGGACCCAAAACTGACAGAAAACGGTTGGAAATTGTTACAATATACAAGATACTGACCCGGTTTATAATGTTGGTGCTTCCCTTCTATCGTTACTTTATGGAGATATTTAGTTATTAAAATATGTCAGGACAAGTAGGGAGAACATGATGGGATCAGCCTTTTGCTTTGCATTTCTAAAACAGATACTTATTGGTTTAGAACAGAATTAGAACAGAGGAGTCCAGAAAACCGAGTTTTGTTAATATTTTGTGTTTTATGTGAAAAAAAAAAAAAAAAGGAAACTACAGGAAACAAATGTGGACAATAGACTGACTGCTGCAGAAACAGGCACAACCCAACAATCAGATGTTTGATATGGAACATTTAGTGTTGAGGTAAATATCGGCGAGGCTCGACTTTTCAGTGTACTGTAAGGCTGATTGTTTGGAAAGCTCGGAGAGACTGTTGACACAGCGCCGGTTTAAGCTCAACAGCTTCCAGCAGCTGCTCTCGTTGGCCCCGCTCCATTCACTGGGCCGGCAGCGACCGTTACATGCCTGTAGGTCCGGTACCATCATCAAGACCCAATCTGCCGCTCAGAGGCAGCTGTTGCTACTGTGATACCTCTGCCGTTGGCTCCTAATCTCTCGGTGCTAGGTTACTAATGGCGCGTTTCCAGAACGCACTGCAGCAACGTTTCTTTCTCAGTACTGGGTAGACAAGAAATGGCGAGCATATATATATATATATATATATATATATATATATATATGACATTTTTTATTTATTTATTTATTTTTTTTTGGTTCAGTCGAAAGACTAAACATAAAAAATAAACTGGTCCGAATCACGTTTGGACTGTTTTTTGCAGACAGAAACAAGAAAAGCGTCGGCGTATGGAAGGCCAATGACGACAAAATTAATAAATAAAGTCACAATGTCATGGCTGATGTCTGACCTTAGATGTCATTGTTAATTAGATGAATAGTTAGATAGATTTACATTTTAGACAAGTTATTAACTTTTATCTTTTTTCTCATGTACAGGCATTTTTTTTGCACTTTTATATGGTTATTTTTGATCGATTAATGTAATTATTTGAAACACTTCTGTACAAGTATAAATAAAGAAACGTGTTAAGATTCATTTAAATACTAATCTGTTTTTTATTGAACTAAGGCACTTTCAGTTCTCCATATAGACATCGTCATAGTGACAACGAGAGAAAAACTCTGATGAAGCTTCTGCTAAATTTATAATTAAGAAACTTTTTTTTCATTTTGAATTGATATGTTTTTTTTTCCCCCCACAACCTGGCCTCTTCAGTTTACACTTGTCTCAACTAAAGGACACTGTCCCCCAAAATCTGAATTCACCCGCCGCATCACTGCAAGTGACGTAAATGGCCGATTTGATGTTTGTGGGAGCGTGAGCCGCTGCAGGCTATGTAATGTCTGCTCTCTCATATGGTAATATTGTATTTCAAGTGTCAGACGGAATCCAGACTATAAAGAGGAGGCTGGGAAGAGGACTGGTGTGCTGTGGTGTTGCATTTTGACCAAAGGAAGTCAGAAGAAAAACAAAATATATATATATTTTGTCACCATCAAAATGATATGTGATGTCAGAAATTGCAAATGAAGACACATCAAAGCCAGAAAATGATTATTCTAACGAGTTATTTCAAGTCCAACCATCAGCTCTCTATAGATTTTGAGGAGAATGATTTTATTATGACAGAGTGGTGAACATATTTATAGTCTGTTAAAGCAGGTTAAACCACTGCAAAAACTTTTTTTTTTTTTTATTTAGTTCTTTAGAAAACAGATAACCTGTGCTTAGTTTAGACTGATAACTGACACATTTCTAGTGTTTGTCAGAAATGCAGAAATGGGATGAAGCTTGGAGACCAACAGGGAGAGACTTCGTTTCCCATCGTGATTCCTTTCTAACCGGAACTTTTTTTTTTTTTTTTTGCTCCACATACAGAGACACAGGATGGTTTGTTGAAGGTGATTTTCGGTCTTAGCTTGTCCTGTCATACTCTCTTATTAACACGAAAGCCAAAAACGTGAACATGTGAAAACTGCACAGCAAAGTTTTCCTGTCAACAGATTCTCCCACCGGAGCTGTGGGCCACTGCACACTTTGCAGATTTACGCTTGTTCAAATTTGTCAGGATTCTGATATTAAAGTTAGAATTTTGAGGGGAAAAAAAGCAAAGCAAAATTCAAGAATAACGTCTAAATTATTGTTTTTCCCGTGGTCCTAATCCTCTCCCATGTTCTGTTTTGTATCGGAATGTCAAAAAAATCTCAACAAAATACACCAAATGCAGTACTGACAAAAGTACAAAGTGTGAAAAGGTAGCATGACGGCTTTTTCTGCAGCTTCTCCAGCCCTTCACTCCAGAACGAACATCATTAAACGTCCAGAAAACAAGCCGCAGACGGTTAAAGTTCCTGCCACAATAATCAGACACATGCTCACAGGACATCAGGTGTTTCCTTTCCTCCACTCCCACACTGCAAGCAACCGTGCTTTTCCCAAAGTTGATTTTCCCATGCTGGCAGGACCCCCGGAGCTCAGAGCAGGTGGTGGATCAATAGGCTTAGCGAGAGAATGAGACAAAGACCACACTGCGCACAAATGCACACAGTCGCATGGCGAGGCGAGGCGAGGCGGCCTCGGCGCGGCGGAGCTGCAGCAGCCAGGCGGTCTGGTCCCAGCTGTTTCCAAAACAGCACCGTCACTTTATGTGAAGGCGGCGGGGACGGATCCACCGGCAGAACCGAACAACCGTAACGTCTTCCTTCCCCCGGTTTTTAAACGCAGTCGTCAAGCTGCGCTTCCTCCACAGCTGGAGAGGAAAGCAAAGCAACCAGCTGGAAACTGCTCGACGTGTGAACTCGGTCATAAAACGGACGCAGACGCTCTCCAGCGGAGGGTTTTCACCAGCGGAGGGTTTTCACCAGCCTTTTAATGTCACCTTGTTTAGAGGTGAACGATATTTGAGCGGGAATCGGCCGTTGACCCCCGGAGGACGCGCGCTGCCAGAGCTGAACTCCACCGCGTCCCACTGAGCACGGCGGTTAAGAGTCCTTTCAGTGGGAGATGCCAGAGCAAACCGCTTAGCTATATAAACACTTAGTCAACCCTGGTTAAAGTGAGGGGCAATTATCTTGCAGTGACGACAATCAGCGGTTACAGAGCTCGTCATCCCGTTAAAAGGAGCAGGAATCTGTCACCCGGCCGCTAGCGTGGAAGATTTCCTCTTAGGAAATGGTGGGAAAAGCTACTAGAAGTTGGTGCTGAACTGACAGGATGTGGCGAGGTCACTCACCGCCAGCTCTCTGAGTCGCTCAGGCATTGCACAAATATTCGTACTCATCAAGCTTTTGCCACTGTAGCTACAGCTGGGAGCCTGTCAGAGGAATGTTCTTCCAGTCTACATCAAGAGGTTTCAATAAGGTAGAAGTGTGGTGGAAAACTTTTGACGTTTTTGGCTAAACGCGAACTGTGGTGGCGAACGGCTAACGTGACGGTGGCTGCATCATGCTGTGGACATGACGCAGCAATCAAGGAAAAACAAACTGTTAGGCTAAAAGAGAGGAGGAGAGAATTTATCGGAGAAGCAGCCAATAGGATCCGAGTCACCGTGGAGGAGATGAGGGGATTAATACCTCGGGTGGGATCATTTGCAGGAGGGATAATTACCAGTTTCTGACTCCAAATATGGTTTTCATAGAAAAGCAGCGGAGAGAAATGTCTGAACTCTCGCTGCCAGTCAATGTGGTCTGTTCACACATGATCAAAACGTATCCTTCTGGCCGACATGCAGCAAGGCGGCAGCGACCTGCCGGGAGGTGGGCTTTTCTTCCACAGAGGCAGGGAAGCTGGTCAGAGGTCAATGGAAGATGAATGGAGGAATCCTGCAGGAAAGCCTGTTTCAGGCTGCAAAAGGTTTAAAGTGGGGCAGAGGTTCACCTTCCTGCAGGACAGGAGCTCTGAACATCCAGCCAGCGCTTAGCAAAACTCAAAAAAAATCAAAGAAATAGGGAGAGAATTTTGGCCTGAAGAGCCTTGCAGCTGTAAGTGCAGCAGAAAGTAGCTGTGCTACGCTGCAAAGCAAGTATTTATTTATTTTTTATCATTACTAGTGCAAATATCACACTTGCAATAAAACTAAACTAACTTTTCAACGTGTTTTAAGTCAACAATTTCTTAGTCCTGATTCCTAAAAAGTAGTAGTTCGACTCAGATTTTTTTTTCTCTTATAAAACATTTTTCCCATGTCATAAGTGACAAAAATCAGGCAGTGGAAATATTTTTGTAAATCAAATATCAGTGATTATTGACTTAAGTACCTTTACTTAAGCTACTTGAAAATTGATATTTGATTTACAGAAACTAGACAACAATACTTGGTAAAATTGATTTTACTTATAAAAGAAAATTGGAAATAAACTCTTTTAAACCTAAATATATAACACATTCTGCTTGTTTACCTAATAAAACTTCAAACAAGATTCATTAAATGTAGCTCTCGTGACAAAATGAGAAAAAGTTTAAATTGTTGGAATACTTTTCCAAGCCATTGCAGAGCATCAACCAAAGTATAACGGTAAAAAAACAAAATACAGTAATGACGGGTGGGAAAAGCCGCATTTCTACATAATTTTCATTGTCAAAATGAAAAAAATAACAATCACATGTTTGACTGAAGGGCTGCTGAGCATCACCTGTGCTACCTGCTTCTAGAGAGCAGAGATTAGACACACAGTGAGGATCCCTCATATGATCTCAATGAACACAATTCTCCAACATAATAGTCGACTCACCATTTGCGACTGGCTCCTGGGGCTACCGTTGATGTCCTCCACCTTCTCATTCGCTGCGTGAGAAACAGAACGGAGACGTGAGAGTCCATCCCGAGCCGCGGCGTTCTAACGGTCTACTGCGCGTGTGGAGGTGAGCGAGTGCGGAGCGAGTGCGGAGCGACGTCTGGGAGGCAAGGGAAGCCTAATTCTTCAGCTGCTGTGCAGAGTTACTGACAGGCCTGCTTGGCCTCATTGTCTGGTTGGGGTGAGCAGGGGAGGGTAAAGTTTCAATCCAAGCAAAGACAGAGAGAGAGAGAGAGCGAGAGAAAGAAGCGAGAGAATGTGAGAGACAGACGGCATGAGAAAGAAAGAAAAGCTTCATGCATAATAGACGGGAAAATATGCTTGTGGGTCTGAGAAACAAAGGAGGAAGTCCAAAGAACAAACAAAATAAAAAAAATGTTTTCAAAGGTGAGGGTGACGCAGAGAAAAACAAATTAGAGCAAAAGAAAAAAGAAAAAAAAACTATGAGTGGGAGAAACTGTCGTGAACGATGGTGAGAAAAAGATTATGCAAGAGCCACGGCAGTGAGGACGCAGTCTAGTTACACATTATTTATCACTGTGAGGACTTTCGCAGCTCATTCAGACTAACAAACAACAAGTTTGCGCGACCGCCTGCGATGCGGCCACAGGCACACTCCATTCATGACAAAGTTGATTCATTTAACCGAAACCACCTGTAAGGCTGTGGTTTTCGTTTGCCAAACAAAAACTCAACCCCCCGCCCCCCCTTCCGTAAAATTTATACCGTTGTAAATCATCACGCCTCTTCATCCAGTCGTGATGCCTCACACGTCGCCTCTGGAGTAAAATGCTGGAGCGAGCAACTCGGAAGGCAAGAGCTAAACCCCAGCGTTACAATCGGGCTCTAGGGGCAAGGCATGAGAAAACATCAGCAGGAACGGAGCTTGGAAATTTGCGTGAGACAGAAACAACGTCAGCCAGATGCAGCGGTGTTCGCCTTCAGCACACAGTTCGGGCTCCAGAGACTCTCTTACTTTCGGAGTATCTCTGGAAGAGAGAAGTCAGGCAGGTGTGGGAATCCTCAGAAGCCGGTGGTGAGAAAAAAAAAAAAAAAAGTATTGCGTCATCGCAGCTTTCAGTTGCAAGAGAGAAAGATGTGAGTGCTGTTATCCACTGAACATTAGCTCGGGTTACATGGCCTTGTTGAAGTCAAAGGATGGTGTCCTACAACGACCGCCCTCTTGGCAGGAGGAATCCCAATCCGCCAGTCCCAAGCAGTCCTCCAGCAGCCACCTATTGAGCTGTATCTCGGGAAAACTGTGTGTTTGATTCAGATGCAACCATTTCTCAGTGGTGCTCCACGTCCAAAGTTCATTAAGTTTGCCTATTAGGCCACTTGGTAGCAGGCCAATGGTGGGTAAATCCAGGACTTGAGTGCTGCTGTCCTGCAACTTCTAGTTGTGTCTCTGCTTCAACACATCTGAGTCAATTAATAACGTCATTAGCAGGACTCTGGAGAACTTAACTATCTACTATTCTATGAATTGTGTTGGACCATGGACACATCTAAAAAGTTGCAGGACACCAGCCCTCAAGGACTGGAGTTGCTCACCCCTGTACCAGGCAATCTTAGGCCAATGATCAATGTTGGACTTGTTTTGTGAGACCTGAAGTATTGTGTCTTTAACAATCAGATAAACTTGAAAGTTTATCAGCACCTGGTAGAGACATCTGCATGACCTAAGACTGCTTGCCATTTGGAGGACATTGAATTTGCAAGTTGGAAATCTCATGCTCCGGCATAGGTCACATTCACGGCCCGTTTTGCATCTGTGGCTTGCAAATTCTTTACTCCTGTCACGGAAGCGAGGCGCCAGCAGGGACAGAAGCCGTCCCACTCAAAAATAAGGTCCTTACGGCTTGGTCTCCACTAGGGACTCCTGATAGGTCTGACACTATGAAAAGTCTGTACAACACAAACTTTTACGTCTCTGCGACGCTTTTCATGTCACTCTAATTATCTTTTGCACGGAGGTTTCTATAGCGCCCAACTGCGGAAGACCTCGTCCGCTATGACGCGAGATGAAGCGATGAAAAGGCTGCGGCGGGGTTTCACTGAGACAAACGACTGAAACAAGATTACAGCTCTGTAACTGTAATCTCTTTAACCAGTCTTTCCCAGAGGTAATCCTATTACAGTGAGACACGGTGGGATGAGTACTGGGAAGTTGTTCCAGAGGAAGGAATAAAAAGGTTTCGTGATAAAGTCGGACAAAAAAAACTTGGGAGACCTAGAAAGAAACTGATATAGTAAGCAAAAAAAAAAAAAAAAAAAAACACAACACAACACAAAAGCCAGAGAAAGTAAAAGGACAGAGAGAGAAGCAGGAAGAGGAGGATGAGCAGAGGCTCTGAGATACAATGGGGGGACACATGCATTAACTGAAGCGGGATGTCAGAGCCATAGATCTCTGCTGCTGCAGCTCCTCCAGCACCCAAAACAAAGGACAACTGCTGTGTTTTGGCCCCGATATCTGACTGTTACACCAGCAAACTGCAACAGAACCCGAGCTCAGTGTGTGTGTGTGTGTGTGTGTGTGTGTGTGTGTGTGTGTGTGTGTGTGTGTGTGTGAAACAGAGAGAGTGGGCGGTCGCTCTATCCGCCACAGAGAATTAAACTGTAGCGTCTTCAAAGTATGTCCTCGTTTCAATTAGTCGTATTCATCTGTTGAATGGCACATTTCACACGGCCGCCTACCTATGATCTGGATGATCTGCGCCAGCAAGACTCCATCGGTGACGTCCTGGCTCAGGTCCTTGATGAGGCGTGGACAGCCAGACTTGGCCAAGTAGTGGTTGGCCCAGTCTGTGTATATCTGCAACGACAGGACAAAACACACCGTCAGTGTATGTGGGGCTGTCAAGCACTCACTGCAGGGCTGGCGAGTTCTGAGAAAGGTCTGGACAGAAGTTGGACCAGGATTTACTGGGAAATAAAAGGTCTGTAGAGGAAAGCTTAGAGTCTTCTGTCATTTCTTTCAAAGGACAACTACCCAACCTAAATCATGATGCGATCACTGATGGCTCCAAACCCGCTGATTTCTCTGCACCTCACACTTCACTAACAATGTTGAACATTAAATGAATTTAAAAATGCGCCTCTCTTTTCAAAAACCATGACCAATTAAATGTAGTGCAGACCACCCTGCATCAAAATGGCTCAAATGCGTCATTAAAAGCCCAAGACTCAAATGAAATTCATGCCCCTTCATGCGTGAATGTAAACCTCTCAAAAAGTGCTTGATGCGAATAAAAGTTAAAAAAAACCCCAAAACAAATGTCTGGTTTGAGCATAAATAATATGAACCCACCACAAAGCTCAGAATAAATAAAGGAAAATGTCGAGAGGAGAGAACTACACGCTTCTGGATTTATTCCTCAAGCCTCTATTATCCTCAGAGACGTCAACAAACAACATTTTATCCGTGCCGTTGGGACCGACAGCGTCCTGCTCTCGCCATCCGTCTCTCAGGTATTCTGGCAGAGGCCATGCCAGACGGCGCTGTCCAAACAGGCTCCTGCACTTCCTCACAACTCAAACACAAATATTTGACCGACCTTTGATTCTCTAGACCGCGCCGAGATCGGCGCTGGTTCCGACCGTTGTCACAGGGATGAATGAGCACACGAGTTCATTAAGCGCTCAGATGTTCTACGCATGCGGACAGGACGGCCGGCACGGGCCGCAAATATGCAGCGCTTTTCGGACGTCCGCAAATCAAATGTTTGATTGCAGCAGAATATTCCTGCACGCAAAAAATGTGTAGCTATTAGTGGGACGAAGGAACGATCCACCTCTAACCTGAGATAAATATGATTTAAGCTTTTTCACTTTATATTACGGTATATACTTTCAGTTCAGAGGCTCTCAGAAGCTCAGTTAATTTAGTACATTTAGCCTGATGTCAAGGGTAAATTGTGTTCACCTCCCAGAGCTCGACCAAATAAAAGTCAGCTGTATGCAAAAGCTTAAGAAGAGTTCTTAAAAGGGCAAATTGTTTATTACAGCTTTTTGAAGTCGCTATGGATGGTCAATAGGAAGCACCAATGATCAATAATCAACTCAGCGATCAACTTATCCTTCTAGTTCACGTGGCTGTGCTAGTTTTTTTTTTTTTCCGGAGCGTGTTCTTGTATTTCCTCCTCCACATCCTTAACGACGTGTCTGAAAAATATACTTAACAAGGAATGAAGAGGATAAACGTCTTTTACCCCCAGTGAGAAGCGAGGGCTCTTTTTTTTCCTGCTACACCATCCCAAATGGTTGAGATTTTCAGAGAAACTGCCACATAAAACCCGACCACTTCTCATGATGAAATAATCTTTTCTCCCCCCTCATAAACCACACACACTGCTCTCAATTAAAAACACTTCTGCTCCCGCTCTTTTTCTGCTTTCTTGGAAGCAGGAAGTCGGCTCGTTTAAAGCTGCCCTTCTGCAGGATTTTTAATCTGATGTGGTTCGGTTCGGGGAATTTCTTTACGATAAGTAGTAAAGTGTAGGCGTGACGAAAAAAAAAAAAAAGAAGAATTAACAGGTGGGAGTCACATTTCAACTTACAGCAAGGGAAATAAACAGCAAGTGAGAAATACAGAGATAAGGGAGGCGCTGATTATTGGGTCAGAGGTCAGAATCTGACAATTTTCTCCTTAGCAACCCGAGAAGTGATCGGTCAAATTATAAAATAAATCACATTTTCGGCATTTATGTTGTTCAGTAAAAATCTGAAAAATAATAGAGAAACACGCTAAAATGGTTCATTTAGAATAATTAACTTTGTGACTAATGTTCATATTCTGCAACGCCGTCAACTGAAATGAAGATAAAGAAGTCTGCTGAAGCTGTAGGTCCTGAAAGTAAATACGCAATGACTGGGTCATGACCATGAATGCGCTTCTTCGGTCTTTTTATCTTACAGCTCCAACCAGAACTGGAACTGGCTAAAATCCATATCAAGAGGAAACAGACAAAATCGGAATTGGGGTTAAAAAAAAATAAAAAAAGGGTTTGGATCAGATCAAACACCTCGGTGTGAGGAACTAGAAAAAAAAACAAACAATCCTAACAAGTCTGTTTGTAGCAAACTTGTTTGCAGCAAATTTTATTACGTTTTGTCAGCTGTTCTCTTCTTCTGCAAAGCAGAAAAGCTTAGTAAGAGCATGCGCTGTATATAGACGCCAGTTCCTCAGCGACGCTGAGCAATGCCTCGCAGACTCATTGACCTCAGTGAAGCAGTTCATACATTACTTTATTTGCTTTTCTTAAATCTACATGACAGAACATTTCCCCTGATCATGAAGGAACACAAACGTGTTTCTGTGAAAACCCTGAAAAAGGGCTAAACAAGCAGTTTGTCAGACCACAGAAAACACAGATTCAGCAACTTTTCCAAATCTACAGCGTGTCTTGGCATTTTCTCCCTCCGCTCCACAAGCAAAAAAAAAAAAAAAAAAAGCAGAAACTAAACTTCTGCTGCATGCATTTCCACAGTCAAACATGCAGAAGCTTCCTCATCAGCCCTGAGCTGAGACCTTTAGAACCCGCCACCTCCTACTGTCCTCCCCCCTCCACTCCCCCCATACCGGCTCACTGAGCCGCTCGCGTCACGGCCCCTCTGCACTCATTAACCTATCCTGTCAGGATCCCGATCGCTTTGGGAAGCAGAAGCTGGCGCTGTGACTCAGGCGAAACATCAGCAGCAGCAGCAGCAGCAGCAGCAGATGCAGCTTCAGAGATGCTGACTGGGAGAACTGACATCACATACAAACAACACTCCACACAAAAACACAAGCTGCAAAAAGCACAGCTGCTCTGACACAAGTAAAAATTCTCACTCTCCCTCCCCTTGGCCAGCCTTTCCTCCTTTCTTTCTTTCCTTCTTTCGGCAGCCAGAATCAATCAGCAGAAGTCCGGTGACTCTCCCCGCCGGTGTTTCTCTCCCTGATGCAGCATGGAGCGCCTCTCTTCTTTTGACTCTACCTGCTCTGCAGACGCCGTCCCCCTCGGCGCGAGGGATCCCAAACGCCGGCAAGCAGCCGCCTCTTGCCCCCGGAGCAACTAAACTGCCTCCAACCGTCCTGATCACAATGCAGTGACTACAGCTACGCAGGTATTATTGGCAGAGATCTGTAGTGGCACTCCTTGGCCTCTGGAGGGAGCCAGGTGAGAGGAGGAACAGACGGCTGGAGTAAGAGGAGCAGAGACTGGAAAAAGAGATGAAGTCACTTCAGCCAGCTGGACTTATTAATGCGCGTCCTCTGAATGATTGTTAATGCAGGGGCTCTTTAATCAGGGCATCCTTCCAGTGCGAGCTGATACATTAGGAGTTAAACTCTGTTTCAGGACTTGGAGCATAAATATGACGGCTGAGATGACATTTAGCTGTTTAATACCGTTTGAACGAGGACGAGTCTTCTGCGGCCGAGCTGGCTCGAAAACGTCCGCTTGGCAACGGGGGTTGCTCCCACATGGCCACTAAATGTAATTAAAGACAACATGGAGCTGCATTAACCAAATGAGCAACGAGCCAAGTGAATCAATAGGACCGCAATGTGATGGAGCTTCCTCTGCAAAGTCTTCCACTCTGCAAAAGCGGAACTAATTGAAGGATGGGAAGAGCCGGCCCGGATCCGATGGCTCTGTCGCTGTCGGCGCAGTTCGTGGAGGGCGGGGGTGAGAGGGGGGTGGGGGGGGATGAACAAGGTAGCCGCAGGAGTTCATCTGACACATGGAATCCATCTGTGACAGTTTTGAGTGTGTGTGGATTTCAGCTGCAGATTTGGCAGGGTAATATATTTACACTATATGGCTCCGAAAGTGATGAAAAGAAATTTGCTCCTGACATGTTTCCACAAATCAAAACTCTCCGATGATCAAAGCTTGGGTTTTCGGAGCAAAGGGTTCCGAAGGGGGATCCTCAGAGGTTCCCAAGTCCTCCGGTTCGTTTCGGGGCTCCCCCATGACGCCGGCCCCCGTGGGACATGTCAAGAAACCGTCAATAGGAAGGTATCTATGCAACCTCTTTACCAGTTCCCCGAACTGCCTGCTTCAAGACAATCTTTAGATGACAGAGTAGCAACTCTTTCATGATAGAGCTTCTTTTTCCATCTCTAAAGTTGATTTTAGTCCGCTCTTGGACGAAGCTCTTGAAAGCAGCTTGTGTCCATGATTTGGGGCGTAATGGATATATGAGGGTAAGTCTTGATTCTTGAAAATCCGACGTCATTTTTAATAGTCGTTCATTCTACCAATTTCCCCCCACATGGTCATGAGACCAGGTGGAAATTTGCGGGAAACGCTTGAGTTAATCAAAAGAAAGGATGCAAATGAAATGATTTGGAGGGGGGGGGGGGTTCCTAAGTGACATGACCACATCGTATTTGTTTAAAACACAAACATGTCTGATTCCAGTCTTAACATTCTCCAGAGCTATCTAAGTACACTGAAATCCAAAGGTCACATATGGCATAAGCAGAGAGATGTTCTTTGTTGTTGGGCCAGCTGTCAATCACAGCCCATCCTGGAGAGTTCGCTAAACACATCTGGGCCTGAAGGAATGAAACACTCATATTAATAAGACCAATAGAATCATTTCATGCAATTTTGAGACATTGCTGACTAAATTAAAGTGAAGACAAAAACCTTTCAAGTCAGCAAAGAGTGGGCACGGTCGCTTCTATATGAACAGAATCAAAGACGCAGCCCCAGAAAACATGAAATGACTGAGCTGAGACGGATGCAACATTTCCTCAGGCCCTACTGAATGTCAGCGAACCTTTTGCGAGGAAAAGCGATTTGCCATGCACGTCTGTTTTGAGATCCTGCTGCATATTTAAGCAAAAGCCTTCACTTAAGCCACTTATACGTTCATTGCGCTTGCACAACGCCAGAATTTGGACAGCCATTGTGTTTCGCTGCAACCACGAGAGCAGCTGATGCTGAAAGCAAAGGCAAATCCGTCCTGTTCTGTCTCAGGGCTGCCGCCGACCAAACGACTACAGTCAAAAGATAACGCAGGGTGGCGGACGTGCTGCTAAAAGCCGATGCGTTGATGCCAAGATGCTCTGTCAACTAAAGGACATAACTTCCTGGCTGTGAGAAGTTTAAGCACACGGTCTGTGTTGGATGTGTTTTCATCGCGTCTCTCAGCTCTGATCTTCTGCGGCGCAGTAGTAGGAACAGAAGGCCAAAGAGCGCAGAGGTGGAGAAAAGCTGGTTACAAAAAAAGAATTCAACCGAGAGGACGTAAACAGCTTGAAGACAGACGAGCACAAACGCGATTCAGAAACAGGCAGCAGAAAAGCAGAGCCGGAATATTGATAGGGAATCTGTCAGTGAGTAATATGGACAGATCCCAAGCATTTTCCCAGACAGCTCATTTCTAGCCGTTGTACCTACTGGTTTCCATCGTCTCTCGCCAGGAAAATTGCTGTATGACGTCTCATCGTTCTGCTCCACGGTGCCAGCCTGGTCAGAAAGTCAGAACTACTGAAGGACAACGTAAACCAACACAAGTTACGCTTCAAACTGTCTGCTTTTTACCTGGACTACAGAAGTAGTTTTTTTTTAATATCAATTAAAAACAGTTGTTTTTGTAACTATGCCTCCTGGCAGAGTAGTGTGCAAATCAAGTATTAATAGAGCAAACAACCAAAAGATCAGCTTGTATAGATGATTGCGTGATATGAAACTTATTACTCATGATGCTACCACAGAGCTTTATTTAAAAAAAAAAAAATCTCCAAACACCAGCAGCAGTTTGAGCTACAGTAGCTCTTCTATATAATTGGACCACTTGGGGCGACTATTGCTGCCCTCCGATTCATCACGGCTCCCTTTCCTCTAAGCCCTTTTCGATAACACCCCCACAAGATGTGGACATCGTCTGACCCAGTTGTCTCGTCGTTGCATGTTGACCTTGGTCGACCCTGTTCAAATTCTGCCCCGGTTTTCTGCTTCAGACACGTCGGCACTGAGGGCAGAACGTTCATATCCCACCCACTACTGACAGGTTCCTTAAAGAAGGTGCTCTTGCAGAAAAGAAATAAATCAATCGCAGTGTACATTGCAATAAACACACAATCAATATCGATAGATAAAATGTCCTATAGGATTTTCAATTACTTTCACTGAAATGCAGGAGATGCAGCCAGAGGAAAGGCTTTAGACACGCGACCTCTCAGTGAGCTGATCAAGGTTGGTGGCATTGACAAACACACTCGCTCTCTGGTTGCCTAGCGACAACCTGTTGAGTAACTTGCGCAGCAGCAATTTGAGGTTTTGCCAGTGTGCCTCGTCGGCTCTCGATGACAAAAAGAAAAGTTTGGTTTGACAGGAGAAAAGGAGACAAGTTTGGCAGTTTTTCAGATATTTAAATGAAGAAACAAATCAATTATTTATATCTGCTGATATGAAACCCTTATGACATGTTTTTCAGCCGTAGATAATTGGTGTTGTTTCAGCTATCAGCAGTCATAATGCCTGATCAATGCCGAAGTCGGGGGGAGCGGAGGGGTGATGATAATCTGTTATTGACACAAACAACATGCCGTTTTACCATGGTAACGCAGTGTGTCTGGCTTTGGCCCTGTCATTCAGAAACAGCGACCATAAGCTGCATGTCTGCTTCCTCTCTCTGACTGAGTGCTTCATAAAGCCCTTCATCCTTAAGCAAAAAGAGCAAAAGGAAAGGGCTTATCATCCCCAATCCAATTTGGCTCTGACCGGCAGAGAAGATAGCGTGCAGCCCTGGCCAGCTGTTCTGACCAGGCAGCAGGTATTCCACAGACGTTACACATAAAGGGAAGCATGCAGAGAGGCCGTTGTTAATTACCTGTTCGGCTGCTCGCTCACAAGACGAGCTGCTTGGATCACCAGCCGACCTCACTCTGCCGGTTTACAGCCATAATTGATGGGTTCGTGTCGGATGTTCTTGTTCGGAGGCCCCGACGAGCACGCGGAGGCTTCCGACTGACACCCGTCTATTCCGGGTCGCCGCTGGGGCCCTCTCTTTCAGACCTCTCGGATCTCCTCCCACCCAAGACGCGCGCGGATAAATCACAACAGGCAAACAAGCTCCGTTGTCGTTTTGCGTCTCAGGCTGCGGCGTGTCGGCCTGCGAGTTTAAGCGCGGCCACAGACGCCTGTGAACAGAAAACGACCCGGGCGTCACATCCGTCAAGTGGCCTCCGACTCCGGGAGGCTCGGAGTCCGGCTCTGGACGGATTCCGGCAAAAAAAAAAACAACCTAAATCATCCGGGCATGATGCTCGCCTGCGTGACTCACTGCTGGTCTGCTCAGATTAGTCACACTTCCTTACAACATCTGACTGGATTACTGTCCATTAGATCAAGATGACTAAGATTAAAAGAGCTGGGTTGAAAACGCCAAAAGAGATTCAATGGGATCTAACCAAGAAGAGGTTTGATCTGTGAAAAGTCTTGTATTGGTTTTGAATGAAGGCAGTAAAAAGCGGTTTCTCCACGCGTGGTATCAGGGCTGCACAGACGGATTGCCTGAACGGCCGTAGGAGCAACTCTTTGCCCACCGTGCCATAAGAAGCGCTCCGACTGCTAAAATCTGAGCCAGGCTCAGGTCAGTCGCCCTGAACATTACGAATTCTCTTCGGTATGGCGCCCATTTTACTAGTCCATTTGTATGCAGCACATAACACGTGTCTATTTGGTTTCTGTCCTGACAGCCATCTGTTTGTTAAGAAACTAATGACTGTAGATCACAGGATTAATGGCTTTGTGATTGGGGGACGGTCAGGCTGCCAGGAGCAGCGGCCTGTTTTTATTAACTGGCCTTTCGGAGGACGTGGCCGAGGCACAGCCGCTCCGCCTGGACGGCTAGTATAAAACCACTCTGACTGCAAAACAAATGAGTGTTTGATGGACTGAGAATATGAGCAAACGGCAACAAAATGTGTCTGCTGACCTGTTTGATGTTGGGTAAAAACCTGAAGTTTTAAACACGGCACATAGAAATTGAGGAAATAAAGTTTTTTGGGGTTTTTTTTTTTTTGACTGGGCTCTTCTAATACAAATATTCTCCAATCTAATTCTCTTAAAGCTCTTAACAGTTCATCTGGAAGGTGAAGTCCATCCATCTTCCTTTCAACTCTGACCAATTTCCCAGATTCTCCTGAAGGAAATGACCCGACTGTTTGATTCTACCATTAACATGGAAATCTGCTTACAGGCCACAAAGTCCAGTTCAAGTCTCATTCGGTCAGACCACCTTTTTCCTCTGGCTTGCTGTTTATTTATGTAGTGACAAGGTTTTCTTCTCTTCAGCGAAGTAGAACAAATATTTTTTTCTGATGTTTTTTTGTGATCAAAACGTATTCAACTTTTAAATGGTAAAGAAAAAAAGGTTTCGATAAACTATATGTATTCCTCTTCAGGAGAACAGCCAAGCCTATAAAATATCACTTCTGCCACCACTGCACACTTCACAGTTTCCTCCAGCAGAGGGCTCCAAAACACCAACCGACACCCAGAAGGCGAGTCGACACATTCCGTCCTCTGTGGTGGTGCTGGATGCTGAAAAGCAGCTGAGGGTCGCACGACTGAACTTAATGAGTCACTCAAGAATCATCTGTGAATTATGGCTTGAGAGCGAAAACCAGAACTGCCCGCCACTTTAAAAGCCTACTGGCTTTGGCTCTTTGGTTAGTAATGAGGCATATTTCCCAGAGTTCACAGCAGCCAGAGTATATAAACCAGATTTCCCATCCTGAAGTTAAAGGGAACATATCAATGAAATCCAAATGAATATCTAGGGTGTGCAGTTATAGCATGTCAAATAAAGGTTTTTACAGCATCAATCCTGGAGGATGCTGCCACACTCGGATATCAGATTAGATATAATATCTATTTTAAGTACTAGTACTAGTCAGATGGAGTAAATAGTACGGCGCCGAATCAAACAGAGCTGCTGTACCTGAACTAATTTAACATCACTATCAGTTTAGCCTCTGGGGGCTATGATTCAGTTTGCGACATATAATGAACAGGTTGTGGCCAATGAGGCGAGCACGGAATTTAAATTGCCATACAGCGCAGTCAATCCATTTTTAACCGTCTTCATCACGTCTTGCTAAGTAAGTGGATCAACGGTTTCCTGGAGCTTTGTTTTCTCTCATGCCCCGGTGAGTTACGACTGGCATGTGAGCACTGACAGCGGAACACAGGGAGAGGTCTGTCGTGGCAGCGCCGAACCCAACATGTGGCATTTATTTCTAGCGAGTTAGGAAATGAGGAAAAGCGTATAATTAAATTTAAGGGTGACACCACAGTAGTTGGACTCATTCGGAGGAATGATGACTCAGTGCTAAAGGAGGAAGTCAAACAGCTAGAGGGCCTCTGCAGAGACAACAACATGGTGCGCAACAGGGAAAAAGACGAAGGGTATCATTATTGACTTTACACCCCTCAGCATCAGAAACTATGTCGAATATCTTAGTTGCAATACAGCCGACAGGAAGGTCCTGCAGAGAACAGAAATGATCAAAAAGGTCATTGAAGCGTCCCTGCTCTGCTTTTGTAGCTGCTGCAGGAACAGGGGTATAAACGTTGTTAGAGATTCTTCACATCTTCTCAAAGAATATCTTGACCTGCTGCCATCAAACAGCGTTTCAGCACCAAATTCAGAACCGTCAATCTGCGACACAGATTTCTGACACAAACACTCCAGTCTATTTGCACTTGCTGCATTCGTTGAGAGCTATTTGGTATACAATGAAATCTGACAAACTGATTTGTCAGATTTGGATCATTTAAATGGTTGGCTGGTAAATTTTAGCAGTGGGTTGACTGAAAGATTGGTTGGGTTGGTTGGTTAACTGGTTTGAATGTTGTCTGATTAGTTGGTTGATCAAAGGGTCGATTTGAAGAATTAACTGACCTAAATCGTTGGTTGATTGGTTTGTTGACTGGTTGACTTATAGACGTGGTTTAGTTGCATGTTTTGTTTGACTGATACATAGCATAATATGTTATCAAATGATAGATGTCCTGTACGTCTATAGTGCTCTATCTTGTCCAAGTGCTTCATCCTACATGCATGAAAGAACACTAAGTATTTTCTTGAGCAACTAAATTTTCAATTACAGTCGTACTGCAGATTAGGATAAGTAGCTCTACAATATGGTTAGGAAAGATTAATTCACATCCATATGTAGAGCAGTTTGAGAAAATCTTAATTCCACGTTTGGACTTAACTACGAGTTTCTGTCCAGGTGAAATCTGATTGGGTTAACAGGTGTTGGTGCAACATCAGATAAACTGGGGTGAGATTCTGATTCTGGGTTGAGAAAAAGAACAGCCTGATGGAAAAGGACCTGCAGGTGAGGGGGAAAAAAAAAAAAAGAAAAAAAAGATGTTGGTCATTAATTCACTTAATGTGGTAACCGAGTCATTAATCCCTCGGTGTGGTCAGCGTGGCTCCACCGCTTCAAGCCGAACCTGAGCAATCCATGTTCAGCGACATCAGTCATCAACCACTGAGCATTACAGCAAGAGAATTTACACATAATGACTCTCTAATGGAGTCATTAGAAGAATCATTCATTTGATACTTCACACTGTCCTGTGTGTGGCGTTGTCCAGGAGGTAATTGTGGAGTTTATGTTGGAGATTCAATCCTCTCTAGTGGGTTTCAGAGGATGCTACCTCAGCTCTCTCCTCTCTATGCGGATGATTATGGGTTGAACTTACCCCACTAACTGCAGGCTCTCATTCTTCACGGACTTACGGACATATATCAGAGCTTTTGGCTTCCAGCTATTTTAGCACTTTTGACAGCTGCAGATTGCACATAGTCACAGAGTAAATATGCGGGGCAAATCATAGATGTGGCCAGCTTGGCCAGTTGTATTCACCGGCTCCGAAATTTACCGTAAGGGAAGTGTTGATGTGTAAAACATCTGGGGCCAGCGCTCCATGACTGTGCCCTGAATCACAGGTGACTGCTGCTGAGTCACTGAGTAGTTTTCAGTCATCCCTGCTGGAAGGAGCTTCGTCTTTCACCGAGTTCAAGGGTTGTTATTCCTGCTGAGTGTTTCATCACCGCCTTTTGTTTTGCTCCACTTTTTACGTCTTTATGCACTTATTAGGGTTTTTTTTTTTTTATTAGGGGTTTACATAAAACACAACCACCATCCTGTGAACCTGAAGAGACTTTCAATTAAAACACTACGCAATAATCTCTTTTCCAGCAAGTAAGTTATTCCGATTAGACTAAAGCAGAGCCTGTGGTTGCATTTGTAAGAATGTTTATTAGACAATAAGGTTGAATCGGTGTTCATGAACCACGCTGCAGAACTTCCCCCAGCTCCTTTCTTTATTCAGCTGCTTCATCCAGGCTCTGCGCTCTGTCAGGATTTCCTCCTTTTAATGTTTCTCAAAGAAACAACCTCCGATGCCGCGTCTGCCAAGAGGGAAATAGCCCTTTTCTTGACAGACACATGGAGACTGGACAAAGCCAGAGAACACACTTCCACCGGCGCTGAACTTAGGATTTCCTATCCGGTTTTGCTGACAAGTTTTATCCATTAATAGCTGGTGGTACAAAGCAAGAGAAGAGAGGTTCCATCCTTCGTGGCTTTCAGACACTCTTCCAACTTTCCCAGCCATCCCAAACAGCTAGGAAAACACAGTCCAGACAAGGGAAGACTGAGTATTTTTGTATTTCTCACTTCATAAGAACTACTTTCCTACGAATTACTACGTTGTGACGGCCACCGACTCCGTATGAAGAAGAAATGCTCTTTCTACATGTCTTTTTTGTCTTCTTGGTTTTGTTTATTTCCCTTGTGAATGCAGTGCAAACAGAAGAGGGTTTATCAACTGGACTAGAAAACTACCCATTTCTGCAAAAATTCATTGACTGCTTGGCTTTTCCAGGTCTATTTGTTTGGAAATCGGCCATTAACTTTTAGTCACAATCCGTAGAGAAATCTATGCGTAAAGAAACACAATTTATTTTAGCAATGTGTCCAATTAGTCAGTTTGTCACTGCTGAGGATTTCTTAGCTTTTCTGCTACGTCACGTGGTAATCGGGACAACAACTAACTTTAATGTCAATGTCACTTTAAAGAATACAATTTGAGCTTTTCAGAAACCAAAAACTATTCTTCTATAAATGAATCTGGAAGGCCAACACCCACTGGACCAAAAGCAACCCATTGAGAACTTTGAGTTAAAAACTGTCTCAGACTTCCTCGTTCACCAGGTTTTCGCTCTTTGCACCTCGCACAAAGAGCTTTAGCGGCGATATGATGCAGCCTTTCCCGCGGGACGCTCGGGCTCGCTAGTCACGGCGAAGCCGAGGCAAGCCCGGCCACTTTGTTCCCATGCAACTTCAAGTGCAACCAGCTGAGCGTGTGAGATTTGGCTTCATACCCTGGAAGAAAAAAGAGCTGTGTGAACAGAGACTTGTCAAGATCAGTGAAGGGACGGAGGCGTGTTTGATCTCTCCCCCATGTCGCGGCCCTTTCCTGTCAGTAGGCGAATTTATTTGAGATGATGTGTTGAAAGGTGCGAGGAAGGGATCATTTCTGAAGATCATATCTTGCTTGAAAACTTTCATCAAAGCGCAAAAAAAAGCTGCTTTTAATGCGAGCGTTAACAGCACCCGTCGCTCCCCCCCTCGCCCCCCGTCGCCGCGGTCCTGTTTAAGCGAGGCGCCTGTTAGCGTCTCTTTTCGTTCAAGATTTTCCAACAGGGAGAAGAAGAGATCTGCAGACCTAGAGGCAAGAGACTCTGTGATCAAGTTACGCCAACCCAGCGCCTGACAACATTATTAATGTCCCGGTCTTAACAGATTCAGAGTGACAGTGGTTGCAGTTCACTAACGGGGTTAAAGGCAGGGACAACAGGCCTCTAAAGCCCACGAGGGTGATGGACAGCTCCGCCGTTGACCTTGCCGCCTTTCAGGAGCAGGGAGAGATGATGGGTGGAGTGTGGCGAGAATCTAAAAAAGAAGTGGACGAGAAGGAAAACGGGTGGGGGGGGGGCTTTCTGCTTTCTCAGGATTGAGATTGATGGAGGGAGAAGTGTCTGGGACGAGACAGCGAGCGTTTTTCCAGTCTGTTTGTCCTGTGTCTAGACCCGGAGTCACTGGGACAGGACTAATAAAATGGCTGGATATTACGGCATAGCGACTGGGTCACGCTGAGTTGAAACGCTCGCTGATGGGAGGCTGCACTGTGGAGCAGCTGAGGACACTGAACGCCACTAATAACCGGAATGAAACCTTTTACAGCCACGATTGCAAGCCATTGATAACACTGGTATCAATGGTATAAATTGTGAGACGGAAAATGCATTTTTAATGGTAAGAGGCGGTGCAATTCTGTACGGCGAGGTGTTCCACATAAAGTGAAATCAGAATCAACGTCTTGCTTTCTGAGGCGAACAGCAGGAGCAAACATTTTTCTTTCGCCTCTATCATAAACTCAGGCTGCACAGGAAAGAAGCCACATTAGTTTCCTGAACTCTTTCTAATGGATAAACATAAATTAAACATCAAACGTGCAGCTGGTGAAAGTATACTGTAAAAGTGTTTTGATGAAGCCTGTGCATTCTGATGGCTGATTTATGTGCAGTATTTTTGGCCTATTTTTTTTTATTTTTTATAAGCCAGATCAAAAGGGAGAACCCAGCTGTAGTTTTCTGCCCCGGGTAAAGAGCGTGGCTTCGGTTTCTTTCTAGAGACGGCAGAATTAAATCCCCCATTGGCTGAGTAAACAAAAAACTCAAAAGATTTGGAAGAACAAACTTCTTTTTTTTTTTTGTTTTGTTTTGTTTTTTTTGCTTCAGATAAAATACCTGCTTTCAGTGGAAAAGCACTGTCATCAAGGTTTGGAAAGGAAAACATGTGTAATGCTGCCCCAGGACTCCCCTGGGGGAGGCCGACTCTGACGTCAGCACAGCTGGATGCAGCTCCTGCACTCGACACAGATTGATTTGTTGCCCCTCTATTTAGCTGGCAGAAGAGAATTCTGACCAGACATGTTCTAAAATAATAATAATAATGAAAATAATAATAATAATAAGGAAAATCTCATTTCGGGGTCTAAGCACGGAGTGTGAAGGACGAATATCTGCGCTGTTGGAACCAGAGTGTTTCCATGAATGCAAAAAAGTCTGGTTTTAACAAATGAGATGTCCTCGATTATAAGAAAGAAAAAAGAAAAAACTTCTGGTATTTAAGCATCAGCGTGCATTGTAAATCTCCTGATAAACAAATCAACGGAGGATAAAAAAAAAAAAGAAAAAAAAAATCCATTTCCATTCCAGGAAAGTGATGAAAGCCTTTAAAGTCATGCAAATGAAGTCAGCACTTCTAACAGAGATTTAATCATCTTCTGTTAACACAGCTGTAGTTCTGAAACAACACATCTCAAACAGAAACCACAAAGATGAAATGAAAAAGCAACAAGGACATGGAGGATCATAAGGGGAGTATACCAGACTCTCATTCTGTCCGTGTTATTAGTTTTGTGAGGTTAACGATGCTATTGATTATTGGCACAAGCCGAGGGTGTAACTTTGTGTTGCAGGTTGGTGGGGACAAAGATGAGCGGAGGGATAGCGTGATGATGCACCCACAGTTACTGGAAGGCCTTTTCTTTTCTAGTGCTAAGAATGATGGCAAAATATGTGAATGCCATACAGTCTTATTCAATAAATTAGGATATACGTCCTGATCAGGCTTGTCAGATTAATAGCACCTTTCGAAAATAATCTTTTAACAGGTATTAAACATACTACGAAATATAAACATGTTAAAAACATCTAATTCATCTATATAATGTCTTCCACTTGGTGATTGAGCTGCTGACAAAGGAACTTTTCGGTCATTTTCTAATTTATGGAATCAGCCTGTATTTGCTGAATGATTACTTACAATCCAGTAATATCTTCGGTGACGAATTATCACACAGTTGCCTTTTATTGTCTGATTTGATCAAGTCCTAAAAAACATCAACAGCATGAGATTCTGCAGCAATCAAAACGCTACGAAACCAAATTAATCCTTGTCAGTGCAAACTTTGTATTTTTCAATTATGTGATTCTGAAAAAAAATAATAAAAAAAATACTGAATGAAACATCTGTTCTCCAATCAGTGCATTTGCAGATTTGTAAAAACATGTCCATCACTAGAATTCCATTAGTAAATTTAGCAGCAGGAGTCCATGGCAATGTTGTAACATCCATAAAATTCAGCCTAATTTTGGTGAAAGCTGGTGAGTTTTCAAGCACGCACACATTACATATGATTACCTTAAACACGTGTAGTCTGCAAAAACATGTAAAAACGAGACGCAGCGTACGTTTTGCTTCACTGTGGTGCAGTGCTGCGAGCTCAGCACCGAAGACACCACCTACTTTATCAATTAGGATCTCATTGTGGCCCACACAAGTGCAGCTGAGGAAATGAACATGCACAGTGGCTGGAGGGCAGTGTGCAGCAGAGGAAGCAATGAACCCTCTATCCCGAGCTCTTATCTCCAGCCAGCGGTGAGGAGAGAACACGAGGAGAGCTGAGCTGCCTGAAGAGAATAACAATCAGATGATGCAGCCTCGTCTGCAGTGCAACGGAGAAAGAATAATGTCGGAACATCCATTGAAAGCCTGTTCTCAAGTGATAATTTGTCTCGTGAAGTAGACCACAGCTGGAGTGTTGTGTTGAGGGGTGCTTCGGTAGCAAGAAAATCAATTTTTTTCAAGTTCATTATAGAGTAAAGCGATGAATGAGAGAGAGTGTTTGACATCATTATGTCCACTGTGAAGAGAAGATGCTGGTTGGTGCCGTGGAAGGTTACGTTAAGTAGAGGATTCACCAACCAGATGGGCAGTGGAGGAACGATATCGCTTTTCTCCAGTCAAAGTTTCAGTGGTTTCGCCTGAAACTTGGATAGAAATGATGGTTTTCAGTTCCAAGAACCGGTCTCCGTACTTTGCAGTTCGAGGTCCGCGTTTGCCAACAGGTAGCTTGTTTCACTCTTAGATCTGTGAAGGGTGCCGTTTCCACGACACTATTTTCTGGGTCCTTTCGCTGACGTCGAGGAAGATTACAATCTGTGCCGAAGGAGAGGCTCACATGTGCCATTCGAGGACAAACCAATGTTTTGCATTAGATTTGTTTGAGCTGCCTGTTTTGGTTCGTTTTACGGTTGAGCTGCGACTGAGTCTCAAAGCCTCAGACTGGGAGTAAGGCTGACCTTCTGCCAGCACAATGACGCCAACATTAATCCAACAACAATGGCTCATTGAAGCGGGAACAGAATAATGTGCTTCTTTTACGGCAGTTTCATTCTAGCAAACGCTGCTCTGCACAAGAGTTCATCTCCCCTCACATCGTCGACGAGTACCGGATAATAACCCGTCTCCCGTATCTCCCCCTTCTTCCACTCAGTTCTCTGTCTCCATCAGTTCTATCAGGACTTTATCATTTTCTCCGACCCCTTCAGATTTTCTCCCCCATTCATATTTTGCTTGGACTCTTTTTCTGTTCTCGTTTTACGGCTCCTACTCATCTTTCCACAGGCCAGCCAACCTTTCCCAAGTGTGTCGATCCTGAAGCAACGGATATACCTTAGGATCTAACAGGAGGGAGGAGGAGAAGAGAAGTCTAGCCTAGTCGATGAGACGGATGAAGATGATGAGATAATCAGGTGCTTTCTTTAGATGATATAACATTCTGTCTTTAAGTGTCTTTTTTTCCCCCCCCTCCTGCTTTATTCATTTGAGAATTCAGATATATCTTAACTATTGGCCTTTCTCGATTTCTCCACCTGTTCTCTCGCCAACTTTCTTCCTTTGTAAATTACTTCTGGCTAATGTGAAGGAATAACAAATGACCACGGCTCGGCTTGACCCCATCCGCTGAAACGCCAAACAGTTGAGTGAGAAGCAACAGAGGACGTCCCAGGGTGTGTTTCTGATTTACTTCCTCAGTAAAACGTCGGCCACCCCGGAGGCCGGCAAAGCAACACTTGGAGAAAGAGTCTGAAAATCATTTCACTCGTGGACAAATTCTCAATGAGACCCTGGGCTCCCTCTGATGCAGCTGTGGAATTGACATATAAATATATAGAATAACCTGTGCCGCTTCATAGGCTTTTCAGCGTGAAGGCCGGGGAATCCGAAGGGAGTCAGTCCGCTGGCTCTCTAAATCACCAAGTGGTTCAGGTTTCTTTGAGCGAAAAGCATCTTTCCCACAAGACCCAGATCTCCTCGGTTTGTTTTAAAGGCCAAGACGATACAGACGAGGGGATACAAGGCCTAGATAGCATCAAATGCTTGATATAAAGAGGTCACCCAGCGCAAGGTTGCACCTTTGCCGGTGTGGTTCAGAGGTACAATTAAGTGATAGGACTGATTACGCCTGATGATGATTTGCTGATTTTTTTTTTTTGTTTTATTTTGGTTTTGGTGATTAAAGTCACTTTGCTTTTCTGCAAATGCCTATCTTGTATTCATCAGAGATGCAAGCCTTTGCACAACTGTCCTTGTTCCTTTAACTTTTCCCATTTGGTCACTGCATCTGTGAACATAAGTAATGACGTGCAGTGGTAGTTTTCATGAAATGCAGAATGAATCATGACGGCGGCGTTATCATGACGTGGTACGGGTTCTTTTTAGGAACGATATGGAACCTGATTATTGAGATTTCTAATAGAAATAAAGTGGTGACAAATTTGACAAGTTACCTGTAGTAGATATAAATGAGCAAAATTACCTTTTTTAAAAAGGTCGTGTATCATTTGCAATTTCAAAGAGCTTTTAGTTGGACTGCAGGTAAAAATAGAGACTGTGATAAGTTCTCTAGTGAGCTGTCATTACCTTTTATATTAGGAGGTTTTGGTAACACTTTATTCACTATTTTTAATGACTCTTCTTGTGTTATAAAAGTTCAAAATTTGCAAGATCTTACACAAATACAATATAAGCATGACAATATGCCCAAAAGGCAAGTAAAAATTAACGTTATGGCATATATCTTCCTTTTGTAATTGGAAAAGTTGCGTAGACTGTAAAACTGTAAAAATCCAAAGTAGGAAGTGAGTTGAGCAGCATCCACTGAGGTCCCGCTCTCTGCTGTCGCACCATGACCGAATAGTCACCGTGCCTCATTTTTTTTTGTCAGCAGCTCCTCACCGCTTTAGTCCTTCCCGCAGCTCAATTACGACTCACTCATGCTGAAAACAGCTATCTTTGAGTCATCAGAACATCAAATCATTAAGCTTCAAACCAGCTGGTAGAGCAGAAAATTAGCTGATGCCAATTAGGATCTGATTTCTTTGTATGTCTCTGGAGAAGTCGCCATGCCAGTCGACTCGAATTTATTACTAAATATTTTGATGTTAAATCTTCAGTCTGGGCAGAACTAACCATTGGATATTTCCAATTTTCTTAAGATTTATTGGCAAAAGGATTTGATTGATTCTTCTGTTTTGTTCGTTGGCGAAAGTCTCAAGCCAAATAATCCATTTGCTGTCTCTGCCTCTCGGGCAGTTTTTTTTTTTTTTTTACGGGTGCCGCTGTTTTGTTTACGACTCTGCAAAGGAGAGGGCATTGATTTATTCATCAAGTTAAATATACTTCTATGAAGTGCAAAGTCCATTTTCTTGACGCTTCTCAAATCGTTCGATCTTTTAAGTAAGCGGATCTCTTCAGCCAGGCGTATTCCCAAAGAACTGACATATTCAGCTGAGTGACAGTCAGTGTGTAGGTGGAAACTCTGAGGTCAACTATCCAGAAGTGGAAGAAACCATATGTAACACACACTGCTGACAGTATAAATATCCACGCACCCTAAATAGGTCACCAGGCAGTTTAAAGTATTGTCTTGTAATCCTACTTCTGATTTAGCCATTGCTATGCAGATGAAATAAAGTTGCTATACTGTCGGAATAAATTAACAGGCAAATCCTTTCGAAATTACTTCAAAATTAGAGAGTGTTGGAGAAATAGAAGACAGCCTTCTACCTTTTGATTTAATGCGGGGGCTAGAGAGTAAGTGCTTCATGCGGTTTATGTCAAAATGATGACTTGTTTTCCATTAATTCAGCAATAAATTGTTGAGGGGAACCAAAATCTGTCACACGTTTTCCAAAGTTGTGACACAAACTTATTACAAATTAAACTTTTGCCTTTATAGACGAAGACTCGAGTATCGTCAGCGTAAGTGTGAATTTGCGTCAGTCTTGGTTCAATCTCCGTGTTAGATCGACTTCCATCCATCCCCGGTTATATTCAATCACAACGGCTGGCGTCGAGTGTTTCTCCAGGTTTGTTTTTTTAGACCATAATTATGTTTTGAAACTGATGTACAAAAAGCAACCTAAGCTAGCGGAAAGTTCACCTGGTAGCTTTAACCACATTACACAACTGAGAAACATTAACTTGCTTAATTATTTATTCATCTTAAGTTGATGAATTTTGACTCTTTTATATCTATGTTACCAGCGACAGGAATCTGTTTTTCAACAAGTTATAAGCCGACTGGTTTCTACCACACACTTTGCCTCTGTGTTGTTTTACTTGGTGAGCCATTTTACAGAACAGATACTTTCAAATATTAGCGACAGCGTGTGGTAATTATCACTCACACGGGTGGCAACAGCACTGTCATCACAGTGGGGAAATACAAAAAGTATTGAAATGATGTGGAGAGCTGGTGGAAGCCATGAATTCTAAAATAGGGTTTGTATCTGAGTGGACAGCGGGACGAGTGGAGACCGCAGGGTAAAACCAATATAAGCACATTTCACTTCCAGTGTGAATCCAATCCCACTTCCATCTGAGCAACTGGCCCGACTGGAAATTACAAGAGATCCCCCCCCCACCCCCCTTTTTCTCTGCTGTGCCTGGATGTGTTCATGTGCACCAGACAGCATGTGCTCTTTCTTTGTCCCCAAGATGGATCTTGGAGCAAACTCTGTCGGATTTAATATAATTCACTTCAGCCTCTATCTGCTCAGTCCCACACCCCCCCACTGCCCCATCACTGCTCTGGAAAATCCTCAGGATATTGGGGTAAGATGAGGTTGGTGGTGATGGGGGCAATTCCCCCATGGCTGCGAAATATCACTTTCTCCCCGTGGGGGGTGTGGGGAGGGAGAGGAATTACTGACACACACCACAAAATCCAAGTGGCCAGGGGTCTAAAGTTTCAGGGGGCCTGCATATTGTAAACCCCCTATTTGAGAGGATCATATCGTTTACAAAGCTTTCCTCGGGATAGCAGTTTTTATTGGTGAAAGTGACTCACTGTTTTTGTGTGTGTGTGTGTGTGTGTGTGTGTGTGTGTGTGTGTGTGTGTGTGTGTGTGTGTGTGTGTTTTTTTTTATTATTCGGTCTCCCTGCAAGGAAAGTTGTCTCAGCGTCATTGAGCCTCAAAGCCTTGTGGAACATTGTGGGTTGAGGTGATAATTAGGGGTTTGTTCACTTTTCTAGAAAAAAAGAAGAGGAAAAATCCACTCTGTTTCACTAAAACAGGTTTTCTTCCCCTTTACGTGCCCACCCGAGCAAGCTCTGTCTTTTTTTTTCTTTTTCTAACAATGCCAAGAATATTTCATTTTAAAGGCAGGGGCAGCTTTACTGCATGATGGATGGCATGGAGAGACAGATGGGGTCGAGGCATTGATGAAAAATAAGTTATTTCAGAAAGTTCCCAATGTCTTTATGAAGATTTGCTTTGCGTCACTTTGCTTTATAGTTTGTTAAACCGGCTACGCCACATAATATATAAAAAGGTGATTAAAATACTGTGAAATGATCTTGAATAGAAATAATTGAGTCTATGCCCCCTGCGGCTAAACTTGGTGAATCCTGTCGGAATAAATTTCGAGTGACAGGACACACACCAGGGCTGTTAGGGTTAAGTGCTGTTAATGCTGTTCACAAGATGTTCATTTCTACTCGTATTTGTCAAGAAAAACACGCAACAGTAACATCTGAGATTAGTAGTAAAAGAAAAAGCAATCTCTTTAGTGCAGCAGCTTCTATAAGGTCTTGCTGAATTGGTTACGTTAGAGCCGTGATCTTTGATGTGTTTTATTTAGAGACGCACCGATACGATATCGATATCAGCATCGGCCCTGATATTGAAACAAAATTCTACATCGGGTGTGCGTGACGATGTTTATTTTAAATTTTTTTTACATGTTTGACCCAGGTAGTCAACCTGCTGTTTTTGCCAGTTTTCAGTTTCTATTTTTTCTTTTACATTAGCTGTTATACCGCTGACAGCACCGACTGAAAAAATCCAAGTTACATCGATTTTAACCAACCTTGTGAAGCTTTTTGTGTTCTTTAGCGTGCTGTACTGGTGCAGAGTTTTCAAATAAATTTGGAATTCAGTAGATTAGTGTCTGTTTTTTTAAAAGAAAAAAAAAACATTTTCAGTCCATTCAGCACTGCCTTTCTTTCTGTGTCGGATCGATATCGCCCAATACTAAGCCTGACGGTATGAGAGTCTGAATCGGAGAGAAGTGGATTGGTGCATCCCTACTTTTACGCCTAAATCTCAACAAGATTTAGGCGTAAAGTTTGCCTAGTAAGAAAAATTCTCCATTTACTATGAAGCAGACCAGAATTCTGCCAACATTTTGTGGTTGGTGCATCTCCTCAGTTTTAACAGTTAAAAATGTATCGCCTGAACGCTGACAAACAAATCAACTGTCAGTTTTCTGGGGATTAGACTCTCCGACCGTCATTCTGACACGGTGAAGGTCGGGGTTTGAGGTTAACAGAAAATCTGTCAAGGGAGGTCCGTTGAACTGCCCAGGCATGCAGCCGTTAGGTGTAACCTTTGCCTCGCGCCATTTCTCAAGCAAACTAGAAGGGAAGCATTTCTGGGAATGAACTGGTGCCTCACAGGGCTTCGAAGGAATGCGACAACCAGCATGCTGGAATGTTGCGCAACAGCGAAGCACATCTAAAGATTATATGGTCAATTATTCTGTAAAGCTCCAAAAACCGAGGTAAAAGTAGGAATGTTAAGTCATTGCTATAGGGGCTCGGTAAAGTGTTTAACAGATATAGTCAGCCTGCATCCCCTTGTGTTGGATACAACATCAGACAGAGGGGAAAAAAAAACAAAACTGTGAGAATGGGAGATTTTGATGGATGACTACTACTTTCAGCTGCAGCGATTCTGTTGTTGGATAGAAAGTTTAATCAAACAGCAAAAACAACCTTAAAGAAACTACAATCACATAATAATAAACCATTTTTTTTTCCAGACTAGAAGGTGAAAACGAAAACCCAATTATTTCTCTTTCATACAATAAGGGACTAATCTTGGGCCATTAGTCTGGATGGGAAGTGTTGAGAGCAGCGTCCACCAATGTATTCTTATGACATCATAATTGGGATGAAATCAACAAAAAAGATGGTTCTTTTTTTAACAAAGGGCCATACTGAGAGGAGAATATATGTCATATAGGTTTAGTTGGTCTGCATAGCAGTTTCAATCATTTAAAATGAATTTGGATCCATTGTTTTGTGTTGCTTTGTTCTCCATCAGAGGAGAATTCGGATGTTATTTCACACTTTGACGAAATAACAAAGGCCCAGACCCGCATTTCTCCCAGCAAACCATCAAAAGAACGTTGAATTATAAATTTGGTTGTGTTATACCTTATCTAGGTGATTGGAGCTCTAACCTGCACTGGAACCTGAAGTTTCAGGATGGAGTTTGAAGGTTCTCCCTGTGCCCATTCGCTGGGTTCTGCCAAACTGCAAAATTTCCAATTGGCCCAAATTACTGGGAAATTGCCAATAAATCCAGTTTATAATGAAGCCACACAAACTCATACTTTTGAGTATGAGTGTACATACTTTTATGTATGCGTGCATGTGTGTGTGTGTATGTGTATGTGTATGTGTGTATGTGTGGGTGTGTGTGAGTCTCTGTGTTGCCAATGACTGTTGGAGATAGGAGCAAACTCCCTGTGACCCCAAAAGGATAAGCAGGTAAAAGCATTGCGATGGATTTAGGTAATCGCATCAAAACATTCTTGTTACATTACCTAATCTCGCATACGCATTATTTTTTTTTTTAGAATTCATGTCCTATGAAGGCCTGAAACGATAAATTGTCCCAGAAATTATTACGATAAACGATAATATTGTCGTTTTGAAACTAAGTTTGGGTGATATGGACTTGGAAATCGCATCTTTAGTTTAGGTAACTGCATGACTGTGACTACATGGCACAGCATTGATGGTACCAGAAACACAAATGCTGTCACATTGGAAACAGGCTTCTTCATAAAGAAATGAGATTCATTAATGTTCTTATGGAAGAAACAGTGAGGGAAATAGCAAAAATATTTGAAATGATACTGTCACTTTTGTTTATTTAAAATGAATTGGAATTAACCAATACAACGGAAATATAAAGTTCTGACATTTTTCACGGCAGTTGACAAACGATGCAATAAATGCCCACCCTCATTTCAGACCATTTTCAAGAAATATAATAATTTCACAATAATGCATGTTTACCATCTGAAATCTGGTAAACTTTCCATTTTAAAATCCAAAACCAAAACCAATAAATGCAAAGGAAATAACAACCACACACAAACAAAACACGTAAAGCCATAAGTGTAGAAGTGTCTGAACAAAATATGATTCATCAGGGTGGAAATTCTCGAGCTCATTTTAATCTATCATGCAATCAATTGATAGTTCATTGCGACCGATTTAGTTCCAAATTTAAAAAGGCCCTGAAACATCTCAACTCGCCGAAACCTGCTCTGTTCAACAAATGTGACTTGACAAAAACAGTCCCATCAAACAAAGTGTGCTTTGACAGCTCTAATCTCCTTTTCCTTTTCCTCTTTGCATATTGAACCAAACAGAAACAGGGGTAAGCCTGTTTGTTACACATCATTAACTGCTACATCATGTTACATTACCCCTAATGCGCTGAGACAAATCGCTCCCCCCACCCCCCCACCATGTCACTGACAAACACCCTCTATCTCTTGGCTTTACTCTTAAGCAAAAATCAAACATATGCCTTCGATCCGCTCTCATTAGGATATCAAAGTCTGAACAAAGCCTGTTTATCTCCTCCCAAACAGGCCCAGCTAATTGAATCCAGAGCTTGATAGCAATCTTGTAAGTGTGTCAGTGGATTAGTCGGGCCTATCACCAAAGTAACCCAGGAGGAGAGCTGAAGTTGCTTCCTGGGGTTTTTTGTTGCGTCCAAATGATTCGACGGAACATCCTCACTTGATGTCCGCCTGATAAGATTTCCTTCCTGAGGCGAATGCGTCTTCGCCTGCGATCTCCCATCTCTATCTGTGTCCAACAGGAAATTAGACGAGATGTAAAACATAGCAGCTCACTGACCCCCCGCGAGACCAGTTCACTTTCAGGCTTTCTGTCTCCCTGAGGACCATTTCTGAAAATCCCAATATTTATCTTTTACCTGAACACATTATCTCTGACATGTTTTGAATTTTTCTATTTTTCTCATTTTGTTAAAATGTCCTAAATCACAACATGGGATGAAATTGTAAAGCTTTGAATTTCTTTAGGGCCCAGTTGACCTGTGACCTGGACAAATGGTGATTCTACACTATGAAACAAACGGTGTGGTCAGCTTTAGGGATAGAGACGCCCTGACAAATTGTTGAATGACGTCAGCTTGACAGCCGCTGACCTGTGGACCAGCCAGGTGGAGATCCCAAATTCAACACTTGTGACATTTATAAGTCAGATGAACAATATTTATTGCCACTTATTAGCTAATGTGGTAATAAGTGTTTACCTTACTCTTTACCCGTTCAAGTGAAAACTACCCTATTTTTTGCGAGGCTTTTGGCGGCATCAGTTACAGTGAGGGTTTACTTTTTCTTAGGTATGCAAACAGACTGTAGTTTTAGTGAATCTACCCAAAATAACCATGTGAATAATTGATTTACAATTCGATTCTGAAGACGGTTTGAAATGTCTGCCTCTGTCTTACAACAGCTGCTCGTGCTCTCACTCACACCGTGTGACATCACCTCTACTTCCAGCACAATTACTTTATCTTCTTATTGTAGGACTCCTCAAGAAAAAAATGGAATCGGATGAGAATAGTATTGGTAAATCAAGGCTTCGCCAAGAATTGGAATTTTGACGTTCCAACCGGGCCGCGTCTTTTTTCTTAGAATGGTGTTGTTGATTTTCAATTGCAAGAAAACTTAGTGCAAAGTTTGAATTAAGAAAACTATCAGAGAAATATTGAGCCAGTGCAAATCATTCCAAACTATTTCAACATTCACACTTATTTTGATTCTGGAATATTGCTTGTTCCAATCCTTTTCTGTCTCTCAAAACCATTCCCATTCTCATGAACTTCCCCAGCGTCGACTCTTTCTTCTCCTTGGGGCCTCTCTCTCCTCTTCCTCCTCCTCCTCGTCTTTTGTTTTGTGAGAAATAAGCTTCTGCATGCTCCAAAGTTGCAACACAGGAAGTCCTGCTGGCCAAGGCAATCCCTCCTGGGTTTGATCTAAGTGCTAGCAAGAGCTTAACTGTGAAAGTGCATCCTGGGAATGTGGTTAAGCCTCGAGTTGGAGGCCCAGAAGGGTATTGTGAGATGACGGATGGCAATTTCTAGAAAACGTGGTCAGAAAACTTGTTAAGTCTGTCTTTGATTATTTCCTCGCTTTTTGTATTCATCAGTCTGAGACTAAATATGGAACTTTTCAACTTAAAAACCCACATAACTCTTAAACAAAATCCTATTGCATGGTTAACAGGTGGGAAATTATTAAGTTAATGATGCTTTGCTAGCATTCTGCCAATCAAACCCTGTTGGGTTAGATGTTTCTGCCAAGCTGCTGTGGCGTTAAGTTACCATGGGGGAAAGTTTCTAGCATTAACTAGGATATAATGGAGAATAGAGTGAGCTGGATAGCAGGCTGTAAAATACATGACAATGCGACAGCGCAAAGTGGATTTTAAAAAAAGCTGAGGGAACCTGGAGGAGTTCCAAACAGGTGGTGGTGAGCCACTGTCCTAGCAGCAGCTACTGAAGAAGAAATGTGCGTGTGTGTGTGTGTGTGTGTGTGTGTGTGTGTGTGTGTGTGTGTGTGTGTGTGTGTGTGTGTGGAAAGGAGTGGAAGGTGGCTATTGCTATCTTCCAGAGAAGCGGTCCTGATCTTCTGCTTCCTGAATAACAGGAAGTGATGAAACAGTTTTAGGAGATAATAAAGTTTGGACACAACTTTCCTAAGAGTCTGAATCCAAACATGAGCCAAGATTATCTACACTGATGTGATGCCTGACATGAGGAATTGAAAATAATCTCATTACGAGGTTCTTACCACATTTCACATTTAGCGACTCGTCGACCAAAGGCCACAGACATTTTATGACTTGTCATAGTGAATTAAACAGCAATACGATGCATCAAGAATTTCCATGAAGAGTCACATAAGGAGTGGATGCATACATATATACATGGGCTGGTAGGAGATACTGAGGATGTTAAAATCTTGTGGGAAAAAAACACCATCTTTTCAAGGTATAAACTCTAATATCAAATCAGTACTTAAAAAAGGCTGGTCAGTGGTGTCCTAATTTTTTTCCCATGGCTCTAGATGTGAAAACTAGAGCAGGATTTCCATAACTTTCTTTACATTTTATGGTAGTTTTCTGATGTTTAAAGTCCAGTTTGATTCAAGAAGAAGCTTCTTCCCAAAAAAAAAAAAGACATAAAAGGTGGAGAAAGCATCCGCAGCATTAGCCTCCGTATACATCTGGACATAAAATCCACAGGTCTGAAACTTCAAAGCTGAGAAGAGAAGCTGCGCGGCCGGGCTGGGGCTGCAGAACCCTGACAGGAATGGATGGGCCAGTTATTGTCAGGAGACAGCCGGGGTTCTGAGGAACCGGAGCCGACCGCTGACGGGAGACTTCAGAGAAAGAAGCTCCGAGGTGAAATTTCAACATCGCCAACTTGCAGCAGGAACACACACGTCTTCGTGCACGCTTCCGCCGTCACACACGCTCACATGTGAAAACTGCAAATGTTATGCTCGCCTTTGAGGTTTAACCGGGTTCTTTTGCTGCCAGCAACACTTCGCGCTAACGCCCGACTCCGAGGTGGATTTTTCTTCTGCTTGCACACACAGACAGAAGTGCAATAAATCCAAGTGACATGGTTGTCTTTGTGGAATATCTTATTTCACCTGTTAGCGCCCGGATGCCTTCAAGTGCTCGGTTTGCCCTTGCGGCGTATCTTTTTTTCATCTCTCGCGCACACGAGTGTGTGCAGCCCAGTTACCTGCGACCGCATTCATAAGGCGCGTTGAGGCTGTCTTCTAGGTTCTTATTTGGGGAAAAAGAGCTGTGCTCAGGCAGCCCGTAAACCCAGGTGGCATCATTGTGAGACTTCAAGCAAACACAAGACGTCTCGCCGTCAAGACAGAACAAAAGATGTTCACAATGAAGCTCCAAGGGAGAGGCACTGGTGACAGGCACAATGCACAGGGTGTACCTCCATATATGAATCAGGAGGCAGATGATGCATGCAGGAGCTTCGCCTGAGACTATACTGTTGAAAATGTGGAGGATGAAGCAAAATGTATAGTGCCTTGAAAAAGATGAAAAGATTACCGGAGAGTTCATTGAGACCGTAAAATTCTCAGAGTCTGCAGAACAGAAGAACAGACTTTAACACCGTTCCAAGTAAATCATTTTTGAAACAAGAAGGTTGAACATGGCATCGTGTTTTTATGGCATTCTTCCTTTTGGATTTATCATTTATTCAAAGCAGTATTTTCTTGCTTCAGTAGAGAGTAACTGCATGTAAAATTATAATTTACGATGGGTTTTTTTTTTCAGTCTACAACAGTAAAATGACGTCCATGATTCGTCTCACTTCTTTGCCTCACAGTTTCTGCGACAGCACAAAAAATTGTGCCGAGTAAGAAAAAGCTGGAGAGAAAAAAATAAATAAAAAGAGCACCAAATGAGTAAAGTGCCATCAACTTTCCATTATGTCATCCTTCTCACTTTTCAGTCATGACTCGTTGCCTTTTTCCGGCCGTGTTCAAACACGGGAAATTTGAGACTGAAGCGCAGTAAACAATTTTGTTACTTTTGTGTTGCTTTCGCTTTTATATATATATATATATATATATATATATATATATATATATATATATATATATATATAAATGTCAAACATTCTCATTTTACGTATGTTCTCTGAACTTTGAACTGCTGAACAAACATCATGAGGAGTTACCAACTCAGTTCATATTTCCCCTGAACACAGAATCCACATAGTCAAACATGGTGGTGGAAGAATCATGCTGTGTTCGATCGTTAAATGCAGGGCAATCCTGAAACAAAAGCCTTTAAGAGGCCAGAAAACAATCGATACTGGGGCAAACCCTCCAGAACGAGGACACCTCAAAGACCCAACAAGGGCTTTTATGTGAGCCATCTGTCTTTCTTCTGTTATCCCAGGCAGATATTGACTCGCTAGATCGGGGTCGTCATGACAAGTTATTCCTTTTTGCTTCCTGCTGGGAAGCAAACATGGCATGGCAGTCATCAAAGTAGACCCAGGCTTTTTCATCCATGTGGGAAAAGCAACTGAAGCAAACTCACCCGTTCCCAGACACGCACGCACACACACACACACACACACACACACACACACACACACACACACACACACACACACACACACACACACACACACACACACACTATAAAGTTTAGGTACAGAGTGATACTGAATTGCGCACACAACTACCTTTGTTTTGCCAGCATATCTTTATTGTTCAGTGGAGTTGGGAGCAGATGAAGGCGGCGGGAGTCACGCTCGTTTTCACTGGATGATAAAGCTGCACTTTCAGCTGCAGTGACCTGACAAGTTCTACTGTACAGTTAAGAGACTGTTCAGCACCGGGGCTTGATTTCACAGGAGAAAGCGTTTAAGTGTGCTGCCACCATGTCTGGAATAGGAAGGTATTACTCTCAAACTTGGATGGAATTGTCTGATAAAGAGTCAATCTGGCTCCCATCTAATGCAAATTTTAGATATTTGTTTGTTTGGGGTATTTTTGCATTGCACAGTTAAAGTGCATTTATGGTGACCATCCGAAAAGGCTAAACAAGTTAGCAGCAACATTATAAACTCTTAGCGTCTAAAATAGGGACGTCCTGATCTCAGGCCAAGTAGCGGCTTGGGGCCCAACCTAAGTATTTTAAAAGTTTCCGAGCTGGAGACTTTTTCTAAATCGTTTTTTTGGCTGGTCTCGTAGCAAATCTGTTTGTCCTAACAATCTAAGTGTTTTTCACCCTCGCAATGGCTGCCGTTAAAAAGTCTGTATTAGCTGGTGTGACTTTCAGTCTTTGTAGCTGCATTTTCATTACAAAACTTTGGTGGTGTTATTACAAGTGTAAAAAAAAAAAAAAAAACCCCCCCCAAAAAACACAATTTCACAATTAGGGTGTTTCTGTTAAGTAAGAAACACATTTAAAACCGCACGTGAATAAGCTTGTTCATGCAATAAGTTATTAAAGAACAAGCAGCGCCATGGTCCTCCTTCCACTTCCTGTCATCTTCTTCATCATTTCAGCCAGTAGTAACATCCGGTTGCAGATCACATGACTCGTGTGATGCAAAAAAAGTGTTTCTATTGCAGTTTGTCAAATCGGCACTTTAAAGCTGCAAGGTTTTCAAGAATATAGCATTTATAATTAATTGATAAAGCATGAGCAAGGGACTCAGGACTGGCAAATGCCTCAAACGTTGACGCAGTGATGAGAAATAAAATAATCAGAGGATTCTTCTGCTATCAAAATGAGGTCACAAAAACTCCACAAACGATTGATAACTCTATATTTACGACGACAAATAGCTGGAACAACTGATCTAAAACGATGTCAAATCGATTCATAGTGAAGGAAAACTGAACTCTGAACTTACCCTTTTGCAGTGAAAGCTATCCGCTTCGGAGTTTATTCCTCTCCACATTCCCACTATAAAAACTGACCACTAAAGCAATTATGACTGTGGCTGAATTAACTCCACTGCTCTGCAGAGCTGTGGTCTACATTTCTTTACTGTTTAATGAGAGTTTTAAACAGCTCCAGGCGCTCCATGACAAATAAACAACTACCCGGCAAAGGTCACTTTCTTTGACCCCGTTATTTCAGATTCATCATATTTAGTAGAGAACTAGTGCTTAGATTAGTTAGATCGGTCTAACTAAGTGGTTGCTGGGGTTTCAATCTGGAGTCAACTTTACAAGCAATGGTACTGGCTAACAAAAATATAACCTCTCCTTCCTTAATTTTCTGATCTGAACAAAATCCAAATCTGGTTACGAACTGGTGAAGCTGAAAACGTTCTCCCCTTTGCCTCCCACCGTGTCTCAAAGTGGGAGGCAACAAGATCTGGGGCAGATGCTTCTCCATTAACTGAAGAATGCTAAGGATGAGGGAGCAGCGGCAGGCAGTCAGTGTTGTGGAAAACCAGTGAGATAAGCATTGTTTATAGGGGGCAGAACGCATGGGCCCCCAGGCGCTCAGCAGCTGACCGTGTAAACAGTCCCCCATCAGCTGACCCTCAGCGGCCACCTCTGAGGGCGTTGTTTTTTTTTTTTTACTTGGAATATTTTGAGTCTCAAGATGTTTGTAGAAACCCACAGTTCTGTTTGTACATCGAAGGCAAGATATAACTTGAGTAAACATGATTGGCTTCCTCATAATTTTCCAAAACAGACAGGATGACAGGGTCACTCAGTGTTGACTCATGACAGTCTGGTAAGATTTTGTTGTTGGTTGTGATCAAGGCACCTTTCACGCGGAGCCGTAAAATCTTTGTGGCGATCCAGCCTATCCTGTACATGATTCCACCGGCAGTTTTCCAGGCGGTGTTCTTCTCAGTAACACCCCCTGAGGAGGTGTGAAGTGCTCCGCAGAGGTGAAAGTGAACATTTGCAGGATGCATGGCTGCTGAGTTTGTACTATAAATGCACGGGGCAGATAACTTTCAGGAATATGCATGTGCTACATTTAGAGACAGGTAATGGTTTTTGAAATGCTAGTGGGGTGCAAGCTTAGGGTCAAAAGTGTTCAAGTGTTTGGATGACATGGTGAGATCACAGTGACACATAGTGGTTTTTGCATGACATAACGGTGTCTTTGCAGTTTTGTCTAAATGTGGAACTTCTTGCCAAACAACTTAAAAAAAGTATCCAGCGGTTTCTAGAAAATGTAGAGACACGGCCTAGAGAAGGAAGTATATTTATTTCAGTAATTCAGGTCAATGGCTTCAATAATTCCCCCAGGATTTTGTGATTGTTTTCAACATTTCACTGGAATTACTGAAGTAAATGAACTTTTCGGTTTAATTCTACATTACTTTTAATCAGAGTAATTTCCACGAATAACAATGTTAAAAGCAGATCGGTCTTTTGGATTATGTGCCTTTCTTTCTTTACTTTTCTTTTTTTTTTTCATTACGAGGAGCGGTTCTGCTGGAGCAGTGAATCTTATCACAGCCTGCATTGATACCAGGAAAATTTGCAGTCGGGGCTTCCATGCATATTTTCCAGTGAGGTATTACTGGGATGCCTGTGCAGGCTTGAATGCAAGGAGTGCATAATTCCTTATGTCACCAAGCATCAATAAATATGTTCAAATATTTACACAGATCGCCCTAATTACAGCCCTCCTGACCTCTCGATGTTACGCCGCTCCAAGGCCGACCACTTCGGCCGCGTGTTGAAACAACCACAAATGTAATTCCTCAAGTAAAGACTCCCAGGTTTTTCCACCGCCTGTATTCTGCTGGTACCACTGGACGCGGATGGCAGCGCATTAGAGCTCAGCGCCTACTTCCAACGCAAACATATTTGCACCCAGTGCGGCTAATTCTCCAACCCAAACCGTTAGGTGAAGTGTTTAATGCTGCAGACAGACGGAGAGCAGCCACTAAAGAAGCCAGATCCCGTCTCAGCTCGGTTGCATGGGCTTGGCAGCTTTAAGGACAGTGGTGGAAAATGTGCCCAAAATCGCCTTATAATATTCCCCCAACCTCTTAATGCACAGAGTCTGTGCTGACAAAGTGACACCCTAGAAAGGATAAAGTGTCTCACTCTACTGTTTGGTTTATTATACTGACAAGAACTGCTGATGGACAGTAAAATTAAAAAAAAATACTTACACAGAAAGCAGCAGCTGTTCCTTAAGGAAAATGCCTGAACAGTTGCTTCTTACTGTACTATAATGAGAGTTATTGTGAGATTCTCTATCTTAAAGCAGGGTTAAGTTATAAAACAGTATCCTGAGCTATGCAATAACCCAAAAAGTCAATGTTAACTCTGGAGGAGCTGCAGAAATCAACAGAATTACCACCGGTTACGCACACTAGGGCCAAAACGAGTCCAATTTAAACTTTGCAGCAAAGCATGTGAAAAACAGCAGACGTTTTGTGGCCACAGATACAATGGATTGATTTAGTTCAATCAATGGAATGGCCTAGTCCAAGTCCAGAACTAAAACCATTTCAGGAATCTATGTCAAGGGGAAATAAAGAAGGAAAAATGGTAAATACTGACACACTCCATCGAATCTAAATGGTCTTTTGGTATTTAAAAAAAAAACAAAAAAAAAACAACCTTACGATGTGTGACGCTGGTAGAGTCATATCCTGAGTACCTTGCAGATGTAATTGCAGTTTTACAAGCTACTGACTGAAAAATGCAGAGAAATTTTGTTTTAAAACTATGTTCATAATTAGGCACTACATTGTTTTGGTCTAATATCTAAAAAGTCCAGGACATTGATGTTTGTGATGTGACATAAAATACGAAAGATTTCATGGGGTATTAATACTTTTGCAAGGCAATGCATGAGCTAAAACTTATACAACACAGTCAAAGTCAACTTGAGTTGTTCTTTTTTATACTCCTATCAAAAGCAGAGTGCCAAAAATAGCAAGACTCAACACCTGGAGCTGGTAACACACACACACACACACACACACACACACACACACACACACACACACACACACACACACACACACACACACACACACACATGAAACGTTAAGCGCAGAAGTGTCAGAAGCAGATTTCACACAGACTTTAACAGAAAAATCTAAATCATATCTTATGGTATTTGCGAGTTCTGCTTGCTTTCCTCAACGTTTGATTGCATAATCTGGATTTATTAGAAAAGCACACACGTTTCGAAGCGTTTGGCCGTGGAATCTGTTATCAAGATGGTGTTGAGCGGAGTGAGTTGTAAAAACGTCTGCAAGCTGCCGCGCCAAGGCCCGAGGAGTCCTCCCAAAAACCTCCTGAATTGTGCTGATTTAAAGAGTAAACAACTCTGCGATTAAAAGAGTTACAGTCCGGGCTTCTCGCGCCAAGTGCTACTCTTAGGCGCAGACCTGGGAAAATAAGGCTGCTCTCGCATAATGCTGCACGCTTTCGCTTTTGCCTTCAGGAACAGAAAAGCCACCGAAGGTATATTTACCTGCGCAAATGCAAACAGAATTTTCACACAGATGCAAACGCACATGATGCATGTTGTATATATGTTGGGTAATTGGTTAAAAATATCTGACAACCCACAGGGCTTACCATCCAAGAAGCCTTTCAGACAAATATTTATGCTTTTGCATAAAGAGGCCTTAATGATTCACATAAATATGCGAGGCAATTTCACCAGTGCAACATAACACACCCAAGATCACCTCAAAACTATGAATTCAGATGCGGTTAGGTCTGACTGCAAGACTATCAAGTTTCACTTTTTCAACTTGAGCATGGACAGGTCAAGAGATTTCAAGATACCTTTATTTTGAAGAGCGGAGGCAGACGTCCTGCGATAAATCAAGGTGAATGTTTGATTATAGTCAGGTTAAAGTTGAGCTGACAAAGTTTGTCTTTTTTCTTTTTTCATTTTCTTCGTCTAATATTCAAATTGTGTCGTGATATTGTGGCGTTGACAATGTCCGAAAGTCGTGTGCCATGAATCCAACCGGTCTAAATGAAAAAAGTGATCAAATACTCTGCGAGGTTTAGGCCAGAATTGCGTCACTGGCAACAGAAAGTGTTTGGTTTCTCAGCAGATTGATAGGAGACGTTAATCCTCATGTCAGTTCTGTAAATCACAGACTAGCGATTTCAATCAAAAGGCTCCATTTCTTCCCCTACTGCGTCTGAGGCTTGTATATGTGATTAGGTTCATAAAAACCCTCATCTACATAAGACTGGGCGCCCAATCAGACTCCTGTTATATTTTCAGACCTCCAGCCCACATCCACTTCCTCTCCTGCTTCAATTCTCTTCCATAACGTGTGGCCTGGAGCCAGCTGGAAAGTACGAGGTAATATTCATTTTGTTTAAATCGCCGCACACTGCAGGTTCTTGCCGTATCAGCAACCGTTCGTTCTGTTTCCGCAGTCGCACTCATTTCCTCTCAACCGTCAGAGATTTTCTTTTGAGAGCTCGGGATCACTGAGCGTCTCCACGTTCTCAAAACCACAGCGCTGAAAAAAAAGATGGTTTCACACTTATATGAGGCATTGACATCTGTCGTCGGTCCAGGAATCCTTATTTCTCGAGGTTTATCTCCTTTCTAGGAAAAGCTCACGGTCCACACATCTGACCAAAGACCTTATTTCAAGGCCTCAGTGTCATTTGTTTATCTGTCACAATCTGGTGTTGTAGGATCTTCATTTCTTGTTAAGTACCTTATACTAGTCTCTTCTTTTGTTTTTTGTCTCTTTTTTTTTTTAACGATCTTTGAGGTCCTCATACAATACATAAGATCCTTATATATATATATATATATATATATATATATATATATATATATATATATATATATATATCACAGCATGTATAGAAGGCTATGTAGTACATTTTCAAGAGGAACTACAAGGTACTGGAATTACTTTTAAAAACTAAAATGGTCAAATCTGAGGCTATTTCTACATCACCAGGTCAGTCCATTTTCTATGTCTACATCTAGAGTAAGATGTTCCGACATCCTGGAGCTCAAATGTACGGATCTTATGAATCTTTTCTTGTATCCCGTGTAGGTATCAGTAATGAGCTGCAATGGTGATTTTAAGTATCTGGTCTGCCATCAGATACGGTTTGGCGTCAGTCACAAGGAACTTATTGTCCTGTCATTTCAAAGTCAATTGCCAACTACATTCCGGCATTAAGGAGAAACGTCACATAAAATTAGCCCCTCCAGCACTTAATCATTACAATCTAATGGAATATTAATGTTTGCTCAATTACTGAAAGATTGTGGATAGAAAAAACTGTTCCCTCGAGACTGATTGGATCCTAACAGGTAACCTACAAATCCATCACTGATATACTATCTAAAAATGATCCAAGTTTACATTTTCTTCCTCTTCCAAGAAAGTAACTTGTCCTGTTATTCTTCTCATCAACAAAGACATGGATTATGGATAGGTTCCGTTGGTCAGGTTCATGTACTTTGTACAAAATGAAATTCAACAAGCCCAGTGCCTGACAAAACGACCAAGGCCAAAACGTTGTGAGAGGAAATGAACTCTAAAACAGAAACCTCTGAGGACGGATAAACAAGAAGTTGTTAAAGTTCAATACGAGCCCTCAGGCGGGAGTAAAAACTGCATCCACTGAATAAAACTAGACCCCAATGTGCGTCACGAGACACTTTGCGATCGATCGGTTTGGTCCAAACTGGGGGAGCTTTATGGACCAAACTGAGACCAATATGGAGACAAAAGGAAAAAGGGGTGGGTGGGTTTTATTTTAGCCCTCGTGACACAATCGAGGGACAATTATTTAAAATTGCACAAATGAATGAAGAGGTAACACATCCGTAGGCAACTACGAGACGAGGCAATGTTGCACAAAATGATCAAGGAAGGAAGGAAGGAAGGAAGGAAGGAAGGATGTGGGTTTCAAAGAAAGTAGAAAGAAATATTAACAGATGCTGGTTGTGGGTAATGGTGAGTCAAAGCAGGATGGTTAGCCACTCCAAAAAAATATGTGTTCATCTTGTTAAATGTCCCATAAAAGTCTTTGCCAGTAGAGTCCAGCGGCAAACCGCTATCTATAACCCCACTAGGAAACGTTTTTGGGGAGAGTTTTCTAGTTAACAGCAGCCGCTTTTGAACAATCAAACCTTGAATGTAAGCAAATGATGAGCATCACATCCTGTCATGATATTTTAATACCTTCCAAATGCATCTCACAGCCCTTTGAGTGATGACTGCCTGCCCGTCAATCTGGGACGGGCTCCAAAGCTTTTCCCAAACAATTGGCATTTCGTTACTCTGCAGTTAAGACAAAAATGTTCAATGGTAAGATTATCTGCAAATGACTTTCCAGAGGTAGAAAGTCAAATATGAGACCATACAAAGCACTGAGGAACTGTAAAAAAAAAAAAAAAGAAAAGACAAAAGAAAAAAAGAAAGAAAAAAAGTTACATTGTATTTTGAATGTTAGAGTTCACGAGAGTTCTGTTTCATGCAAGAAACACAGTGCTAAACTTAGGCTGAAATCAGATCTTCCCAGTGATCCAGCAACGTCAGAAAAAGAAGTGGAAAAATACGTCTATTTCTGAGGTTGCATTTACACTTGAGGTTAGATATGAATGATTTTATAAACCAATAAAGATCAGTGCATTCATTGTAATTATCTCTTAGACTGCAAAAAATCTACATTCCACAACCAAATCAGTGGCCACTAGAGGGGCCTGATTCCTTTTCACCCGACCCTTTCCTATGTACCGCTTCCCTTTCCCATGCATTTCATTCAGGACATGTATGAGTTATCTTTACGGTTTTACATCTTCCTCACTGCTGCGTGTTCGACATCCTCTTCCTTCCAATGGGACTCGGAAATGCAAGGGATCCTTGTAAATCCGTTCAAAGTTGCTCCAGTGCTGAGTCAGTCATGAGTCACTGCAACGGACACGACTCACAACATCAGTCCCTGCATTCCTCGTCGCAGACCTGGCTCTTGTTAGCATGTGTTACTAGAAGCGTTAACGCGTTTACTCTCACTCCAGACATGGTTGGATGTTTCTGACCCCAGCTAAACGAGACGTTTGCCTCCAGCTGCTTTACTCGGGTCTTGATGTACTAAACACATTAGTTTGGAATAAGGGGGAAAAAAAAAAAACATATGTAAAAAGAGTGATCAAAAGGAAATTTTATCTGTGAAAGCTGGAGAAACAGGACCGAACCAGGTGTGCGTTAAATCTCCCGTTCTGGTTTTGTCATCAAGTATTTTACGGAAATAAAAAAGATTAATTGAAAAAAGGGCGATCAAGAAAAAAAAAAAGAGAGAGGGGGAGAAGAAGAGAAAAGGTCAAAGGAAAATAACAGTAAGTAAGTTGAATGGGGGACAGAATATAAGAAAAGTTCCAGTAAAAGAAGGGGGGAAAAAAGGACTAACATAGGAATGCTGGGAATGGGAGAGAGCAGAGAGACAGTGACAGAAAACTGAGTGGAAAACAGAAGAGCTGGAAAAGGCGTCCCTGAAAGAGAATGAAAAGAAAACAGAACCTACTGAAAAGCTGACATCTAAAGAGAGACAAATGGGAAAAACCTGCGGTGGAGGGAAAGATGGATAATAATCGCCACACACTCAAAGCAGCTTGCATGGGTGTGTGCAGCATGTCTTGACGGAGTTGGTGCAAAGTTCCGACCTGTAGGTATCAAGTGTGTTGAGATAGAGTCCTCGAGAGTCTGTTATGGGTTTACTGCACATTTAATGGTGGCACTTGTAACCGGTCACTGCACGGCTGCCTCACACAGGAAAGGATCAGGTCGGACTTTCAAAAGAACTTGAAAAAAATCACTGCGATAACTTTAGCCCGCTCTGGTGAAGTGTTTTCGGCTTATTTGGTCAAGTTTAAAGAGTGGTAGAACTTACTGTAGAGCTGATATTTGCTTCATGAAGCCAGTTTCAGGTGACGTGGACATGAGCCTTCCTCCCACAATACGAGCGCTACTTCCACAGACAAATTAGCTTGACTTGAACAAGCAGAAGCGAGACGGCTACCTCAGCATGAGCAGCTTGGTGAAGCAAATGCGGTGGCTCTGTTTAATACTCCCATCCCTAATCATGGTCAGTAGTGAAAATATGACGCGCTCCATAGCTGCGTTCGTGGACAGGACCCTGAACTCCTAACTTTGGAGCTTCTGCTTTAATGCAGATGATGTGGCTCTGCTTCTTTTTTGTCGTTAAGCTTTTACCTTCAGCATGCACGGGAGACTCTCAGTCAAGTGTGAAGAAGTTCCAGTAAGTAGACTGCTTTCTCTCGATTAGGTGTGAGGCTGCGTGCCAAGCCAGACAGCAGATCTAGCATGTTGCAGCCTTTTTAAGACGATTGCGTGACGCTATCTGCTGTGAGTGGTGTGTTGCTTGGATTTTGATAGTGATGAAGGAGCAGAGCTGAAAACTATGTGCTTGAAAATGTACGTTTTAACCGAAATTGATCCCCGCGACCAAGAAATCACGACAACGAGATTCTGGGTATAAAAGGCTGGAATAAGTTTGGCCTGAAAGGAGGCTAAACTAAGCTTTGCGAAGGAGCTCTGTAATCAGGAGTGAACTTTGGAGAAGATGCGTGAATTAGTGGAGGCCTCGCGTTGGACGGCTTCCAGGCATGTCTTACAGGAACGAGGCTCCAGGTGAAAGCCAGAATGAACTGAAGGGACGCGTTACTTTTCTGCCTTGGGAATGCCGTGGGACCTTGCATAATTGCTGGAGAATATTATTACTCTGGGAGAGATTCCCCCGAGTCGATGGGTAACCACTTTCCCACAACAAAGACTTAAGGATGCAATTAATTCCCACTGCAATACATGCATTAGACTGGTGCATCCTGTTGAGGGCTTACACAACACTGAAGTTCTAAAAAAAAAAAAAAAAAAAATCATTTAATGTCTACAGTTTTGGATTTTGCATGTGCATTTTGCCATAAATTATGGTATTTCAGTCCCCATCTAAGTTGACCTGAACAATGAAATTCTTTGTAAATGCCTTGCTGCTGAAATTCGGCATATGAAAATGCTTTACGACAAGTCTAATTTGTCTTGAAGTTTCAGAATGAACACTGTGCCTGTACTTCCAGAGGAGAGTATTTTTAACCGGTGTGGCTGTACTGTAAACACCGGCCGCTCTGTGTGTTCTCACTCCAAGATTTAAACGCTGCGGCCAACTGCAGACTCCCTGTGGGATGGAAGGCAATGATATAGTGCGTGTCAGACAGGGAACACTGAAAGAAGTAGGGAAAAGAACGCAGCGGAATGGATAATATTGTCTCCTTGTTTCAATTTTTACCCAGCGACCATTAGGAAATCTCAGATGAAATGAACCAGCGCAAAGAAATATAAGTAAATCAAATCTGCGGTGGCTAAAGCATATGTTAAGGTAATCTGATTTTTATTTTTTATTTTTTTCTGTATGTTTAATTTGATAATCTCATGGTTCAGTATGATGTGCTAGAACAAAAACGACTGCCATGTTTCCAGCTTGGATCAGGGAAAGTGAACCGGGGTGCTTTCTTCTGTTAACACATTAGCTCTAATTGGCTGAACAGACCACAGCCTGTTTGACCTTCTACTGCCACAATGCCACAACTGCAGGAACAAACTTTTGCAGCTCGGGATAAAGTGCGCCGAACTGATACAAAAAGGCGCCGAGAGAAAGCAGCAACTTTGCTTTTTTTCTATGTAGGCACTTGCCATTTTTCATTTTTCGGCTCATGGTTGCGAGTTGTATTTATTTCTGTATCCTACGTTCGAGAAACACGCCAGTCAAGAAAAGACGGCAGCAAAAAAAACTGCAAATGAATGGTGATGTTATGTAACTCTGGCAATGAATGTGAGTTTATACACAGCAACTTGTGCGGGGAGGATGTGGAAGCTAAGGACAAATCTTTAATAGAGAGTAGGTTTAAGATCTAACAAACCAGCACCCTATGGAGGGTTTGAAGAGCGCTGAATGTGATGTCACTGCATCAAACACAGTGTGAATGGAAACAGCGCATAATTATTATACATATAAGTGTAACGAAGCTTATTTATAGTTAGTTTTCCCGCATTTTGCTTGGCACAAAAACAAAACACAAAGGAACGGCGGCAGACATATTTGATTTTTTGATGCATCCGATGTTAAATATCTAAACAAAAACATGATCCTACCACCACATTATTTTTCCCTCCTTTTCAGAAAAATCTTTTCTTTACCTGTTAGGACCAGTAATAGTTGTGAAATCCCATGTTTTTTTTCCTCGGGAACAAGAAGCGCGCAAAAGTTGCTTCAAGTTCTTGCATAAAAATCCCTTCAAAGCGGAGAACTTTTTCTCTTTTGAGTCGACAGAAAGAATAGAGCTGTAGTTGAAATGGTGCGGTTCTGAGCACAACACTGACACCAGCCTATGTGAATCGGAAAAGTCGAAACTATCAAAAAGACTCTTGGAACCCATGAAACAGTTGACAGAAAGTGAACACCGTGCAGACAAAGAGACGGAAAGCTAAAGAGAGAAAATACACACAGTGAGGGCCACCCAGAGAAAGAACAACCACTGCTTACATTCTAGTCACTCAAGCCACTGGGCTACTGACACTTCACGCAACTACGCCTACTTTGAGCGTGTCCATGGTGCTCTCTAGAAGTTTATCCGGACAGAGCAGAGGACGACCCAAACAGGAAAACAGACAAGAGATCCGGATTGTTCTCTGCAGTCGGTCGAGCATCGTCCGCACAGACGGACGCACGCAGGGTCAACAGGATGTTTTGTTGTTCTGAAAGTGGACGAGCGTGTCTGGCACTCGTCTGCACCTCCGGTAAATGCTCACATGCTCTGCAGGATAACGTTTCCCGAGCATCAAAGGGCCGCAGAAATAGCCGCACGTATCGGTCACGAGTTGGGTGAAAGGAATTTTTTGATAACGGCCGGGTTTACCCTACGGAAATAATTTTCTCCACTTGGGTGAAGGCAGATTAACAGCAGAATGCGGACCCCTTGAAATAAAAGTACACGAATATCGTGGATTGCGAATGAGAATTTTCTTATTTTTTCTTCTTCTTCATTTTCACGTCAAATATTTGATAAAAGACCTTTTATGTAGAGTTCAGGTCTTTAAAAACACTAAATTACCTCCGGCTGTGTGTCTTGGACAGCAGCCAAAAGTCACGGGGGACAAACTAATTCCATATCAGTGGGAGCTGCACTTTGCTGAAGGCCGGTCCATTCCTGTGAATGCTTCTTCACGGCCTGTCATCCTGCAGTGCCACTGGCAGTGACTGATGTGAGCTGTCAGCATATAGAACAACAAGGAGAGCAAAACGTCTCACCGTGCTCTCATCTCCATCGAGGATGGGTAAATTGGCATCTCTGACAGCTCCAAATCACGGAAAGATTGAGACGAAGCCTTTGATAAGCGCAGGTGTTCCCCGGTACCACCGAAGACATGCAAAGCTGGGGCTTAATAATGTCTCATAGGAGCTCTGCCTTATTACCTCTGCTAGGCAAACTCGTCTGGAGTCTCAAAGCAGATACAGGAGTAAAACAAGTGTTGGGAACAGGAACAAGCAATTACATTTTCACAAAAACTATCAAAGCGATCTTTGTTTTGATAAATATTATAAAGGCCTGAAAAGCCTTTTGCACTTCAAACCCAATTCCAGCGGAGCCTCTCAAGCAGCTGCTACTCTTTAGCGTGGCCACTCGATTCTCATCTCCCTTCATATATTATAATATATATATGTATGTATAATAACATAACCTACATACGTGCGACTGAAAAATGTGTTATGCCTAATGTTGCTCATTTGAATCATACCTAAATTCATATCTATGGCGTGTACTGTATATTATCATATTCAAATTAATAATGGTAGCCTAATTTAAAACCCGTATCACTGGATAAACGCAAGGAATTTATTTATTTTTTTACATACAATTGTGATGAAATTGAAACAGGAAGAAGTTAATTCAGATCTAGGAACAACACACCATATTACAATTGAAAGCAATAAAGTTATTATTGTGCAGGTTAGCTAGTATTAGCAATACAAGGATATAACAATGGAGTTATCAGCCTTTAATCCCCTCAAACACTGTAGCAGTATACTTCTTTTTTATTGAAATGACACTCAGCATAAACGCCTTTAGCCGTGTTTTACTTCAGCTGCAAAAGGAAAATAACACACAGCCGAATTATATCAACACGTTTCAAGTTCCAGTCAATATAAACCTGCTCTAAGAAGGATAATTGTGTCCTTTCCACACACCATTACCCTCTAAGCCAGCCAGGGAGCGGCAGTCGTTCAGTAAAAAGTGACCTTGTCCTCACCCTTACATTACATTACATGTGATAATATTAAACTGTTCAACCCGAGCAGCGGAAAAGGATTGGAGTTGTAACAAAGGTATTTGTGGGAAGATTAACTTTGGCAGCTCTTTGGAAAGTCTTCTTGCGGCCTTAATGCCTTAAAATGTGCAACACCCAAATTTGGTCGTCCTGCCGCATGTTGCTACATCTGTTGCCATGTGTCTCTCTGCTTGGTGAAGCGTTCGTTTACCTCTGCTTGTGATAAAATAGATCGAGGAGCTCTGGCCTCTGCTCATCGTGAGGTGGCTCTCCGTTACGGGTCACAGCCGATTGTTGCGACCAGGAAGGTGGAAATTTCCAGCGGAGCCTCCAGAAATGCTTCAAACCTCGGAACTGAACTTCTGGCTAAACAAGCCAACACTTGCTGGCACTATCGGCCACAAAGAGGTGGGGGTTGCATTTGCACAAACAAGCAGGAACTCTCACTCTGCACCCCTATACACACACACACACACACACACACACACACACACACACACTCACACACCTACACTTGATCCTGAGTGATAATAGAGAACAAACAAACAAGGAGTGTGTTGCTGTATGTAAACAGAGCGATGAAATGGATTTCAGCCTTTTTTTCCTCTGAAATGCAGGGGAGTTCTTAGGTTCTTAAAGGACTACACAACACAATTAGACAGGCTAATTACTCCTCCATACCACCCATTCCTTAACCACACCGACAGGCCGGGGCAAGCCGGAGATTTCTTCCTCCCTACGGTACGCTGACTTCCTTTCCGAAGCAATTTAGGTGATGCTCAGTCAATGGGAAGTTTAAGATCTGTAAACTGCCGGGAATATTAAGTGCAGGTATCAGAAGGACGTGCTTGCAGAAAGCGTCAAACTGTCAAGTCGGGTTAACGGTGATGAGGCCCCGGAGGGTATCTCCGCAAAGTAGGGGGGATAGAAACGCGACATGCTCAGCTTCAAAATCCCCAAACAAAGCACTGGCTTTAAAGGAACAGTTACAAGTTTTTGAAATGAGGGCTTGTTGAGGTATTATAAGTAATAGTAATCTTTCTACCACTTGGATGTAGTAGAAAGATGTCTTGTTACAGTGAGTTGTAAAATAGTGCAGGAATTGTCAGATGAGTTTAAAGTTACCCAGTAAGTTGAACTTAAATTAGTTCAACTGTTGTTTCATACTCACAAGTATGAAAATTGTGGGACACAACTCTACCTGATCAAAATATTGAGCAGACGTTTTTTTTTAAAACAGTCAAATTCTGCTTGTAAAGCTGTTCACGTGAACGAGGTGCATCATAAACGCTACAACGCGCTTCAAAGAGGCTAAAAACAAAGGAAACAAAGGGGAAACAAATCACATAATCAATGAATAGCACAACCAAAAAATAATGAACTAAATGATTCTAAAAAAAAAACAAAAAAAAAAACAAAATGACATAAATAGAACAGAATGTAGAACTAAGGAAACACAGTGTTACTTGTAAAAGACAAAAGCGGTGGTTCAAAAACATACGATCGTGGAGAGATTACTTATTTTCTCCACTTAGCAACATCCGCCTGAGGCAGCCGACTATTGTGATTCTCAAACCTTTCACCATAGTCGTTGGCCGTACACAGACGAAACGTTCCTTTAGCCCTGGGGCACCGAGAACGGACCGATTACACGCATAAAGCGACTGATGCAGCTGAAAGTCAGCCGGCTGAGCAGCTATTAAAAAGTCTAGCGTCACTTCCCCATGGCTGTAAACTTTTCTGCTTTACTTCCCGTGCTCTGAGGATTCCCAACAAGTCCAGTCAATCTCTCACTGACTCTCCGGCTAACTTAAAGTAAACAAAAGTAAACAGCAGCATGCCGCGCAACCACAATTACCGTCCCTGAAACATGTGACCGTGAGAAAAAAAAAAAAAAGACAAAACAGTTTGGCAGCTGATCAATGAACAGAGACTTTTGCCTCAACAAGTTTTTTTTTTTAACTGAATCTTTTGCATCATTTGAGGAATCGCTTCAGGCTTATAAATGACTGAGGATATCTACACAGAACAGAACCTCAATTTAATGCACCAAACTGATGGAAAAAAAAAAACTCAAAGAAAAGTCACGACAGTGTCGGTTTAGCAACAGGTTAATGCTGAACTCCCACCCCCCCCCTTCAGCCGGGACGCAAAGTGGACTCGGGTCAAAGACACGCTGGGAGGATTCACCAGCAGCAGAGCGTGGACTCATAGTTGTGTATCCTGTAGCCCGGGAGAAAAACAAAAGAAAACAAATCCACCGCTTTGTTGATTAACAAAAAACATGAAATCCAGATGGGAAAAGTACATTTGGGTTGCTTTCGAGTTTATTTGTGCGCAAACAGAAAGAAGCGACGGCTGGTGGGCAGGTGGAGGGAAAACAAACAGGAAGGCTTCAGTTTGTGCTCTGACAGCTCGGTAGGTGGGATGGGCCAGCGGGCTGCTGGAAGCGTTTGGCGGGGAGGTTTGAATTCTACTCCCTCCACTCTGTAGACCAACTTAACTCCTCGGCTGCAGCCTTCGAAAGTCAGCCAAGTACATCGGAAAAGGGAAAGAAAGTCTGCTAATCTAGAACACACAATGTAGTAAAAAACTTGCTTTGGAAATGTTTGGAAATCTATAAAAAAAACCCCGTCCTGGCACTGTAGATAGAAAGGTCTTTAGAGTTTCCTTCATAAAAAAAAAAAAAGGAGTTTAACTTCCATTCTGCCCCGTAAACCACGCAGACGGGGCAAACAAGAGAGTCAGGACACGGTCAGTGATTCATCACTCATCTACTTTCCCCTCTTGAGTTGATGATGCGACAACATTCCAGTGCAGCACAAATGACTCACTGCCATGCAAAAAGGAGATTTGCTACAGAGGAAGACAGACACCTGCAGCAGCACAGAGGGAGCCGACAGCCTGACACCTGCGCCTGCCGGCCGATGCACAGCACAGGCCCTCCACTTACCTTGCAGATCTTGCTCTCCTCGCTCTCTGCTCTGGCCTTTGCTCCCGCCATCCTCCTCTCCTGCTGGTACTCGGACCTGACCGACAGCTGGCAGTTGAGCGGCGGGGTGCCGTCGCCCGGGCCCAGGTCCCGCTGCCGGGCCATGAAGCCCTGCGAGGCGGCCGCTCGGACGGCGCTGGGGATGGGGAGGGCAGTGTGCACCGGCTTGGAGCCCACCACAGATGGTTGCCTCAGCTTGGAAGCCACACCAACTACAGGCATTGTACTTCCAGGCCAATAAAATTAAGAGCGGCGGTTGATGGGAGAAAGGGAGTTACAAAAAAAAAAAAAAAAAAAAAATAAAAAAAAAAAAAAATCAGAGAAAATCTGAGGGAGCCAGAGTTACAGAAAACCTGCAGTCGCCTGTTGGAGTGAGAGGAAAGCAACTGCTCTCATTCTGTGGCCTTCAGCGAGCACAACTCCCAGAAACTGAAAGGGCTTCTCCTTCCTCCTGCGCTCTTCCTCCTCCCTCTCCTCCCACATGCAGCAGAGCTCCCTCCCCTTCCCTCCTCGCCCTGTCAGAAGTGCACCACCGAGTCAGAGACAGCAGAGCGAGGAGGGCGGTGGGGGCGAGAGGGGGCTAAACTCCTCTGAAAGGTACAACAGCCACTATCTGGAGAAACGGATCACACAGTGTGTGTGTGAACTCTATTCTACAAAAAAAAAAGAAAAAGAAAAGAAAAGAAAAAAGGTGGGAGAGCAACAGAAAGAATGACAAGAATGTGCCTTATATTGTCGGAAGTATTTACGTCTGTTGAACTGTTCTGCGTTTTTCATGCCGCCAACTTTTCGTGGCTTTTGATGGAAATTTATGTGATAAAGCCAACGCAAAGTCCTGCAAGGTTTTGATTTGCTTTACACAAAAAGCCAAACAGCGCAGCATGCATTTGTATCTGGTTCCTTTAACCATGCTGCGGCGCTCTGACATTCAGGAGCCATCGACTTAGTTGAGCAAAGTTTGCAGTAGGGGTGGAAGAAGGTGCTTTGATGGGATCAGAGCAGATTAGGCTTCTTAAGTCTACAAACAAAATGCTAAAAGCGGCTAAAAACTAAGATCTGACACACCGACAATGCAGTGAAAACAAGGTGGGGGCCGCATCATGCCGTGGGAGAGCTTCGTTAAAGTGAAGCTTTTCAGATCTGGGTGAAAAATGATGTGAGGTGCGACGCGCCAGTTGTAGAAAATATTTCTGCTGACCTCCTGATGTGCTAATAGTGGAGCAAATTTTTTTCATCTAGCGGCACAGTTCCAAAACGTATGATTTTAAAATGCGTGGTGTGGGGGTGAGGATAGAGACTGAGGTGAGTCGCCTACAACTAGGATGGGGACGTTGAGAATAACGAGGATGAAATAGCTTAGCTGAAAACCTTGCGCCATCGCAATCATGTCAGAAAGTGTAAGATCCTGAAAACAAACTCCTAAATTAAGTTTTCTTTTACGTTTAATAATGATTTTTTTTTTTCTTTCAACCATTTTTCTCACAAGACTAAAAGATTTGAGTGGATTCCCTTCAAGTACACATCTGCAAACACCACAAACATATGGCCTGTGTATGGTCCATTTGGACTCTATTAAAACCATGGAATATGACATGCATCTTGTTTTTGCTTATTTTTTTTTCTTTCCGAAGGAATCCCTCATAAGTCGAGTTTTATATGGAAAGGTTGCATCTGGTTCCGGTTAGAGAAGCTGAGGGAAGTCCAGGAATCAGAGGGGCACAGTGTGGAGTCATGGCAACAGGAACGTTTAAAGATGGGATTGTCCAATAAAAGGAGCATTTAAAAAAAAAAAAAGAAGGAAAAGAATATGCAGGCCCAATATTTCCCTAAAACTCACAACACTGGAACTTTTCCTCAACAAACCCCACGCCTTATACATTGCCTTCTCACTTCTGAAGCAAGGCCCACACTTAACCTACGCAAATAGAACCATCAGATATTAGGATGAAACGTTCCTCTCAGGGAACCTGTTAAGAATGGCCTCATTACATATTTAATTTGGCCGCTTCCTCTGCCGCTCTGCTTTCAGGGGGGGGCTCAGTGTTTTGCCAGGGCCTCGGCCTCCCTCCGCCCAGAATAGAACCGGCAAGTTCAACATGTTTTCAATCATGCACCAGGGGCTATCGTGACAGGTCTAAAACAACAGAACACCACGTGAAAGACTGGCACGAGTCCAGTCTGGGCTCCAGCTCCTGCTGGGGGCGAAACGGGGGGTGGGGTGGGGGGGGGGCTCCTGCTCAGTTGCAGGAACAGGAGCCTATTTGGGCAGACTCCAGCTTCCCAGCACAGCCTGGAACTGTTGGGACACCTGTGTCTTATAAGGTTCTGGTGAAATGAACTGAAACAAACTCACGCCCAAACTCTAGCGAGGCTTTGAAAGCTCAGAGGGCGCCCAATGTTTCACCGGGGTGTAGAGGAAATGTCTTTGTGTTGGACGGACGTGAGGGCGAAGGAACTTCTGGTGTAATACGGTTGTGCAAGCTCCTCGTTTAACAGCAGTGGAGGTTCCAAAGTCAATATTCAATCCCAGGTTACCTTTTATGCACGCGAACCGAGCCAAGCGGGTCGGCAACCTTATGTTTGGCTACAAGGGCAAACCACTTCTCTTAAAGTAGTGCCAGAGCCAATTGGGTCACGGCTGAATTAGGAAGGGAAACATTGATGATGAAAGGAAATGAAACATATATTTTGATGGGAATTACTCAGCACTTGTCAGGGCAAAACAATGAGACTAACTAAGCTCATGTTGGGTCAGTCTTAAGGGTAACGTCTTGAAGAATCTAAGCGTAAATGTTGGAACATATTTCTCCATGATGGAATAGGTTCTGTCTTGACCGTAGTGGGTTTGTGATCTTGACGTAATGGATCCAAGGAAACCACAGCTAGCTTGCTAACCGTGCGCTAGCCAATCTTCAAATCCTCTTCACCGCATCTAGATTGAGCTGCTTGCATGCTACTAGCTAACTGAAAAAAAGGTCAATCTTGTAATTGTTTTACATTTGTAACAAAACCAGAATGTTTTTTTGTTTGTTTTTTGTTTTTATCCTGGACTTCCTTGTTCCATTGAGCAGATTTGAGTTTCAGGGGATAAAGTTACAACGATGACGCAACCAATGAAATATAAAAACTAATATTTCAGATGGCGCTATGCAGCTCAAACCCAATAGTTTTCTTTAAAGATTTTGCTTATTTTTTCTTTAGAAGAGTAACACAGACACTCAACTCAAATGTGAGAATGAGGAAAATTTTCAAATATTTAAAAAAAAAAAAAAGGTGGGAAACAAACTGTTATTTTGAAAGGCACATACCGAAAGTACAATGTCACTCAACCAGTTTCTAACTCACTGTCTGTACCAGTACAAAAAAAAAGATCAACTTTTCACCCTGTGATTACTACATCTCGAATGCCCAGTTATTTACTTTGTAGCTCTTCCTCCTTTTTGACAGCTTATATGAAATATGAATGTTTTATATTCGGATCAAATAGAAGCCTTAAATGGAGTTATTCCTCTCCACTGTCCCCCAGTTCTTGCTCAAAATGAGGGGTTGAGTCGAAGTGGTGTTCCTACATGGACATTTCACGGAAATTATTAGGAATTTGATTCAATTTGTCAACTGGATCAACTTGTTCTAAACGCGCCAGACTGAAATGAATGAAGCTGGATTCCACTTGTATAATATAGAGAGAGACTTGAGTTAAAGCTGCAAACTTTGCTTAGATGGGATGCGTTGTAAACTTGCACTGTTTAAAAAAAAAAAAAAAAAATACTGGAATAATTACTGGAAATGTGTGTGCATGCACCCTGCATGTGTGTGCACGCACATAAAAAGTGCGAATGGTTCAGATGGTTTTCTTTCGCCTCCTTGCATCACTTTGTTGCTTATGAGTTTCTGGTTACAAATGCATTGCTCACTAATTAAACATGGGAATTTTCTACATTAGGCAATAGCAATATTAAGCAAAAGAATACTGATAGCAATTAAGGCTTAAGGGAGTCTCCCAGCTTCGTTCAGAGCAGTGATGTGTGGCGAGGTTCACGACTGGTGAAGCGCTAAGTCCTCCGGAGTCGGATGTGAAAAAAAAAAAGAAAAAGAAAATCCCAAATGGAAGCTTACATTTCAATTTTGACCTAAATTGAAGCATTTAGTTGGTTTAAAAGCTTTTAATTATACGTGTGTATGCTTTCAGCTCATTGGCCAGTCGATGGAGCCGTCACTGACTGGTTCCAGTGACAAATACGTTGAACGTTTTTCGACTTTCTTGTGTCGACAAGTATACGAGCGAAATTTGCTCGAATATTGCCGTTCAACCTAATTGTCACCTAATTGAGCAATGTGAATAGGAAGGATTCTTTATGAATGTTTATTTATGGCTGTTGTCATGAAAGTGTCATTCGGTAAATAATGACGCTTTTAAGGCAAAGTCGCTTTAAATGTCGCATTAAAGGTCCATTAAAGATGCCAGTTTTGCATTCAAGTGTATAAATTGACCAAATAATGCAAAGTTGGCACTTTTAAGGCAACTTTTAAAGCAACGTTGCCTTAACAGTGTCATCGTTTGCCAAATGACACTTCATGACAAGCATCATAAAACTTCATAAAGACCTGTTCATGTTCATATGAGGAGTGATGTCATATTTATGACAGCGTCATATTAGTCGTATGAACACCCCTTCAAATAAAGTGTTTTTAAATTTCTTAACATTGCCTGCCTTTTAAATTCTTGTTTTGAAGACAAATGTATCTTTGATCTGCTTTACTGAACAACACTTGACTAACCAATGGCTTTTCTTTTGACATTTGCTGTTTAATGAAGGAGTTGATGATGAGAAATAAGTCCTGCAGTGTTAAATTCATCTGGAGAGGCAGCAGCATTAGTATTGCCATGTGTTTATTATCTGCTGCAGTCGCAGGGGTGTATGATTTGGAAACCGGCACTGGCTGATGAATGTGTTTGTGCTTCATATAAAAGACACTGCCCGGGGTCACATGACGTCAGCCCCGATTGCTATACTGCGACTGTGAAAACAAACACGTTGGGGTGTTGGGGAGATAAGGAGGGTCAGACCCCAAATACGACTCCCACCGTGCAGGCAAACACACACCAACACACACCAGCACACACCAGCACATGCAGCCGTAACCTGCCCTCCCAGGAGGCCCGCGCACCTGGCTCTGTCATAATGTTATCAGTCGGCCACATGTCGAGCGACGTGGAAAATAAAACAAGCGGGCACACGCACAGCAGAAAAGGCGCCTCGACATAAAGTGGGCCGAACACATGGGGAGCGCAGCCGTGTGCAACCGGAGCACATCAGGCGCCAGTTTAGTCCAAAGCATCGAGTCACTTTTTAATGGCTTCATGTGCGTGTTCACATGCTACTTTCATTGCATTTCTTATTGAACTGAAACACTGCAGTCACTAAATTGTGGTTGTTTTTTTTTAACATTAGCAGAACATCAAAAAAACCAACTTTTGTTTGCATTTGTAAAGGAAACAGCTGGTGTCTCAAGTCATGCTGGTCTAAGCATGTTACCCCTGGTGTCTTCATGTCAGACTATTCTTAGTTTAATGCATGATGAAGGTGCCCAGTGTCTACTGTAAGCACATACTGAATCATTCATTTCATTTTGCAGGAACCTAAACTGTTCTTTGGAGTCGTTTTTTTTTTTTTTTCTTTTTCTTTTTTTGAGATTTCCGACAGGGAGTCAGCACATTTGTGGGGAGGTGGAATTTGAAAAATGCCCTGCTTCCTGGCTGTAGTTATAAACAAGACATTAAGTGGAACTTTGGCTAATTAAAAATAAGCAAGGCGTCCAGGATCCCTCTGTGAGCCGTGCTGTAGCCAGCTAACAGCTAACAATGAATCAAAGGAGGTATGTGGCTCGACCGAGGCGGCAGGATTTCCCCCAGTGCTCCTGGGACAATTCGAGCTCTTCCTGTTCCACCAGTTTCAAGAAGATTTTGAAGTCCGGCATGGCTTGCGCACAATTCGCTCGCTTTCGACTCAACGCTTCACTCTTGGTGGTTCATTTTATCCAGCGTTACCTAATGGAGTGAACCAATCCTGTAACAGACCATCGTGTGGCTGAGAGGTCAGATCTAAATTTATAGTCAGTGGCTCATCAGCTGAAGTTTGAATTTTTTTTTTCTTTTTTTTGTAGTAGTTCAGACACAAAATATAACTTAAAATGGATTAATACACACAATGGAAAGTGTATTAGCTCTAATGCAATCTTCCTCAGAGCGCAGCCAATCAGCGGCAAGGAAATGAAAGCAGCTCCTGGATTGGTTGTTTTGCAAATGCCAGCCAATAGCGTGTTAAGTAGAATTGTGCCTAAATATTTCATCTTCTTAAGTTAAAATTTTTGAAAAAGTATTTTTGATATTCTTGGCATAAAATAAACAATAAAAAAAAGAGATTATACGATATAAAAAAAATGTTCTTGGTCCACAGAGGAATCTGCAAATGCTGAGCAGGTAATGTGTGTGTGCTATTTACTTAACCAGCTGCGTGATGGCAAAAACCCCCCCCACAAAACAAATAAATATGTATACAGAGTAATAAATTCAGGCAGATAAATCAACCACAAGTCTCATACTGGTGCACATTTATATAAGACACAAACACTCAGCAGACGGCCGGTATTAAAGAGCTCAAACTATTGGAAATATAGGACCTCACTCACGCACGTGCCAAAAAACACAAGAGAAGACAAATGACTCCATGTAACCGAGTTTGTACAAATCATTCCCATCAACAACCATCACACCCCGTTCCCTGGCGATTTGCTCCAGTCGTCCAATAACCATCCTAAAATTTAACTTTTTATCCAACCGTGAAAAACAGAGTCCTCTCTGAGACTCGGATTTCACAGCTGGAAATAATAAAAAGCTGGATATATCTCTTCCCTCGAAAAAACAATAAACAGCCGAGGGGTCGTGGAAATGCACTAAATTCGGAGCGAGACCACAGTTGTGTGGGAGGGATGTAGGAAAACGGCGAGACCAGACATGGCGAGCTCAAACACAGAGTGGCGGATGAGAGTTGAGCTCTGGCAATAACGGGGACCGGTTCATGCATTGTGCTGCGCGAGCGAGCGGACCGGCGTTGCGTTTGAGTGGCAGCCATGGTTGCTTTTAACAATCAGGCACGTCTGAGTCAGATCGCGTACCACACAAGTGACTTTCAGTCATGTTATGTCAAAGCTGCGGTTGCGTCCAAAAGCGAGCAAGGCATTTCTGATCCCAAAGAAATGGCATTCATAATTCTGAGAAGACAAGAGGACGGCAACCGCAAATTCAATTGCAACATAAGAGCAAGTCTTTCCAAAAGGAAACACAAAGCCAATAGAAATTCAATTAAATCACCAAACAAAGCCCGGACAGGGAAAGTGGCACAGCCTTTGCTGGGAGCAAGATATTAGCAGAATGCCAGAACAATAGCTTCAAATACATACATGCCTGTAATTACAGGTTTCACACAAAGCTCCGTGTACAAAATAACAAAGAGTAACTGTTTGAGGTGGTGAAAAATTTAAACTAAAGGTGCCTATTTACTGTTGAAAGAAGTATTTTCTAATTTAATGGTAAAGCCAGGGATGTTTGAAGACATCATTGAGCTGGTAAGAAAATACAATTTGATATTAAATTTCTGTTTTTAGATATGCAAAGTTGGAAGAAACATACCTTAAAAGGTGGTGCAATTCGTTACTATACTTAAGTACAGTTTTTGTGCATCTGTACTTTACTTAAGTAGATTTAATAATGGATACTTTCACTTTTACTCCACTCATTTTAAGTAAGTATCTGTACTTTCACTTCACACATTTCTACAAAACGCGCGTTACTCGTTACATCCAAGTCGCATTGCGCTTTTTTTCCCCCCGCTAAAATGTGAAGTGCAGGGACTTAACGTGGCATTGTAAAATCCGAGCGATAACATAAGTTACTAATTACGTGTGTACGCGGAGCTCCGAGACATGCGGAGTGGTTTCCTCTCAGCAGGGAGAAGATGGTTGTGTCATCGTCATTGATTACATGTAAAATCAGCAGCGCTTCGCCCAACTTTTAGAGTCACTTGGAAAGGAAGCTTAAAGACAGGTAAGCGATGTGGACGTGATGTTAGCAAAGCTACCTGTACAGAGACACATATGTTGCATCTATGAGAAACGGGTTGTCACTGGTGTCTTATATATTGTGTCATGTACCATCTGCTCTATAGTGATGTGACATTCTTGTACGATCTAATTCTTCTGGACGGATCTTTACTAAGTCCTATAGGACTGAAGCCTCACCGAGAGCCGTTCTTTGTTCTAATGATGAATGCCAAGCGAATGAGAGATCAGGAGATAATCAATACTAATAAGGTACAGGCCAACTACACAGATGCCTTCAATGCTCTTATTTTGGAGTTTTGTGCCATTCGTGACAAAAGTGTCGTCACCAAGTTGTGTGCAGAAGTGTTCTTTCTATCCATCCATGTTTTTACAAGATCGGCTCATAAATACTGAAATACCCAAAGGGAAATTAATGGATCCCTCACCGAAGTGACTCCCTCCAGGCGTTTCCCCAAGTCAAAAAATATGGGATCACCTTACAAGTCCAGCGAGTTCTGGGTCTCCAACCAAATGTCCATGCCTGAAAAACCTCTAAAGGTATGAGTCTAAGAGGCTGATCAAATAACCAAACCATCAGCGCTCACTAGCCTCAGTGTGGAACAGCTCAAGAAGCACATCACAAAACATGAGTCAAGCCAAAACATGCCTCTGTCTCCCTAATCTAAGTGTTGAATCTGTACATCAATCCTCCACATACACTTAGTCGTTGAAGGATTACAAGGTCGCCGATGCCTTCTCCCAATGGTCAATGGGCATCTTGTGGGGTACATCCTGGACAGGTCACTAATGAAGGTGAATACAAGAAAGACACCAAAGCTCTTTTGTACTCTTTTTGTAAATACCTCTAACAAAGCTCATAAAATCAACTGAAGTCACATGTCTAACTTTTTATCTTTAGCTCGACAAGGGAAAAAAGGTCTGCATCCAAGTTGTGATGGCACGAACTGCTTTATTCTAGGGTAAGTCAAAAAAAAAAAAGGGTGTTGTTTTCTCATCTGACAAACACATACTGGTGTCATCTGTGGCTGTTCTGAGGTTGTGTTGTCTGGCCCTCAGCATTGAGGCTCATATAATGGTTCCTTTTATGTCGCCTGAGAACGGCGCCTGATTAAAGAAGAAGAAAATAAAGAGCTAGCATACTGCCTTCAGCTATACCTCTGGAAGGTGGCATGCTGCCAGCACAGCCAGATGGGAAACTGCTACTATAAATAAAAGACTGTAAACTTGTATACATACAGTACACACACAAGCCATCATAAGTAGTGCCTCTAAACTGCACTGGAACACAATGTAAACAGTAACCGCCGCTGGCTGAACTAACTGTACATCTGTGTGTTTAACGCCTATTCAACGGTACGAGCTTGTTAAGGACGCCTTCACCGTCTTGTAAACTGTAGAGTCAACAGACGTTTTCAAAGAAAACAGGTGAGGAAGAAAGGAAGCAGCATGGAGTCGTTTGAAGAGTCTGACCCACAATGCAGCTTCGTCGCGGCTGCGTTGGCATGAACTCCATGCCCACAATCTTGTTTGTGCGTGACTAGAAGGTGTTGGCAGAAGGAGTTCCTGTCTTTTGACACAAATCTGTCGACTTGGCATTCTGTTGACTCAGGTTGAAACAGCGAAATGCCTCCTAAGTCATGACTGATGCTCCTTTTGTCTGTCTAATCTGGGATTTGTGAAGACAACAGCAATATTAAGACATTTCTCCACAGCTTATGACTGTCAAAAAAAAAAAAAAAGCAATGGCGATCCATCAAAAAAAAAAAAAGAAAGAAAATAACTTTGCATAAGACTTCCTAAAATGTAAGCAAGCTTTTCATGAGCAGGTAAGTGTAAAACCTCGTTTAGACAGCCATGGTGAAAGGACAGGACCATGATCTATTCATCCAAATAAGAGTCTGTGAATGTCTTAGGCTTCTGTTTTTTATTGTCTTCCGCTCACTCAGCCAGATTCCATCACAATACTGGAGGAACGAGTGTGGAATTCATCTGTATGCGCCACACACGCACACGCAGAGAATAATAGAGGAAACAAACAGTACGAAGCAGAGGATGCTGCTTGTCTGAGATTGGAAAAGTTTCTCATTTCAACACTAAAGAGCTTATGAGTCTGTCACACGTAATGATGACGAGGGCAAAGTGAGACTGGGCGGTTTATGGTCGGGCAGATGTGTGTTGTCCTCCAGTTGAAATGTTGTAGGTTTGAATCCAGCTTCTTCTCGCCGTACGTCAACCTTCCTTTGGCCACTGGACCCCAAGTTGCCTAGCAATATCTGTATCTGTGTATAGATGTATGTGTTCTCCCGGTCGGTGAAGGGGATCCAAAAGGTGTTTCTAGGGCAGAAGGTATAAATAAATCCTCCAGTGATTTCTCTTGTCTTCACTTGGCTCTTCTACCTGTGGGATTTGCCAAGAAAACCTGCACAGAGGACGGTGCTCAAACATGACCCGCCCTAACAAAAAGCCCCGAAACAAAGCTGATTGATTGAATTTTAAATCCAAAATCTATTTTGCACGATGAAACAATCTGATACTTATCAATTAAAACTCAATTTAATTCATGTTTTATTTATTTAATTTTTTAACATCAGTTCTTATGTTGATGTTGAATTGTTGTTCAACATCAACATCTCATAATCATATGGGAAGTACAACACAAGATGAAGAACATCCCCATGAGATTACAATGTTGCAGGTGTGTGTGTGTGGGGTGGTGTGTGTGTGGGGTGGTGTGTGTGTGGGGTGGTGTGTGTGCATGTGTTAGGGAAAGTTTGTGTGTGGCCTTTGAACTCTTTTTCTGGTGTTTAAATACTTTTACATTTAACGGTTCCAAAATGACCCATAAGACATTTTATGGCGTACAGCCCACACGGAAATATAAAGAAAGACAAAGTATCACTTTTTCTAATGACGGGGTCAATTTAGGAAAACTCATAAAAATTTCAAGTCGGAAAAAGATCGTTTAGGATATTTTTTTTCTCCAGCTAAACATGTCAGTGGGTCACTTTTGACGCAAGACGACACAAGGATTAAGAGAAACGGTTCCACTGTACAGTGGATTACATCATTTTATGAACACGCTTAAATGATTTGAACGTCCAAGCTATTTTGAGTTGGTAAAAAAAAATGAATGGCAAACATGTTTCATTTGTGACAGAGAAAGTGTATTTGACATATTAGAACGCTTTATTTGTAACAATAGCGGCATCATGTCAGAATGGCTGAGCACGTTCTTAAAGCTAAATGTCTTTAATTTTTGACTAAATATTTTTTGCACAGTTTAACATAACTGTACTGAATCGCAGCTTTGTTAAATTAATGACCTTTGGATTTTCTTGTTACAGTCCTGATTACACAGTATATCCTTATATTGTGCGGTAATTAGTGGTTGTACTCGGTGATTTTCTGTATGGTACACTCGAGCAGAGAGATTTATGGATCGCTATAAGAACTGTTTCAGAGCTCCATCTGGATACTTAATAGGTCTTTGAGAGTGTTTGTAGTGTTGTTATAAGCAGCTGTTGACAGTCTCAGAGATTTACTGTCAGCTGTCAGATTTATGTTTCTCATGGAATTGCTTTCACTCAGGAGTACGTCTGCACATTAATTAGCCTTTTTGCAAGCTTTGTAATTATCTGTATAAAGCTGAGGGCCATACCCTGATAAATAAATGATACCAATGGTGCAGCGTTAAAGAAATGTACCGATTAGACGGGTGCAACTGTGGTAATATCAAATTGGTGGTAATACACTATATGCTCATACAACACATTTTTAAGCAGTTCCACTTTTTACTCCACACAAAACCGTAAAGGTAGACTAAACATAGCTACCGTTTGAACACCATACAGCAACCTGCAGGTTTTGGATCCACAAAAACTTGAGATCGATTGTGTAAAATATATCAGCCAAGCTGAAAACCGCATGTTATGTTGTGTTTCATTAACCGCTCTGGGCTGGGATATTACCTTTAGCATGCGCTCAGTGCAAGAACAAACTGTTCTACTATTATCTGTTATCATAAAAATAAATAAACAAAAAACTCCAGTTAGCTGTGCAGATCATCAGTGCCTCACTTATTTCAACTGGTAATTCCTTGATGTGCATTGAATGGGAAACAGAATGTGGCCCATCATCAATCGGCGAGTGATGATTCGCTGTTACCTAAAAGAACACAAATAAAGTCAGATACGCCTGATATATTCCCAGAGTGGTGTTGGAGGTAGGGTGGGTTATTGCACTGACTCAGCCAATGTGTAGAGCCTTGGTTTATATTGGGGTCAACAGTGCAAGAGACATTTTCTTTGCATACAGCACTATTTCAAAAACACAGCTGCTGTTTGCTTTCAGACTGCTTCCTGTACTGTCCAAGCAGGCCTCTGAATATCTTTTACATGTCTCACAATAATGACTTTGTTGCTTGTGTAGCAAAACCCAAAATGACAATGTTTCTCTTAAATTAGCTAGTGGAAGCCAGTAATTAGTCTCAAGCAAGCAATTTTAGTGGCATAAAATTGTTGTCTGAACTCTGTGGTGGGGTGGCAGTGGAGCAGCAGTGGAAAAGCAAAGTAGGAAAAAAGATGAGGTATAAGGTATGCAGCTACTGAGCTGATGGGTGTGCAATTTGTACAGCGTTTACCCTCAAATGAGTGCTTTCACATTTCTTTGCATAAGATGTGAAGGCTCTTGCATGCTGAAGTCCTGCTCCGTCACTGATACAATATTATGAATCAAACACCCCACTGGCCCACACTTTCCTTTCCTTGCAGCAGTGGTAGAATGCCAGACTGAGGAGGAAAGAGTGAGCTGCAGAGTTGCCAAAAACGTCTAATTCCTTCCTACTTCCCTTATTGGCTCCAGGCCTTAGGACAAACAGAAATTGTAGAAACAGAAGTCGCCAGATCCATCGGTTTGGCTCAGAGTCGAGAGCTTGATTATGTTTTCTTGTTGTTTTGTTTTTTCCCTTCCAGGGAAGACATACCCGAGCGTTCCATGAACTGGCCTGAGTCCAGGGTCAAGTTCCGATTAGCCCGAAGCAGCTAAGTGAAAGCAAATGGACTTCTATTCCCAGTCATCAGCAAAGAAACACACGCCGCCTCGTAATCCAGCTAAAGAAAGAGGAGAAAACTAATGATTCATACAAAGTGGCCGCACCAAAGTATGCTGATTCATGCGTACGGCAAGTATGGATTCTGGGAAACTACGATTACATCAGACGCAGACGAGGGGAAAATCGCAAAGACAAAACCCCGGCTTGCCAAGAGACATGGGCTTTTGGGTGAATCAAATGTGAACAGTTAAAAGTTTGACTGGAAACGTACATCTTTGCCGAGCCACTTTTCACACTGCACTTTGTCTTTTTCTTTTGTTCCAACTCCCGTTTCGTACTTGTAAAAACGATTAATTTTACATTTCATTCACCTAACCACCGTATACTAGTTTATTTCTTCTAATGGCTAAGCACAGTGTATTAGATGACTTGGAGATAGTCACCTAAATGCTGAAACTCATGTGTATTTGTTGAAGCCTTTACATTACCACCTGTGACTGCCTTTCTGCTTGAACCACTGTTAAAGCTCTTGATTTATGGAATATGACAGTCCTGATGAAAATAACTCTGAAGGACCTAATGATAGACGTAATTTATTGGCGTCAAATTAAAGTAAATTACAGACAATTACATTAAATACTCTGTTGTCAAAGCAGATAAAAAATATCTCTTAACAAAAGCAGGTATGAATCTATTGCCATCATTAAATGGTTGTTAAAAGACTGCGCCTTTAAGGCATAAAATTTGTAATACAAAAATACAAATGTCTACTGACTAACCACCAAAACTGTACATAATCACCAGCTTTATGAAGTTGCTATTCAAACAGGCTTTGCTGCGTACACACGCCACGCTGTTAAGATTACATCATAAGAGGGACCTTGTGCTGATGTGTGGCTCAGTGCCAAACAAAAGTACATCCTGGCTGCTGAGGAAGACCGAGGTGTACCTGTCTGCTACCCCCTAAACTCAGACATGCCCAGAGAAAGTTCCTGAGAAGACTGGTTTAAAAGAAAAAAAATATATATATATAAAACAGAACAAATGAAGGCTAACCAGTTCTAGATGTTCATCGACACGTCTTCACAAAATGATAAGTTTCAGGTGACCCACATTGAATTCGGCCCCAAAGCAGAATTCCACTTAGAGCAGTGCATCTACGTATTTTAGATGTTTCTGTTCCAGAACATGTGGCATAAATAATTGTCTGATCTCCTCTGAATATTATCAAGTGCTACAGAAGCCTGTTAATCAACAACTTATTCCAAGTTGTGTGGCAGAAAGGAAACGCCGAAAGCATACGACCAGGATAGAGAAACGCTGACTATATAAGAGTGATATTGATGCGAGGCCAAAAATGGATGCCGATGATCCCAGAGACGTGTAGAAAAAAAAAAGCTACAAATGAAGTTTCTAGCAGCTTAAAATTCGAATAGATTTTTAAGAACGTACATTGCAGAGCAAAGTGATAAGACTCCTCCATTTTTATTTTGTTTTGAGCAGGTCATCTCTGAGTAGCATACATTTGTTTGTCTCTGACTGCTTTATGGTTTTATTCAAGTAACGACCGTGTTAACAAGCTTTTGAAAACGTTTGGACTCCTGACTTATTTTTCCAAGCTAAAATTGCACTGATAAAGGCCAAAGAAGGGCGAGGAGAGGCTAATGGCCAGCCAGACAGATACCCTTCACTGCTCACACTCACCACCACAAGCAAAGCACATTGTCCAATTAAGGTTATTCAACGCTCTGCTCTCCAGAGTCTGCCAAGGCCTCGACAGTCTGATCAGGGAAGGAAACGGTGATCTGTCACACAACGGCATTGGATTCTGTCACTTAATTATCAGCGCACGGGCACAAAAGCGCAGAACTCTAAAAGGCAGAGTGGTTAGATCTATACCCTCTACTCCTTTAACATGGCATTTGGACGAGCAGAGTTAGAAGAGAGTGATGGGAGGTGTGCGTGTGTGTAGTGTGGTGCAGAGTGTCTCGACGTTACACTTGCAGCGGCACTGTGAGCTCAGTTATAACATAGCAGCCTTTTACCACTGAACCATAACTCTGACCTACAACTTCCTGGTAATGGAATGTTGCTCTGGCATGAAAATGGCTATTAGAGCTAACAGGGTCGTAATTTCACGTTTACATAATGTATCTTGGGTATGGGTGTGTTATATCGAATTAGCTTAACATGACATTTTCTCACTCAGCAGATCCTGGCATTGGCGAGTTACAAGCGACTCGTCAATAATTGCAGGTGAGTTCTGCACAAATTACAGAACGATAAGTGCATTGCATTCATCATTGAGCAGTGACAATGCTCAATGGTCAGAGCGTTTTGGTTCTGTAGGTTTGCACGCCGTCTTCCAGTGGGTGAAACAACACTGCAGTAGTAGAAAACAAAATAACTTTTTTCTTAAATCCAAGTTACGTGTGGCTGCAAACACACACTGCAGTTTACCCAATGTGAAACATGATAGTGGTGGAATCATTCATAGGGGATTCTTTTTTCAGGACCAGGAAGTACTTGGCCCCAGTATCAAGTCTTTCGCTGCGTCCGACCACTTTTCTTGATTAAAGATTCACCTTCTTCAAGGCCAACACTAGGTATGCAGCAAGTACTACAATAGAGGGGTTTAGTTCAAACCAATGAAAAAATGAATCAAACGATTTTAAAAAAAAAAAAGACATACTCTTTTTCCCTTTGGTTGTGATGTGACAAAATGTCCAACTTAACAAGGTATGGGTATGTTTACAACTTAAATGTAGTTTTGTTAATAGTGGCCAAGGGACAGTAAGAGTCCAGAGACCTTGCATAACTTGAATAGAAAATAAATGAATCTACGGATCTCAAACTTTGCCAGAAAAGAAGTCATGTTACTCTAGGAAATACTCAGAAATTCTACATATAGTCTTTACCAGGTATAGCCAGAAAGACAGATGTTCTGTCTTTGAACATAGATGGTCTATATAGTGATTTGCACAAGTCTGAACAAATTGCTATTTGTTCAGAGTTTTATTCTGAGGTTGAACCACACCACAGACTTTTGATGGGATAAAGAAGGAAACCTGCTATAAGCTAGGCAAACACACCAAACATCTCTGTGTTTTTCATTTTGTTGCAGGAAATCCCTGGGAGGGTGTTGGATATAGCTTTGATCTCCACATTTTTTATTTTTATTTTTTTGGTTCACAGAGTTTACTAAAAAATGTTCTTAGAAAGCAGAAAAGTACAGTAGCTTGATGTCTAAGAGTGGCCTGAAGCAGAAACAGGGGGATGAAAGGGAGCCAAATCCGCCGCAACACTCACTCTCCACTCAAACCTGTCTTCCTATACTTATTAGGTAAAATCAGGACTCTGTGGGACAGAGCTTTCCCCATGTGACACTTGTTAGTGCTTAGTCACATGCTTAATAATGTCACAAGAGTTATGTATATGTCTTATAGCTCTGTACATTTCTTAAAGTCATTACTGTATCGATAAAATGCTTGAGACTGACTTTTGTTTAGTGAATCTGATTAGACAGGTGGGTTATTAAAGTCCTTGCTGAGGAAGGTCAAACTTGAGTGGAGGTCACTTGGTTACAAGAACGAGCAGAAGTGGAACTAATTTGTGTCAGCCAGTACGCAGCGATCCATTGCTCGGATGCTGAGGCTCATTTTTCCACCCAAACAAACAACGTCGGAGCTGAGAGAGCAGCGTGGCCTGATGGAGCCCAGCGCCGTACAAGCGAGCCGCGCTGATTTCATAAAGGAGAAATGGAAAGAGCCAGTGGTGTAGAAAGATATGATTTCATTGGTAGAACAGCTCTGTTGCATTTAGGGTTATCTGGATCAAGGTTTTTATAAAAGGATTGGGATCAGTCACTTAGACTGAAATCCTGACACCAGTTGCCGGTGTACGTCCACATCCCCAGCAGGCTGTGTATGTGTTGCACAGCCAGTTTTTTTTTTTTGACAGCCACAACCTAATGAACTCTAAGCCTTCCTCCTCCTCCCAAGTACTTTGGAATTTTGACAAGCAATATAAATGTTTTTTAACCCTTTGCAATGATGTTCACAGTGACAGACGCATTGCTGGCTGCTGCAAAACCTTCGTACCTTCTCTGTGTCATAATTTACTTTGTCGGATGAATTATTGGATAAAGGCTAATGCTGTATTAGATTTGCAATAAAGCAGAAAACATAGCTTGCCACTAAAGTCTTTGACTGGAGTATAGGCAATATTTGCCAAAGTATGCCAATTATCACTTTGACTAGTCATTAAGTTATTTCCATAGCGTTACTAAAGCTTTTGAAAAGGAAACAGTTGAGAGCCCAGAGCAGCGAAAACACATCAAATTTTAAGATGTTGACAGAAAAACAAAGTTAATGAAGCAGATATTGTTTATTTTTTTATGCTCAACTATTTTGCAAGCCAAACTATCAACAAGAGATCAACATTATCCTAGCATTGTAGCTTGTTTTCCAAGACTAAAGGTGTATATGTGGCATCACATGTAGGTTTCAAAATAAATAATAAATCAGAGCTTTTTTAGGTAATGTGTTATCCGTTCAACTAATCGTCACAGCTGGTTGAGACTACATGATGCGGCATTGCTAAATGAGTTAAGTGCAACACTGAATAAGTAGTTAAATACTGGACTTCTCAACCAAAAATGTTTTCAGATGCACTAACTAACCGCATTGATTTTAAAGAACTTCATTGTTAACTGGGAATAGCACAAGTTATCCGCCCTGCAGCCTTTCTCACACATGACAAATTATAAAAGACGGGAAACATGAGAGAACAGCTTTCGGACATTTATTTAAAAATGGGCAGATGACAACTGGAAGAATAAAAATAAATGAAAAAAATAATCAGAAAAAGTGCAAAGTATATTAAAAAAAACTCAAACTAATTATACCAGTGATGTGCATTGCATCAAGACAGTCTAAACTGGTGAGGTGGAGCTCCCTGCACTAGAGTGTTTTCTGCTATGGGAGATATTGCATCTCTCAGCAAATAAAGCTAAAGTACGTTGGAGCTGACTCATGGTTTGGCTCGAGTTCTTCTTCAGTGATGTGTAAAAAAATGTGCATTTGAAAAGACTGAAATGATTGCTGCACGGGAATACCTCTTCCAGAAGCGCCTTCTCCAGTCTCTCTATGTTTTATTCAATATGTTTACAGGCCAGAGAGGAATGCAGAGTAAACATCCTGCAACAGATCTTTGTCAAATTCACTGCAATCTGTCCTCGGTATGAATAATGGGCTGGATTTTTCGAGGCACATTTGTTGGAGACAAAAAAAACAAGCTCACTGAATGGTGAATGAACAGAGGGCAAGTGTTATTTTCCTTCAGAAGTAGGGCTTGTTATGTATGGGCCAACATCAGTTTTCACACCGAAGGGAAGTCTGACGCTACTGTTACAATCTCACGATATAATGAGATGTCTTTTGAGCTCAAAGCTCCTCATGTAGGTTTCAGGCTCTAACATTGAGTGCAAAAAGAGAGTTAGCTCTTGAGCTAACCCGGCCCGTCCACAAAGGGATCAAAGAACCTCCCCACACCCCGACCAAGTTTAAACCATTTTCTGTGGCTGCCTTTTGGCAACGTTGCAGAAAAACAGTGGTTGACGCGATACAAATAACTTCTAAAAACCGTGAGAATAACATGGCTGGCTAACCGGGAGCTAATGACGCTGAAGTGAACTTCTGCTTCTCAGCTTCCCATCGCTGCTAAACCAGAATGGTTGTTTAAAAGGTTTAACGAGTGTGAAGTGTGCTTATTCACCTCTAGGGCAAGTTCAAAAATATTTGAAACCGATCAAACCTGAACTGGGCAATTGCACATCGAGTAGAAATAGTTAAAAAGCACACTTTGATATTCTTGAAACATCTTGAAACTATGGGTCAGAAATTCCCCTGTTTCACTGAGGGTGGATGGTGAACATGCATTTAATGAAGCCACAACTGAAGCTTTGTCACAAGTGCGACTGTGATCAGCACAAGATGTGGTTAAATCCTGTAAATATCTGATTATCAAAAGGGATAAAAAAAAAAAAAAGAATAATTTGCTAACCTGTGCAACCAGTTAAAAAATTGAAGCTCAATAGCTTAAAAAAAACAAATCCATTTCACTTCACTTCACCGCCAAATAACTTCTCTAGAAAGTTGAAATCAGCTCAATCAGTCCTAAAGGAACACTGCAAGAAGTAAACTGGATATGTCCAGCATCCAGTAGAGGTAAAAAAAAAAAAAAAAAAGAAAAAAAAAGGGTAAAACTCCTGACTCAACTGCAAAATAATAAATAAATTAAAATAAAAAAGAATTTGAAAACTAGCCAGAAATATTTTGTTCTCAGATGTGCTTCTACATTTTGAAGAAAAAAAAAAAGGTTGGCTGAGATTTGAAGTAAATCAAAATTCTGCAAAGGGTTGCAAAAACACTATGTAAAGAATTCAGACCAATTAGAAAACAACAGGTGTTTCGTGAGAAGCAACCTGACAAAGGTATGAGAAAGCTGGATAGACTCTGCGCCCGTCACTCAGAATTAAACAGCGGGCAATAAATAATACACACTCTGTAATCCGGTTTGTCATTAAGCTCAGATTTGTGGAGCAAACGTTGGGCCAATGGATGTTTCAAACTTACAAACCAACTGTGTTTAAATGAAAAAATATACATATTAATTCCTCTTCTGGGGTTTTCAGGCAGTTGTTGTTTCTTCCAGCTCTTAGACATATTCCTTGCATGCCCACTTTAGCTTTTGGTCATGCGGTGTTTGGCTGAGTGTTCGCTGTGGGGAAAGTGGGAAACCATTTCTCCACTTATAACTAATACCCACTGGAGCCTGTAAGCGCAGCCACGGCAGAATGGGCCTAATATCCCTGATGAGAGAGGAGGTGGGAGGATGTGTGTGTGTGTGTGTGTGTGTGTGTGTGTGTGTGTGTGTGTGTGTGTGTGTGTGTGTGTGTGTGTGTGTGTGTGTGTGTGTGTGTGTGTGTGTGTGTGGAGAAGAATAACGGAGGGTCTTGGCCTGCAGTTTCAAGTGATAGGCTACTGAATATTTTCAAAAATGAGTCGGCGTTCACCTAGTCATTATGGTAATGATCATCTCTTAAAGTCTGACGTACGGACAAATGGCTGTGGTTAAGCAGCGCTGGGAGGGATGAAGGTCACCAAGTACGTCCACAGTATCAAGGAATCTTCTGCATGTCCTAGAGTGACTTTGCTCTCGAGATGTTTCTGCTTTTCCCTCTCAATTTCTTCCATTTCACTAGTTTAGTAACAAAAGTCTGCAAACCAGCCAGTTAGACCAGATTACATCACCACTACATTTGTTGAGTTAAAGGGGTTTGCATGGGGGGATGACACCACCCAAAATCATATTCCCCTTGAAAAGGTTTCCTCTTAAATTTTTGCACATTTTTGCTATCAATTTAAAGTGTTTTGGTAAAAAAGAAAAAGGGGAAAGATGACGTTTAGGAATGCAAGCACCTAGTGTAAAATACCATTTTGAAACGGCCGAGTCGCTTCTCCCCAAACACGGAAGCTGACGTGCAAAGAGCCCATAGTTGATGTTGAGCTCAGGTGTCCATTCAATAATATCAGCACAAGGGATTTTGAATTATGTTTGTCATCGATGAACATAATTGAGTGACAAAATATGTTCAACTTAAAACCCAAATACAGCCACTTATCTAAACATTTACGCATAAGAATGGCTCAGTCAAAGTCCAGACCAAACTGACATCAAGTTGTGGCGACACCTGAAAAGTAATGTCCACAGAGACGCTCCATCCAATCAGACCAAGAGCAAGACATCTTAAAAAGAAGAATGTGGAAAGTCTCAGTCTGTGAAAAAGAAAAAAAAAAAATTGGGAAAGTAATATCTTACAAAATCCTCATAAAACTGATTGAATTTGGTTGTTGTAACCTGAGAAAATGTGAAAAAGTTGAAAATATGCTTGGTTTATGTTGGGAACTGTAGCGTAAAGTCATGTCAGTTCGATCATATGGCTGTGTGACAAAAAAAAAAAAAAAAAGTTTCTCCCTACGCCTCTGGAAGTGCGGGTTAAGGAAGAAATTTCCCAGACAAAAAAAAAAACTGAAAACGTACACCGCCTGGGACTCTTCCAGAAGTTACAAGCGAGGCACAAGCCCTGATGATAAAACATTACTGTCAGTGCTGCAGCAGCTCTCCTGGGCCTCTGTTAACGGCCGACGGAGGTGGAACAGAAAAGTGAGAGTTACTGCTCTGGGGCCAATCCTGTGGGGCCAAAAAAAACCAAATCTGCACATCAAAGTTGTGCTGTCATATTCTGCTGTGGATCAGCGTGGAGCTGCATGCTGGATTCCTCTGGTCTCAGCTGGGCGGTTAGTTTGTGAACAAATAGTAAAAAAGAAGACGGTACTGAGAGGGCACTTATGTATTTATGTTCACCTTAAGTCACTGTCACTTTCTGTGTTTGAGATTTTGTAAAATATTAAAATGAAGATAAAATATTGCTTTGGGTGCACATCATAGCAACTGTCCAAAAGTAAAAAGAAGAAAGAACAAAAATGCTACCATGAAATGACTGTCCAAAAGAGGAGTACCTCAACCAAAGAACATCATAAGCAAAGGTCTACAAAAAACTTTTAAAAAAAGTCATAATAATAATAATAATAAAATCCCCTCATCTAATAATTCTAAAGAAACTGACTTAAAAATGTTTGCTGCCTCTGTTGAAAAACTTAACTTTAATTATCAGAAACTTGTAAAAGCATTAGCTTTTTGTCAGAAGTTGAACGATATCTCACAAGCAGATCTCTGATTCTTAACTTTCATTTTTCTTTTCCTGTCGCAGACCCTTTAATATACGTGCTTGAATGGATTTATGTCACTTCCGTGAAGACAGTTGTACAGACGAAAAGGTACGCATCATTTTTATTTCACCAATTGATTTTTATATTTATTAAACTTCTGTTTTTTTTACTTTATTTTTTTCTATTTTGAAGATTGAAAGATCTAAGCATCAACATTGCTAATGTCTGGTCATTCTATTACTTTTTTTTTAAATATTGTCATGTTTGTTATTGTGTTAAAAAAATTCTCTATGCATGGCAACGTTGTTTATCTGAAATAAGGTTAAAAGGATGTACAAATCCAACCAATCAGAGAAAGAGTAGGACTGGAAAGACGTACGACGACATGATGGCGTAAGCAGTCGGTAGATCATTATTGATAAGCTTTTGTTTGAAATATCTGAAATTGTAGGGGGTGAGGATGAAGCGGAGGACTCGGGGGGGTTGAGTAGTGATGAGGATTTAATAAAAAAGCACAAAAATCCAGGCAGCAAAGAAGCAGTGGCAAAAAGCTCAATAGTCTGCCCTCAAATGACAAGCGAGGGCAGACTGCGGACAGACATGAGAAGACAAGACAGTTCAGACAAGGACCTGACAGAGAACAAGAAACACAGGTGGGTATAAATACACAGGGCGTAATCAAGGGAACTAGAAACAGCTGGGATCAGTCAGGGGAAGACAGCGCAACACCGAAACTCAAGTGACACAGAAACCTAAATAAACACACAGAAAAACTCAAATCCTTACAGAAATACTGCCAAACAGGTGATGTGACGTTTTCTGTTTGATCCACGTTGTCTTTTCATTTTGACGTAGTTATAAGGCAGAGTGGTGAAACCTGAAACTGCTGCTTTAGAAATTACTCGACAGGTTGTTGCTAGGTAACCAGAGAGCGAGGAAGTTGGTGAATGCCACCAAATTTGCTTAGCTCTCCAGGATGATCTTCTGCCTACATTTCCCAGAATGCTGTGCGGTTCCGAATTGGAGTTCAGTGAAATGATCGGATATCGTATCAAACATATCATCTGTTGATATCGATCACATTCCTGCCGCAATATGTATTGTTCTTGATTCATTATATAGCCCTGAGAAAGATGAACTGAATCTTTTAGAAAAGCAAATATCAGCAAATATAAATGCGCACAATTCCATTTATCCACAATGAAAATTGAAAAGCAATTTCATTCTCCTCATTAGCCAAGACTGGTGCAGCTGTAACAGTCTGTCTCACGGATGAGGATGGAGTAAATGGATTAGTCGCAACTGGATGATTCGGAATCAGCGTGAAGTTTATTATAATGGGATCCCGTCTCATTTAGGGAGAAAGACATCCTTCAATTCATTGACGCCGCAGCGTTTCCACCAATGATTACAACCCGTACCGTGCTTCACTGGGTGCAAACTTATTTCTCATTTACGCTGAAAAAAAAAACAAACAGAAAAAGGTGTTTGTGTCTGCTCAGCAGAATCAGTTGGTAATCAAAAACTATGCCGTGGCAATTTCATCCACTCTCATTCTTCATTTATGTTTCTATCGGTTACCAAGAGATTGCTTATTTTCCTCCGTTCAAAGAAATGGAGTTATGAATAAGCGGAAGAAGTCGGTGGATCAGAGCTCGGCAGCGTCTCGCCGTCTCCGACAGGCGGCTGATGTTCTCCGTCGGTTATCTGACTGAGGGCAGTTAGAGACGAAGCAACATTTTGATCACAGAACTCGCTCAGCCATAAATCTCATTAGCCTAATGCATGCATGATCAAAGTGTGTGTGCGTGCATGCGTGTGTGTGTGTGTGTGCGTGTGTGTGTGTGTGAGCTTGCAGTAACGGTCTATTATAGTGGTTTGGCTCCGATGTTGGATTCCTTCCAAAAGATTGGAAAATGTTTTTTGATGGGAAAATTACTGGTCACGTCTGAGTGAAATGAAGGGGAATGAAACAGAGCTGGATGTTGGATCTTATTTTTCCACTTCTTTCACCAAACAGAATCAGCTGTAAATAGTGGTGATTCTTAACCAGATCTCAACCTGGGAACTTCATCGGCACACAGAAGCTTGACGCGACAATAAATCCACTAATTGAAAGATAAATTAAAACGAGCTGAATATTTTCAATTTACATCATTTATTAATCTCCCATCAAAAACTGGATAACAAAAAGTCTTGAATTTGGTGTTTTGGTCTCAGCTGGATGGGTTTTTTTTGTTTTTTTTTTTGTTCCCAAAGAATTTTCTGTGCAAAGTTTCCCATTTATTTGTTATTTGTTGTTTTGTTTATTTATTTTAGATATTCCAAAACGTCTTCCAGTTGCAGTAACGTTGTGTTCCATAGAATGTAAAATTTATTGATCTTTCAGAATGTCTTCTTGCATTTTTATGGCATTGCTGGTCTCTTGAAAGTGGTCTCAAAACCCAACAATAATAATATCGTTTATTTGCAATAACTTCTGGAACTCCTACTAAGCAGGCAGTTCTTTGGTTTGGAAATGTGTGGTTGTATTGTAAATATTAGATCTGCACAATGTCTTGTGCAATGCAATTGAAGTGCCCTGTGTTTTTATTAAAAAATAAAAAAATAAAAAAAATCTTATTTTTGTAGCCTATATGTTTAGCTCCACCCATCTTCAATCAACTTTCCCTGCAATCTCAGGTATTAATGATGCCGTTTCCACAGTAACGGATGACGTAGGCGGGATTATGCTGTCGGGACAAAAATCTTTTTGGGCTACCACACCAGTGGTTTTCTGTGTCCCCTGCCACAACACAGCTGAACGTATATAGATTTGGATTTTAAAAACAGAACGATTAAAAGTACAGTTTGTACTTGGGAAGACAAAAAAAAAAAAACTTAAGTATTTCTAAATGACAGACAACTCATTTTGTCACTTCTGTTTACTTCAGCAAATCTGTCAGAGGCGAATGAAGCTTTCTGTGATGTGATTCTTTTTTTTTTTTTTTTTGGCCGCATGTGGGATGCTTAACTTTAAGTACCTTATAATGACGGGCTGTCTAACTTGTGTATGATTTTGTTTTGGACATCACTGTGTTCGGCTGCTCTTTCGAGCCAAAGTACTTCGATAATGTCCACTGTGGATGAATAAATCAGCATGAGAAAGCTCAGCATTTGAGAAAGACGAGAGACGGTGTTTCTTCAGCCTCAAGAGAGCTTTTCGTAGAGAGACATTTAAAAAAAATTACTGTAGCTCCGTTGTGTGAAAAGAGAACACGTTATCCTATGTGAAACATCCAGTTTGACACTATGTTGCTAAAGACTTTGCTAAAAGAGTAAAGTGTGAGCGGGCTTATCCAGTGCCTTGGCATATATCTTGAAAACAGCTGATAGCTGACAGCTACCCAAGATGACAAATTAATGGCCGACTCATTCCTTTCTCCTCGTCACTTAATAAAGAGGAAGCAAAACCAGCAGCTGCTCTTGTAAAGCTAACAGCTTGCACCATTTTAATACACCCATGAAAGCTACTTATTCCAGTGGGGAAAAAACACAAAAAAAACAGTCTGGGTCAACGATACATGAATATACAAGTCTGTGAAGAGGAAGAAGAAGAAGAAGAAGAAGAAAGCATGCATAACGTGATCTCCTGAAAGCCCAGGCTGGTGCAGATTCTTCTGGTGGGATGTTGAAAAGATGTGCTGTGTGACTGCAGTGCACCGTGCTCAGCCAGCACTGCTTGGAAAGTTACACAGCGGAAATTCCATCAACAATGTTTCAAGATCACAGGCCGTGCGGTGAAAACACATGGGCTGTAGGACACAGATGGCTGACTCAGCAGGGCCCGTCGTTTGAGTAGATATTTGGCCACTTGAGGGGAGAGACCATGGGTTGTTTATAGAGCTGCGGCTTTGACATTTTCACAGAACATGTCTCTCTGCGTTGAGTTCGCATGTTGGGTTCCCTCTGGGTACTCTGGCGTTTTCCTACAGCCCCCAAAAAACCGGACAGGCTAGTTGGCATCTCCAGATTGGGTATTTGAATTGGTGTGCATAAGACTGACATGACAGTGTCACAAACATGGCATAACATGTAGGGGACTTTATGGGTGTTTATGATTGTTGTCAACGATCAAACATTCGGTAAATAATGGCATTTATTTACTGACAAAAGTTCACATAGAGAAGCACTCATATCGATCCTGCAGTACAAAGATTACCATCAATCAATCAATCAATCAATCCAACAATATGGCAAACAATTTGAGGTAGAAACAAGCATAGGTTGAGCATTGAGACTCAGCTACAAATTTGATGCCCCAAGGCAAATAGAATATGTCTCTTTTTCTAGATAAAAAGGTGGAGTTAACCAGAGGCTAGCAAGAAGAGTCAGGCTTCTAAAGACAGCCAGAAATTCTTCAGTCTGGTACACCCAGCAAAATAAGATATCCCCTCAGGGGATGACAGAAAAACTTTAGGTCGTTCCTGCCTCAACCACCTTAAAAGATGGAATAAAAAGTAGATTTTACCTCTCTCGCCTTTAAGTTCCCCGCTGGTATTACACATGTTTTAGTTGTGTGTGTGTGTGTGTGTGTGTGTGTGTGTGTGTGTGTGTGTGTGTGTGTGTGTGTGTGTGTGTGTGGGGGGGTGTGTGTGTGTGTGTGTGTGTGCTTGAAGTGTGGAGCAGTAACCACAGTAACACCAGCATTACTGATTAGCACTGAGGATGTCTGACATGCTACTAGATTAAGACTAAACAGGCATCCACACTCGACAGCCTCGCTCACACAACTGCAGCTTGAAGAAAAATGAACATTTTGTAATACGGGATATAAATAAATAATCTCTAATTCATATTTTTAGAATACAATAAAAAAAAAAAGTACCCAGTAATATAGATATACGAAAACGACTTGGATGCGAGTTTAGTTTGAAACTATGGGCCAATTTGTTTAGCAACATTTTGGGCAGTGTGGTGAATCGTTTTCGTCTTTTGAAGCCAGGCTGCAGATTTTCAGTCTGATTTTCAGACGGACCATTCCTGAGAAACTCCCCAATAGATTTTAGTGTGTATATATATATATATATATATATATATATATATATATATATATATATATGTAGATGTAGATTTTTTTATGGCCACCCAGGCTGGAAATTGTTCTATTTTGCCACCTAAACTCACTAATAGGCATCATGCCTAATAAACATCTGGCTGATGTTTCTGACTCTGGACTGGGTTCAGAATTGGTGTTTCTCTGTTTAAGCTTATTAGTGACTTTCTCTGAAAGACTTTTATTCTTGGGGTTCCCTTAGGCCCAATATTTAGTTCATTATTATTTTCAATTGATATCCTTTCAAATGCATGACATCTGCTATTTAGCACTGATATTCAGCTGTATGTGACTTTTAAAGCACCACTTCAGTAAAATAAGATCAGATAAATAATAAATAATCCTATAAGGAATGTCCCTTCTTTTACGTCTTTGTTTTATGCAGCTTTAATGCATGTTTTTATGTTTATGTGCTGCTGTGAGTTTTATGTAGTGTTTGTATTTTCCCCTGAGCAGCAGCGTATATCAGCACAAAACGCTTTACAAGTTCCATAGATCTTAACGTTTAAGGTAGTGTAAAGTATTTTCATTCCGTTTCAGCAGCCCCCCTGACCGATCTTTGAGAAACGAGAGGAATTCAGATAAAATGTTGCAGCAAGCAAGATTTACGTAGGCATGCTGAGAGCTTTATGCCCTGATAAAACAAAAGCCTCCCTCTCCCACGGCTCACAGCTGTTAGGAACTCTTCCTTTCTTATCTGCCAGTGACCTGATAAAGAAATCAAAGGGGAACTCAAGGTCGAGTGTTGATTCCTCTCCTCCCTCGCTTTGACCAAAACCGGGGGATCTGGCTCGGCCTTTGACTGTTTAAGTTGCGCTTAATTTTTAACTGCAACGGAGCGGTGCTTTTGCCTTGTGGGGGTGTTTCCTCCATGGCTTTCATTACAGAATGTCCAGAGTTCTGTCTCTTTAAACCAACCTAACCAACCTCTCGAATTTTATGCTTTTCTTTCACATTCGGTGTTGATTAACAACTGATTTTCTCGTGCTGAGCAATCGCACTGCCGTCATCTCCGTGCTGCGCTATTCTCGAACAAACACTCCAAACCTCCAACAGCATCTCGTCCATTTTGGCCCATCTTTATCTCTCCTGTTTGTTCTTCCTTTCAACATTTGTCACTTTTAAAAACCTGCAACCGAACTCAAGAGACAGGATGATTAGGGTGAAACCTTCTCATCAATCAGCAACACTTGGCCTGAGACATTCCTGCTGTACATTCTGAGTGATTCAATGCTACTCTGGGGCCATTATCTGCTATTAGGCTGGAAAGGAACACACAGATTGTGACTAAGAGGGCTAAAAACTTTGTCTGAATGTAAGATGAGAAAGTAATGATTCCAGTACTTTGTCTGCACATTTGCCGTGCATGTGAGGGCAGCTAACCGCAAAACCCACATCATGATGAAAAGGCACATGTAGCAGTAAAACTCATTAGAGTCCAATTGGCATTTTCAGCTGCTACGTCCTTATAGCATCCACAGATGCTAAAATCATAACAGATGAGGTGACATTCTTCTTCGCTTAAAGTCCACACTTCCTTAAGAGCCAGCAACTCTCACTTCTCAGCTTCTCATTTCTAAATAGTTGACGTTGAGTCTAATGGGCTCCACGCGACGAACAAAAGCGAAAGGCGACACGTTTTTGCCACTGTGAAGAACAACTCCTGACTTTCAACCACAATGAACAGCGTAAACATACAGAAGTTTTTTTTTTTTTAAGCTCTACGCAAACACCCATCAGAAAATATGTCATGGTAGGATTAAGCTGGCTCTTTAGCCGAGATGGCAATTGTGTTTTATAAAAGGGCCAGTGTGACTGGATGATTTAGTTCAGCTCTCCCTCATCACGCCTCTTACACAGTCGTGGATTTTTAGAAAGGTGAGACAGCGTCACGGCTCAAAGGAGTGATGTGTTCCGAATTATTATGCAAGTGATATTTTCTCACTTTTTCCTAAATGGCCAATGCCATTTAGAAAATGACGGTCAGTATCATTTTCAAGTCATGAACTATTACAGTATTAATCAAATTTTACTGAACAAAGCTCCCCATGAGAACAGCATTTTTTTTTTTTCAAAAGTAAAAAACTCAAAATGTACTGTTCCAAATTATTATGCACAGCAGATTCAGAAAGCAAAGAGATCCTTTCTCTTCCATATTGCGTGAAACCTGTGGCCTGCTTCATAATGTGGAACATCCTTCTTAAGTGGATTTCCTTTAATTGAGCTCACCAGACAAACTAAGCTCTCTGAAATTATAGCGATTCAAAGAGCCCTGACACACAATACCATCCATCAATAAATTTAATAGCACAATAAAACATTTTATCTTTATGACACTTAAATCCAATTTGCATAATCATTTGGACACGGTGTAGATTTAAAAGGATACATGGCAGCACAACAGGTCACCCTACATTTGTCATCACGAGTTTGAATTTTATCTCAGTTTAATCATATTTAATAATGATGAGAGCTATGAACTGAAGAACAATGATGGACCGCACTGACTCAAAATGTGTTTTTAAAACGATTTCAAGACGTACAACCAGGTGATAATCTTTTTATTGTTCAATGTTTCGACTTTAAAGTATTCTTTTGTTCAATTTTGAAGGACACAAAAATGGAAGAAAGTTTTGCAATGACATCTTATTGTCTTGATCTTGAAAACATCTACGTCTTTGCATCTTTTCCTAATTAAACTGTAAAATATTCCACAACAAATAAAACTAATAGCCTTGGTATCAGAAGAGGATCAGCTGTATAATCCGGCGGTATTTGCAGGATCAGTTCAGCATGGGGTCAGAGTGAAGGATTAATACGACTACCACTGCAGTCTTGATGATCTGGGTTGCAGAGTTACAGCAGATTTACTTGGAAATATATTTCAGCCTACCTATGAGCAAGACCAGAAACATGTAGAACATATTATTCTTAGTTTTGGGACAGTACGGTGAGCCATTTTTTTTTCCACAACACAAAGCACCTACAGGGATCTAATTACAGTGAACTGAAACCAAAACAAAGGAAGAAGAGAATCCAACTAAAACAAACATCCTCCCGTGTAATCTAAATGACAGTGATTTATTGCAGGCCGCATTCATAAGGTACGCATTAAAATGATTCGAATATGTACAGATACTACTCTAAACATGCCCAAATTATTAATAATCACTGACATAAAAGAGGAAAAAGAAAAAACTTCCTGCAAGATGCATAAATAAAAAATAAAAAAAAATCAACATTTGGCTGACAAACACAACCCTGAAACCTCAAATTAAACAAACAAGTAATGTATATCATTAATTCAATTAAATCTACACAAAGACATGTAATACCCAGCCCAAAATGATGGATGACAGTCTTCAGCTGCAGGGTTACCTGTTTGGCGTGTAGATCAGTCTTGGAGGGTAGGCTAGGGCTGGCAGCTGGGCTTACGGGGGCGCTGCGGCTCCCCCCGGCCAGCATCGTCCGCACAGATGCAAACCACTTCATGGTTTTCCTCACACTCCAATGTGTCAAGAAAAAGGGAGACACGAGTCCAAAGGGAAGCAGACTTCAAAAAAAAAAATATTTCCTGCAGGTGGGTGAGCGCAACTCGTGGGGAAGACGTACAGCTGGTTTGGTTGGATTTACCCGACAGCATCGGAGTTCATCGAGGGGTGCATGTGCACAAACGCTGTGACACAGATCCAGCAGGAAAATAAGTCTTACGGCACATGCAACTGTACAACACACACATATCCATGCATCCCCCCCCACCCCATTATCCCAGTGACACACAATCCTTCCCCCATCAACGTATCGCCATCTGTCACTTTCTCTATACCCCCTCCACCTCTCCTGCAGGCATATTACTTTAGCTTAGCATGCTACCCACCTGCCACACATGCTAAAACAAACGCACATACACTCCTGTCTCCAGCTGTGGCATAATGCACGTCAATCTGTGATGGAATGAGAAACGGAAAGATTGAAGGTTGCACCCAAAGAAGTGCCGCTTATCAACTTATGGAGGACAGGGGGGGGGGCGGGGGGGGGGATTGGGATTTACTGAGCACGGTCCTAAACGAAACCCATTAGACTGAGAGCTAAACAGATTTCTAAAATCCTGAATAAAAAGTCTTATATCTGACCCACAGAGGGAATTTTGTTTGACTGGAATGATGCGTTGAAAAAAAATAAACCAAAAAATTCACAGCAGAATATACATTACATATACGACATAAAAAAGTTTTTGTCATGTTAAAACTACAAACTTCAATTTCTTTAGGGTTGCATGTCATAGACCAGCACATTGTGAAGTAGAGAGAAAATTATACACATTTTAAATGGATATTTTCTGGTAAAATGTGCTGTGCATTAGTATAGAACCCCCAGGTGGTCTGTGTAATGTATGAAAGGTATGAACGAATACAAATATCCCACAACCACATGACCACGAACCGACAGGTCGTCTTCAGAAGAAAATATGGGAGGCTCTTTACTGTACAGTGAAGGGGTCTCTCATGGAGTAAAACCAGGAGAACCTTCACTCAGTCTCAAATCTTCTGCTTCTTTCAACAGGTTTTCTTCCAGGACCTCCTTGTATTTAGCTCCATTCGTCATCCCATCGACTCTCAACAAACAAGCGTTGCCAATGCATAATGCTACAATACTGTGTTTTAACAAAGAGACGGTGTGTTTGGGGTGGTGTGCTTTCACTCTGCTCTCAACCGACCAGATCGCCTCCTTCCACATGCTTGCTGCGTCGCCTACAAGGCTTGTTGGCAACGAAGGACACCAGCTCATCTGGAGACTGTATCACTGTATAATTTCTAGTCAAAGCCTCTGAATAATATAAATACAGTAATGCTGCATTTCCAGGCTTTGTGTGAGTAAATAACGTTCGGACGGAAGGAAACGTGAAAAAACTCTGGTTTACATACGGAGTCCATGAATCGGTGGAATAATAAATAGAAACTGACAGGATGCTTCGCAAATTGATACAGCTGTGTACTTTAAGTCCACATGACTGGTCTTCTGAAAAACCGCATTCTGATCAAACAGGCTTGTGTTTGTAATATCCCAGCTGTGCAGATCAAAAACAAGAAACACATGGTCACAAATGTCAGCGTTGTACATTTCCAAAGAAGATAATCCCCTGCAGAGCTTTACAAGGAGATGGCTCTTATTATTAATGGTCAGAAGACACCCCACAGACAAAACACAGAGTGGAAAAGTGTGTGCCTTTGTGTGACTAAGTGTGTATGTGTGTGGCCTGGCTGGGAGAGACATGGCCATATGTGGAGGCCAGGCTTTGTCACAGTGAGCGCATGTGTGATACTGGAGAGGATATGGGCGAACCTCAGCTTAATTCATCTCTTAATCCTCTGTCCCAGCATGCCGTTGCATATGGCACAGTGTGGCTGGGTGTGACGGTGGCTCCGCAAGTGACTGCACCTTTAATCTTAACTGTCGCTTAGACAAAAAGAAAAAAGGAAAAAAAAAAAAAACAGCAACAATTGTGCCGGGAGGACGCGGAATTAATCCATCCGAGCAGACAGCGAGATGGGAAGTGACAAGCATAGCCTGCTTTCGGAGGCTCGCGAAACTTGACGGATAAAAAGGACGCGCGTCTGAATGTGTTTACGCATGTGAGCGCGTCTATCTCCAAACAAGGAGCAGGCCTTGGGGGAGACGTCAGCTCTGTCTAATCTCCGACTGCGAGACGTTGTCACTAACAAACACTGAATCATACAAAACATGTCACTGAGCCAGGGGTATGGGCAGGCTCATCTGCAGTGTGCTGCTCTCTCTTGCTTTGATTGAGAATGAAAGTTCCTTCTTAATGTAATGGGCTCAACGTTGCGCTGGGAAGGACGCAATTAGGCTTCAGACGCAGCAAAGACCCGACAAACACAAAGACGACAAGTGGTCGGAAGGAGGGGAAATAAAACCAGGGCCAGTTTGAATTTGTTTACGAAGATGTTCCATCAATTAATTGAGGCAGTAGTGAAAAAGCACATGTACAATGCTTCAAAGAACGACCCTTCAGGCACCATTTTTTTCACTGCTTTCTCTCGTTTAAACACTTTAAATTGTGAGTAGAGACTCAACTTGCCGGGGCTTTGACTTTTATGCCATGAGTTCAAGTCATTTTTAGCGTCTCTCGGTCGTGGAGCAACTGGCAAAGCGTTGGGTGTACTGTCGAGAGCACGGTTCTCGAACACGAGTCTTTAAGAGGTACTACCTCTCAGAGGCACTGCCGCTGCTTCAACACACCTCACTCAAATGACTCAAAAGAGTTAATTCAGTCATTTAAAACACTTACTACCTGAGCTTATAAGTATGGTTTAAATAAAACGTTAAATACAGACAGAAACCGGATGCTATTTTGCAAGACAGACTTCACTTTGAAATATTGTGACATTTGCCTAGACGAGACCCCGTTACGCTCCTAGACGAGACCCCGTTACGCTCCTAGACGAGACCCCGTTACGCTCCAAGACGAGACCCCGTTACGCTCCTAGACGAGACCCCGTTACGCTCCTAGACGAGACCCCGTTACGCTCCTAGACGAGACCCCGTTACGCTCCAAGACGAGACCCCGTTATGCTCAGAGACGAGACCCCATTATGCTCCTGTGCAGTCGACAGCATTACCAATGCTGTGTGAGAATGCTGCAATTTCATGAAACTACTGGGCCTCAAGCAACCCAAAACACCCAGTCAAACTCTGTCAAGTGTTGGAGCTGGAGGAGTCAGTCTGCTACTGAACTCACGAACTCTCTGCCTCCCAAGTTCATGAACTGAAGGGAATCCGCGTTCAGATGAGAGGCTTTACCAGTCTTATCGATCTTTCTTGTTTGGATTATAGGAGCGGGACTCCCGACACGACACTTGTGAAAGAGATTCGAGAGGCTGAGTTGAACAGAGACGGTAAGGATGAGAAAAGTAACGAGAATATCTTCATCCCGTTCAAAGTCCAGGTCGTGTACTTAGTAAACGGGTGAAAAGTTCAACGTGAACAGGTCAGACGGAGTGTTTGACGTCTCCTAACGAGTGACACCTTATTTTAAAAGTCAATGATGCTCTTCAGAAAGCCCCAGCTTTAAGCTAAATCCCGTCTACATCAAACCAAAAGGCTGCAGTTCCACTCTGTCACAATCAGAGGTCAAACAGATGACAGATGGGGGGGAAGCAGTGCTAGAGTGGCAAACTCTCCAGTGCTTTCGCAAAAAGCTATTTTTCATCTTAATGCTTTTCCAGTCCATTAATGTCGTACCCATAAAGCTAATTTAAGTGAAAATGAGAGACTGAAACAGAAAGAGAAGTAAGTGGGGAAAAGGCATCGATGAAAAAAAGGCATCGTTATATCCTCCCCCCCCCCGATGGACTACATTTAACTCTCAGAGTTAGTCCAGAAACAGCAAGGACTTCTTGACATTCCTTCAGCGCTCATGCTGAAATACTTCAGTTTATAAAACTACTATGAAAATCAAAAGGGCTGTAAATGTTTTGGCATCAGGACGGGATTTAAACTTAGCGTCTCAGGACAGAAAAAAGTTGTTAACTGGTCGTCCAGAGACCTCAAGAGACCTCCTAAATAAACTACACGCAGAGCAATGCAAAACCTTTCACAGGTCAGACTCCAAGTCCGTGCGACGCGAATATCCGTTAAACGGCAAGACTTAAATTTAAAAACAAGTGCATCCTTACTTTTACGCCATCTGTGAATGACCAAATTAAATGAAGCGATTTGGTGCTCCAATTACAACCCAGGAGCATCAAAAATGCTTAAGTAATGCTGAAACGCTTCAAAAATTAAACAGTAAACTTCTCAGGCCGCAAGCCAACAGTTTTTCAGCTCTAATGGATGAGGCCAGATGCAGACCGCTTCCATTAAAACGTGTCAGACACGTCATGATTCACAGGGAGCGAAAAGAAAAACCAACATTTGCATGAAGTAAGGACAGGCCACAGGGTGGAGTGATGTGAAATGTGGAACTTGGATAAACGCCCACTTTCTGCTTTAATCAGGAAACACGTCTTGGAGATTCATTTGTTCTGCTTCGACTCCACCGTGTTAAAATCAAAACAGCCATTCTGGAACCATCCATCTTTAAATAATACAACGATGTTACACATGTGGATGTAAGCTATTTCGTTTAAGTCAGAATGCATACAATAGTGCCTTTTGCACGATTCTTCATACATTTGAGCACGTAAATGGTTGCTAACTGGTGTTGGCCAGGAAGGTTTTGTCCTCTCAGAGTTGCTCTGTGTTTATCTCCATCCGTCTCCCACCTGCTTCCCTGTCCCTCCTGATGAAAAGCATTCCCACAGCATGACGCCGCCACCACAATGCTACACCCAGAGGACGATGTGTTCAGGGTACGGCGAAAAAGTTCTACTTTAAAAGCGCACCTTCCTACACATTACAGGATGAGGTTTACTCACAGGGGAAAAAAAAAAAAAAAAGCTCTGCTCTGAGCAGAGTATGACTGAAGATAACTTCTGTTCAGATGTAATCATTTCTGATGTTTTGTCATTTTCAAGGGAACATTCTGTATCTGGCTCTAACAGAGCTCCTCTTCCCTCTTCCATCAGTAGTTAATAAATCAGCCACGTCACCCAAAGTCAAAAAGCAAACAGCTTTCACCTTCCACATGTTCCAGCAGGCGTGCTTTCTCTTTATTTGTGACTGAAATGGGCTGATAAACAACCGGCAGCATGACTGGGTGACATTAAAGCTGTGCAGGTAGGATTTAATGGTAGAGGGCAGAACGCAGGGTCAGATCAGGCCGCTTGCTTTGCGGCACATAAATATTAATCAAAATGAGGAGTGACCTTGATGATTTAACTTCCAATTTCAGGCAAGAGGACGGGTGTAGCTGCCGAACAGCTTGGCTGCAGTGTGGGACGGCCTCTCTTATCCACTGCCAACGGATCCGGAGGCCGGAGGGGACTTGAGACGCTTTTGGAGGACTTTTTTTTTTTTTTTTCCCCAGCAGCAGCTTTTTTGGAAAGAGGCAGATGTAAACAATTACTGAGCAAAACAGCCATGATGGGAAAAAGAAAAAAAAAAAAAAATAGAAAGGGGATTAACAGAGTTTCTTCTTCTGTGTTCCAGAACCATGGAAACATGAAATTATTGGCAATTACCGTGTTTCGTATGAGAACTTTCATCTCGACGAACGCGACTGCGCTCACTCATTCGCTGTTTCGCATGGCCACAAAACGGTGTGTTTCATCGCTCTTTTGTCACAGAGTTTCAAACATAATGGATGGAAAACAATCTGACTTTACTGAAAAATACACAGCTCCAGCTCGAGGATCAGCTGACAACTTAAAAAAAATATACTATACGTCTATAAAATCTAGACCTGGGTGAAGTCGGTGTAGATTCTTCAAATCCGACAAAACTGATGTCAAACATTTATGCGGCAACATTTTTTTTGTCTGTGCTGCTGGCATCATAAAGGCACTGAGAAACGTTTCCAGAGGTCATGAAAGGTCAACCAGTCAAGACCTCATTATTTGAGTCAGGTGTGTTGAAGTAGAGATGCATCTAAAAGTTGCAGGAGACAAGAATGTCCTCTGGGGACATTCTTCTTCAGCGAGGATGCTACTAACCAGTTACAATGGCCGGCCTTGAAAATCGCCGCTTACAGACGCTTTATGTCCAATCTGCCTGAGCTCGAGTTATTTCATGAAGATAAAAAAAAAAAAAAAAAAAGGCCAAAAGTCATTTGGCTGTAAAGCTGGCAGAAACATAACCGAAAGATTTGCCGCTGTAATTGCGGTGAAAGGTGGTTCAGCGTCCACTTTGTCTTCACTCGTTGTGCATGGATTAATCGCCCACCTCACAATTACTCACTGCTTTGCGTCGGATTATCACAAAACTCCAACAGACGCGTGGAAAGTTTGTAGTTGTAAAGAGACAGGAGGTGAAAAAAGGCGAAGGAGTGAGAATAATTTAGCACGTCAGAGGACACCTGTACATGTGACGCCACGTTGAAGTAGTTTCGATCTCCAAAGTCAGTCCTTTCTGGTTGTGTAAGTTAGCATCGGATATGTAAACAGGCGCGTGGCCAACTGCTTCAAAGGTAATCAGCTCAACGCTGTAGCTGTTAAACTGAAGTATTTGCCTTTTCTAAGCTCTACACACATACTCAACGTTCCTTAAATAGACTGAAGTTGTAAAATTCTAAGGAAAAAAAAAAAAAAGAAGAGATTTCTTTCATCTCCTTAACTGGCTGCTGAGCACAACACGCTCCTAGAATAGATTTTTGGTAACGACTGCACACGCTGCCTGAATAATTCATTCCTACTTTTCTCAGCAGCAGCAGGATGGGAAGTTTCTGCTAAGAATACAATCTCTAGTAAACACCGACTCTTTCATATGTGCATATTTAAAGAAATGCGAATAGGGGCAGATTTATAGGGTACAAATGTTTCCTGGCATTTTGGCAGCCCCGAGTCTGGATAACGCGAAAATACGAAAACCAAGCCAAACATTGGTGAGGGGGTGGAGGGGCGGGGAGTCCAACTGCTACTGGAAATGTGCTTCTAAATTCAAGCTTTCCAGAAGGCGACCTGCTTGACCCAACATCAACCAGAAGCAGAAAAACGCCCGGGTGAAACTCGGAGCGTCGGCAGAAAGAGTTGCCGTGTCATAACAGAAGATGGAGAAGACTGCAGCTTTGTTTCGGCGCCAAGCTGGACGGGAGCCAGGCATGTTTCTTAAAAAAACCTTGCGATGATGTGACAGGAACCTCGTCTGACGAGTCTTAAGACTCCAAACAATCTGGTCGTGTAAACTAACAGCAATTTGACACAACATTCAAGGATTAAACTACTTCCTTTGAGAGTGGGCGGGCGGCCAAGTTTCGGGTTTCAAGGCTTGCGCGGCGTAAGGTATGTGGTTTGGTTGGTCTAAACCGATTGTTCTGAAAGTGTGGCTCTTCACCTATTTGCACTTGCGGTGAAGTTTCTGTTTTTATAAAGTGTTAATGTGGTTTGTTAGTGTGATTTCCTAAGATGCACATCTTAAAAAGTGCAGACAAACAGTTTTTAGAGCCGATATCGGTCATCTGATATGGCAGCCGTTCGAAAACCTTCAGTTTCATCACCTGAGACGACATCATTTTATCATTTCTGTTCATTTTTATAATTTGACATTTGGAAATGCACAGCTTTCCAGGAGGAATGACTCAAAGGTGATGCGAAAACAATAACTTATAAAGCGAGTTGTGGTGCTGCTTTGAAATCTACGCGAATGTGGTGGCAGCAGGAAAACTTTGTATTTACTTGATTGAGGCCAAAACTGACAAGATGGAAGAAATTCTAAAGTTGATTTCAGGAAAACTCACTTGAACCTGCTGGCCAGATCCAACGTGTTTTCGGTTGAAAGTAGCAGCTTTCAAATGATGAGAAGCAATTGGGGGGAAAAAGTCAACAAAGTCAAAATCCTCATCTAAATCTCACCAAAGACTAGCAGCCATGTCTTGATTAAATTATCTTTACTTCATTCCTGATGCGTAGTAACAGATTATTTTTTTTAGCATGTGAACTTGATGTGGATGCACAGGCACAAATATTTTAACCGTATTTCTGGTTTCCATCGTCAGAATCTCAAGTTTTTCTTTATTTTTTATTTTTTTTCCCCTGTCAATGAGTTGTATAATGGAAAATGTGTCTAGTAGTAAACTGAAAATAGGTCAAACTTGGGTCCATTGGCAGGATGTTGCTCTACATCATAGAGCCAAATCAACATGACAATTGTTCACAGACAGAAAATCAATCCATTTCTTTACCCCTCTCCAAAACAGTTTAAAAGACAGAAGGACGTTCCAAACAGTTTTTATGGCTAACCAATGATCTCTGATCACATGTGCTGGCTTTGGTAAAATCATGTCCACTGGACTCCTACTTGCAGGGTAAATTGTTTTGTTTTTTTTTTCTTTCCAGAGGAAAACAGGCACTGACATAACTCCCTGACACAGGCTTGTGTGGTCTGAGGAGAACCGCCTTTGGTGGTTGACGAAAAGCAGGAATCTGCAGAACCGAATGGGTTTCTAAGTAGTTCAGGTAATTATGTGGGAATACGAGCGAAAGAGCTCAGCCCATAACCTTAAGCCTAAACCTGAACTCTTGTCAGGGAGACAGGAGACGGATGAATTTTGTTTCGCATGCGAGTCTCAAATGAATGTGCAGATTTGCATTATTCGAGTCTCTGCGCAAACCAAAGACTTACTGCAGTCATTGTTCAGGAATCTACAACCGAGGCTTTCTGCTGTTATTACACAGAACCCAGAAATATATTAGAATTTTAACCATAATTGTTTTCTTCTCTTCGCTGACATGAGAAAATCTTCCCAATTCGTGTAATCGGAGCGAGCCTTCACTCGAGCGTCCGTGTTTCTGAAATGTTCGAGCAGCTCGCAGCGCCGGGCAGTTGCCAATTGGTAATGAAGAACAAAAGCAGCACATCTGCTGTGGCTTTGGTGAAGGAGCACCAAGAAATCCTCAAAGCAAACTCCGACCTTTTATAGTAACCATAAAAAGACCGCACTCGGTGCTGGGATGAAAAACAAGACAGGGGGGAGGTGGGGGGGAGAAAAAAAAAAGTCATAATAATAACATGGGTAAACAAAATTTGCTGGCTGTACAGAAATGCACTCAAATAAAAGTTTGTGCTCTGAAATAATAAGAGGACAGCGGAGTGGAACTAATCCACAGGAACCTCCAGCTGATTTATCAGAGACAATACTAACATTATTATTATTATTATTATAAGTTCTTGAAAGGAGGAAAACATGGAAACGAGCCAAAAGTCTTGGCATTACAAAGCACCAAGATGTCAGCTCTGAAATGATGAGCCGGTTCCCAGAACACAGAATACATTCACGGACATGCGGCTTTGTACTGCCAGGGAAGTCGAAGAGCTACAAAGAAAATAGTGATAAAATAATACGAACTCAAAAGATGAGACAAATAGTCTTTGGGATGAAAAGGATTATCTCTGTAAGTTACGCCTAAGTGGTAAAGATAGTCATATTTAACAAGATATTTAACAACCTCTATGAAAAACTCTTGATATTTTCTGATTGGATAAAGACACATAATGGTCTTGACAGAAGTAAGTAAGACAGTAAGACAGTAGGTTCTCTGAGACGTGACGGGATCGTAAGAGTTTCGAAGGGTTTTGAGAATCCACAACAACGGAGGTGGGTTTATCATCAAACAGGCAGATTATCTGCTGCCTGGCCAGAGTTAGCCAATTAGAAATGTAATAAAACCAGATCCAACTGAACTCTTGTCGGTGTTTTGTCAAATAGTGATGATTTGCCAAACGTAATTAAACCACTCAGGGTGGTTTAGTGACTAGCCTAGCCAACTCACCGTTGACTGCAGCACATAAAGGTAGGTGCGACCATAAATGGGTTGACCACAGCCAATGAGAGAGGTGTACCAATTAGTCTAGAGTACAATATGGGCCTAATGTGACTTTCAAGGTTGCTGAGACTTTTTTCTTCCATTGAGTGGTCATGCTAGCATGGTGTGATCTCCCATGTTGTAGGTGCAACCTGGTCTGTGCTGAGGTATCTTTTATATGGACATATATGACAAGGTGGTACTAACCCAATAAACATGTCCTTATGAGTTTTGTGTGGAACGTCAGCAGGACGTTGTCAGAAGGACTAATTCCTTGATTCAGTAGAGTTGTTTTAACAGAGTAATTAGTCAAATTAAAAGTAATTTTACTAATTTGGATATATATCTATTCTGTGGCTTATCACTTGGCTTTATGTGTGTGTTACATTAATTCCTTCTCTTTTTTTGTTCACAATCAGAAAATGGCAACTAACAGAAACATTGTGCTCGCACCTACACATAGCCCATATTTAGCAATGGCACATATATTAGGACTACCGTGGGCAATTGTCCATTTTATCCAAGTAACCTCTTCTTGGGTGAATGTTTGCAGAAAAAGAAGAACAAAATGCTGTCCGCAGATTTAAAAGATATTTCAATTTTCAATGCTCTCGTAGGTTGTGAGGGTTGCGCAGTGTTGTCTTGACACTTAAATGTGATTAAGCCAGAGCTGTTCAGAATCTATAGGGAAAGCAAATAGCTGTGTGGTGAAGATACAAGCTAAACACAATTGTTTAAGGCTGCCGGTTGGAACACAATTAAAGAACCGTTTGAAGGTTTGTCTGGGAAACAGATGAGCCTCTTCAATGAAAACCCAATGAAGATGTTTACAGGCAAACATGTGGTCAATCTTTACTGTCAGTAGTCATTTACTCCCACAATATGCACCAAACTCCTCCGGACGTCTGTTTTCTTCGACATTCTGAGATGAAACGTCGAAGCCGGTCTGCTCTGTCAATAGGGTGTCAAACATTCATCTTCGCAGAGAAAGAACAGCTTGATAAACCCAGGAAGTCAGGCTGCACTAACTATGCAACACAATGCGCCGCACTCCGTGGTTTTCCCGGCACGGAGCCGTACTGGGAAAACCACCGCCAGCTGAACAGGCCTCGTTGATAGGACAGGGCATGACTTGAAAGGCTTTTGGTTTGGCAGGGAAGCACACAAATCAATAGAGTGTCAAACATTCATCTTCACAGAAAAAGAATAACTTGACAAACCCAGAAAGTGCACTGTGTGGCGCTAACCATGGGACACAACGCAAACATCATAGTAGAAATCGCATTTAACGGTATGGAAGACTTTGTTAAAACTTGCAGCCCTGTGCAACCCAAACCATTGTGTGAATGAGGGGGAAAAAAGGCACGACTAATTCATCTGCTTAGAAATTACCAAGACATTTAGAACAAATCTGTGATCAGGCCGGTTGGTTGAGAATCACTGGTGTATAAAACAAATACACTCAAGCAATTAGGGGTGACCAAAGAATTTGCTGTGTCATATAAAATTAGGCCTTCGTGATTCGCCAAACAACCATTGTTGGCAGCTGGTAGAAGCACGGAGCCGTACTGGGAAAACCACCACCAGCTAAACAGGCCTCGTTGATAGGACAGGGCATGACTTGAAAGGCTTTTGGTTTGGCAGGGAAGCACACAAAGTTGAGAGTTGGAAAGCAGAAATGAATCCCGGCACGCCGCTGCCTCCAACCTCACGCTGCATTAGGGGAACAAGGGGCCTCTAGCAGTAAATCTTATCCCGGAGCAGGCCCGTGTCTCCATTCCTCATCCCTGCTTAGTTCCATTCCCTAGCAGAACGGCATGCTAAAGCTGCACATGGCCGAGCCTTTGGCGTTATATGGTGTCACTAACGCAAAGTTATGCCTCTGTACGCGACGTGTGAGGTCAGCCCCTGCAGAGCGGCGGATGCAGAACGAACTGCAAAAAGGTATCATTTGTGTGTCTTTGAGCTATTCCAGCTGTCATGTTCCCGGCACCTCCACTTTCTCACGCTGTCACCGGTCACGTCCATTCACAATTTTGTTTTCACAGCTTTGGCTCCATAATTCTTCAAATTGCTAGCTGGATCTGTCTTTCTGCCGTCTTATGAAACTCTCTGCCAACTCTGTCACCAACGTCGAGGCTCCAGGGCCCTGTCCTAGTTTCCACCTTCATTCACAACGCTGCTTTTCCAAGATGCTTTATTGTCCCATTTGTGCAGTGACAAGGAGTACTGTTTGCCCTTAATTTATCTCTCCTTTTAAAATTAATGTTCACTTGTCACTCGCATTCACACTCCTTAAACACTTTCACCATTTGTCAGATTAAACCCTCAAACTCCGACGTGATGAACCATTGCAAAGTAGAAGTAGAAGCTAAAATTTGGTCTTTCCAAGATTGCTGGAATTTAGACCCAATGGGAGCGACGACATTAGATGACTTCTGAAAATAACTGGCAGAACTTGGGTGATTTTATTTAGAAGTAGCAGAGTGGGAGGGGCTCGAAATAAATGCTCGAGATGCACAGCCGAGGTTGACATAAAAAAAAAAACAGTTCTGAATAATTGAACTAAGCAACTTGTTCTTTTGAAATGTGTGAAAGGCAAAAGATTGTCATTTGGCTTGTGCGGACTCATCGCAAGCGAACGCTACTGGCTTTGCTATAAATTTGAACAAGTGTGGGAATTACGTTCAAACCTGCCAACTCCACACTGGAGCAAAGCGGAGTGACTGTCCCGTTTCTTGGAACATGTCACTGCATGAGCGTTGCAGTTTTCTCACACTTATGTAACAATAATCTTCTGAGTAACTATTCTATATTTAGACTGGTATGCACAAAGGAGTTCTGCCTTTTCATTAAATTAAACCGCAAATATTGCAAAAATGATTACTTGTGGGTCAAATTCTTGTTCCACCACAGCAAATAAGACAAGAAAGATGATCTATACTTCTAATGGCATATATCAAGAAATACTACCTGTTGAAGAGAAAGTGCAGGTCAGTTTAGTTACAACCTAACTAACTTACCTGAGTTCTGAAAAAATGTGTGTCATCTTCTTAATAACTAGATTATTATTATTTTTTTTTAAATCATTTAAAATTGGGTTGAGCACCAATTAAGACTAAATTAAACATCTTCTAGCAGCCTAACACATTTTCTATTGAAATATATTCATTAAAATGCATGAAGCTGAAATGTTGGGAAACTGTTTCATTTAACATTCAAATTGTGTTATTACACTAGGACACAGCAGCCTTCAATGTAAAGGAGGTTTTCCAGATGTGCAGCCATGTTTGAAAGGTCGTGCAGATCGTGGAGATTGTAGGCCGGTCCTGATCCGCTTACCGACTGTTCAACATCGGTCACACAGGGGGCTTTGACGGCCGCCGCTGTAAGCGATAACCTTTTATTTGAACAACGTTGCTAGCAGTCAAAGGGTTAAGAAAGATAATTATTCAAGGAAACGAAGAAGCTTTTTGAGCAAATGGAAGAAATCAGAGAGCGGATTCTGCTGCAGGAGGCTGATTGAAATTGGATTCCACAACTGACACCTTTCGTTTTTGTAATATTTGTTTTTATTTATGAACTGATAAATTCCTTAAAAGAGGTCAAATTCAGAGTAAATGGACAGTCTTCTTATCCCGGTTCCTTCTGCTAAAGATGAACTGGCCCCAGTATCTGTCACGCACACAACCCTTCCATCACCACTTACTTCCCTCACCTATAATGGCTCTGGCCTGCCAGGCAGAGCTTACTGGTCGATGGAACGACTCCCGACTCCGCCGAGGTGATTGAACTGCTCTACAGTAAGTCTGCTCCACAGCGTGTGACACTTCTGTAGCCGGGGGTTGAGCCTTTAATCCCCCCTGAAGCCACACACAGGAAAATGACTATCAAATCTTTTCTACTGCTGCCTTTAAACTCCATATGGATGTCACTAATTACAATTAGCACCTCGCGTGCCGCTTCAATTAGCAGGCCTGCTTCTCTGAAAGCAGGCTGCGGCCTGCTCGGACCGAGCTCTCGGCTCCTGCAGGCAGCGTCGCGTTCGCGGGTCCAGAACAATTCAATAACTTTGCTCGGCGAAGAGGAACGGCGAAGCAAATTGGCTTCGGGCAGGTGAAGAGAACGTGTCAAAACCGAATTTATGTTGCACCCCAACGCCTAAAGGTGAGCTAAAAGAAGGAGCAAGTGTGAAGTCGGACAGGAAAAGAAAAGTCACGGCAACAGGCGGGGTTAATTTACTAGAATTAAGAGTCGAGGGTTGAGGTCAACCCTTGACTCAAAAGTTAAGATTTCAAAAGTTAAGATTTTCTGCATTCTGTTCCTGATTTTGAACAGGAAAATGAACATTCTTTTAATTCATTTACCAGTGACTTGATTATTATTACTTAAATGTTTATTTGTGAAATTACAACAGCAAAAGAAAAAATACAGATTCTTAGTCGTCTCTAAAATATCGCTGAACTTTTTTTTGTTGATATTTCTAATAAGTTCCACACTACAAATAAATAAATAAATAAATTGCTAGCTTTTGGTATTCAAGCAAAATCTGCTACTGGAGATTCATCAGAGCAAGTTGTACAAGAAAAAAAAAAAATACTTTGCTTCCCCCTCAGTCATAGATAAGATTTAGTATTTCTTGTATTACAATAATAATTATATGAGCCTAGAAATGTGTTCCAGGATGGTGATAATGAGATCTTGTTTTTCTCACGGCTCACGCTGCCAAAATCAGCGAGCGTAACAAGTGTGGGCATGGAGATAATCCTGTGTTCTCCGGGGTTCTGGGTACGCCGGCGCTGCTGAGGACACGGATCGCTGCTTTATGACTGGTATGTTTGAGGTGAGAGAGTTAATCTGATTGGGGGATTGGGGGGGGTAGGGTTGACCAATCCGAGTCCTCTTCCCTAACCCGCCAACATGCACTGTGCAAATAGTGGTGGAAGGTTTATCTTCTAGTGGCATTGTTCTAGCACACGTCCCTTAATTGACTTGCAGTTCAGAGCTCATCCAGTCCCTCTGGAGATCATGAACACTGATTCTCCAGTTTAATTTTCCAGTTATCTTTTGTCTTTTGTTCTGCGCTCCCCGGTGCAATTCTCTCTCTTCTTTCTGCTCGCCAATCCAATTAGCTGTCCCAAAGTTCAAGCGCTGAACAGTGATAAATGGCACAAAAATAAATAAATAATAAAATCAAAACAACAAATGCGATTGCGATCAAACACAAACAAGCTTTTTGATGGAGCCAAGCTCATCATTTTTCACTGTGTGCGTTCCAAGCCGGGCCAGACTGGGTTGGTGTGTGTGTGTGTGTGTGTGTGTGTGTGTGTGTGTGTGTGTGTGTGTGTGTGTGTGTGTGTGTGTGTGTGTGTGTGTTTGCGGTGCAGTTAATATGTTATCTCATCAGTTCAAACAGGCTGAACGCTGCTCGTTTCTCATTTCGACATGGAGCTGATAGAGATCGGCGCATTGGTGTGGCGTGTAGTTTCTCGCCGCTCCGACCGCACAGGCTCAACGTGCAACACGAGCCGCGAGCAGCCGGGGAAAAGACGAGACACAAGTTCACAGCTTTGAGAATTTTTTATTTCACATTACTGTTTCGTTGAATGTATTCTACTTGGGTTTTAAGTCATTGCAACTCGATTTTCTGAACTATAATTCGCATCAGTCAAAAAAAATGTGTGATGAAGAGGAAAAGACGTAAATCGCACAAGACTGTATGTTGAATTTATTTAGAAATTGTCAAACATGAGGGGAGTTTTTTGTTGATTCTAGTGGCCTTCATTTGAAAGTAGCTAGACAGGAAAGAGGGTAAAGAGAGAAGGGGAAGACATGCTGCAAATGTCGCCCGGCCAGGAATTGAACCTGCGGCCACCACAAGGATTACGGCAGACTGTTTCTGACACGGACGTCAGTGCTGAGAGGGTTCATTCGAAACACCCCCGTTTATTCCACTTTAGTCAAACTTTTGTCTGTTTGCTTAGAAAGTCTGGTTAGTTTCGGGAAACTCTAATGAAGACCCCCCCCCCCCCAAAAAAAAGCAAACTCTGGTCCACCAGGTTGGATAATTCTGTATGTTTGGGGTTGCTGACCTGTCATAAGGTGAACCTCTGCCCTGGTCTCCAGTCTTTTTTGGCCTCAGAAGTTTATTGCTCTATCTCCCAGCCAATCAACTCCAACCATCTTCCCCGTTCCTGCTGAAGAAAACCATGAAGCTGTACTGAAATGGTGCACGGGGTGTTCAAGGTGATGCGCAAAGTTGGCTGCGAAAGGTTTATGTTTTACGTCACCTGACCAGATTAGCTTCTTCCAGATGCTTCCCTTACATGATTCATCGCAAATTGCCAATAGGACTTTTTTACGGCTTTCTTTCAACAACAGCTTTTCCCTTACATCCCACTATAAAGGCCATATTTATGTGGACTATGAGTAATAGGTGTCTTGTCAAGATTCCCCCTCTCAACCCCACAGGCATCATTTACCCCCTGGCTTCTTTTTCGTTGTCCATTTTGCTTCTACTTCACAGTTATGCATTGCTGTGTTGGTCTCTCATGTAAAATCCCAATAAACTACGCGAAGATTTGCGGGTTATGATGTTACAAAACGTCTACGAATGCAAGGTATGAATACTTTTGCAAGACTCCTTAGAAACACATGCCTAAAAGCAGCTGCATTTATAAGAGCGTGAGCAAAATGAGTCACTGTCGGGATCGTAACACAACAAAAAGAAGGGGGGGGAAAAAGGAGGAAAAAAAACGCCATCAATTATTTGTGTTTTCATCTCGGTGCGGAGCCCTGACAGCAGGCCCGGCCTCCTAATTCCACGTTTCAGCCGCCTAATGCATGTGTTCAGCAATATGACAGATTGACCTTGATTCACAATACCAAAAAGGTAGCAATTATGCAAGGAGCAAAAACCGCGCTCGCGCGCACTTTGCTTCCAACTCTTTCCTTGATTAATAGCGTCCTTGTTTGGCTGCGCTCTGCTCTGATCGGATTTACAACGGTGCGTAATTGATGGGTGAAGGTCTACTGTGAAACAAACCTCGGGACAGGATTTCCTCCCCGAGCTGCTGGCGCGAACCGAAGCAGAGAGGTTTCGAGCGGAGTGAAAGCCAAACCATCTGCTGGTGAAATGAGCAGAAGATTTGTGGAGATTTTGCGAGAGGTGAATCTCGGGTCCTTCGCCTTTTTAAGCGGCCCCGAGATCGGAAGACGGATCGACGTCGGAGTTGAGGAAGAGAAAGCGGCGAGCTAAGCGTATTTATCGGAGGACAATGGCTCCATAGAGCGCGAACAAAGACTCTTTCACACACCTGAATGTGTGCCTTGGGTTGAGATTAGATCATAAATTAGGAGATAGAGCAGGAGTGAGGTGAAGACTGAGGGAGCAGGGGCAGGGATGAGGGGACGAAGGAGCTGAAGGAGAGAATGTTTTTGTAGAGGGCTTGACACTCTTTGAAAACAGCAGGCAGGGCAACTTGTGAAGACAAGAAACACCCCGAGGGTCGGACATGTGTTCCTGCTGAGAACATTGTGCCACGGTTGGGGAAAAAAAAACAAAACAAAACAAAAAAAACCAGAAGCACAGTAAAAAAAAAAAAAAAAAAAGAAAACCACAAAGATAATAGTTTGTATCATCTTTGTGGAGGGCGTTGGCCTTCAGGTTTAAATAATAAATGCGCCGCCGAGGTGATTTACGGCTGAAATCTAAGTGCTGCGGTTTGTGCGAATCCACTTTTTATTGCTTCCACTCGGCTACTGCAGAAAGCAATCGCCGCGCAAGATTTCTCAACGTGGATGATTTCAAAACTTTCTGAACGTTTGACAAAAAAAAAAAAAAAAAAAATGTTTCGTTCGGCTCTGAAACCTTCACTCGCCCGTCGGTCCAGAATCGGAACATTTGTCCCGGTTCCCTCGGGATGGGCGTCTGCGACCTGCGTCGCCAAAGCCACAAGTGGCTCTTCGGAGTTTCAACATGTTCTTTTAATAACTTTGGCCAAAAATAAATAAGAAGCAATCTATGTCTTTAAATATTAATATAACAGCAAATGCAGCTGACTTTGACTCTTGATTTTGTAAAATTAAATATGAATGACATTTAGTATGTAATGAAGTTTCAGTTATTAATTTAAGTTATTAGACGTTTACTGTCTTTACTTTCTGTAAAGACAGTAAAGACAGTATGCAGCAGTTCATGTTGAGTGTGACGTACTATTTTAAGATCCAACTTCCAGATTTAGAGGCAGATTAAATCCAGCATGAGTTTTGACATTTTTTTTCTACTGCACTTTATCTCCAGGTGAAACAAAGGTCAATGCGTGTTAACTGCTGAGATTTAAGGTAAGAGACGAGACTGACCTACAGTTGCTCACTTGATTCCCGTCTCTTCTCAACTATCACCAAAGCCACACGGCTCCAGAACCTCGTCAGTTCATATAAACACGTGACACTTTCTATTCCGATCTCCACTGTGATTCAGGGGCCTAAAATCCACAGACGGCTGCGCAAACCTACAAGCAGGGAGGTCATGGCCACCGGATCAAAAGACTGAATTGTATTCTTCTGCTGACACCGCTGAAGAGCAACGGGTTTTAGGAACTTGAGTAGAATAATAAAAGTCGGGCCCCTCCGGAGCATTATTCCTCTAACCCTGGCATGAAAAATGTCCTGACTATTTGCACTGCGGTGGAGTCTTGAGTGCAACCGGATCGGCAGCTCGAAGCGGCAGCTCAGCGGGGAGCAATGTGTGTGTTCGGAGGACCGCGCCGTAACGAGGTGCGAGACTGATCGACTCAGCACTGACCAAACTGATACGCCCGGCGGGCCAACCTCAGTGTGGCCTGAGCTTCGTCCAGGACGAACCGCGAGCGACTCTGAAACGGAAGAAGCTGCTCGCAACCCATTATCAGTCCAGAATCAGAACATTTGTCTGATGTTGGAGCCCTTTAATGAATGTCTCATTTAAGGGTGAAATCTTTTCCATTCATGGAAAGGATTTCACTGAAGCCTATTCACAGAAACGTCCTGAGGTCTTCAAAAAAAAAACAAAAAAAAAAGAGCAAAGCACAGTCATAAATCCACGACTTTGTCCAACAACCTACTGTTACTGTTGGAAGATAGACGTTTTTTCTGAGAAAGGACAAAGTTCACCATCTTTTATCTCTAGGGTACAACAAGAAAAATGAGATCCCACAACAGCAGACTTTAAGTTAAGGTTAAAAAAAGATGAGAGCTGTGGTGGAAAGGACTACATTACATTTGCTTTTATGGTCTTTTTCACCTTTTACTAAGCCTCATCATATTTGCTTGTAGTTTTCTTATGGGTTTTTTTGTAACACCAATGTCCCATTGCGACTGGAACTGGTAATTAGTCACTTAGCTATAGTCTCATGTATTAACATGCTACTATTTACTAATAAGCATTGTCCCAATTTAAAGTAAAACTGAACTGGACAGATTTCTTTCATACTTCTCTAGTCCTTGGCTGTACTCTAGTCTTTCACTCCACTTTTGAAGGGATTTTATCTTTGATATATTAGTGTGATAGTACAGTACACAAGTGATATAACAAATTAAAGAGACAATTTTTAATTATTCATTAACACCAATGCTGTAAAACAAGATTTGACGTAATCTGTCAGAGACGCAGCACTGACATTAAATGTAAAAATCTTATTTAAATTCCTTTTTAAAAAAAGGTGTTTTTAACTTAAATACAAAATGTATATTCCTGTATACTCCAGTTAGTAATCGATTGCCACATCAGTTGCATATTATTCCAATAACTGATCAGTCCAATCAGTTGTTTGAGCCTTGGTCTCAGCACTTAAAACTTTACTAACTTTCAAATTTCCACTTTTAAAGATTTAGAAAATTAAAAAAAAAAAAAAGAAACTCAAGGTGAAATCTTGTTGCATGCATTTAAATACCGATTTTCAAAAAAAAAAAAAATCGCAATAATTAACTCGTCATTGCAGTTATTGTGGAAGCAAACCCCTTCGACACAGTTCATTACTATTCTCTCAAAGCCTCAACATGAGCTGGGCTTTTATGTGCAAACAGCCCTGACAATGCAATCAACGCACCCGTCAACAGATGGCAGTGTTCTGTCTGTAATGGCGAGGGGAGGAGCGGCTGCTGTAACGACGGCTCTAACCTTGATAGAAGACTGCCGGGCTCCAAATGAGCAGCCGTCGGTGCTGCGAGGCAGAGATCGGGCGGAGCGGAGCCTTCTCCCCGAAGAACTAAAGATTAACATCATTTTACATTTAGATTACAGGACTTTAGCAGCTGCTTTCATCCACTGTGACAACTGCAGCAGGCCGGTCTGCTGGTTAACCGGCTGAGGTGGAAAGTGGAAGAAATATCAAGCTGTGGTGAACGGCTCGCCGGTGATTTTTAAGGCTTTTCATCAAGGGAGGCATGAATTTGCTAACATTTCTGAACGTTGTTGTTGGATGGAGGAGATCTAAAAGGAAAGGTAGAGGGACAGGGGGATTATTAGGGAAGAGTTGGGGGAGCAGTAGAGGGGGGGGAAAAGGGCCGTAAAAAGAAAAAGGAACAGGAAGAAAGCGAGGCTGATGGTGAAGACAGGCCTAGCGATAGAAAAGGTCATCTGCCTGTTCAGCACTCCTCCTCTGACAAAGTGAGGGAAACGGTGACCTGGATAAATCCTCCTTTGTCTTTATTTACCGAGACATGGGGCATTTTATCACTTGCTCTCTAAATGGGCTCCAGTGGTGCAGAAACAATGAGGTTGAACTGTGGATGGCCAGGAAACTCTGCAGAGAATGGATGCACGGTGCAGGTTCTTCGATTGCGGAGCACCGTTATTAGGTGCAGGCCGGCTGAGGAGAAAAGGTTTAGCCACAACTGGCATGAAAGGGCCAACAGGGTCCTATAAAAATGCTTTTTGTGTTCACGCAGGAGCAATAGGGATGCATTTTTAGTCTGCCAGGTACAAATCGATGTCTGTGGAGGTCAATGCTCACAGCACATCCCTATTATTAAATGTGTTGGGCTTAACGTACAGAGCCCATCTGTTAAGTTCAACAACAGTTATTTACGTTGTGCCATTTTAGGATTTTTTTATTATAGACCAGCATAAATGAACGGGTATCTGCATCATGCCAACGTACCAGTTTCCCTGACACAATACTTAATATGACCAACCATTGTCTTTGAGGTATATCTCTACCGGCTCCACATATCCAGTCACATTTTATTTTATTTTATTTTATTGACATTTTGTTAAGAAGCTCTAGTTGAATGGAGAGCGTTATGCCAAAGATTCTCAATTTAATTTAGGTCTGAACTGGACAGGGTCATTCCGACATAGTGTGTTTTGTTTGGAGAAAAAAAACAAAAAAAAACTATTTGTTGTTCTGATTAGTAGTCTCCTTGCTTCACTCGTCTTTGCTGGACGGTCATGTTTTGGTAAGTTTACAGTCGCTTATAAAGCAACAATTGCGCTTTAAAAACCAAATCCTGCCTTCAGTTTCTCTAAAGCTTCACCCCTGACCTGTTTGCTGTGTTCCTTGGTAATTAGCATAGATTTGAATGTGTAAAATTTAGGCACCTGATGAATGTCTGCAGAGTTAGCCAACGACAACAACGAAACGTTCTGATTCAGAACATCTTGACATTTGGAGTCACATTTTGGAAACGGGAGCAAAGAGCAGTTTTGCATCTTTTGTGTAATTTTGGGTCCTTTAACTGCAGAGCTGAGAGTGTTTTAGCCACCCAATATCGACTCAGACTGAAACGAGAATAAGCAGCAGCAGCCAGGCGAGCTGTCCTCCTTTAATTGAAAGAGCTTAGATCCAAGACGTGTCTTTTTTCTCTCTCTCTTTCTCTCTTTTACAGCATAAATAGTGAATCAAACGAGAACAGCATGGGTGACTTGAGAAGGAATATTTTGACTCATAATTTTCTGAAGACTTTCTCTCCAGTTTTCAGTGAAATTGCCATTAGGTCGCATGTATTTTAGATGTAAGGTTTATTAAGGTTAATGAGCCTCTGTGATTAAAAGGAGAATATTGTCATTTAGATTATTACTAGCAGTTTACATCACATATTCAAATGTCTAATGTTTGACTTGGGACTGTCTGATTTCCTAGCTGTACCGTACAACCTTAACCTCCTTTACAACTCCCATTGTCGTTTTTGGCTAATCAATATTAGCTTCTAAAGTTTTCACCTTTTGTTTTTTCCGCATCGCGACTACTATAAACTGGTGTAAACCTATACAAAAAAATAAATAAATAAATAAGGCATTGTTGTAACTTTTGCGTTCACTAAAGTCAGATAAATATGCTCTATTTGATCTGTCAAGTTTACACAAGTAAACCAGATCAGGGTGCTACTTATTTAAAGTCTTCGCGGACAAAGTGAAGCTGCACAGAACATCCTCACTAAGGAAAAACTTGTTCGGTGCTCTGCCGAGCTTTAAACGACCTCCAAATGAACCATTCATGGTATCTCCTCCACTTCAGTGTGTTTGTGTGTGTGTGTGCGTGTGTGTGTGTGTGTGTGTGTGTGTGTAGGAGGGCAGATATTGACTCCTGCTGTGACCATGACACCATCCCCAAACATTCATCTCTTTGCATTACATCTGCTTTAAATGAAACAGACGAGTACGTTGCCAGTGCCAGTGCACACTCACACACGTCCAACAAATAAAGCCTCTTGCACAGAGTGTCATAAATACATAAATATTGCTGGTTAAAAGTCGTGCTTTTATGTAACCAATCCCACTGCTCTGCAGCGACAAGGTCACAGGCAGGTGACCTCGCTGTCGTCAAGCAGATGCTCCAAGATTTGCAATGCAACACGTTAAGAACCTCGCCAACACGCGGTTATTCCTCTTAACAGATGGTACAAAACGATGCGACAACGTTCGGACCCCTTGAACTTCAGTTTGCATGTTCCAGCCTATGTGTGCTGCTGTATGCGCCTGATAGCATAATTCAACCAATACTGGTCAACTGGTGACACAGTTGACACAGCAACTGTGCAGTTGACTCGGTTGCTGTGTCAACTTGCGTGACCTATAGCCTGGTACAAATCAGCCATTTATTCTACATTTTGCATCATACACAGGGTCACAATACAATCCTGCTAAAAGCGTGGATTGTGTTCAAGTTTGAAATGATTGGATTTGTCCTCTAATATTTATGCATGCGCCTGTTTGATGAAGGTCACTGGAAATTGCGTGTGCTGTTACCCTGGTGGGCTCGAGGGGGCGCAACATGTTCGCCAGCAAGAAAATGTCTTAAACGTTTCTCTTTGTCCAACTTGAATTGCTCAATATTTGGACGTGTGGGCAAAACAGAGCGAACGGCTTCAGTTCACTTCCTCCGCTGCCATGACCAAACTACAACCCAGAATACAATTATAAAACAGCACCAACAATCAACATCACCTACAACTCCTTCTGTTCTCTGATTGGCTCTGGAGAAATTCAAAAGGAGAAGTTCAGCTCCGTCCCAGACGGAGCACTGAAGGGAGATGAGAATCAAGTGGAATTGCGTAGACGAAGGCAATGGCCTGGCTTTGTGACTTGTGGAAAGCAGCGCTTTTTTTTCTTGTTTTTTTTTTTCCACCAAACATGCAGTCGTTGCTGGTTTGACAGCGTCTCGGACCTTAACTGTGGATGTCTGCGTCTCCTCCAGAATTACCATTGGCTGCTTCTCGCCTGGTCTGTCGGTTTCGATGGAAAGTCGTGTTGGTAAATGTCTACGGCTTGGGATGTTGTTTCAGAACTGCAATGAGAAGTCTTTGAGAAACTAACAAAAGACATTAGGAAAGGTCGTGCCCTGAAACAGAAGAATTCAAATGGCTGCGACTAATCCTGACTTGGCTTTGGATTTTTATTCATAAAGAATACCAAAAACTAAATTCCACTTTTCCTTCATTTCGCAGTGACAATATTACTTCTTGTTTTAAGTATAAGATGCTCAGGGATGATTTCCACTGCCAGGGGCTGTCGTCATAGTAATGCCTCGTTAAGAGGTCAGCGGGTTCAACAATGACGATTTCAGACCGTCTTCTTCCTAAGAATAATTTTCCCTGTTAGCTTAAAAATAAAAAATAAAAAAAGGGAGGGAGGGAGGGAGGGATGGGGAGAAGGAGTTTTCCAGCCCACTCACTGTGATCCTGCGGTTGCGCCGCCGCTGCTCCTCCTCTGGGTGCTGCGGTCAGATGCTATTAAGGAGCCATAAGAGAGACGGATGGCTGCTGACAGGCTGAAGAAAGACCCAAGCATATTTATCTGGGTTTCTTTGACTTCTTAGTGTTTTAGGAAGGCAGCGGTGGAGGGGGTTACATACAGTGAGCGCCAGTTTTGCCAAAGCTTCGGTTCACAACCTCCTTCCCCCTCGTCAACGAGCGGGTCCTTTTGTTACATCTAATTCGACAGGCCTAAGGTTTCCCCGCTCTGCTTCTTTGGCTCTACTAGATTTTTTTTATTTTTTTGTGTTCTCTTGTTGCTTCAGCACTTTTATTACAATAAAAAACAACCTATACTTAACATGTCACAGTTATGAGGCTTTCACAGCAACTTTAGTGGGGGGTTGAGGCAGGCAGAAATTTGTGAAAAGAGCCGTTTTATTAAGAGCTTGCCTGGTATGAGAGAGAAGAAATTCAGTATGTGTAATTTATAGCAGCTCCGTGCCACTGGGAGAAAACTCTCAAACAGCATACCAATTAAGTTATTTTCTCTGGTTTTTGGAGGGCTGGTAATTATTTGGGATGGTGGGATAGGGTGGTGGGGGGGGGTGCAGGGATGCCTGTTGTGGTTTGGGCTGAAGGTCCACATTAGGCCCGAAGCCTGAAGATTCCTCTCCTTTGGTCTTCACGACCAGTGATGTCTCAGGTTACCTCGCATGCGGCCGTCTTCCTTCCTGGGCCGCGTTATTCTCGGGCTCAATATACCCGCTGTTTGTTTATGTTTTCTGGGAGTATGCGCGCTGCAGTTCGCCCATGGATGTTCCGAGGAGCACGTGCAACGCATTGAGGTGGACCAGCATTCTTCTGTTTGACCACGGCTGTGCAACAAGTGTCAATCAGTCGAAAAAGGGCGCGAGGAAAAAGTCTGGATGGATCAGTTGAGGATCAGTCCACAGAATCTCTTTTGGCTTCACGTCCAGACCCTGAACTCCAAAATTGTGTGTTTTCTGAGCCAATCAGAGGTGAGCTTGATGGTGTCTGATGGATCATTGTCTTGTTGATTAGCCAAAGAGATTTTAAGTTTATTGGCACAAACTGATAGGCTGAACATTGTCCTAGAGAGCAGAATTTATGGTTCTATCATATACAGAAAGTCGTCCAGGTCCTGAAACAGCAAAGCAAGACCAGACCATCACACCACTATCATTTTGATAGACTCCTTGTATGATGTTTTATTTCCAAAATGGACATTTTTATGGGGTTTTTTTCAGACTGCAAAACATTTTCCCAAACGCCTTTATCATTGACCCCTGACCTTTGCTCCTGCAGAGATGTAGATGTTCCGAGTTCTTTTTGTGACGTCCTGGATAAGTTGTTGCCGGAGTTTTAGAAGGCCAGCCATGCCTTGGAAGCGTCTCAAATATTTGATGTTATCAGGTTATCTTTGATGTTTGATGTTCTAAAACCTTTGTGATAAATTTTTAATGCCTTTATTTGGAACGCAACAAACAATCACGCAAGACAACCTCTGGAAATGAGTCAACCACAGCGAACTTTATCCATTCCTGTAATCTGATTTCGATGGCGATCATGCAGCTCGATCCTGTGAACCACAAATAATCAGAAGGCAAACATGTTGTTCCATACCGACCCGGCGTTCATATGGAATGCCAGGCTTTCAGTCAAACACCAACCTGCTCTTTTTTTCCATTTTCACGGCTAGAAAAAAAAAAGCGCCTCAGGGGTAAGTGACAGACCGCCACCCCGCATGACGCATGGCAGCACCATTTGGCGGCTGGCACAGCCAATCTGGGAGCTGTCACAGAGACCCACCTTGAGAAAGAAGTCACCCACAGTGTGACACAGATGGGACGCCACCGAGCTGGCACGCCGCTTCAGCTCATTGATTCACACTGACCTACTGATATTTTTGACAAAATCGCAGGAATTAAACTATGACAACTCACGCATGAAAAATTGTACAGAAAGTCGAGATTTTGCAGTTGCGCTTTTTTTCCTTTCTCCCCACAAGTGGGAGGAGCAAGTGACTGATACTGCTGACAATTACTTTTGTTATGTCATTAGAGTTTAATTTAAGACCCGAATGATTAGTTTAGCTAATGATTAGTCAAACTGGGTCTCAACAGAACATCTCAAATAGGATGAAGAATCTCTATTTCACCACAACTAATAATACACCTGTTCTCCATTCAGATTGAACTTTCTACCACGAAAAAAAAAACAATCTCTGAACAAACACTTAATATGAATTAAATGAACGAGTAAAGAAACAAACCATCTTTGGATTCGTTATTTTAGGAATAAATCCTCTGAGTCATGTGATGGTGTTTCAGTCTCTGTTGAAACAATTGAATGCATGTGAATACTTCAAGTAAATTTAAGTTTAATTTGATAAGTACTTCCCGTTTTCGGTGCGTGGACGGCCCGTTCGGCGCAGGGACCGGCTGAATATTAAATCAAAGTGAAATTTAAATTGAGCCGCAGCGTCTATCTTTGTTCCTTAAACTGAAGCGGCAACGGGCTTAAAAATGGCGAGCTGTCGGAGAAACCAGAAAAACTAAAGTCATACTGGGACTGTTGGGCGGAGACCATTCCAAATAGACACACCGTGTAGCAAATGCGAGGAAAAATTTAGAGGATTTACAAAAGGATTTAAAGTTGTTTTGTTGTTGTTTTTACAAAGAGAAATCTGGAAAAAATGTGGATTCTATTGCACTGAGTCTGTCTGGGAGGAAAGCTTTGTGCATCCGTGTCATTTTTGGTGATTCTTCTTTCATGAACTCCAAACTCCCGGGCCTGCCCGCTCAGTTTCATGACGGTGCGGAAAAAAAAGTGAGCTAAACATAAAAGAACACCACACATTTCAGACGTGATGTTCGTCAACTAGTTTGAAAACCATGCCTAATTTTCGTTACAATTCAAATCGGTCATTACCACATAACCCAGCAGTACATACATAAGACGTTTGTGGTGGTGATGTGGCAAAATATGGAAAAGCTTGCGTGGTTGGAATGATGTTACAAGCCACTGTTTGCACTGGAAGAAGAAAACAGAAAAAAAAAAAAACATGGCTGAGCCGAGTACAGATGATTAGGGATTATTTAACGGTGTGGTGGAAAGGACACAAAAAGAGGGCGGCTGCAGGAAAACACGCGAGTGCAGGTCTGTTGACCTCCTGATTTATCTGCCTCTTCAGAGTGAAGGCCTGTTAAAATAATATTTTCTTATTGTTTCATTAAACACTGTGGCGTTATTTATCGCCGTCTCCTCCTCGTCGCCTGCAGCGTACCTGCGGCGGTGGTTTACATACCTCTCGACTGGACTGAAAAGGACCATTGAATCCCAATTAGATGATGTATGGCCCTGTCTGAAAGTGTGTGGCCCTGCGGCACACACAAATTGTACCAGTGTGCACGCAGAGCCCTGACCAGAAATGATCTTTATTAGATCGCCTTTTTCCAATTTTCGATTGTCTCGGCAAAACGGCCCAATTCACTCCTGGATATTCTCGCTGACCCAGCAGTGATTATATTACAAATATTTTAGGACACCAAAAAAAAAACAACAAAAGACCAGCAAGAGAACAAATGTTTAATCTTCAACAAATTATTACGAGCTCAATTTCGAACTTAAGGTTCAGGCGTTCGTTTGTTTTTTACGTAACTTTCGTTGCGCCGAAGCAAACTGTGTCAAATTTGCCCGGTTTGTGTATGTCCAGGTGGATTTCGATTATTTTTTTCTCCTTCAAGTCTTGCTGATGATATTTAAAGCCACGCAAAGGAGTTCAGCCAATAAATGTGCCAATAACTTTCATTCAAAATGCATGGTTTTAATAAACCGTGCATTTTTTTCACTCGCAAAAACATACCAACTATCAAATTCATTCTGTGTTAATGTGTTTAAAAGATTCAGAAAAGTCAGGAACATCAAGCAAAAAGTTTCTACCTCATAGTTGTAATTAAAATATACAATATATTGCCTTTTAATAAAAATAAATTGAACATTAATGGAATAATTTAATGTATGATGAAATTCTTACTTATATTTTCCTTTAAAGACTTTTGGCAGAACCTTTAACTCGTTCCTAAGACCTTGGACTGAATCCCAACACATAGAGCCTCGGAGAGATTCAAATAAAATTACAAGGCGTACAAAACTTGTGATATTTCATAACATGTCTGGTTTGGACTGACATCTGAACGTTGAAAAATGAAAATATGGCTACTTCTGAAATGTCAGGAGAACGAACATTGGAAACACGTGTGAAGCCGCTGTGGACGCAGAGCGCACCATTCAGTGGGTTTTAAAGGGAAGAAAGAGACAACAACTCTCTCTTTAAAACGGGACGAGCAGAGAGAGTGAAAAATGGAGTGTGCAGAAAACATCCCCGTTGTGAAAGGACTCGTATCTGTCAGCCAGCTGAACCGACAGGACTGTTTGCTGCTGTTCTGATCAGACAGCGACAGCAGAGGAAGACGGGGGGAAAAATATATATATATATGCAACTCTTCTTCATATCAGGGTCTTACAACTGACAAATGTAACCGTACACAGAGGAAATCCAAGAGGCTTTCAAGAGTTCATATCAGATCAAAGACCGGAGAGCCAAAGGAAACTGGAGATACTTTCTCATTAGAAAGTGAGGAAGGCAGAGATGATAAGAAAACGGGAGAGGAGAAGAAAAATACAGGGTAAGAGATGCTGGACAGGAACCGAATTCTGAAAAAAAAAAAGTGACAAACAGTAAATCATTTGTAATAAAAATGTAAACAGAAATTAAATTTTTAAAGTGTAATGCCGTTCACAAATCTCCACTTTCTTACTTCAGTTTCTCTGTAGGCTGCCTACTGATGTTATTTTAAACATTTTTTTTATTTTAAAAATCAGTTAAAAACTGAATGAAAAGTTTTCAGTCTGGTTCTCTGGTCTCAACTATCCCTTTTTTTTTTTTTAAAGATTATTTTGTTTCCAGACTTTATTATTCATTTTGCTGTTTGTATTTTTTATATTATTTGGAATATTTCAAATGTCTTCCAGTTCCTGTGTTTAAACGTTCATTGGAATTTAAAGTTGATTGATCTTTGAGAACGTGCTCTTGCCATTATTACTATTATATTATTTGAAAATGGTATCCTGAGATACGGTTTGCTTCTGAGTTCATTGTATGCTGTGTTACTCAAATGACATCACACCACCAAAAAGTTCAGTATTCTGTGCACTGAACACTTGAAAACAAATTCTGAATTTCGCCCTTTAGTCGTCCTCGACCGCCAGCTTTATTTATTTGGTTTTGTTAAGTTTCTGGCGTCGTATTTAATAAAATGACTCATGATCTCAAGTGCATAGATTAAATACAAAGATGGGTTGCCACAATCAGGATGGTTGACAGTGCAGGACACAATCATAGCATTAGCCTCTGTTCTCTACGATTCTCCTGTTTTGATACAGATTCTCTGTATGCATGACATGTGAACAGAGGTGATGTGCACATGGCTTTATGTCAAAATGGCAGCTGAAGAAAGCCATCAGGAACAGGGGCAGCTTGACTCATTCCTCCAACATTCGACACACTCCGCTGAACCACACTCCGTTTTCCTCCTGTTTGCCTTCCTCAAGTATATATAGTTGGTTGAAAAAAAGGCAGAGTTTACCAAGAATATTTCATCTATTATTTTTCACATAGCGACTTGTATTGATTAGCTTTGTGACATGAGCACAGGGATGTAAGTAATCGATTAAGTTAGGTCATTTTATTTGTCGTCTTGTTTAAATTTTTTTTCACATTGAACTGTTTCAAATTATTTCATTTGTTGCGCAAAGGACAATGTATGTATGTTAGAAAAAAAAAAAATGTTCCCCTACTTACTGAACAACAACCAGACCTGATTCTAGTCAGGCCTGTAAAATAAAAAAAAATAAAAATCACTTGAAAAGAGTCTGTATGAAAATTTTCTGAAAACTAAAAAGATTTTTTTTTTTTTTTTAAATAAAATGTTTTTGAGATCATGCATCACATTACCTATGGTAGAATCATGAATCCCAAAAGAAAATAAAGTCTTTGGAGTGGCCTAATCAAAGTCCAGACTTGAATTCGATTGGAGATTTTTTTAGACAAGAACCTCCTGCTTAAAGTCATGCCGCAAAATTTCCCATCTGGGAGAATTAAAAGAACGAAGCCAAAATACCTGCATATTTATTGACGTTTTTTTTTATCAGGGGCACGTCGACGTGCGACAGGAAGCAGCTGGAATCGCACCCACAACTTTAGAACTGCAACACCGCAGCACAGTCACACCAACAATGTATACATTTTGATTCAGTCACGGTGGCATTTTATTGACATTTTAAGTTGTTTTCTGGTAAAAGACGTCAGAACATTTTCCACTTTAAAGCTCGTCACAATTCTCCACCGCTTCAGCCACCTCCTTCCTCTCCATCGTGAATTTTAATCGCCTTACAAGCATGACATTAACCTTTCCAGCCGTCACATCCTCTCATGTGTGACCTGTGATCTGTGGTGCTGGTGGTTAATTTGGGCGTAGCTGGGAGAGTTTCCCCCCAGTAGGCGGAGTTGGAGCGGAACAACAAGGCCCGGGACGCGTTGCTCGGCGCACACCTGGAGATTTGTGCTGAACTGAAGCTAATACGCTTGAAATAACATGACCCCTGTAAGCTTCAAAACACCTGGGTCATCGGAGCAAAGCTGTTGGCCGCGGCATCGCACCGAACCGGATACGGTTCCTCGGACCTTTTGAAGCTGAAAAAGGTGGTAAACTTATGTTTTATGGTTTTTCATCCCTTTTTCAATGCCTGTGCTTTTCCGTCCTGATAACGGTGAGCAAAGCCGGAATATAGATCGCAAACTGTGTGGCCATCTGGTGCACTTCATCTCAGTTCTTGCTAAATATTTTCCTTGGACATTTGTCTCCCCTTGTCAAACATTTTTTGGGGAAAAATAGAGTGTTTATTTCTGATTTTGGTCAAGAAATACTTTGATTTACTTTTGAGAAACATAAATGATCATTTTAAAATGAACTGGAACAGGGATGGCACCACTAAACGAGAATGTTTAGCTTCAACAGTTTGTTCAGTCATGCACCTGCACTGGAAACTGTGAAGTTCTGTTTATTAGCAAGCTAATCGTTTTTACATTTCTAAAGTTTAGATAAATAAAAAGTACAAATTATTATTATTTGATCGATTTAGAAGCATTTGTTATCCAGATTATTTTCATTATAGCTACCTGCTGCTTTTCTCATTAAATAAAGCCTGATCGCATCAATGCTCCAACAGAGCTCTCATTACTTCTATTAGGTGACAGAATGCAGTTATACAAACAGAAGAATCAATACACTGTTGCACAAAGGGGACGCGGGGGGGGACAATACACACACAGGAAAACAAAATCCAATAAAGACATGTGCTTTCTGCAGGAAACGGATACCGCAAACACTTCAAGATGAGTTCATGTTTCTAACTCTGAACCCTCTGCGCCGCTTCGCCATAACTCTGAAAAAAACGGCGACTGACAGCTGCTGAATTTGTTGTTCGTTTTCAGAAACAACCATCAAATTATGTCGACAGGTACAACTGAGAAGGACAGCAGGGCAACATGTCTCCAGAGTACATTTTATCTGATTGCATTAGTTAATGGTTTCTATCCTAACCCTCCAGTCTCACTGCTATTTGTGGAAAAAAAAACAAAAAAAACAATACAAACACTTGTGTGGAGAATAAAGAAGAAAGGCTGCCACAGCACAAAAACCAATTGTGTTTGATACCTCAAATTATGATTATCTTAGTTAAATGAGAATTGAAAAATAACGAGATGTAGCTCTCACTTCCATTTTTCCTTCAATAATAATCTTTTATTAGGAATCTGAAAATGCCATTCATCTGTGAGACAGAAAATGGTTTGGTGGGGCACATTGGAAATGACCAACTCTGTACTTTTCTACAAGGATGGATTCAATCCCTTTAAACTGGAGCAACTTTTACAACCACGTGTTAATGTGATGCTGCCTCCACCAAGATAATGTTATTTTCAGGGTGATTCATACAGTGCTGATGTTCTGCCATGTTTACTAGTTCTGGTTTAATATGGTCAGGGTGTCTTTGCTGCCCATCTTTGTGTTATTTGTCGAAACATCTACATGTCATTTGCTTTACGTTGCGTCACACGTAGAATCTGTGCTGGTCAATCGCATAAAATCTCAATAATCACTTCTTTTTGTTCATGTCTTGTATCTTCTTGTCTTCTATTGCGAGAAAACAAGGTTTTCTTCTCTACTTCCTGCCTTAGGTTCGGAGGGTTTTACCACTTTCAGGCTAACAGGGTAAATAATAAACTGTTAGCATTTAGCCTGGTGGGATGAAAGTTTTAACTGTCTTCTCACATCTGACAGCCAACCAGATGATTGGCTATCAATCGTCTGACAGAATGATGATTTCACAGAATGATGCTGCGTCGGCCACAGTGGTGATTCTTCAGATGCATTTCTTCTTATTATTATTATTATTATTATTATTATTGTGGATATACGTAATGTGTTGTAATCTGCACTACTTTGCTACATTTCCTTTAAATGTTCCCACTCCATTGTCACATTTTTGGGACATCCAACCTCAACTGGATTATTAAAAAAAAAAAGTTACTATAAATATTCAGCTGACGTTCCTTCTGACTCGCTACGAAGCTATTCAATCACAGCTTTTTCGTCTTCTGAGCTACAGATAATTGCTCTAATTAAACGCACACCATCATGGTACATACTTTATTATTTAAAGACAACTGATTTGCAGTTTAATTGGTGGGCAGGTCTAGTGAAAGAAGCTCCTGAGTTTCTCCAGGACAATAAAGAAAAAGAAAAGCAGAGGCAGTTCAGAGAGGCAGCGCTGTCACGCACCAACGATCGGCAGCAGTGGATGATAATTGAACCAGGCAAATGTCAAACTGGATTTTAACAGGAGATCAAGACAGGCCCAGTAAACCAATTCTCGAGCTCCAGGTCCAGTAAGGAGGACAAAAAAAAAAAAAAGACTGTCAGCTCATCTGCTGATTTATCTGCATGTGAACGGGGCTGTGACTGACTGATAGTTAAATGAAAACGGGGAGTTCTCCTCTTCGGGTTTAGGCTCACTTTTTAAAGTGTCTGCGTGTGTTCAGACGTGAAACAGCGCCGTGTCATATATCGAAATGACACGGCTTAAACAGTTTCAGTAGGAAAAAAGTGCACCGCTCCAATAGATGACAAAAACTCGTCTTTTTAATACACTTCAAAATACCCAAGACAACTCTAAACGTTCCTGAATTAGCGTTAAAAAAGGCCAGTTTGTTGTAAGACTTTTAGAATATCACAAACTTAGCAGCATGTATTATTTTACAGGGCGGGTTCACGTAAACAGAAGTCACGGAAGTTCAACTTGAAGTCGATTGTTGCTTTTTATGTCTTTTGCTGCTAAAACACCGAAAATAGAACTTCTCTTACTTCCTCGCTGTGATTTTAATTGCCTTTTTTGTTTGAAAATCATTAACATGAGATCCAGCAAGTCAAGCTGAATCATGCGTGTTTTCCCAGTTGGAGCAGCAGAGGCTCTAAGTGTCTTCACAATAATTAGCAGGAAGCCAGCCTTATCACGACTGTTTATCTGTGGTAAACAAGTCTGATTGACTAACAAGGCGACCACTTCTAGTAAAGAACAAATCAATTATTTGCTGAAATAAAGCGTCAAAATCAAGGATCAATGCTGTGACTACAAACAAGGTACTGCAAAAATAACAAAATTTAAACATTAAGCTTTAAATGTTGCAGTTTTCCATCATTAGAGGCACAAAAAATGTGGTATATGTTTGGTGAAACCAGCCGCAGTCGGTCACAGGTTAGCACGGCTGGTTCAATGCAGATAGCACGGCGCTACTAGACATGATGGACATGGCGACAATGTGAGGTGCGGCCTCAGGCGCTGTGAGCATGTAGCGCCTACATGAGCTTCAAAGATATGGACGGGTGGTCTGTCCGTGTACGCTCATGAAATATTAATCAGCAAATGTGGCTTTGCACGTTATATGTCTGCATCAGGGTGGCATTTATTCGAAAACATGAGCTTATAGGCAAAGACGGAGCAGAAAAAGATTCCATTCCCAGAGAAATGTGTCACGTTTTAGTACAACCAAATATTCAAACGTGACAGAACAGAATAGTAGCGCAGAATCAAATCTTTCACCGATCCTTGGATTGTGTCTGTGACTCCAACATCTTTATCTGGTTTTCTAACCGTATGGCCAGACAGATGTAAGGAGGAGCAGCAAAAGCAAATGATGTGGATGAGCAGTGATTTCCAACAGCAGATAGACAGTGTCAACAAACTCAGATACATCGAGTTTTCCTCCTGTCTCTGCTGGACGTCACAGTAAAGCAACTGTGTCAGCTGCCAGCAAATGACAGCTTTTAACTTAGAAGCAAAAACAACACAAAGATTTTTCTGTGTTCTTTAAGAAGCTGCAGATCACGATAAAAAGTTGCGAAATGATTCGATAAGGAGTTAAAAGTTATTTTTCCTCTTCGAACAGCTTCTCCCACAGATCAATAGAAAAAAAACATTAAACTAAAGAAACACTTGTCCCGCCGTCAAGTCGTCTTTGTTTTCCTGTCTTTGCTTTCATTCCACCTCAGGGAAAAACGGGGAGTCACTGTAAAATTGATTACAGATGGAAAATAATGAAGTGAAAATTAAATTATAATTATGACTCTTATCTAACAGTCATTTTTGGAACCGAGGAAGTTGAAAGGGGGAAAAAAACTCATTTCGAGAAGACGTCCATGATGTACAGAACCATGGGCTGCAGGGAGACAGGCTGGGGCTCTTTAAAATTAATTACCCCTCCATGTGGGGGGCGGGGCAGCTTTATCTCAGAGATGGAGTCAGATGACAGCAGTTTTTAAACACGTCACTGTAACAAATGGATTTAAATTTGGGCTAATTGCAGGCTGAAATCTTTTTAATGACTTTAAATGTCTGTAATCCTTCACTAGTTAAACATCCGCCTCAAACACTAATAAGGCTATTGAAATCCCTCCAGGTTACCACAAATGTATTAAAGCAATTAAACTGAAGTCAAAGAATATCCCAAAAGTTTTTTTGGTAGGCACACAGGCACATCAGAAATTTTGGATACAGGAGAATTGTTTAAATCAAGGAGTCAGCTTCTCTATAGAATACCTGCAATGCCAAAAAAGGACAAAACCATGCATTGTTTTTTCAAACTGAAGTCAACTTTCAAGTTTCTAATTCCAGAAATGATCGTCTTTTCACTGAACACCTGTCATCTACCTACACTATCATCTATTTTTGTAGGTTATGAATATAATTCATTGGAAGACTGGGTATCTTCCGATAACACATAATTACCAAGCGCATAATTATCAATATTTTCACATTTCATGTCAACTTTAAACCTTGTTCAACTCAAAAACATGGCGAGCCGCTGGATGAATGACTGCCAAGCGCCACAACCACCAGGCTTAGCGAGTTTTCAGGGGGAGACTTTAACAGTTATTAATTGTTAGTTACACTGCAAATAGGTTGAAACACCAGCGATGTCACATTTCGTTTCAAATCAGATAGCGAGAGCTTTTATTTTTAAAGATCAATAAAGTCGTTTGTACTTTTTGCTTGTCCGCTTCTTTACGATTAAATGCACCCCGACGCGTTAAATTGTAACCCGTTTTTGAAAACTTTGTCTCCTTAACCCAAGGCAAAGCTAATCCTCCAGATGATGTCAGATCTGCAACTCTTACCTACCACAGAAAAACTCCGAGATGACAGGAAAGATACCGGCTTGCTTCTCAAACTGAAATAGAAAAGAGGTTTTCATGGCCTTTAAGCTTTACTGTGACCTTGACATCTCGGGGCAGCAGTAATCCCCGGTGATCTGAAATGGCATTTAAGAGCCGTTCTGTGGAGGGGCAGCTTCACAGCCGATACTGAAGCTGTCCAATTAGACCGCAGAGAAAAAGTGTCAGGGTGAAGGTGGAGCTTTTTTCCTGGACAAATAAACTCTTTATCGAAGGATACATGAGGACATTGCCTCTGATTGGAGAGGATTTCCTTATAATTCAATATAGCTAATCACTATCAGTGTGTCGATGTGTGTCTGAATGATTTATGGACGCACGGATTGCAGCTTTCTGGACGATTACGATCTTTAAAAAGTCTGACCTGCAAACGGTAATGACTATGCAGGAAAACATTTTCAAAGATCGGCAAACTTAAAATTCTAGCGAACATTGAACTGGAAGGTATTTTAAATTAAAAAAAAATAAAAAATTCAGAAACAAATAAAATGACTTATGAAAGTCTATGTAAAGCAAAAAAAGTCCTTCAAAAAAAAAAAAGAACATTTTCTGCCAATGGTTTGTAGAAAGAAAGAGAAAAGAGAAAAACAATAAATGTTTTAATTTATCATGCGATTCATTGATTGCTTACTGCGACAGATTTAATCAGAGTTAAGTGGCGTCAAATTTGAGTTACAAATAATTAGAAAACCACCTGCATTTTTGCACGTCCGTAATCTTCATTTTCATTCAAATTATGACGATATCAGCATGTCAGATTGACTTGTTATTAAGCATAAACATAAATGTGACCTGAAGTAAACAAAAAAAAAAAAAAAGAAAAGCAGAAGATGTTTGCGACGGTTGGAGAAACAGCAGTAATCCCCAGTACTCCGGAAACGTCACACTGTTCTTCTCCTGAGCCTTCCGACCTGTTGACAAGATGCCAAACCCCAGATCCATATCCTCGTGTTGACAAATGTCAACTTTCCTTCTTCGCCAGATCAGTCACACAAGAAGAAAAAGAAACGCTGCTACATGGCAGCACTTGTTAGAAAATAACTCCCTCAGCAACCAATTCCTAAAGCAAACAGGCTGGGGGTTTTTTCCCCCAGTATGAATTGTTAAAAGGTGTTTTGTTCTTTCAAAGAACAAAACACAGAGCCATCTTACCCTTCATATACGCCACAGCTGTGTTTCAAACTTTTACAGGGAAAGATTTCACTCAGCAGAGCAGCTCTACTGCTCAATTGCAATAAAAAAACAAAATGTGTGTGTATCGCTGCAGGGAGCTTTTCCTCTTCGCCGAGTCTTGAGCAACGTCCATGAAATTAGTTTTAAAGACTTTTTTTCTGTAAGATAAACAAAAACGCAAACAGCTAAAACACACTCGCCGCTTTTCCGGTGTTTTGTTTTCTGCGTTTGTGCGACGGCCTCCGACCGCACGGCAGTCAGTCAAAAGTTCTGACTCTGACAAGTTTCAGTTCCGATCGATTGAGAGCTTCATCCTACGTTGTCTTCGCTAAAATATTCATGATTCTGTGCAGCACAAGATGCTTCACAAGAGGCACACATTTTGAGACGACTCGTAGCTGCCAACGTTTTGTTTATATAATCCTAAATCTTTCCTTCAGGTTTGACCTTGAAAGAACTCGCATGTTTTAACGAGATTCACAAATTATTATATATATATGTATTTTTTGTATTTTTTTAAAAAAAAGGCTATCTTAGTGTCAACTCAGTGGAATTTCTAATGGTCCAGAACGCACTCACATGAGATGAAGCAATGGCTTGACCTAAACTAGGGTGCCCATTCTGGAATCTGAATAAGACTGGCTTGTTTTAATTGGCTGAACACACTGTTCCAGAGCACATCGGTGGCCCCGTTACATGTAATTAAACTCCAGATTTCCTCAATTATCTGCAGTGGGGAGAAATGAAAGGTTGAGAAGTGAGGAAGAGGATGAGCACAGATGGAGGATCATTTTCTGAAGCACGTCACACAAAAGGTACAAGAGCGTTTAGGTGTGTGTGTGTGTGTGTGTGTGTGTGTGTGTGTGTGTGTGTACGTCGAGACATCTCAGGTGTACACACTGTGATCATATAGAGGATTAATATCTCTGGTGTTCAGGGATCAGAGTGAAATAAACGGGAGTCCCTGTGATTTTCACAGCTTCTGAGCCGATTCCTCTGGAGAGCAGGACGTTACCCAGATACCCGGCTTCTTCTGGGGTTTTTTTTTTTTGGTTTTTTGTTCCTCCGCTTTACTTGATGGATTTAGTCTAGCTAGTGCACTGACCTTCAAAAATATTACCAAAAGAAAAAAAAAGAAATCTCCTTGCATGACATTTTCAGGTTCCAAAATAGAATTTTACTTGGTTATTTCAAGACAAACAAGTTTTAATACGCATTAAAAAAAAAATGTTTCATGTGCTTCCAATAAATCATTTTTCAGCATTATATTTTATCTTTATAGATCATTTGCTTGCTTCTGGTGTGACAGAAATTTTTTATACATTCTTTTCGAACAAAACAAAAAAAAAGCAACAAAATACTAATGGTGCCTTTTGAATTAAAGTGTGCCAATGGTTACGATCACCCCTCTAAAAACAAGAATTGCCTCTTGCTGCAGTTCAAACACGAAGCATACCTTAATATCATTACACTCTGTAGAAACTCTTTCGACACGACTGCAAAAGACAACATCCATGGTTTCTCTCATCTCCGCTCTTGCCTAAAAAATGGAAAGGAAAATCCAATGGCGCTCCTGGATTGGCTGCTTCGCAAAACGCCAGCCAATAGTGTGTCAAGTAGCATTGTGTCCAAGTATTTCAGCTTTCTAAGTTCGTTTTTTTTATTTATTTTTTTTCCCCAATATTTTAGGTATGCTCAATGAAAAGAATCCGTTTGATCCTCACAGCATTTTTTGCAAATAATGTGGAGTCACATTCCACAGACTTTGTGAAGCCGTGAATAACGAACCGCAAACAGACGGGGGTCCACCATGCAGGGAAATGCCATGATAGCTAATAAAATGTTTTGGACATAAATCTTGTTCTGCATAATGTTCTCATCTTGCTGATCATAAGTTCACAGATGTTGGCAGTGAGAAAGCATTTAGTCCTGAAGTGTATGCTGTAAGTGAGAAAATCACTAGCATCCTGTTAGGTGTGAACTTTACACACAACTCATCAGAAATGACGATTTTATTAGCACGATTGGGAAAAGTAGTAAACCACAATTTGTTTTCCCAAAACAAAAACAAACAAAAAAATGTTTCATGTCATGAATAATCCTCTATTACAGGGGTGTCAAACTCCAGTCCTCGAGGGCCACTGTCCTGCAGTTTTTTGATGTGCCACAGGTACAAAACGCTGGAACAAAATGGTTTAATTACCTCCTCCTTGTGTAGATCAGTTCTCCAGAGTCTTGCTAATGACCTAATTATTCTATTCAGGTGTGCTGCAGCAGAGGCACATCTAAAAGCTGCAGGGCCGTGGCCCTTGAGGACTGGAGTTTGACACCTGTGCTCTATTATGATTGAATTCAGGTTTGATACGTTAGATTGGGCCTACATGTGATCAGAAGTAGGCTGAAAAAAAAAAAAAGGCGAAATCGCCCTTTAAAGCAGCACAGACAGAAAGCAGGTGCTCAGTTAAGGATCATTATTGGCTCACAGCCATCATCCAAAATCATTTCTGCCCCGTCTAGCAGACTGTTCTACTTTGCAGCCAATTAATTCAGAAGAGATGAGGCTTTCTGAAAGCACTCACCTTAAAACCTGGAGCTGACAGCAGCTAGAGAGCACTTCACTTTGACCAGAAACACCTCGCGGTCTCATTACACCACTACTCACAGAAGACCACCAATGTAGAAACAAAGAATCTGCTTTCGGAACAAACTTAAGAAAAAAAAAAAAAGTATTTACAGGTGTGGTGCGGCTTGCTATAACTTTCCCTTCTTTATGTTTGTCCTTTTTTGAAGTCAAGTGGCTCTTTGTGTTTCTGCCTAATCCCAGATGACGGGGCGGACACCTGGAGGAGAACGTTGACCAGGCGCCCCCGGCCAACCGCCTCCTATCTGGCCTCTTCACCAGGACTCCGCAGAGATGATGAAGGGCCATCACGCATCGCACATATGCCCTCATGCATGCATTACCGCAAGCAGAAACTTCCACCTCCAAAAGTTGAGAAATGCTTTTCTTTCATGCTGCTCAAAATGAAAAATGGCAGAGAAAATAGACTTTGTGCTACGTAAGCGTCTATATGAAGAGTAAAAGCAAAGGAAGCCTCGGCATCAGCATTCTGGCGTTCATTCCCTTATTGTCAGGTCTGTTCATTCACAAAGTCTCTGTCCTGTTTTCTTATGCTTAGCATGTTTGGATGAGTAATTGCCTAAGACCATATGGGATCTGCTTTCAGTCTGCCTTGTTCTGCTGTTTTTCCTTTGACTAATAACCTCTATTGTTCATAAACAGAACTTGCGTCCCTGTTCAGAGAACACAGGACAGCGTTTAGTTAAGTAAAGCAACTTCTGCCTCCCTTTTAGTCTGCCCTGTCAAAGTTTAGACACAGAGTTGTCATGAGGTGTGAGGGGCATTGACTCTTGCACAAAGACTCCACCACTAAGCCAGAACTTAAAAACCTTCCTAGTCATTATCAGAGGATTATCTTTTCAGTCTCTTTGCCAGACAACATAAGCCTCTTTTTTTTGTTGTTTTTTCGCTCCTTTCAGAAGTGTCTTGAACCCGGTGTTTACCTGTTTCCGACTCACATCGACCCAACAGGACGTTGTCTGACCTCGGAAGGTTCTGTAAGGTTGGACTGAGCCCCCTTCCGGTACTGAGGTAAATCCTGAGTCCCACCTAAACTGGAGAACACCTCCACCGCGCGTACTTGCAGAGGATGATTTGATGAAGTAGAACGGTGATGTTTTAATTAATAGGTATCATGTACAATACATTTTTACATGCTTTGCATCTAGCTGGTAGCGTGCATCCCTAAAAGGTAACTTGGAGATAAGTGACTTGTCCGTGGAGGGACTGACACATGACACGAGAAGCCGAAACCGAACCTATGACGACCCAGTTGTAGGAAAAGCTACTCAACTAAAGTCATGGAGGGGAAAAAAAAAAAAAGCCTACGATGAAAAGTTCTGCAACATGTTCTTGGTATTGGTGTTTGTGTCCATCCTGGCAGCAGGTGAGAAACATTCACTCTTCCAGCTGAATGTGGAGCTGTAATTCACCGCAGGAGTGCATACTGCTAAGTGGGTCACAATCAGCACAGTCTGTCTCCCACACATATGCTGAAGCAGCACGCGTCTAACCCCAGGTAATGTATAACGACGAACAAAAAGAGACAGTGTCATAACCAGACAATAGTCACTGCACAAGTGGGATTTACTGACATCACATGCAACTCTCAACCACTGGTATTTTTTTTTTTGTTTCTTTGTTAATGTTTCCACTCGCGACCGAGCGGAAACATTAACAAAAGAGATGCTGAGCTCAGCCAGCTAGATAACAGCTCCTCAGCAAAGTCAATACTGATGTGATGAATTGAGACAGAGGAGCTGTAATGGAAACAATCAGGCCAGTTTTCACGCTGAGGAAAAAAGAAGAAGAAGAAGAGGAAAAAAAAAAGAAGAAAAGAAATCCTCGCTCTGCAGGAAAGCCTTATTTCTCAACAAGGTCACAGAGCAAGCGGGCCAGATTAAAGTGACAGTTTGGTACTGCTGCGCTGAAGGCCAGCAACACCTACCTCACTTCACACTTTCACTAAGCGCTCGCAATTAAGAGAGCAGCTTAAAAGCAGCTAAACAGCACACCCTGTTGTACGTCGGACTGGTTGTTCCCTTACTTCTGACAAAACTGCAGAAGGACCACCGACCACTTCGACGACACAAGATTAAGACACTTTCGCGGTGCAACTGTCATGCAACAGCAATTAGATGTACTAAGGTAGCAAATAAATGTCACTGAAAATATTGAATTCTTATTGTCCAACACAATCATTTTTTTTAGTTTTCCTTTTATGTTTTCACCGCATCTTCCATCTTGCTTTGAAAAAGCAGAATCTTTTTTCTTGCTCCGTGCCCGGTATGGCCTGTCGCAGCCGCTGACAGGATCTTTCGGGACTTTTTCTACGGCACAGTGTTTCGCTTTTCTATTCCTTCATAAAGGCCAGATGCGCGAGTGCTTTGCTGTCGATTGATTTTTACGGGAGCTTTCTGCCGTGTCCTTCATGATGCCGTTTGTTCGCTAATGTGAAATCCACCAAACCTCTGAGGTCTTCAAAAAGTGAACTACTCACATTAACACGGTGGCTCCTGTCGCCGATTTGTTGCATGCGGTCCCCGTGTCTCTTGATGTTAAAACATCAAGAATCAGATTTTAGCATAAAAAGTGCTAACAATTAGTACAATTAGTAAATTGTGAGGCTTGGCAGTTATTAAAAAGCCAGCAAAAAATAGAACACATGACTGAAAAAAAATAAAACAAGGTGAGAGGAGACAGCAGCATGATTTTTCATCATGTGATCGATAGTGATAGTGACAGCGGTCAACCTGATTAAGTGCTTCTAAAGTTGAGGCTGTGGGTTTAATCTACAGGCTGTCTCCATGCAAGGAAGTAATGACAATGAGACTTGGGCAACACAGTGCAAAAGGCTAAATTAAAAAGTCCCACCTAATTAACACTTCCAACAGAATCATTAGTTTCCCCTGAGCATCACAGCCATGGCATCATCTATGGGCTCGATCACAGCATATAGAGCAAACAGGAAACGGTGCGGACGATGTGCATGCATTTAGTCCAGTCATATGTCTTTCTTAAGTTTATTTATGATTTGGTGTAGCCAGTTTTCTTTCAACAGAAGAAGACAACAAACGTTTCCTCTTGTACTTCAAAATAAGTCATTAACAGATAAATAGTGAAACGTAAAGAACTCACCCTCATTTTCTGGGCTCATAATAGCCGAATTGCACAAAAAGATAGAAAGTCTTTACTGTCATAAGAAACAATAAGACATACTGTTATAAACGTTCAGCTCATACATCGCGCATAGACAGAAAAATTCAAGCTTTCTTTTCAGAAGGAAGTTCTGGCCATAAGTCAGACCTGGTTTTCTCTTCACTGAGACTTGCTGACACTGGTCAATGTAAGACTCAAGAATTAAACCTTTCCCAACAAACTACATTATTGTTTAAGAAAAAATTTAAGACACATCTCGACAAAGTTTGCATGCCGAGCGGGCACAAAAACTAATATTTCAAGGCATTTCCCAGAGATATCGGACCTTTTCAATGCAAATAGAAAAAAAGGGGTTTCTAAAGTATAGAAGGGTAGACAAATCATGGCATGTACAAGAACCACAAACTAAAGCAAGAGCATTTCAAATTGTCCATCAGGAACTGCTTTCTAAATAAGCAGGTTTTAAAAACCTAGACGGGGCCAGAAAATTGCACACTGGAAGAGGTTTTCCATTACATTCTGAGCTAATTATACATCACCTCAGATCTTTGTTTTCTGGTCATTACCCGCTGAGATTGAATCTAAATAGCACAACATGACCTAAGCTGTTGCAGCCAACACCAAGTGGCGAAGAGAAAACCACGTCTCCGCTTGCCAACTTTGGGTTCCCACGGAAATGATACCTGCTGTGTGATCCGCGGCGCTCGAAAAACACGAAGCAAGTCACGACATTTAAGTATTGAATTAATATCTGTGCAATTGTGGTGGAGATGACAGGGAGAGGGGAAAAAAGATCAATGGAAGGAAATGGTGTCTTTGCAGTAAATACACAATTCTGATGAATAGGATATGAGTAGAATGGATTAGTCAGTGTTTTTCTAATTGGAGAAGAGTGGGGGGGTTTTTTTCCCTTAAAATCAATAAAATAAGTTGTGTTTTCTTTGGTCCTTTTCAATGCAGAACTGTCACTTAAAAAAAACGATGGCCAAGACAGAAACACACCCAAAATTAGAGATAAAAAAAGAGAGTTTTTCTTCCAGACTGCATGTTTATCTGCAGGGGCTGAGAGGGTGTTTTTATCCAAGGCCAAAGTCTGGTCTCTGTGATCAGTTGGCCATGTTGCGGAGGAAATGCTTATTATGTGGTTGTCCGCGGGTCTTGTTTGTTATGACCTTGGAGGCTCTTCTCATGGCACAATGTGGATGTAAAAAATATCAAAGGAGAGACCACAGGAACCATCTTGGGAAAGAAAAACATCGACTCAACCGCTACATTTTCCCTCTTTTTCAGCTTTTAACAACCGCTTTCTCGCCGTCACCGAGTCTTAACGCACTGTAATGCTTTTGTGTGCGTTTTCCTAATTGCAAACAGGTGACCAAAGTGAGGACAGGAAAGGTCACTTCAGTGAAATTAGAAAAATAAACTCGTTTCTGACGTCTGTGGCTCCAGAATAAATTTGGGGAATTTGCTTTATTGCGCCAGATTCCTTCATGTCTATGGAAACATGTCTTCCATATGCAACGGAACCAGTAACGCTGGTCAAATTGAATTACGTTTGATGCACATGGTGGCGTCAGACACCCCAGTCACTGGCAGCATCTGGTGTGCTTCTGACATTCCAGAGCACGAAACCCAGTGATCATTTTCACACTGACATTTCTATCTAAACTATCCAAGGCTGGAGTCCAGTTACTTCTTCTGCCTCATGTGTCGTCTTTGGTACGATGAACTTAACCCATTTTTTCCACTTTCGATACAGATATTAGTATCGACCGATACCAATCCGATACAGGAAAACAGTGCCGAATTGATTTGAAACGATTCTTTTCTTTAAATAAACAAAAATGGACTGAATTACAAAAATTTTTTTGATGACCGTGAACCAGTACAGCACAATTCGATACACCAATGGCTTCACATGTTTGGTCAAGTATGTAGAAACAGCTCAACTTTTAATTTCTTCAGTCAATGCAATTAGAACAACAGCCAATGGAATTATCTCTGAAAGATGGGTTTGTAGATGAGTCATTGAACAGGGCGATGCAGGGGGAGCCGGCCAATCACACAGCCGCCGCCTCACACGCTGCCGCGGCTGCGTCTCTTTAGTTTACCTCTGTGCCACCTTTCACTCAAGCTAGACAATCTGAAAGGTGTTCTTGCAGAGCAGGTTCACCTGCATCCGCATTTACATCAACCCCGTGTGAGGACTTATTTTTTCCACAGACGACACAAGATCGAGGTAGGTCTCAAGTGTAAAAGCCACACCGCCTGCTCTGCTCACGCTAGTCGACGCGAACTGCAAGTATAACCTATAATCGGGCTTCTAGAGGTCTAGAGGTTTATGTGGTGCGTGCTGTGCAGCGAGAATGATTCGTAGTTGTGGACAAATAATTTTGCGGCATGTCTGTTCACATCTCACACACTGCCTCGCTGCGTAGCTTTGTGTCTGTGTTGCAGCTTGATAATGTTCCTGGGTTTTCTGGTGGTTCAGCCCAACTGTTGCGCTCACCCCATTGTCATGCAGTACGCTGTTTTGTGGTACCAATCTGCTTCAAGCTGCACTGTATAAAAATCGTTCTCTTCCTCAGTGTCACTCCAGTCTCAGTGCGGACCTTTGACATGTTAACAAGCACTGAGGGGCCAGCCATGGAAGAGCGGAGATCAGGAAAAACGTGTCCCATAAAACAGACAGTCTCTGTGATGCTTATTACGAACTCAGGCACGAAACGGAAAAGCCTCGTCTCTACTCGCACCACATAAAATAAATCTCCCAGTTTGTTCCTCACATCCAGCAGGAAGGCGTGCAGCGCAGCAGCTCCAGCTCGTCTCGCAGGGCTGACCAAAGGTTGTATGAGGCCTTCAGAAGAATTTGATTTAGGGTTTCCTCTTCCTGCCAAGAAGAGCATCAGCACCATAATCAGCGTTTCGATCTCATTTTTGTGGAATCTGGTGGAGGGCGGCTAGATTAATTGGCCGAGCTTAAGCGCAATCACTGATCATTGTAATTTGATGCGACGTATTCATGAACAAACCAAGCTCCACCACAAAGGTTAAACATAGTCTTGAGCTAAAATCCCTCAACCCTATTCAACTCCACATCGTTGTTCTTATCAGCATGAGTGCAAAGCAAATACATTAACTTTAGTGGAGATAAATTGGTTGTAGCCATCTGCCCTTTGACGTTTTCACCGTGAGGATGCAGATTAATGCACAAGGGCAAATAGGACAAATACGCTGGCGATACAACGCCCAATGAATGGCAGGAAGCACTGCTAATTCACATTAGAGCATTCATGCATCGGACACCTCTTTAGCACCTATAGTCACCTTTGAATCCCTGTTAAGATAATCCTATTAACACATATGGAAGGTGAAATGGAGGAAAGGGTCAAAAATTAACTCAAGCTAATGCCCATCTGGCGTGTCTACAAGCTGCCACATAATATCACTGAGAGCTTAGTATGTCATATTTTACTTTGAAAGGTCAGTGGCACACCGCATGCCAACGTAGACATAAACAGCCTTCAACACGGTCGGACTAGAACCATCTACATGCGTCAAAAGGAAAAAGGAAAAACTGCCAATTAGATGTGCAAACAATTCGAAAATGGATACGTTGGGGCAAAGTTAAGCAAACTGTAGAAGTATGTGGTTCAAAGGTCTTTTAATGAGCAAAGTTTTCTCAGATTGCAGGGAACATAGAATAGAAAAGCATTCTCCATCCTCCTCCATCTGTCACTGAAAGCAGTCTGTACTTTTCCTTTGCCTATCAGGACGAATTCAGTTGAATAGAAATGTTCCTTTTAACAACAATCAAGTCTGAGAAGCAATCAACGGCGGTCCCGGCCAGAGCAGGTGGTCTTCCAAATGGCAACTGACTTGTAATAATGTAAAAAGAGCAACAGAGCAAAAGTGAACGTGTTCTGCTCTAAAAAAAAAAAGTGTGCTGACTCAAAATGTACCACTTAACAGTTCCTAGGTAGTAGGGATTGTATCCAAGTGAACATTCCATTCTGTATTTCGCCGTGATGCCGTAAAAACAGGATATAGATGACTGTGCTCTGTCAATACGTTGCGCCGGACACGACATATTGAAGACATTTTGAAAGGCCCACCAAATAGGCAGCGCGTTTGTGGATGAGCACTGCAAGCTCTTTTTATTTGGCCAACATAAAACTAAATGACTCATCTTTCTGTGACGCTGCTCGACTCACTTGAAAAACAACAGATGTTTCGCAATGAAGCGTTCATTTTTTCCAATATGCAGAACAAAGATGGACCACACAAGCCAGCCGACTGAACAAACATCCATTTTCTCCGAGCTTTCAACCCTTTTAGAAATGGCAGCACACTATCTTCTGCAATCGCACTATGCTTTCGGGGGTCATTATTACTTAATCGGCATACTGAGACGTACAAAGCAGAAAAGATAACAGATGGCCAGGAACCATTTTGGAAGGCGAAATTAATTTCTAGATGTTTTATGTAACAATACAGTATCAATTATATGCTTTTAAAAATGTGTCAAATGCACAACATCATCGTTTAGTTTCCTCAGTAGGTAGGCCATCTGAATAAAACCATGCGAGACAAATTATGCTCCGAAGCACATTTTCACCAGCTGCCATATTATCCTTTATTATGCCACCATCACACGGATCAAATACCATTTGTAAAACCCAGCGTGCTGCTGAATTATTTACTCATCTTTGACTAGCCAGCTTTATGCAGCTGGAATAGTCATAATGAGAGGAGGAGAAGAAGAAGGGGTCTTACTCAATAGCAGATAGCAAATGAAAAGGCAAAGGTGACTAACGGGAAGTTCGGTGACTTGCGTCGCCCCGTTTTAGACGGAGAAAATAGAAAAAGGTTTTGTAGTTCGAACAGAAAGCGATTGAAAACACTCTTTCCATTATTTTTCAGAGCAGAAAAGTAATTTCTTTATTTTCTGGTCACAAAAGCAGGAGGGAATGCTCTCGTAAAGAACATGTATGGATTTGCCCCATTCATCCTGCGACGTGTTATTGTTGTACTATGATCACTTTTTCAGTAATTAGTAATCTAAAGCATGAGCTCTCCCGTTATATTATAAGTGTATTTTAAGATTTTATCGTCGGCGTTTTGGTGATTATGTGTTACTGGGAGACATTATTAACAATGGCAAAAACGAGATTATATTCCAGATAAAAATTAGGATTTTAACCAGAATACATCAAATATATGTGCAGCCAGTCAAGGAAAATCCACTACCTGCATATAACCGGTGGCTGAAATTAGATACGTTTCCATTTTAAAACTGATTTATAGATTTTTATTATTGTTTGTTTGCTTTTTATTTTTTTTTTATATATATAAGTCAATCTTGTAACATTTACTAGCACTCAATGTTCTTGTGCTTCAACACGCTCTAAAAATGCTTCAATAAATGAAATCAAACCCAGTCGCGATAGAGGGGCAGGGGAAAAAAAACGAAACAAAAACACAGACCCTGGCAGAAAACGAAGTAGCCTGCTGTTAAAATTGTGAGATTTTTACAAGCACCAGCTGTCCCTTAAACCTTCAGATACAGCTGTGAGATGATTTTATAGCTCTAATGATCAAGGTGTAATCTGCAGTGTTTACAGTTATGAGCGGTGGTAAAAAGGTGAAAACAATGAAGCAATGTTTCCTTTTTGTCGTTCTCATCCACACAGCCCACGTGGATCCACGGTGCGCATCTGTGTGGCCGTGTCCTAATAGCAGAATGCTTCTAAGCCCTTGACATTATTGGCAAATATTGGCAAATTTATGTAATAAGCAAAACAAACAACTCCTCTGACAGCACAAATGGTGCTGTCATTAGGCTACTGATGTCTGGAAGCAATAATAACAGCAATGTATATGAAAAAAAAATGGCAGTCAATATTTTTGTGATTTTCTAAGAGCTGAAGAGTAATGCTTTTCCACGTGGCTCCATTTAGCATAATATATATTTTTTTTAAAAACCACGGCCATCTTCAACAGCTTGCAAAGTTGTTTAACTTCAAAGTGTTACAATGATGTTCGCAGTGAAAGTGAAAACTTTCTGACGACAGTTTCTGCATAATGTTCTATGCAGACACATTGTGTCGAAACGATGTGTCAGCGTTTTAATGGTATAACATTCAAAGTGCTCGGTTTATCAAGCATTAGAGAAACCAGTTTTCTGCCAATTTAACTGGAGCGTCACTGAAATATGCAACGGGTCAAATCTATCACAGAGTCTTCTCAAAACAATAAGCCAGCATCAGCCTTGCACTTCAGCTAACTGCTCAGAACAAAAACACCCGTTTACTAAAGACTTAAATAAGACAAACATATTACTAATGTAAACCAACACTCACTCAAAACAACTTTTCACCTGCAGTTATTTATCTGCATGAACGACCGAGACATAAAAATGAGCAATGTGGAGCAATATCCCGATATCAATATCGCTGTTATGTCTGATGACAAATATTCGGAATATTTTGCTACTATTTTGACACCACAACAAAAAAAAAAAAAGATTCACCAAGTGACATCGCTTGTGTGCACCACAATCACCGTTACATGCCCAGATAAATAACTGCATGTCATTCAGTCCCCTGCTGAATAACACACAAAAATATCAATTTGGAAAAAAGCTTTGGTTATAATTATTATTATTATTATTATTATTACTATTAAGCCACTTTTACTGATGGGAAACATACTGATATGTCAAATAACAGATGCTGACGTAGTAAAATATTCTTAAATTACATTAATCTAATCAGTGACAAATCTTGTCTGAAACATCCCTCACTAAAGATTTTTGCCCAAACAATGGTGAATAAGCTGTAAAAAATCATCTAAATGATTACATGTGTTCTATTTCCTGAAGGTGAAGAAAGGGACTGTTAAGTAATAAAGAAATGGATTACAGGATTTGCTACGCTGGAGTAGAAAATACTTAAAGAAAAAGAAAAAAGAAACCTCAATGCTGGCAGTGAGGTCTAAAAGGAGAAAAGAATACTAAAGCACCATAATGTGTTTTATGAGATCCTAATAGTGCTGCAAATGTCAAGGCTGATGTATTACTGCACATTTGCTGTGCTCAGACGTTTCCTGGGCCTCGCCACAACGCTCATTAGGCTTATCAAAAGCACCTTATTAGAAGAATCAGGTCAGACGGAGAGAGAATGGAGGGGGAAGAGTTTCTCTATTGGTTTATGTTCTGGTCCTGGAAGTATTCACGGAGGCGCGTTTTTGCCTCGGCGCGTTCTGAGGTGACCAGGCGCACACAGAAACGCCTTTGTTTTGCAGAAATACTTCTGGATTTATTCACGCTGCCGTGTCAGGCCGCATGTTACAGATCAGACAGCGTTTAATTGCTGCTATACTAATCTGATGGAAATGTGAAAAAACTTTAAAAAAAAACAAAACAAAACAAAAACAAAACAAAACATCCTTTTAAGCTGAACTTTTAACTGTTGCCACATTTTATTCATTGTAAAAACAAGAGGAAAAAATATACTTAAAAACACATCGGGTTTTGTGAACGCTAATAAAGTCAGCACTGAAATTTAGCTTCTTGTTCTGGTTCAGGCTTAGAAGAAAATAAATGTTAAAACTGGATGTGGTCGGTGCTGCGCGGAGCAGTAAATCAGAGGGGTTTCACTGATAAAGAGCACACATTACATCCCATTAAAGATTTTTATGTGAAATGACTTGTTTTGCATGGGATTGTAAAACCCGGCACTTTAAAAAGAACAAATCATCGCAGATGTTTTGGATTCAGGCCTATTACAGAAAGTGAATTCATAATAACTAAGACGGACGCATTTCTTTCTCAGAATCCATCACAAGACACTTACAATAGAGGCCAGTTTGTCCATAAAGTGACATCTTATTCTCAGCCAGAAGTTCTGCTTTAATCAGTCTCTGGATCTTCAGAGTAGTTCACCTATTATTGGAGGAACAAAAACTAATATTTAGCTACAATAAGCCATCCGCAGACCGCTCCAAAAGCAAAACCCAAACTACAGTACAGGGCACTCTAGGTAAATACAACCAAAACAAAGGTGTGTGTCTAGCACCTCTCTAGAGAGAAATGGCTTGTGAAGTTGTGATTTTAACTCGTAGGTTTTTGGGTGGCTTCCTTTGGTGCAGCTTTGACTAAACCAAAGCGAACGACAGCAGCTGAAAATGTGAAATCTTCCCATTTTGGTTCCCAACAGAGGAGAGTCTACCGGACTGTCAGGTGTGAAAACACCGTCCATTTTTACTGAGCAGGCCGCGGCTAAAGCTGTCGTTCTTAAGCCGACATTCAGACAAGAGTGAAGTCATAAAGTGCAACTCCTCCCCCGATCCACTCACCCATCAAGACCACAGAGAATCAAATAGCTAGCGCTCGGCAAGATTCAAAGTATGCCTCCACTAACCCATTATTCATTCAAAGTTGGCCATCCGCAGCTTACCGATGGGAAGCATAGGAGGGAATATACCACAAACTCCAGAAGTGAGCTCATAAAAAGCATCTCAAACAGAGAGGAACATGTAATCCCAGGGGAAGAGTTAAAGCTGGATCTGCCCACCGAGCCACATGAGCTCAGATGAAAGGCAGAGAGGCTCTGAGGGGGATGAGGGGGAGCACAGACTCCACCTCTTCCAATCTTATCTTTAGAAATAGCTGCTGTAAAAGTGAAGCAAGGAAGCTCCTGGGAACAGAGATCGGAACAACATCAGATTTTTTTTTTTTTTTTTGTCGTTCATAAAGAGGGGTAAAACTTCCCTCTCTCAGCTTCATAATCGTAAAAAACTGGATTAAGACGATTAGCTAAGAGCTTGCCTACCTTTTTCTGGTCTTCAAGTTTTTGACATGTGGACTTCTTGCCATGCTTGCTCGACTCTGGTACGTCCATTCCTGGTCCAAATGAAGAATAACTCCAGGGCAAGATCACGTCGATAAAATCCAGAGCGCTACAGTTTGCCGACGAGGGCCTGTGTCCAGCTCACGCCTTCACCTGGACACGGGTGATCCATCGCAGGAGTTTGTTCGTACGGTTGAGATGGAAAAAGATCTGAGCAGGAGGACGAAAACCAAGCAGGTGAAAGTTACCGAAACAGCAACATGGTGATTCCAAAGAGGATGTTCAGACTGGAAGCTGAGCGGTTACACTCTGAAGCGTCTCCATCAAAGCGCGGCGTCCGAGCTCAGTTCGCTCCCTGCATCTGCGGAATGAAGGGATGAGACAACATTTAGACGCAAGGCGAAAACGAGCAGCACTGTTTTAGGCTCTCTATTAATGCAAAAGATCTGCCCCTCCAAAAAGTCAATATTCCCACTTGGAGCTGCACTGTACAAATGGCAAGAGGATCTGCATATCAAAGTGAATGTTGCCATGGAGCTCTGAGAGCAAGAGAGGAGAGTATTCTGCAGCATTGCTTTCCTTTATGGACTGGTTTTGCTTGTTGTGGGTGTGTGTGAGCGTGTGTGTTTTTTTTTGTTGTTGTTGTTTTTTTTTAAACCAAAGACAGAATCAATCAGGAGGAAATGAGTTGAAGTAAAGATGGATAACCACAGAATTGTCAGAGTAAAATTTTAAATGAATTCATCTATTATTAGAGAAAATCAATGCAAAGGAATCCAATCCTTTTAGAAATGTAGTTATGATGAATTAAAAGTCTTTTTTTTTTCTTTTTTTTTTTTGGAAAGTGAGTCTAATTTAACTGTCAGCATGCTAGAAATTAAATAAACCCTGTTTAACATCGAAAAAACATTTTCAAAGCAACACATCCTGTCAAAGCTTAAAGGAAATCAAGAACAAATTAGAAAGCAGGTTTGGAAACGTAGTTAATGATGTTTCATTACTACGGAAAGCCAACTGCAGACGTTTGAAAATCCAGTGAACATCAGTGGGAGGAGCTGCTAAACCTTCACTGTAGTGCTGAGAGAAAACCTACGACTCATTCACAAGATCACCAAAGATCAAAGGGTGTGGATGAGACACGGAGCTGACCAGATAGAGGGTCGGCGATACTTTGTGCCGCACCAACAGGTGTGTGACGGCTCCTGGTGGAGAAAAAAAACAGGACCGGATCCCTAAACAGTTCAAACTTTCTAGTCTCCATTTGGATTGTGGGAAATGAGGAAATTTGTCACGAGAAATGCAGGCAGTCAATACTCGGATGACCGAAATCTTAAGCATCTGCGCGGCTCACATGATGTCCACGCTACGGCCAAATATGTGGGAACCTTTAGTCAGCGGTACAACACTCAAGACAAACCGATAATCCCACTTGTAAATGGGATTATCAGTTGTTTGACGTCAAACACGTCCCAAACCATGACTATTCTGATAGGTTACAGTAGAAAAAGTGAGCTCACACTGAACAGACAGGAGGAGAGTGGACTGGACAGTTAGTCAATAACCTTTATGCAACTAGAATTGTTTCATATCTCTCTCATTAAACTTTACTTTGAATCAGAGACAAAAAGAGGAACAAAGTTTATAAGAATTTGAAGGTGCCATCCATATTTTGAATTCAACTTGTTCCAAATGACATTTATTTGGTGCAGTTCTCTTTCCAGGTCTGAACTCTTGGCTTGTTTTTAAGCCACAAAATATAAACTGCAGACTTCAAGGGCAACTATGGATTATTTGATATACTTAATGATTTCAATACCTTGCAGAACTTCAAAGATAAACTCTGACTAGGAGAATGTGTAAAAAGCACGTCATCTGTTGGTGTGAAGTAATAGAAAAAATAAAAAAATAAAAAACCCACAGAACATGTACTGAACGCTGGTTCCCTGTAGGGAAACATGTTGGCGCCTTCAAATCCACATTTTTTTTTTTTTTTGGTTTAAGTGCAACGAAGTGCATCAATGCATCGACACATGAGGCTGGCCAGGCAAATGCTCCAATAATCTGTGAGGGTAGCATCCAAATGACAAGTAGCCTGTCTCAAAGCAACACTGCCATGACGCTGAGTCACCCTTCATCACCTCTAACACGATCCTCATCTCAGCATGTTTTCTGAGCCGTTACACACTTTCACCCCACCCGCCCCCCTCACTGCTTCTTGTGCCATGTACCACTGCGACCCCGTCGCTTACTTAAGGCCGGTCATGTCAAGTGCTGCCAGCTCACGACTGGTTCTTTCGGGACATGAGGAACACAGAGCTCTGGAGCCCCACAAAACACCCAGAGGCCTCGCTGTTGGCAACATGTTGGGAAAGCAGGCTTTTCGTGGCAAAGAAAGACTGCCGTTATGCTAGGCTGCTAACGACAATGCACAATACAAAATATCTGTTGCCGTAGGTGATGAAGGAAATAAAAAGGCAGGGAAAAAAAATTAGGGATAAGCAGTTACTTACAGAAATGCTAAACTTGCTAAAAACACAGCTGGACTGCGTCAAGTCTTCTTTTCCCTCAGCTGTGGAATTACAAGGGGGGGGTCGGGCTTTCGAAACTCATCCATGATGCATGAGTACTAATTTACCCCCTTTTTCTTCTTGAATATCTATCTAAAGGTAGGCAGGAAACAACCTATGAAAACCACAGGAGTCATAAGGCAACAACCCCTCTAATCCCAAAAGATGGACTGAAGAGGTCCAGGTTTTAACTAGTGATATTACAAAATGAGAGAATTTAATTATAAAACAATAAATTCCATTTCATAAATCACAAAATATAAAAACCTAAGGTCAGTGTATTGATTTCTGCTGGGTCACTGCCTTACTGCCTTCGTGTCAGTAATAACCTTTAAGTATGCACAAGTCCAATTACCGCCCCTTTGTTCACAAGTCCCATAAAGGGATTTCATGGAAAGAGCATAAATTGTGTTAGTTAATCTGCTATTAAATGTTGTATTTAAAAAAAAAAAGAGAGAGAGAAAAATTAAAACATAAATCTGACATTTATGAATATCTCCTGCTGACATAAGCAGAAGAACAAACATAGGCACCCAAAAAACAAAATGCAAGCACAGCAACATTTCACTACATTTTCAGCGGTTCCACAGTTTATACGATAATTGAAATGAGGCTGATAGTTTTAATTTATCATGCGATTAATTGATTTATCGTTTATCGCGACAGGCCTACCTTCAATTAATATATTTTAACATACTTTATACTAAATTGAACAAAAACTGAAATCCGCATGCTCCTTTTTCCACACAGAAAAGGATCAATTATTTCTACTGCTGTCAAAATGTACCGTTTATTTTACACAATTAGCTTCAACGAGCTAATTTAGGCCTTTAGATTTTGCAAAAAATACAGACTAATCACTTGCTTAAATGGCTATAGTCTAAATGCTTATGCAGAATTTTATCCCTGCTCACATTTAGCTCTTCATGGAGAATCTCAACAAGTTATGTGAGCTAACAAATAAGTGAGGCTATCTGCTCCAGCTCAGCCTGACGTCGGCACTCTACAAAGACCTTTGTCTTCATTCTACCGAAGTAAAGCATCGAAACTAAAGCAGAGGCAAAGCAGAATATCCGATTCATTTTCTGTGAATGAAAAGATCCCCGGGCTACAAAACGCTTCCCAAATTCATCACAAATGGCATAAAGCTTGATTTTATTTTGGCAAATAGGTTCTTATATTTATTGTTTAAGGGAATATCAATGTGCGCTTCAATCCCCCTGGCTGTAAAGAATCTCACTGGGAAGCGTAACGTAAATATTTATGAGTAGCAGCTGCAGCGGTTCCATCACGGTCTGCTCGGTTATCCCGCCTTCAATCACTACGCCTAGAAGACGTTTCCCTCCTCAACACCCCGGCCCCCCGCCTCCCGCCCCGTAGCCTTTTCACCGGCACTTTGCATTCAACGGGTGTCCGTAACTCTCCAAGTGGTCAATAAAGTTTGATTCATGAGGCCTGGGGCCATAACTACACACTGCTGCTTTAATTCGAGGAGATGTAAATGATAGCCGTGGATCCAGCCTGATTTCCTCGGGGAAGAGCTCAAGAGGGTGGGAGAGCGCGTGTCGTAAATTATCACCTCGGCGAGCCAGAGGTCAAACATTAAGAATGGACCGCCATCCCATTAAAGTGCAATAATGTGCTATTAGTGTTCTTTAAGTGGGTTTTTTCCGACCCCCCCACCACCACCTTTATTTTAAATTAAAGAAAATCAAAACAACAATTACGCCCCAATAAGGTCATTTAACATTTCCACCAACCTGCAGCAGATTTTTGGTTCATCAAAAGACTCTAAATAAACGCTGAAATAATTAGCTATGATTTTGACATATCTAATGATTTTCACGTTTAATCGCGTATTCAATACATTTTTTGCAATTATAGCAATCATGATGCTTTTTTTAATTTCGCATATTTATAACAGCTGCTGTAAACTCTCACATACATAAATATCTTCTCTTTGTCCATAAAAGGAAAATACGTGCTTACAGTTTCTTTACGACCTTTCATTTAATCCAAACAGCCATTGTTGTAGTTTGCTTAGACATTTGGGCTGGCTAAAACGTTTTGCACAGTACTGCTACAATCTCCATGTTGAGATTTTATGTATTTATCTATATACAACCTAATGAAAAATGTGCTAGTAGATGGATTTTCCAAGGGACTTTTTCTATTTTCTCCATCAGAATGTGAAGGCCAGACATGTCCGACTTTGCTTGATACCGATTGGATAAGAGCTGTTCAAAAACTGCCGGCTGTCCAAATGAGAGGTGTCCATCAACAGGTGTCTAACACCCAAAATGAACTCCTTCTAATTGTTAAATGTGTAATGGCAGAAAATAAGCACCAGGTGCCGTTTTTAACACTGTGCATTAGGCTTAGAGTGCCCCAGAAAGCAAATTATAAATGGAAAGTTGTTTTCCATGAGAGGACAGCAACAATAAAACACACCAGCAGGTGTTTAACAACCGCCGAAACGTGCTACTTCACCGTTATTACGTTTTTAACCAGCGCCACCTGGTGCTTAGTGTGCGTCACACCAGCAAACCTAGCCCAGCCTACATGTGAGTGTCATTTAGCCATTTTAGCACCCAACTATCAAACTTTCTATGTCATTCAACACAGTGAAGCAGAAATGTATCATAACTTAAGAAATCAGATTTAATGGACTTCCACAGCCATTTTTTCTTAACTGTAAAAACAAAAATGATTGAAAAACAAAAAAAAAAAAGGACCAGGGCAATGTTGCTCCAAATCACACAAATTCGAAACATACGGAAGAACAAAGAAACCAGATGCCACGGTAAATATTAATGATGTGCAAAACGTGCAGTGGTGTTGTATTAACATAAACAAGCCTGCAGAGGCCATATGTACTGTAAGCGTGTATAGCATGTGTGTGGGTTTGTGTGGAGCCCTGCGGCGGGATGAATGCACAACAGATATGAGGAACTGCAACATTTCCTATGTTGTAAATATCCAAACCCTCCACGAGAAAAGCATCAGCCTCTAGAAGCATGCTTTGAATACAAAAACTGTTGCACTGAGTTTTTCTTTACAGCGTACGCATGTGGAGTTTACAGGTTATTGTATATATATAAAAAAATAATCACATATTCGGTATATTTCCTTGATTGTTCATATTGAAACTTGAAATAAAAGTCTAATTCTGGTTTCCATTTGATGTCAACGTCACAATAAAAGGAGAAAGGAAGAACGGAGGGCTAGACGAGAAGATTGGAAGAAAAGAAATGTGACAGACCCGGGAGCTAAACTGCCACGAGACAACAGCAGGCAGACAACAAAAAGCTCCTCAAAATGGATTATTTTCTCCCAGATTTTAAATCCCAAAGACAAACTGTGTATGTGGGTGGGGCGGGGGGGGGAGTTTACAAGCAGAAGCCTGTAAAATGTTTAATTGGTATTAAAGTAACAATCTACACCACTTTTAGAAATGGTTCCCGCAGCCCCCTGCTGTCGTCGCAAGTGGAGAAAAAGAGCCGTGGCTGGAAAGTCTCTTCAAGCCCCTGATGTGTGTGTGGTAGCAGGTATCCTGGCTGCTTGCGGCAGGGTAATCACTGTAGTGAAAGTGAAAACTGACGCGGGAAGCAGCAGCTCATTAGCCCGAGGAATGCCTGTTGCAGTGTCAGTTTTGCGATGCTTGTTTTGTTCGACACACTTGCCCGCGAATGACATTTTCTTGGCACCTTGCTGTTTATTATTTGCAGCGATGACAGCGTGCGTGTATTTTTTGTGAGAAGGGGAGAGGAAACGCTTCAAGAACGATATCGGATCAGCTCAGACGGTTTGCTTTAGCTGAACCCCGTGTCTGTCACTCAGCCAATCAGATCAATAAACCACGACAAACAGGACCAACCGCAAAAAGCTAAATGCAGACCGAACAAGAAAGCATGTTTAATGACATGCAGCGATAATGTGTCTCTCTAAGCAACAGAAATTCAAAAAGATAAAAGAAACATAATGCAGACTTTACATTGTTCAAAATAGATAAGCAAGCTTTCTAAAAGTATTATAACTGGATCAGTAGTGAAAGGAAGAAACTCTCCTTTATTTTGTTACATTACCTATTAGACTGACTAGAAAGTCAGATCAATACAAACACCTGAATGCATCATTTCAACATTTTTTTTCTAAATGTTCACACCTTCACTGCCACATTGGGAAGTGCATAGACTGAGAACTGTTGCCTAGATCTGGAAAGTCAAAATAAACGATGCATTCTCACACACAAATATGATTTGTTTAATTAAGCCTCGATCCAGCACTGTTTACAATGTGAATACCTGCTAGGATTAATTTAAGGTCTGATAACCACAAATAATGACTATGATATCCACTTGCTATGAGAGGATTCCAGGTTCCACCGCTAAACCTGGGCCAACGCTCGCGTGGCGCCATCTGGTACGTTTTCCTCCTCGGAATCATCCACTGTTCCATGAAAGAAACGGGCTGCGGTTCAGCAACAGTTCCTTTGCTGAGCCTGAATAGAGAATATCACGGAAACCAGCGACTAATTAGAAGATAAAAACTTTGGAGTAGCATGGTAGTTCTGGCAGGAAATATCTCGACATTAATAAGAATCGATAGTTCTTGTCGAAGTGAAGTCGGTGACGTAAAGAACCAGTTGTTGTCACAGTGGATCAGATCCGCGGATCTGAACCGGTAGCCTGCTGCTCGGTTACTGACCTAAAGATGTTGGATTGTGAATTCAAAGTCCTGACTCTCTCTGCTGAGCTCATTGTACCAGCTACTTCCCACTGAAACACTGGTAAACACTTTGCTAAAGGGTTAATAGAAGAGCAACGTTGTGATGACTTCCTGAAGGCGGAGTTTCAGAAAGAGCGGGAGCTTCTTAAAGAGACAGAGGTCCAATTTCAAGGCATTAAATCACAAAGTCAAATTTCTTTTAAGCCGTTTGATAAAGGCAGCATTTTTATGAATGAACATAATTACTTGATTGTGCTTTAAAATGCCACTATGTGTGCATAATTCTGGACCTATAAGACAATCACAAAAGTTTGAATGAATAGAAGAGTGTTTTACATGCATTTAAAGTCTTTACACTCACAAGATATTCTATAACACACGTGTCAAACTCAAGGGGCCAAATCCGTGGCTTTTCATGTGGCCCTCTAGACTCCAAGCTACATCAATACATTCCTTCAGTTTTTCACAAATCTGCAAAAGTCACGCAAAATCAACGGATCCCTACATTTTGCTGCAATTCTGGTTTAGTGACTGCTGCCTCAGCCTTACTTGATATTAAGTATGGCGACATTTAACATCATATATTAGCACAAATATTAAAACCGCAACAACCTGGAAGGACTGACCAGTGTGAAAAGACGTTTAATGTTATTTCAATTTCAGAAACAATTATTGAATGCAGAAACAAACAGATGTTTATTGATATTTGAACAGTTTAACTGGTCTTATCGATAGATTCTGGAACAACTGGCCCTTTAAGGACGATCGGATTTTTAATATGGAGCCAAATGAACATTAGTTTGAAGTCCCTGTTCTTTAATAAACAATTATGAAAAGGTGGTCCAGTTTGGTGTTTAACTCTTGGTCATTTAGTGACAATATCGTCACTTTGTTCAGTCTCTCGCTCTCTTCTAGTCTTCCCTTTATTGCCAAAGCTGGTCTGGAGACGTCACCCCCAGCAACGCTGCTCCTTAATTAACTTGTGCAAGAGCAAGTTTCAACGAAAACAGGAAGAGAAAGAAGCTTCTTCTCACGGCTTTACTGCGCTACATACATGTTGCATTACAGCACAATTACATGTAGATTACATTAACGTGCTTTCACCAGCCAAATCTGTCCTCTATGTGCCAAATCCATTCTACATTATTTGCTATGCTTTTGTGGGGCTTCAGAGCCGAGCGCACGCTGTAATCTTGCGTTATTGTGCCGGGATTAACATCAAATCTCATTACAGCTGTGGTGGATCGCTGGAGAGGCAGGATTGAGGAGGAGAAGCTCGGAGAGGGGGGGAGAGGTTTATTTTTTTTTTTATTAGGTTTTAAAAGCTAAATGTGAAAAAGAGAAAATGAAGATAGGGGGGTTGAAATCTCAATTTCACACGTTATCCACGTCTGCCGGGAGGTGGTTGAGTGCGAGTCGCAGTCGACAGAGACAGAACAAGCAGAGGTCAAGGGGTCAGGACGAGATGTGTCGGAGGACAGCGAAGTGAAATGTGCCACAAATCTAACAACTGAACCCTCCTCCCCACTCCTTCGCCACGCCCCACAGTCCCAAATACCGCTCACCAGTTAGCGTACCCCCCCGAAGTCTGGCACGCTCACGCTTCATAAACCTCGCTTTTATTACCAATAGATCTGTGAGGGTTGTAATTGCCTGACTGATATACAGCCGGCAGAGGGAAAGAGGCTCGGCTTCTCTCACTTTTAAAGAGCCGCTCGGCGTTGAGAGGCACAGGGACACGCCTCGGTTCGTCCAATAAAGCACGCCGTTGTGTTTGCGTACGCGTGTGCGTACGCGTGTGCGTACGCGGCGCCGTCGCAAGGGACGAGCTCCGTGACAGATTATACACACCGAGAGATTTAACGCAGACGCGAAGAACGCAAAAAAATATCTCCAAATGTATGCGTTCGAGCTAGAGTTGAAACAACGAGTGTTAAAATCTATCAGCCGTAAAATGGTTACAAAGGCTTTAATTTGGGGAAAGAAGGAACATTTTTAAAAATTTCCATACTTGATCCGATTTTAGATTGATTTTTTTCTCTTTTCTAAAAAAGAAATGACAAATGACAGAAAACATTTTTAAAAAGTGGGTTTTATTCCACACACTCCTTCTGTGAGTTATTGCAATGGTGTATCAGCCATGCTAGAGAAACTGTTTGCTTAATTATGTGAACACAGTCATAATAATAGCAGAATAAGTCTTAAATTTACAAGAAAAGCCTTGTTTTATTGAGAGAAAAAAAAGCTTGGATCCTTTATTTATTGTTTTTGGTGTTGGAGTTCTCATAAAATTATTTTCCGTTCTCCTTTTACTATTACTTTATTCTTGTAATATAACAACTTTATAGTCAAAATTAAAAAAAATAATAAACCATAGCCTGACCCTTTTATTTCATTGTAAAGTTGACTTGAGTTAAAAACCCACATAAATAGAAGCTTTAAAACTCCCGAGTCAAACAAGATGGCTGGGTGTGTGTTAATCAATCCATTCATTATCTGTAAACCATGATTATCAAAACATATTTATAGCCACCATTAATTGTTGTAAACTTTCCTCTTAATTTCCTGGTTTTTCATTCCTTATTTCATTTGGAAACACCATTTCCCTTCTTTTGTAGAGCAATTCAACGCCAAGACGACACGGCAACCAGACTCACCACACTGTTTCACTCAGCTGCAAGGATAAGACGAGTAAAACATGTTGAATCAGATCACAATTTACGCAAATAATCCCAAAGCTAACAACAGTAAGCAGCGCGCCCTTTTCAGCGCTTTTCAAAAACCCGACGCAATCCAAATTCCCTGACTCCGCACTCCAGACATTTTAAAAGCACAAATACTCGCTTTGTATCGGCGCAAACAGTTGAAACGCGTGCACACACAAACTCCTGACACCCGCCCCTCCCCCGCAGCGGGGCGCCATGCTTGTAAGTGAAACCCCAGAGGCCCACCAAAAAACACACACAGGCCCCATTAGAAGCAAGAAATATCAGCACGGCAACACCGCAGCCACTGATTGCCGGAGAAAGGGTGCTCTTTTTTTTTTTTCTCCTTCTTTCTTTTAAATTCACGACTGGGTGGAGGGTGTTGGGAGTCGACAGCTCATCAGCAGCTGCACAGCGAGAACTCGCTGTAAGTGGAGGAACGGCGGAGGAAAATAAAGCTCATCAAACACGCCGATCGTTACTGGGGTTTGTCAACAGCGCCGAGGAAAAGGGGCAGAAATTAATCAGATCAAACTGAGAGATTTGGAAATATTCTGGTAGAACATCAATTCCCTGGAAAGAGCATCGATAGAACTTATTCGTAGTAGATAAAAGCTTGATCTGTATACTCATTATACCTAATATTTCAGCTTATTTACTTTCAGAAGCTCTAAAATCATAAGAATGGTAGTCATGAACCAGAAAAATCAGGAACTTGATGGAGTGATGGAGTCTGTCCTCCGAGGCTCCTTCAGGCTCCTGCAGACATTTACATATATACAGAATTACAGTTTTGGTTATGCTAAGTTGTGCGAAGCATGGACGTATCTGCAATGCATATGAGTTTATATACATTGAAGTAGTTATATTAGCAAAACAATAAAAAAGTCATGCAAGTATGTTGTCAAAAGGCATGTTTCAAAAACATAAGAATGAGCTCAGTACATGTTTAAAAAAAAAGATTGAGGCTTGGAAAAAAATAATTATTCACCACTTTCAGATTTCACAACCTGCGATGTATTTTACTGGGATTATATGACAGAGAAACATAAAAACTATGAGCATGACTCGGAAAGTGATCCTCCTACAAAAGACTCATTACATTTTGTGAAACACCTTCGTTTCTTGTAATTGACTTACAGATGATAAAAGCTCATAATTTAGTGTCTCAGAAAATTCGAGTATTTTGTCAAAGTGATAGCGTGCTGACAGAAAGTTGAGTGGAAGGTAAATATGTGATATCAAAATATATAGATAATGTTTCGACGCAGATGTGTGTTCCTTTATTGTAACTTTGGGGAACATGTTTAAGTATTCTTTTAGGAATTTGACAGGAAGCGTGCAGCAGCAGGTGTGTGAAGCGTAGGGTTCTACTACTTTCTGTTCCATACAATTGGAGGAACTGCATGAAACTTTCTCTGCCATCTCACTGAAAGAAAATTCACACTGTAGGAACGCTATGACAGAACATTTTAGTAGCTTTGAAACCATCCATCCATTGCATGGACCTGCTTTTCTTCGGAGGGTTGGCGGCTACCTCCAGAGGTCATTGGGCGAGAGGCAGGGTACACCCCGAAGAGGTCACTACTCCATGACAGACTAACGGACCGATGAATCAAAGAGTCATGTTTTTGTACAGTATGAAAACCCAAGACAGTATTCTGCAAGTCTCAAGTCTTAATACCCTGGTATGTCTCAACACCAGTAACTATTTGCTGAGATTCCATATGGAACGGTGGAAAATGAAGCTAATTATCGCAAAGGAGAAATGGCCTGTACTTATCAAGGACCCCAAAGTGCTTATCAAGACATTCAGGCATTCACCCATTCACAAGCAAATGGTGGTCAGCTATACTACACAGTAGCCACAGCTGCCCTGGACAGACCACCGGTTGGCAAGGGCAGTGATGTGTCTTGCTCAAGGACACAACAACAGATGAAGGCCAATCAGGGATCAAACCAGCAACAAATGGACTGTAGGATAACTTCCTTCCACTGCTGTCCCAATGAACCCTTATCCAAATACTGTACATCTGTGTTGGGATGGGTTTTCAGTCCAAATCAAAAAGTCTTAAGGTTTTAAATCACCTTGCAGGCAGTGCAAAGATTTTATCTTGACATGTATGAATGCAGTGCCTGTGTGTTTCAGACCAAAAACACACTCCCCTCCTACAGCACGGTGTGAAGGGAGGGCTAAAAGAATTACCAGCGAGAACCCTTCAAGTCCCCGGCATTCCATTAGCCAAGCCAGTGATGTACGGCCACACCGCCTAGCTTCTTTCTCCCTCACACAATCGGGAGCGCGGAGAGAGGGGACCAGCAACGCCGCCTCCACCCAACACCCTCCACCCCCCCTCCTTCACACACATCTCACAACCTCCATCACTCACCATCCATCAGAAGACCTCCACAGATGGGCTTGCACATAACACATGCAAAGAGGTTCGAGACTCACCAGTCATTGCACTCAAGTCCAGGCACACACACACACATTCACACACTCAACTCCAGGCACACACACACACACACACACACACACAGCACTCTTGCTTAACACAGTCTCTTTTTTCCCTCCCAGACGTACGTACACTCCTTTCCGTTTCACACACAAATTGCACAAAGTCTTTCATCTGTGGCTCAGAAACAGAGGCTGCCTGGGAAACACAATTAGGACCCAATTAGCACCATCAGATCTACCTGAGCTGGCCCACGCTGGCAAAAAACAGCAGCGGACAGACACTGAAGCCACAACGAGATGTAGAGGTTAAAATGCCAGAATATTTCTCGTCAAATGGAAGCTGTTCCTGTGAAACGCTGTAGTTGCTGTTAGCAGTCTGAATCGGGGTTTCAGACTTTTAATGCGGAGCAGAAAGGGAAGGCGTTCTTGAGTCGTCCTGTTGTGTTGACAACACTGCTGCAAAGGCACTGAGGAAGCCTTGACCCCTCCTGTGGGCTTTTGGGTAGGAAGTAGGAAAAAGAAATGGAGACCGAGAAAATATCAACACTTTGTAAGTACTGCGCCTAGCTAACCGTTAGAGGCTAATGACGCCAAACCTCACATCCGTTTCACAGCTTCAAATCTTCACTGGATCAAAAGGTTATCTCATGGTTCGTCAATAAGCTTTTATTGCATTTGACTGGTCAAAATCTGAAATATTTTGACGGACACAAAACGGCTGCTGGAGATTTCAGGAGAATGTTTAGCGTATGTAAGCTATGCTGGATTCTGCCAAAATCTTTGTAACAGCACAGCTCACTGCTTTAGCAATGCTTCCGATCTCCTAATTCAGACTTTTAGTGGAAAAGTCTGAATTAGGAGTCTGTAGGTGGAGATTACGTGCATCAATATTTTTAGTTTCAATACAGAAAAAGACATCCAGAGTTGGGAAATTTGGCTTTAAACCAACCAACACATATGACAAAAAACTAAGTTTGAGAGTATTGACCTTTTTGATCAAATTTAAATGTACGCCCAGTATTGAAAAGGCCATCACTGCTGTTTAAAAACATGTATCTCACAGTTTTTACAGGTTATTGGGTAACATTCACTGACATGACAGAAACAACCTGAAAACTCTTCAGGAACACAGTGAGTCAGTGTAGCGTGTGGAGTAGCAGCAGAGCAGGGGCCCATATATGGAGGCAAATTGTCCACAATTCAGCCATCCGCCGTTTCATTCCCGACTCCGGGACCTTGAATCTGCGTGTCTTCCCCTACTGCAAGTAAAAGTCATTTGATTCCATCAAAAAAAAAAAAAAAAACATTTAAAAAAAAGTCAATTTTGAAGTATTGCATTAGAAAAGGTAGATGTAAAGAGCAAAATTTCAAATAACTTTCGCAAAATTGTTTTTACGCTCGATTGAGGAGGCTTGGTCTTTTTGGAAAAAGAGTTAATGCGCTGCGGTGGAGACGGAGACACAAATAGACGGAGAAACATCTAATTCACATTTTCTTTTTAAGCAAACTTTAGAAAGTTTGCTTCAAATTTGCACTACAATTACATGGAAGCATGGGCTTCTGACTGGTTAACAGTAAGGCGCTAACAATGCTAAAGTTCTGCTTTGTACTTCGTTTTGGTGCTGATCTAAAGTGTTAGCGTTGAGGGTTTTTATTCTGCAACTAATTGAACTGGGTAAGTCTAGGCTGCACAGAGAGTCTTTAAAAGACAATTTGTGTTTTATGAAACCTGTATTTTATTTCAAAAATGCAGAACTAAATGCTTTCTGGCATTAGCAAAGAATTAGCAAAGTCTAAAACTCAAACCATGTACTAGTCAAACCAGGATTGGAATATTTCACATTATTCACAGTTTTCCCTAAAAACTATTTTTTCTCTCATTCTTTGAAGCCTATAATGCATTTTATTATATCCCTGACAGATCACAATGGTGAAGAGGGCGGGCGAGGAGGAAATCCACCTCTCACCTATTTCAAGCTTTCACCAACTTCTTCTGTGTTATACATAAAAAAACAAAAATAATTATTATGTCAGCACTTAAAGTTTGAAAGGTTGCACACAGACAAAACACATCAACCGCCTGGTTTCTTTCAAGCATCATCAACAGGTTACCTGCTTTATAAAAAAAAAAAAATACAATTCTCACCTTTAACTTCCACGGACTCATTTAAAAAACTATATTCCACTCAGACTCCAGCTCAGTCTCAATATATTCCAATGTGTCGGTACCAGGTGGGGTGGGGGGGATAAAGAAAGAAAGAAAGAAAAAAAAAAGCGTCTTGTTAACACTTGAACGTTAGCTCCTCATCATCGTAAACGGTGAGGAGAGCCTCCTTCGGAGACGAGTGAGAGCCAGGAAGAAGGAGGAGCGGCGGGAGCGGAACGAGGGATGCTGGCGGAATCCGACGATCTGCGAGCTCTTCCTCTCGGCGAGGGGATCGAGCCACCGGAGATGAGGGGTGATGAAGAAGAAGAAGAAGAAGACGAAGAGGCGGAGGAGGAGGAGGAGGAGGAGAGAGGCATGAAGGCAGGCAGCGGTGAATGAGTGGAGGATGCGATTGCCCTCCCCTCACACCACCGAGTCGCTCTCTCTCTCTCTCTCTCTCTCTCTCTGTCTCTCTCTCTCTCTCTCTCTCTCTTTCTCTCACTCCTGCACAGACACAGTGGAAAGCGCACTCCTACCCCCCGCCCTGCCACAGATTGCGTTGCACTGATGAAATTTTAATGGTTCTTTTAGGAAGAATAATGAACATGCGAGTCCCCGGAGTTGCTCATAAGAGCGGAGGTTCTGCACTGCACACACCTACAGAGGTATGCAACAAACCTGCAGATGGCACCGGGTCTCATCTCCCCTCACACACCCCAAACTCCAACACGCCCGTCTATTCTTTTCTTTTTCTTCCTTCATCAACATGCGACTTACCAAAACACACACACACACATATATATATATATATATATATATATATATATATATATATATATATATATATATATATATATATATATCTGCTCACACTGAGCAACATCAAACACTACTCCTGACAGATACACACAAACCCCACGCTCCCATCGTAAAGGGAAGACGGGGTGGGGGAGTAGACCGAGAGATCCAACCCATCCTCAAAATGCTCTCTTGGAATGCATTCCCATCCACACACACACACACACACACACACAGGCACACGCCCCCACACACATAGGCACACACCCAAAGGAAGAGGAACAAAGAGCGCCGTGGCAGCATGTGGAGACACCAGTAGGAACATCAAGATGGGAGGATAAATCTGAAGAGAATGCAAAAAGAAAAAGAAGAAGAAGAAAAAAAAGATGCTGCTTTTAAAGTATGTGCAGTTCACAAGTACTTAGGGAAGTGATGCAAAACTTAAGATTAAAAAGATGCATGTCGGTGTTGTTTTCCACTGCGCTCCTTTAATTCAAAAGCAAGCGGATAAAGGCCAAAAGTAGTGAAATGTATCCAAGTCTTTGTTGTGGACTTCTGCCTCTTCATGCTTCAGTGTTTTCAGATTCTGTGATTTGTTTTTTGTTTTTTTGTTGTTAAGCTTATCTAAATGCTCTAAAGAAAATACAGTTTAGAAAGTTCATATAGCACAAGTAGGTGAATCTATCCAAAAGATTGATCAAATCAATACCAATCAGTACCAGTACAATACTACGATGGTAAGATTGGAACTTTAGTTTCAGATTCCCTTCTCAAATTCTTTTTCTTTGTTGTCGTTTCTCAACTCCACCTAAAACAATATATTTCAGTTTGTTCTCAAGTTATAGTTTTTGCACACAAATCGTGCAAATCGTGTTATCCAAATGGTCTGGAGGCACGTATAAACTTTGTGCAAATTCTGTCCAAAGATTCAACGAAATTAGTCACAAGAAAAACCACAAACAAACATCAAAAGGACTAAAGTTTGAGAAATTAGTATTGGATCAATACCTGAGTAATACAAAGCGAAACACGAGGATCCTGGTGACTGCGCCAGCTAATACTGGAAGAAAACTAAAGCAGAAAAAAAAAATAGGTTTGCTGCACTACATGCAATTCTGCATTTTTGTTCCCTGGTTTCTTTCTTAGGCTCTTCAGATCAATTTAGATATGAATTTGGAGAACGTGAGGGAATATCTATTCATATTTACCGCAGATGAACAGATGAAGGTATCCTGCACTTCAGTGTTTTGCGAGGACACTCGAGCTTTAATTCAGCAGCTGCCTCCTGCTGTTGAAATGGATCCCCTCTTATTAACCGACAGCAGAGCCGTGCCATCCAACACATAACAGAGACATTAAAGTAAACATGAACACGACAGCAGTTTTTGGGGAAGTTTCTGAAAACATCCAATAAACTCCCAGCGAACTCTCGCTTGGATGTAGAAATGACTCCCAGCTGCCGCATTTCCCATCAAAAAAAGATGCTGGGCGTAGCAGGTTTTTCTTCAAAATCCACCTGTGAATATTATACACATAACAGGTAAGAAAAGAAAAACAGACGGAAGAAAATCCCATTCTGTGCTCTACAATTAGCGGCACTGTTACACACTTCTGACACTTGAATTCCCCACAGACCAAAGCCAAGTTTGCACATGATGTCAAGAGGACACATTGTTCAGAATGTGCAGCTCGGTCTTCCAGGCACGCAGGAGCACTTTCAAGTCGTTTTGCCATCTCCTTTTCTCTTTCTCTCTCGCCGAAAAACAAAAACGACACTGGAGAACCGGCGAGACGACAAGCCCGCCGAGTCTTTTCGGAAGACGATTGAGCTCCGTCAGAGATGACGAAAACGCCGGAGAGAGGCAGCAATGAAAGCACTTGCAAGACGAGCAGGGCTTTGGCGACGGCTGTGATGTGCGACGTGCGAGTTGGTGATCATCCTGGGGAACAACAACACGGCGCAGCTCGCAAGGTTAAAGCGGTCTGGAGACACGGCGCGCCTCTGCCTAGTTGGAAAATCACCACGTTTACAAAGAAAATAACACCTGCACTCAACATGTTACGTTATGAGTAACGTTTTGCTGCTTTGGAGGCTGATTTAGAGGACAGGTTTCAGATTAGCCGCATGACACACGGAGAATGCATATCTGCAAAAGACAACGACTGTCTGGAGGTTAACGTATAATCGTCTACAGATCTATTTACTGCAGATGCAACGCAGTAAATAACTTGTAACCTTATATTTAGGTTCTTTTTTCCATCTTCATGGTTAGATTGAGGATTATAAAAGTAAATCTGTGCGGCCTCGCCTTGACAGTAAGAAAAAGTTTGTACGAAAAGAACTTTTACATTTTTGATAAATATTTCGTCATCAATGAAATAATCTGCCAGTGAAACTAGTGACTTTTTAAGTAAAAACTAACAAATCGTTCACCTAAAACGAGCTCCTATATCTTGCTGAAAAGCTACTTGTAAGTTAGTTTTGTCTGATGAGATATTAGCACTAGAAACTAGACCAAAAATATGTTCATTTTGTGTTTCTCCGGGGTTTAAAACGTGGAATATGAAGTGTCTCAAACATCATGAAAATACACACGGTATTTACCCAACGGGGTCCTTACAAGGCTTAGTCCATTTGTGTATAGCATAAAAAAAAGGTGGCACCATAACTCTGGGCGATTGAACACGGTACAGTAGATAAACAGTACAGTATACTGCCTGGGAAACGACAGGCACTGGCAGCTTTACAGCTCACCATTAGCTCTCATCTGCCTGGAAAAGCTGCTAACGACAGATTTCATCCACCAGCAGTCACCGCGTTCACACCCAGTCTCAACACATCACCGCAGCCCAGGTCGCACTCCTTAGAACGCTCGAGAACATACGACACAAATACACCCAACGGGCTCTGAAGGAGGATGGGATCTTCAAAATGCACCGAGTCTTAGGAACCCTACAGGTTGCTGATCGTCTGTCGGGGGGGAAAAAAATAGAAGGTAGCTGGGACATGACAGACATGTAATGCTGTTAATTAACCATCCTTTTCATGCTCCGCCATGGCCCAAGCTGTTTGGGGAAAAGAACAAGCATCTAGAACGGCTCTCTGGGGACGATCAAACTGAACGCGGCAGCTTGCCTCGACATTATGGCTGGCAAACTGGAGGTCCAGTCTATACAGAGATATTCGGAGATGACAAGCCTTTTAATATACATGTGGAAAACTGTTTTCGAATTTCAGCCTAGGATTTTTTATTTTTTATTACGTAATGGGGGTGTTTCTGGAAACTTTTGTTTGGTCAAAGTTTCTGCTTCTCCGAGGTGTAAAAAAAGATTTGTCACATAAAGCAGCATGAGAAGGCAGGTAAATGTTAGACGACAGCAACAATGAGTTGCAATATCTACAGAAATACACCGCTCAGTCAGAAACAACCAATCAGAGGCAGGAGGAGGGTCTTAGCGGGGGCGACTGTGGCAGTGTGGGTAGAGTACGGTAGTCGTCTTGCGATTGGAAAGTTGTAGGTGTGATTCCACATGTTGATGTGCCCAAATTGCCTGCCGATCTGCATATTTGTGTATAAATGTGAGTGCGAATGGGTGAATGTGACTCTAGTCTAAAGCGCTTTGAGTGGTCAAAAATGACTGGAAAAGTGCTGTATAAGTTCAATCCATTTACCTTTTTAGCGCTGTCAATCATTCTAGTGACTGCTACGCTACAGCTGCTTCCCCACGGCGAAGTCTGTCATGAATGCTAACGCTAGTTAACATATCCACCAATGACAGCTGATAAACAATTGTCCTGTAACAATACGTTGAGCAGCGCATTCATGAGCTTGATCGACATGCATCGAACATAATGACTTGCCTCTGATTGGTCATTTCTGGCTGGGTGCATTTCTGCAGAAGGCAGTAGGACTACAGGGAGAAGGCAGAGGAGCTAGATTTGTTCACAGATTATGTCTCATACTCCATTGTCACAAACTAGTGACAGTTTTGATAATATGCTAAACAAATTTTTCTAAAAGTTACACACCCCAGCTTTAAGATGAGACTACATTCATGCAGGATGGACATGAACTCATTTAAAGGCAATTCTTTAGCAGGAGTTGTGATAAATGTGGCCTGCACCGCATTGTTTTATTTTAAAATGAAATACTTCAGAACGGCTCAATCTTCAGCCGACCTGAGCAGAAGCCGTACGCAAGGACAACAGAAAAATCAGGTGCTAGTTTAACCGTGCGGATTAACAACCTCATCATGTAGAAACAGGGTTGACTGATGAAAGCCAGCCACCCTGTTAATGAGCAGACACCAGCAGCCTGCTCGGAGGGGAGGGGGCCGACGAGAGAGACCCCACCCCACCCACTCCTTCTGCCGCCTCCAACTCGTACCCATCCCTCCCCGTCGCGGTGTTGCGTCTCATTTTCCCTCGATCAATCTCCGTGACACCGGTGAGCGTACATTCAGGTTGGGGTCAGGGCCGCTTGATGGAATTAGCGTCTTGGGGACGATGGATTACTCCGCTTCCAGCCACCAGGACCGGCTCGCGGGTTATTTGCTCCCACAATGGCTGATCCCATTAAATAAATCAAGATTGTTGGTTTGTTTATATGGCACATAATGTGTAAAATTAGATCCTCTATGAAAAGCTCCATCACTCAGGATAGAAGATGGGTGTGTTGCATAAATATCTATAAACGCGCTTTATTTGTTCCCTCAATGAACCCGGGACTCCTCTTCCTCCAGTGATGCACTAATAATGAAGACAGGCACAAAGTAAACACACTTATCTGCAAAAATACTCACACCAGTTACAGGCGGTTGCATTCTGTTATATTAAAACCCCCAAATTAACATAATTTTTTTTATAATTATGCAAAAAAAAAAATGATTGGAGAGTGAAAATATTTTTAAAAAGTAACTTTTAAAGAATAGTGAAAATTTATATTCAGACCCCTTTACTCTGATGCCTCGAGATGAAATCCAGTGCAACCAGTTTACTAGAAGCTAGACCAAAACTACTTGGAAATATTTTGTATTTTTGCAGCGCATTTACCTTTTGAAAGCCACTCCAAAACTCCTGCTCACACTTTGAAAACAACAATCATTGCTTAACCATATACGGAGTTCCTGACAAACATGTAGAAAAAAAAACAAAAAAATACAAATAAAATCACTCAATCCAGGCAAACCTACCTAACACCATGCAACACCCAGCTTCTCCTTGAGCTTTAGCTGCTGGAATGAAGAGCGAATTCAAATTTATTTTCATGTTTAAATCATAGTAAGAATTGATAATTAAACAACAGAGGGAACGACAAGAGCTCCCTTAATGCACATTTACACCTGTGCCTGGCAGCTACATGGGCGACTCTGAGGGCTTTTGTTCCTGGCAGGGTTTTTGGATGCAGAGAAAGAGATGAAGCTGCTAGGCAACAGAGCCGGCTTTTATCCGCGTCTCTGCTGTCAAAGGGCTGCACAGGAACACAACGTGCATTAAACTGGTTTGCGTTGTGGTCAATATGCACTTGAGTCGCCGCGACACACATATTGCAGTGAATCAATATGTCCTTCAAATGTAAGTCCAGTCTCACAGATAAAATTTCAGAGGGATCCGGTTCATTTGCGTATGATTCTGGACGCCAACAAGGTTTCAATTGCCTTTAAAAGCATTTCACACTTTTTTAAAATATCTCAGAGTCCCGATTCTTTACCCTCCTCACTTTTAATACTTAAATCCCCTTTAAAATGCTTACGATTGACTAATTCAGCAGTCCAAACACCAAAAATACCTGAATATGTGTTAATGTGCACAGTGGAACCTATCCTAGTGCTATCACAGAAGCTAACATCTCCGCTCTTGGTGGAACAGCCAATCAACAGCAGGGAAAATAAATGGCTCTCCTGGATTGGCTGCTTTGCAAACACCAGCCAGTAGCACATCAAACATCATTACCTCCAGATATTTTCTTTTGAATATTTTAGATACGCTCTATGAATAAAAAAAAAAAAAAAAAAACCAAACTGGTTAATTTGTGAACACTGAACCACAACACCAGCCACTATCCACAGATACAAATACTTTTTTTTACTAAAATATGCTTTATGGATGACTGAAATTGAAATCTTACAAGTTGAAACTCTCATTCCAGATCATAAAGAACTTAGATTAAGTTGCATTGTTTTAATTAAATTTTAAAATGTCTTTAGTGATAACTGCACTCTTAGTAATTTTATCAAAACCAAATATTGCATAAAATTGACTTTTTTTCTCTCTCTCTCTCTCAGAGAGAATGAATACATTTTTTTCTCTCACTCTTTTCTAAATGTGACTCACGACTGTAATAAAAGAGGAATTTACTTTTAGGGTTTTTACACATTTTTCTATTGAAGGTTTCCCCAAATGTGCAGAGAAACATCAAGTCTGCAAAGAAATGGGAGTATCAGGTGCCCCACGGTAAAAGCATCCATTTTTCTTCTCCTATTCTTCTTGAAAACAATAGCCTAATAGAGGACATACAGGATGATTCATGGGGGATATTTAGTAGCCAGGAGACCAACTACAACATACCAAGTCGTTGATCAGCTAATCTTCGGGACGCATCCTGTTCCTTTCTCTTCCTGAACACCTCCAGGCAATCTGGCAGCCAACCATTCCGACTAACAAATGCATAATCCCGAGGTAAACAGCATCCGTCACTGATCGGCTGATTAGCTCCGAGCAAAGAAGACTGGTGGTCGACAGTGATGCAGCTCCCACAGTTCCTGCAGCAACCTTGGTAGAGATGCTAAATTACGAGCCAAATTATGCATTCTCTTCACTTAATGGAGTAAAAACAAAAAAGAAAAGGGAACCGCCTGCGAGTTTTTACAGTTAACTGATAATGAGAGCAGAGCGGCGTTACATACGCGGTTAGTGGTTTATCGAAGGAATTAACCAAGTGATTTAAGTAAAAAAACATGCCTGACATGAATCAAACAGCACACTAATTAGCTTTGTGATTAATCAAGAATTTAAGAAAAATAATTCATGAGTGAAAATGAAGGTAAAATAGAGAGCCGTGGTTTAATATTTCAAGGCGCACCTGGCTTACCTTTCGGTAAGGAGGAGGCAACCGTAGTGATTCAGCTCTCTGAGAACAGGCATCATCATTACGGTTAATTTGCTTCAATGCATTTGCAAAGTTATTATGAAGAGACGTATTAAGATGTGTAATTAAAACTAATTTCTCAAGTCTTACAACTCATTTGCGGCGCTTGTGCCGGAGTCGGTAAATGGCTTCTTTGGTTTTATGCGGTTTTGGTTGGGAATGCAGGAGCAGTTCTACTACCGAACCCCCAGCCGTAGCTCCCCCAAAACGACCAGGTGACTACGAAGAGGACGTTTCCTCAAATTTCTCACTTGGTGAAGACACAAGAGGATTTAACAGCCCAGTTGGATTGATGGCAACCGATCAAAAATTGTCTGAGATGTGGGAGGAATCGCTGTGCATCCCATTCAGGTAAACTTTCTCTTATGACTGCAAGCAACTGGTCAAAATGTAAAAAATTGGTGCTAATGCGCCCCCCTTTTGTTGCCACTCTGGGCAACTACCCAAGAGGGCTTACCAAAAATAACCAGAATCTCATTGGTGGGAGTCCAAGATAAGTGTGAACCGTCAAAATCATCCTGAAGAGTATTTGTCTGCAAACATAAAAGCTCCCTCAGTAAGACTGTTGACCATGCTGCTTACCACTGTTATCAGTGAGTGTGTGAATGCGCGCGTGTGTGTGTGTGTGTGTGTGTGTGTGTGTGTGTGCGTGTGTGCGTGTGTGTGTGTGCGTGTGTGTGTGTGTGCAGCAGCGGTCCTGCAAGCCGCCAGCGCATTAACTGTGAAGTTGCATCAATTGCATTACTTTCAACGTGCAGTATAGACACGGATCCATTTCAATTTGGACCCCCAAGGTCTTTCAGCAACGTTAGTCATCATCACAGAGAAGCACTTGTCTTTATTGATTGATTATGAGGCGTTATCGCGTTTGTTGTCGAGATGCAACGTCTAATCAATGGAAGGGAGCGGGGCGGCTGTGTTGTCTCTGTTCCTGGGCAACAAAGCGGCACAAAAGAAAAATAAAGTTTTCATTTGTTACCTGAAACATGAAACATGCAACGTTTACATGTTTCAATTCAACTCATGACAAGCTAAGTTTAAAATTAGCTGGTTTTCAGCCACCAGGTGTTTGTTTTCATGAGTAATGAACAATCATAACAGTTACACAGTTTGTTTTTTTTTCTAAATCACATGTAGTAAAATTGACAAAAACAAAACAAATCTATCGTTGCAAGTGCAAAAGTCAAGACAGACCTGAACATAGCGAATGGACGAAAACTATGATTGAAATTGCATCTTTTGAATCATTGATAGCCAAATTACATGGCTGGCTGATAAGTTTTGTTTTTCATAAAGTTGTCGTTTTTTGTGACATTTACAATTATTCATCTTCTGTTGTGAATGTCTGATGTGTATCTGTTTCTATCTGCATTTTATCTTGATTATTCAGGGTGTTTTAATGCCCTTTAAAAATCCAATAAACATTTCAATAAAAGAAATGCAGAAGGAAAATTTTTCTTTTGTAAATTCCTAGATAATTAGTACAATGCTATTTGTCCCACTATTGGCTGCAGCCAATTCAGGCGAGCCATTGAGCTTCCTTGATACTGATTGGCTGTAATCCCAAGAGAGAAGAAAAGGAAAAGTGTAGATGTTAGCTTCTGCCGTAGTGCCAAGATGATTTCCACTGGTATATTTGGCGCTTGAACTACTAAAATAAACTTTTATGAATGATCGTTTTATGAACGATCTAAAGTAATCGTTTGTTCTAACTACTTACACCGTTTGAATTCATTCAACCACGACGCTTTAATGCACAACGTCCAAACCTGGTGACGTGACGGAAAACAGATTCTGATGTTTTACATGTTCTATGAAAGTCTGCAAATCAAACGGTGGAAGCTGAGGCCAGACCTACCAGAGAGAAATCAATATCGCAAAGAACAACATCTCTGGCTCCCGTGGGGACTTGATCAATGAGTCGCAAATATGTGCAGATGAAACGAAATAAGCACTTATTCTGTGTCGCATTAAAGCTCATTTAGCCCCGGTTGGTATCGTCCAAACAAGAACCAGCAGCGGCTTGTGCTGGGTCGGCATGAAAAGGCAGGACGTGGTGACGGTGAATAAAAGGAACCCGGTGAAAAAAAAAGAGACAGGAAACCAAAATGCTTATTATCAGACATGCCTTTCTCTATTACACCAAGCAGTGTTTGTCAGCTGCCTGTCATGCAAAATGAACAGCCCAAGGGATGTTTGGTGCAAATTAAATTCCAGTGAGGGGTGAATTCACTTTTTTTTTTTTTTTCCTTAAATGCGATCTAATTAAATTGCTATGCACGGTCATGTAGCTTAAATTACATGGCGGCACCGTGCAAATGCGAAAAAACTAACACCACACGAATGGCGTGTCTCATGGGGAGAGGTATGTTTTGGGGGGGGAAATATCATAATATAACTTAATGTAGAACCATATTAAAGCAAAAAAAATAAATAAAAATCTATAAAAAATAGAGTTGTGGTTACTTTTCTATTATTGCTACTTTGTACCAAACAGAAAGATTTGTTTTTAAGTCTAATATTATGCTTCATTTTAGAAGTATGACGCCTCCCTTAATAATTTTGTAATATTTTCTTGTTACTATGTAATTCAATTTATTTTACTACTTTTTTGTTTTACAAAAAATCTGAAGACAAATTCAATATGATGATATAATGTTGCCAGGATATGATTTTTAATAAATAATCACCAAAAGTGACATTTTTAGTTCCAATGTGATCATAAATTGGCCAATTTCCCTTTACTTTATAATATAATAATCTGAGGTTTGGTGTCAAATCTGACTAGAAATGCTCAGAAGGTGATGCAAGCATGACAATTTACACACGTGTAATTTTAAGATTTACTAGGAAGTCATTTTATTACAACATTATAATTTAATGTTTGCAGTCATATTTTGGCTGCATTCTATTTCAAAAGTGGAAAAACAACTTCTCCGCTTTTGTTGCTGTTAACCTCCTGGGTGTTAAGCCCCCTTGCCCTTAAAAATATAGCGACTCCCCTGTCTGAAATGAAGAAGTTGAAAAATATCGGAGAAAAACATTTCCAGAGCTGCACAGTCATCCACAGGTCGGGGCGAACTTGTTGATGTGGAGGATTAGAGCCGGCGCTGAATTGAATTACAAGAGGCGACTCTGTGGACACAGCCGTGATACTGATGTGGGGAGGTCAGCGGAGAGGGGACGGTGACAAAGAAGAGGAGGAGAGAACCCATTACGGTCCTAGGAGTGTTCACACTCAGGAAATGGAATAGAGCAAAATAAAAATGAAAATAGACAGAGGTGACTCTCCAAAAATATTGTATTTATTTAAAAAATCAAGGTAGAAACGGAAAAAAAATCATAATCACAGACACTGGAAGAGAAAAGTGTGGAAAAAACTAAATACCATGCTTTTAGTTTTTATTGTTGAGTAGGTGAAAAGGTTTTAAATACATGTTTCTTTCTTGCATTGCCACTATCATCATGACCAAAGCTAAACCAATGAGTGCTGGATCTTATGTTTGGAATAAGTGGAAACACTTATTCGCATCACGAGTCATGTGATCAACAACCGGATGTTATTACTGGTGGAAAAGACGAAGAAAGGATGATGACGCAGCATGTTTTTTAAATGTCTTATTGCGTGAACATACATATTCACGTGTAATTTTAATCACGCTTCTTATTTAACGGAAACACAGCAATTGCTACATTTTTGCGCACATTAGTAATGGAGACGTAGCTTGTGATCGGTGAAACCTTTGTAACGGAAAATACGTTTCTGTAGCTTTCCCCAAAATATCGTCCACATCTCGTTCTGTTCTTTTGAACCCAGCGGGGAGCATCATCTCGTCTCCTGAGCTTCCCACGCCCCTCTTTGACAGAATGATGCATTCGCTGCGTTTGACTTCATTCAGACAGTCGTGGCACAAAGACCACGAATAAAGCCAGTCTGTTCAAACTTTTCTTCCATCTGTTTTGAAACTTCAACATCTAGTGTCATGACTTGTGTCATTCATTATGTCAGTTGTAAACCGGTGAGGTCTGGTGCAGCTCGGACAGATGGCTGGAAATGACTCCCACGGCGCGAATTGTGAAACTCAGATCTCTGATTGGAAGTTTGGCACAGTGTGTGCTCAGTGCCAATATTTACTTGGAAAACTCGCTCGCCTTTCAGGGCATTTGCTACTTTCGACACCTCACATCTTTCCAGAGGATGTAAAGCGGAACAACTTCTTTCTCGGGCAAACTCTGAAGCAAAATTAGGTCACTGGGATTAGCTTATAAGTAAGACCTCTCCAACCGCTGTAGGACTAACAAGAAGCTCTGTGACAATACCAAACCTCCAACCAGTCCACTCTGCAATAAAACGAAACAATTGCAACACCAGGAGGCAGATTGCCTCTGTGTTGTCACAGCTTTTCTCCTTAGCCCACTTCTATTACTTCACAATCATCCCAAATCTTTGCTGAAGCAGAAACTTTATTGGATGCGCTCTGTCGCAACACAGAACGGGACTGGTTGGGTTTCCAGAAGCCAAACTCTCCTGCACAAGGCAGCAGGCTCAACAGTTCAGGTTTCCGCCAAAGTGCAGGCAGCAACAAGCATTCAGAACAGAAAGTATAAGTACGGCATTATTGTTCTGTAGTCTTAAGGCGGTGCTAAAGCTAAAGCCAGCAGGCTGCTCACTGGCATTGGCGAAAAGAAACAGAAACAGAGGAGCGACTAAAACACGGCTGCCAACGTAACTCTCAGCAGTCGTGTCTGTATTAGCTGCAGTGCAAAGGAAAAACATGGAAGAAAACGTCTGCTGAGAACGTCTGAATCTTTAGGCAGGCTGCATTTCAACACGGAAGTCAAAGTCTGGAATCTACCTTGCAAAACCTGGAATGAGTAAGATTACTTTGATGGATTGGTTCCAATCACTTCCTCTCCATCGCTGTGCCATGTTTGGAGCCACATAAAGATTTTACAGTTTTGCCAGACAGTCTCATGTTATGTGAACTGTTCTACCAGCACAATGAAAGCCAGTTATTTGTCTTTTTGTTCTTACAACGCTCAAAGTCTCGAAACACCCGACAGACAACATGCGTGCTGCATGCTAAAAACCCTTTTCAATATTCATGGATAGTTGGTTTTCCAGAGTGAGCGTAGTGAGACTCCCTGCTGTATGCAGCAGGGTGGGGCTGAGGTTCACAGCATCTGTGACTGTAGAAGGGCAGGGGAGGGTGGAGAGGGGTGAGTGAGGTGGTGGTGGGGGGGGGGAGTTGCGTGCACTTGACTGACTCAAATGACGGCATGTTTAAAAATAGTTGCATGCCGTCATGTGGAGCTGCGCCTCTGGAGGATCCAAGGAGGTGAGCGGCGCGGCGCGTGGCACGCTCTTCCCTGTCTCCCTCGCTCATGTTGTAGATCAAGGCACCAGTGCTCCCACAAAAGAGTGAGATAACGAACTGGTGGGGGAGCTGTCAAAACTTCTCACTGTATAGCACGTCGGTACTTCTTCGGTGGTCCGTGAGAGGTTACGATCCGAAGCCTTTTGCACGTCCGGCTGAGGCGTCGCTGAAGAGGTTACGACCAAATGGCAAAATTTTCACCTGAAATTTTCCCAAAAACACAGTACAATATAAAACAGAATATTTACAAAGATAAAATGACCAACTCCAGACTCCCTCTAGTGGTCTGGAATATTTCTATTTTATTTAGCAAATTTGTAGCTTATTTTTGTTGTTGGTTTTTGCGTGAATTTCCTGCTGTTGGAACGTTTCGTTTCAGATTGAAGCAATTTTTGCTTGAATTCAGTTTGTTCATTGCAGGCTTTTGCTTGCACTTTTTTTGTAATTGTAGCATTTTTTTCTCTCGCTTAAAAAAAAAAAAAAAAAATGTCCAATGGGGAGATCCATTTCCAGAGTAACAGGAAGTGGTGAGCGTTCTGTAAACATGACCCAGAAACCTCATCTGCTGCATCTCTACAAACAGTAGTGACCCTCTAAAGCTCATCCTATAATGATACAGATGGAGTTCTTTTAACACCGTATGGAATATTGGACTCGCTTTTCCGTTTGCTAATAGCGACGACGGTAGCGGCGCTGACGTGCGGCAGGGCCTCACCGTGGTAACGGCGGCAGGGGGCGGGGGGTTTGCTGGAGATCGTTATCCTCACCATTAACATCTCAATTACACACCTTGGCTCACATTAGAGGCAGGCAGGGAGGTGAGGTGACCTTTGTAGAAGACATTACTCCGAGATCTGTAATTCACTGCCGCTGCTTCTACTCACACTGCCGCTTTGTAAAGGTCCTGTTAAATCCCTGCTTGATGTCTGCAACTGGGCCGACCGTCATAAGCAGAGTGATAATTCAATTTGTGGGCTGCAGGTACGACACGCTCCGCGTCATGTGAAGCTATAGAGACGAGGCACAAAGGTGTCATGCCTACACATCTGTTTATAAAGCCTTGAAGCTTGACGCTTCTGTTAAAAAGAACTTTTTAAGACATAGTCATGCTAATAAGATATTACTTGGGAACAAAACAGGAATAGGGAAGGTGTAGGAGTGTGTTTCGAGTCATTCTTGCAGAGGAGCGACTGCTGGACGACCACGCACGGCTCACCGCTGCTGCTTTGATTCAGCTAAAAAAAAAAGAGCTATCAAGAGTAATCACTAAATTTCATACTCGCATTTGAAATACGGGAGTTGAAATTATAAAAAAAAAAAACGATGATGAAACGAGTTGCTCCAGGCAATTTCACATGGAATTAAATGCAGTAGTCAGGAATTTTCATTATCTGGGAGAGTATAACAGTAAACTCTCAAAAAACCTTAATCATCTAGCAAAACGTTTTCACCTTCAGAGAATAGACTTTAAAATACTGTTGTAGGATGGCTGAGCACTAAAATATGCAAAAGATTTGCCGTGTTGTTGCATCAACCTTCCAGACCTCTCAGGTCTTCTGGTTCTGCTCTGCAATCCCCACAACCAGAACCAAACATAGAGAAGCAACATTCAGTTTTAATTCTCCACTAAAGCAGAACAAACGTCCAGAAAACTGCAAGACTGCTGAAACCTTGATTCCTGAGTGCTATGATGTTGTTTTTCAGCATCTAAAGCACTTTGAATTGCCCTTGCTGCTGAAATGTTCGACATAAATAAACCTGACTGAACTCATGGTCATCACCCAGTATGCTAGAATAGACTTTTCATATTTTTATTTTAAAAACGTTTTTCAATTTTTAATATTCTACTTCGTGGTTGTAAAGTCTAAACTTATATTGGTTTTCCACTGAGTGCACATTCTGTCTTACACTCTGTAGCCAAGGTGTCCCCCATGCAAAGCCTTTAACCTCTGCTGTTTGCAGGAAGCAGCAGCGAAAAGGTAAAAAATAAATAAATAATAATAATAATAGCTGTCACCTGCAAATGGACAGAGATGTCACTTAAGCAGGATATGGGAAGTGAACGTTCTCCATCTGCCAGCAGAGTAGGCGCTCCTTGTCCCCAGCATCCTCCACTCATCTTCCCATACGACTCCCCCTTTTCTCCTTTGCCCCCTCCTCTCCATCAAAAAGCTGCTTTACATGTATGAGCTGCAGACAGCGGAGCCCTGATGAAAGTCGCAGAAATATACGGCAGAGGGACACGGCCCTCAAGCACACACCTACGGCACCTCTGGGATCGTACCCATAACTCACACGCCACACCCAGTTGGCAGTTTGTCGCCCCTCCCGCCGATTTCCCTTCCAACATGGCGCGTTAGCTGTGATGCATGGACAATACAAGGAGATGGTTTATTTCATGTGTCATTTCAAGCTACACAGCAGTAATGAGAAACAACATTAACATTTTGCTGACACGTGTTTCCCCCCCACCCCTCACCACCCTGCCCTTTTCCTGCCTCTTGCAGGGCATTAGACTCCAGCGTGTGGCTTAGAGCCGTCCGCCGTATTTCATTCATGCTTGCCGGCTTTGCAAAGTGTGCATCAACTTCTTAAAGAGAGCATCCCAATGGTTATTTATATCTGAACATCCTTCATTTGGATTTGAGTTTCTAGACGCTTTCTAATGATACAAATGCATTTTGCTCGAGGCACCATCCTGACTGGCTGGTGTGTCAAAATAATGGCTTTCATTACACAGAGGATGCAAGGGGAGAGACCGTATCGACAAAAGAAGATGAGGTCATGACCTTACAAGAGAACCTAACATAAAAACTAATGTTTTAAGTATTTAGAGTTAAAAAAAAAAAAAAAGTTTGGGAGACTTAATTTGAGAGTAATGTAGATATTTAAATGTTATGCAATTGCACTGCATATTATGTGGGTTACCAATATCCGGTTTAAAAGTGAAGACTGTCTAGACAGGCTACCTTGTTAACTGTTGTCAGCACTGGGTTTTGCAAGACCAAAATACTCTTTATTATTACAAGCGCCATAAAACGAGACGCTCTTTATAGAGAGCAAGAACGCCTCAGACTGGGATGATCTCAGTGAGGACGAGGCGAAGTCGTCGTCAGTCTGAGGCGAGCCCTCCGTCCCATTCCTCCCATAAAAAATAGATGAAACCAGTCAATCTTTGAAAAGTAATTGGTTCCCATGTGGCTGTCTCGCACGGCAAAAAGAAAAAGTTTCCCCCGAAAAGAAACCAGACAGCCACCGAGAAAGACTAATAGGCAACAGAGAGGATGCTGGACGTGAGGATGCTTCCTGCTCTCAAAATCAGAGACGGCAGAGATGAAAGACTCTCCTTTAGGTGGTCGATGATTGAGCTTTAAACTCTTTTTTTTTTTTCCCCCCCCTTACGTTCCTACAGCTCCTCTTGTCTTTCTATAAAATTTTCACAGTTACTCAGCTCGGCAGATGGCGTTGTGACGCCCTCCCCCTTCCCACTTCACAGGTCAGGGAGCAGCTCCCTCGTGTTTGCGTGTTGACCGTCTCCGGGTAAGCAATACTGATGTCACGGCCAATTCCAGTTGATCAACTTTCATGAATGTCGGAGGTTAAAGAAATCAATCACGCGCCCCGGCTCGTCTTGTGATTTAATTAGTCCGTCGGACAGCGGAGCAAATCAGCGGCGCCCTCATTAAAATGCACGAGGCTGCGTTCAGGCAAATGGCAACCGACGTAATTGCCTGCAAATGAGCGAGTTAATAGACTTTGAGCTTCAATGGGCGGCGTTGAGGAAACGCCATAGTTCACAGGCTAAATATGAATGCATTTTGTTTGCTGGGATTCTTCAAAAGACAGTGGTGTCTATACAGTGATGGTACCAGGGAAACATAAAGTATATTTATTTATCTCATTTAGGAATAATGGTTCTTAATAATCCAATCTTTCATTGATGGGTAATTAGCAGAACTAAGTGTTGCAGTACTGATTAGGTTTGTCGTTCGACTTCCTTACAGAAAACGAGTTCAGCTCCCGTTTGATGCTCGTAATTCCTTCGTAGACGTGTTTAAACCAACAGGTCTGCTAAGAGGCCGCAGGTCGTTAGCTCCAGGGCCGTTTCTCCTGATGGACCTTTAGCCCAGGTAATGAAAAATATTAAGCTAAGTTAAAAGAGTTCACAACAATTCAAGAAAGACTGCATTGGCTGTAGAGTTGGGCAATAAATCAATATCCTATTTTGGGAAAGAGACATGATGAATATCAATAGGTAATACGTCTGATACAATAGTCAATAATCGCACTGAACTCTGGTCCAGAGTCGTAGAGCATTCCGAGGAAAGACTTTAGCGGCTCAAGCTCTCACAGACAGCCAACCGAGATGGGCGTCTTCAACTAACTCGGCCTTTCGTTACCTAGCAACAACCTGTTGAGTAACTTGCACAGGAGCAGTTTTGAGTTTCGCACTGTGCCTCAAAACTGTTCACAAATAATAAAGAAATGTAAAAAAAAAACAAACAAAAAAAACGTGGCGTGTAAACTGTAAAACAGGAAAGCCCACGCACCGAGTTTGGCAGTATTTCAAATATTAAAAAAAAAACCACTAATCAATAATTAATGATCTTGATTCATATGAAACACTTATATCGTGATACATCCAGCCTTGGTTAGTTGCAATAGCTCCTTTGTGTAAAGCCCACCACTGTGTCATGTTTAAATCAAGCCATCTTCAAAGATAATGTTGTTTTTCTCTCCAGCATTTGTATTTACATCCAGCTAAACATGGTTAGTTTCAACATTATGTTTTATATTGCCATAAACAAGGTTCCCTGTTGTGTTTTATTGATTTTGGATTAGAATAGAAACATTATATTAAAGAATCATTTTTGTATTGTCTCACATTTTGGATAATTGTGGGGCAAAAAAATTTAGAATCTCCACAGAAATTGTTAAAATAACTGGCTGCTTGTGTAGAGCGCTGGTTGTTGAAATTTCATTCCACAAAAAAGTCGGAAACTAAAGGCTGCAGAGAGGATACATCCCTCTTTCATAAACTGCACATTAGCTTCAAATTGTACACCTGTAAACACTGACAGCATGCTGCCTCAAACCACCAACGGTGCAACCCAGTCCTGGTTTCTGTTCCTTATTTTTCCTGCTTGATTTGCAGCAATCCTAATTCCCACATCAATGACAGACATTGCTACAAAAACTAATTTTTCCCCTGAGCCTGTAGCAAGGCTTGAATCAATCAGAAAGCGCCTTCAGTAAGAAAATGTACAACTGAGCATTCGTGCTGAGGTGGTGAGGGAATTACAACAGGAGCAACAGCCGGCCTGATCCCAGTCCCATTAGGAGGCAGTAAGGGAACAAAAACCAGGTGTGGAAAGGGGTCTCGCTTCATTTTATCCTTGAAAAGACTTGAAATATAGCAGAGCTGAAAAGGCGTGAGCCGTGTAAACTGATGTGTAATGATTCCATCCTCCTCCATTTCCATCCAGCCTGAGTGGGCAGCCAACGTCCCGGTGAGGCACCGACACGTCCCCCGACTGAATGCCGAGACAGACAGGTCTGTTTTTACGTCAAGGAGCATTTTTCCACACGCAAACAACTCGGCTTCAAGCTATTTTCCGGAAGGTCAGAGACAGCAATCCCTGCTCAGGACAGAGGTTTGCAGAGTAGGCAGATGCGTGTGGACCCTAGCTGCAGCGGACAGTGCTTAATCAGGGAAATGTGCCAGATTTCCAACACTACTAATGCATCTTCTGCAAAATTACAAAAAACAAAAAACAAAACAGTATTCTCCAGTGAGGCACCCTTCTTTCTTAGAACACAGTTTTAAGAGGCCACTCTGGCACAGTTGAACTAGTAGAGATTCATTCTTAATTGTTACAGGAAAATTGGTTTAAACAACCAGTATGAGTATTTGTGGAACCATCTTTTGCAGCAATTGCAGAATGTTTTGTGGGGTGTTTTCTACCGGCTATTTTCTATGCAAAACAGCTCAAGTGTTGGAATTTATTTAGGGATCTTTGAGTAAAAACAAACAAACAAAAGGTTTATCTTCATTAGAAACCAATTTTCACAATCATAGAACAAAAGAAAATACAGCATTTTGCCCCCAAAAGGTCAAAGAAAATTCCATTGCCTGTAAAAAACAGTCTGCTGCCGTAAAGACGCTTCTTTTCCACACCAGAGCAGATGGTGAAGAGCGAGGCTTTGGGAAAAGAAGCATCATCTAATTTATAAGCTATCAGAGCATGATGCAGAGTAGAACAGTGAGAATGAACATTTTAAATCCTAAAAGGATATATATACTTTTTTTTAACAATTTAAATTGAGAATTTGACAAAAGGGGAAAAGCAACAGGAGGCAGCATCTGTGTTCAAGTCAATTGCTTACTTTAGTTTTATTTAAAGACAAACATGTCCTTGTTGGTGCTGTACACACACAAAACCAATCCATGCAGGGATTCTGATTAAAAGCTGCATGCGGTTAATGTTTTATGCACTAGATGTAAGGGGTTCCATATTCTGGGAAGACTTCCAGAAACATTGAGATTAAAGGCTTGTTATCTGACAAGGTTTAAATAGATACCTTCTCCAGACTGGATGGACTGCTTCCAGTGTTTGTAACTCTGATTTAATGTAAACTCTGATATAACACAGCCTTGCTACACCGTTTTAAAGTTACTAGGCCGTAAAATACGTCACTGATTGGTTCAGATTTGCGGAATAATCGACTCAGAGGAGATCTTACCAACCTCTTCGTCTCAATATTCATCCATATTGCACTTTAAATTGAGGTTTATCCGCTTCCTTAAAAATGGGAAATCCAAACTATTTTCTACATTTACTGACTTCGCCTTACTTCCAGCTGGGCCCTTTCTGAACACCGGGTAGAGGTTCTTCCCAAAGCTTTGTTTCGCCATCGGAAAAGCATAAAATGTCGCCACAGCAACATGTCAGGCTCTAGAAAATAACGATTAAATAGAAAACAAACAAAAAAAACTGTGAACCAAGTTCAACTAAGTTTATATGTTCTGGTAAAAAAAAAAAATAATAATAATAATAATACAAGCAAGGAATCAGTCAAGATGTTTCTCCATAGATCTGTTTTCCTGTGTTGCACTTCTGTTCCATTCATTATTTAGCAACAGCATGACTCAAAGCATTACTGAGACAAGTGTAATGATTGACAGCTGCTGACTTTACTGTTGCCTAGAGACACCAAAGGGATGCTCTCTGTTTCCTTTGCACCGCTTCAGATGCTTTTTTAATTGGCACAAATGTAAAAAAACACAAAAAAACACAAAAAAAAAGAAATTAGCGGGTTGATGTCAGAAATGTTCGAATGTTGTAGAATTAGAAACCGTGGCAGGGTAAAGGTTGCGGTTAAAAAGCGTAATAATTTACCGTTTGCTCTTCTTCCCCTGTTATTAGGCAGGTAATTAATGGCATGTAACCAAGGTTGCATGAACTGTGATGTGAATGAGAACATTTTTCCAAATAGTCGGACGTACTTGTGGTGGTACGATGGGGAGCACAGAAATATCAGAACTTCTTCAGTTTGGATGCAAAATAAATAGCAGCTTATTAATAAGCAGTGGTCACACTCTGACTGAAGTTTTAACTTTTAACAGAGCTTTAAAAGTTTGATCTTTTTCGTATTTTAACCTGACCATGTTGTCACAAAACCCTATCGAAATCAAATTGAAAAAATACCTCTGTAGATACCTTGAAGGTATAAGTGTTTGGTACATTTATTTGCACCCCTCAAGATATTAAATACACCTTATTGCTAATTGTACAATAGCTTAAGATTAGTCAGACTGGCTGCAGAATAATTGAACATCACTTTTCAGTTGATTTGTAATTGGAATTAAGTCTCAACTTTGACTAGGCCATTCCAAAAGGAGATTATTCTTTGAGCTAAATCATTCCGTTGTAGCTCTGGGTTTGAGTTTTGGGTCTTTGAACTGCTAGAAAGTGAACCTCTGCACAAATCTTTTTGCAGCATCTAACAGGTTTCCTTGCTCCATCCATCTTCCCAACACCTGCAACCCGTTACCTGTGAGACGTCCTCTTTCTGATCTAACTCAGCTCTAAACTTCCTGTCTGATTTGTCTGCTGTGTTCCTCGGTCTTCATGACGCCGTCGAACAGTTGTTTTCATCCTCAGAAAAACCACACACTGATTGGCTGTTTGATAAAGTTGCACTCCGTTTCAGGAAAGCTGGCTGAATAGATGTTTATTTGCAGAAACACTCATTTCAATATTTGTGGAGATAAATGAACAAAAACCCGTTGACTTTGTTTTAGCCTGATCTCAACATTAACTTCAGTTTGTTCTATTTTTTATTTATTTTATATAATTTACTTAACTGTCATTTCTTCTCCCATTTTTTTGTTGTTATTGTTAAGTAGATATTTCAGCATTTTTTCACCATACTTTTAGCATTATTTTAGATTTCATCATAAAGGAATGCAATTTGTGCTGTACTTAACTCTCTTTTTTGTCTGCTATAGAATTCCTTTTTTTGTTGTTGTTTTAACATTGCTTCCTGTCTGTCCCTTGTGTTTTCTCAGCTCTAAATTTCACACACCATCCTACATATTACACCAGTTGTCTGGCATATAATTTTCCTCAGTTTGTTTTTCTTTCTTTGTATTATTATTATTAATTTGGTCATTTCTGATTCTAATTTTGCCTTTTTGCAGTGAAACAATGTAGTAAGTATAACAGCATTTGCTAAGGCACTGTAGGTTGAAAGGACAAAAAAATAAGTTCATATTCATTTTGAGTAACCATTTAACATTCGAAACATTCACTCACACAAGCTGTTTTGAAGTGCCTTACAGTGTTTCATGACCCACAGAGATTGTTCTGTACCTCTGGTCTTTGCGCGACTCACATCTCCTGAAAGTGTTCAGTCCTCTGCTGATTCCTGTCACCTGCTCTTTCGGGTAATCGACTCCAAAGTCCCCAAACAGACGTCCTTTGGCATCAACACACCTGCAGCAATCTGTTGACTCTCGGAGCCATGTTTTACCTGTCAGCCGCCAACGAGAGAGAGAGAGCGGGAGAGAGAGAGAGGTGTGAATACGGCCCGCTTTGCAAATGTACCTGTTCTGCTTGACTGGCTGTCCCTGCGTGTAATAACACAAACAGCCTGTGTTTATGGACAGCTTGGAGAGCCATCGCTCTCACACAGCTGATCAATTTTGGGATTTAGCTCTGCCTCTGCTCGTCACGCCGCGACCTGCATAGTTATCTGTCAGAATGATTTAATGCAGCAATATCTTCACACCTGAAAAGACGAGCGTTTACGTAAAAAAAAAACCCAAATAAATAAACCTTCACTTTTTCGAAAAAACAAACTGATGCAGTGACTGCAGCTGAACCTCGAGGTTTGAGTTTACAGTGGGCCGTGGGTTGTGGAAGAAAAATATTTGCCCTTTTAGCCGTTTCATGTTCCAATATGGTGAATTTATCTAAATATAGTTCAGAAAATATATCCTGAGGTGTTATTTTTCCAGGAATGACTTGAGAGCCTAAATTATTATAAGCGACAAAAAAATGATAATGGGTTTCTAAAGAAGTATCAATTACTGAAGGGCACTGTAACGCCAAACCTTTATAAATCATTGTCAGCCCATAAAAATAACCATTTAAATTAGCTGTTCAGTTTATTGTTCACACTACTTGCGTTTCCATTGACTGTATTATTGGGCAATTTGACATTTCGAAAATAAATTAGCCTAATTGAAATAAGCCGTTTTCCTTGACAGATTAAATATTGATGACATTTTGCACACGTTTTAATGGAAATGCAGCCGGTGTCCCTTTCAACACAGTTTTGTCCTGAAACATGTAGTGTCTTTAGTCTTGTGAATTGGTGCTACAGACAGAAATAAACCAAATTCAGTTTTAGCCATAAAGTCTGACCACTTTCCGCTTTTCCTGCGTCCGATGCCGGTTGTTTGACTTGCCCCAAACGTCATGCGATGGCTGTCTTTGTGACACTCTTCTTAACTGTTGGAGTTGGTTTATCGCATAGAATCCCTATGAAATACATTGTAGTTTGTGGCTGCATTGTGACAAAATCCGATGATGTTCAAGATGTATGAAAACTTTTGCACTGTAAGCAATGGCATCATTGCATGCTTATTCAAACTTCAGATTCCAACCCCCAATTTAAAAGGAAATAGATATTTCTAAAACAAACCAATTTGAAAGACATGACAGGATGAATGAAAGAAAATGTAAAAAACAAAAAAACAAAAACCATAGCCTACTTAATGTTATAGAATTCTAAATATCTGTCATCATATATTTCAAAATATTAGACAAAACTGCAGCATGCATGGAGAACTCATGCAATGTCTCTCTTTATGGAAATATGGATTCCAATTCCATGAAGGCTGTGCACCATTACCTTCGACCACAGAGCAAATGCAATATCTAGATGTACATGTTGTCCTTAAGCTACAATCTCTAACCTTCCTTATGGTGTAATGTTTCTCCTACGAGTAGCAGCTACAGCAACTATGTGAACTAACATCATCTGATAGCAGTGGCACAAAGCAACATTCCATTGGTAATCAATGTAGGCTTAGAGGCAATTACTGATCAGTGTGGAGATCCTTTGATCACGGGGTGATGGGGATTTAAGGCCAACAGTTGGCTGATCAATGGCTGTCAGACCCACGGTGACCCACTGCACTCTGGTTCACTGCTACACTCTTCAGGAGGACCAAAACATTAGCTGAACGCTAGGATGTTAGCCCACCTGGCTATGTGGAGGATCATTGGCCATTCAGTTTATAAAATTTCTCTAGATCCTCCATTGATCTGGATCCTTGCTTTTTCACTTGCAGTCACTTGCACACATCCACCAATATATTTTCTGTCCCAAGTACTATCTATCAAATTCTGAATGCTTAAATCTGTGACAGTAGGACCGAGGGCATGTAAAACTTAGTATGGACACTTTGAACCCACTGCAAAGTCGTTTCCTAAACAGTAAGCTCTGGAGAAACCTGTGGATTACTACATAGACGTTGCTAATCCAGGTGTGGACAATTTGGGTCTTTGAGGTCAGATGTCCTGCACCCTTTATTTGTTGTTTCCCTTGATACAATGAAGGTCAACCCAACTCAAAAATATTGTGATCTGCTCTTCTAGTGAGAAAATATTTCTGATAGCCTAACACTAAGAAACACAAAGGGTACTCTTGCTGAGTATTTCAAAATTTAAAAAAACTGAAGGTTTGTATTAATTCCCAATGCTTTGGTTTTTCTTCACTCGTCTGCCACAACTTCATTTCCATCTTCATTAAACCAAGAATGAGAGCTCGAGCTTCTCTTCTGCGCTAACAGGACCTGAGTCCTGTGCCACCATCAGCCGGGATTTCTCGGTAGACGTATGAAGAGGGATGAATGAGAAAGAGTCGAGGACCCTTCAGGGGTGTGATTTTCTATTAGTGAGGCTGTGATGTACTGCTGGTGCTCTTCAACACTCACAAGAGAATTTTCTGCCAGTTCAAATGTTCTCTCCCTTTGTTTGCTATGAACTTCAATGGTAAGCACACCTTGGCTCTTAAAGCCAATCCCTGGCCACATTGGAACAACACCCCACTTCAACTGTTTGCGATAATAGGCAATGACACTTTTACATTGTTGCTGAGGAAACATTTCTTTGCAGAATTGTTTTTATCCAGCCACAGTGGAGAGTTTGAGCATAAACAATCCACTTATGGTCAGTACCAAAGCCTCTATTGGTAATGATTGGGTACTCCACCAGTCCACAGAATACCTCCTGAAAGTCAAGATCGTTTTTGGCAAATTCGTATTTTTTATTTTTTTAATTTCCCCAAAAAATGTCAATGCAGCCAGGTCTCTTTCTTGTTGTTGAATCATAAGAACTCCCTTTTGCCGAGTCAACTTTCAAATGTAATTTTTTTTGTGTTCTATTGTGGCCTCCTGGATGAGTAGTCAAAAGTGCTTGGGAGTAATTTTGGGAGTTCAGCCACTCCTGGGAAGATTCACTACAGTCCCATGTTTTCTCCATTTGCGAATAACGGTTCTCACTGTGGTTTGTTGCACTCCCAAAGCTTTAAAAATCACTTGGTAAACCACTTCCAGACTGTTCCATGTCGACATGTTTCATCTATTCTTTAATTTCTTTAGCTAGGACATGATGTGTTCCTTTTGTGAGATTTTTTGGTCTACTTTCAGTTGTCAGACAAGTTCTCCTGAGGTAACCTCTTCGCTGTGGCTGGTCATGTGACTTTGACTGGTTTGGATAAGTTTGATAACTGAAATTAAATTATAAAAACTGTTGTTTGCATTTCCTCTCATCTTTTATCAAACATGTTTGATAAACTAAACCATTTGTTTTCCATTACATAAAAATCCCCCACTAAAACATCCTTCAGCTTCTGGCTTCTGAAAAGTAAAAAAAAAACATGTGAAAGACCTCAAGGTACGTCAATATTTTTGTAAGGCACTGAGTGTTCTAGCCCTTTCGGAAATAAACAAGCAAGGTTCATTAACGGCACTTTGGCTCTATTTATTTTTTTCTGAAATTCGGCACTAAAATGGGACATTTGAATTGTAGCCCATCAAAGCTTTTTACTCATCCCTTTTACACTGTTACGTTCACATCGCGGGGTTGTCCTTGAGACGAAGGTCTTTCACAAGCAACAAATAACCAAAGGTCGGGCCCTGGAACACTTTCTATTTAGCAGACGGGGGAAAAAAAATCTCTTGCAAAACACAAACACCTATTCGATTGTTCTCCAAGGACAGGCAAAGAGGGAGATTATCTTTGTTGATGCTCGGCGCCTCGTGGCTCACTGGCTACAGCTGGAGATGTCGCAGACACTGCTGTCTTTATGCTACATGATTTTTGGGCCGGAGGGAACGAATCAACCAGAGAAAGAGAGAGAGAGAGAGAGGAGGAAGGAGAAAACTGATGTACGGGTAATAAAGGAAATGGATCAACAGGGAGTGTATGACAGGAATGGAGTGAATGTGGAATAAAAAGTAACAAGGCTGAGGAAGAGAAAGTGGAGGAGAGAAGGCGTACATTATGTTTCTGCAGCTCATCAACGAGGGACTGCAGGAAAAACCTATAGGCTTGAAAGAGTAGCTGACATTCTCTGCTGAAAGCAGCACTTTGACAGGTAATTGAGGTTGAAAAATGCAGGCTTCTTTCAACAGTTAAGCATAGATTAAAAGATGCACCAATCGGGTAATCAGCCCAATTTCCAATTTTTGCAAATCTTGTTACCATCCGTTGAAACATTATGATTTTCTGTGAGGACAATACATAAAAGGTTTCTTTCTAGACTTTGTTCTGCAAATAAAAAAGGTTTTTGTTTGGTTCCTGGTTAGCTTTGTTTGAAATTTGATGAAATGTTGCGCTGCCGAATTTTGTGGGAAAATTAAAGGACTGTGTGTTTATACCAGTCAGTATTTTCACATCTTGATCATTTCCCTGAGGGAAAGTCCCATTGGGATTAATAAAAAAATTCCATCCTTTGGTTCTCACTGAAACCCAGACATGTGTCAGAAATCCATATTAAAACAGCATAATGTCTTAGATTCAGTGGTAGACCTGAGTCTAAAACCAAATACAGATGTTACAGCCCTCGATGCAGCTGCACCAGGTAAGCTTCCTGGCCTAGAACCTTTCACTTCATGTTTACCTAGCAATAAGTAAAAGTCATTAGTACCAATAAAAAAATTTTTTTAAAAAAACATTAAGTACATTAAGTAGGATGGGACAAAGTGGCAAATTGACAAAGTCGCGAGACCAATGAAAACCAGTGCTGTAATTCTGTGCTTTTAGCTAGCTAGCTAACAACTATCTTATCCTGAATATTCATTTACAATCCCATCATTCATTCATATTCTTATATTCATGTCTGGACAGAATTTGACCAACATCATTTTTGGTCCAAACTCTCAAATACTTAAATTGACAATTCTACACTCATCAGAGGTCACTGAAAACACAGATCAGACGATGGAACCCCTTCTCTATTTGTGGAGACGCAAAACATTTTAGCAAGCAGAAATATTGATCAACTTAGCAGCGTCTTTAAAATATAGTTGGTAGGATCTTTGAAAACAAAAATGGGGAATTTTATTCTTTTGTCTTTTCTTGTTGTTATGAATCCAATATTACACGTTATCTGTGTCGTTACATCCCTTAGACTGTGTTTAAATCTGATTTAGGATGCCAAAAGTTTAGCAATGACAAAAGCATGCATAGCCAAAGCCTATTTCGTCATGAGTAAGAGGTTGAATGTGTTAATTACTACTTTGTAAAGTAACATTACATTCCTGGAACTTATCAACAGACTTTACATGTCATTTTTGAATCCTAGAAAACCTTTCAGCTTTGATGATTTAATGATGCACTGCAGAACATGATCAAATACAAGCGAATCATGTGCCTTTACTTTGTTCTCTCAAATAGACAGATACATTGGAAAATCTTGGTTTCAGAGGAAGTAGATGAGTCTGCCTGGCAGGCCTTGTAAAGGAAAAGGAGGCTGGAGAATGGAGGCCAGACTAAAAGAAAAACAAAGCCAATTAAAAAGGATGTTTTTCGAGACGGGACAAGATAAGGGAGGGAAGATTATTGGACCAGACGCAGAGGGAAAAGAGTCCAGCAGTAAAAAAAAATGCAGGGAAGAGAGAGGAGGATGGATATGTACAATGACAGAGGGAAGACAGGGTGACAAACTAAAATGACAGGATATGTACGAGAAGATACATGGATGAAAGAACACCACTGACAGAGAGTTGAGAGAGGTTCTCAATGGGGAGCTATGTGCCTAACCAGAGTCACAGACTTAAAGCAGTGACACTCTGGTCTGTACTGGGCACATCCCAGCAGCAATCACTGGGAAAAAAATTCAATTACATTACGCATCTTCCTGCGGAGATTTACAAGACAAACTGAATTGGATTAGAAAGGCTTTCTTGTAGAATGAAAAACTAACTTTAATTCAAAGAATCTCAGGGTAGGGACATCAATCCAGAAGATGATGCCAAATCGAGAGGCGGGGAGGCTGATAAAACAGGCAGCCAGAGCGAGCCAGATGCAGCCGGAGAGGTGACAGCTGACTGCTTCCAGCTCACATCCGCACAATCTGAACTGGTTCCAGCTTGGAAAGGATCCAAGAGGAAGCTTTGGTGATAATGAGACACTCCTCATCTCCTCTGTCCAGACTGACCAGACAGAAAAGAAGGCTGCGGGGTCATAATGACCAGCCAGCATTCAAACAAGCGTCAGGCAGAGGGGATGATTGGAACCTCCTGCAGCCAGGGATTCAGCAGCAGATTGGATTATAACCGCTATAGCAGCGGTTCCTAACCTTTTTTGAGGTACTGAACCCACCAGTTTCATATGCGCATTCACTGAACCCTTTAGTGATAAATAAAATATGATTTTTTTTTTTTTTTTTCCCGAATTCAAGACTTTTTTTTTTTTTTTACTGGTGCACAAAATGAGCCATGCATGAACATCACTTTGCTCAAAGAACAAAACCAACACAGTGCATGAACCCTCAAGTTACAGTATTACTGTATTCTGGCCCCAAAGAAATATTTTGCTCCCATAAAAAAATTTCAGCTCCAAAAATAAATATCTATATTTTTAGTTATTTTGTTTAATTAAAAATAAATTAGAGTTTCACATTTTTTTAATAATTTAATTTTTCTACATTTGAAATTTTATTTGTTTTTTGTCGTTTTGAATCCACAAAATACTTTTTTACTTTTCCCCGTCTCCGTGCAGCTTCAAGAAGTGTTCCCTGAGTTTTGCCGGTGTGAGACAAGAGTTGTTCAACTTGGCATTGCATAACATGCAGATGGGATGCTGACTCCCATCCCGTCCCATGATGCACGTGAATCCATCTTGTCAGTTGCGCCACGTCAGCTGTTGTTTGTTTGGGATTCCCCTCCATGGTTACATCACCGCGCTTTCTGTTTGGCTAACTGTCTCTACCCAATATGTGAAATATGCCTCCAGGATTACAGCAAAACAAAATCAAGGTGCCACTGGTACTATCTTCCATTGAACATCAGTGTCCTCTTCAATTATTTGGGAGTCAGTAGGAGCTAACAGCTCCTACAAGAAACAGGTGAATCATTGTTCTCATTGGATGTGAGAGTGCGGTCCTCCTGAGGATTAGGACAGAACAGTGGACAGAGCAGAGGGAGAATCGGCTGCTTGGTTATTAACTCGCAGCTCAGATAAGCAGTGATTGCTCTAGCTGCCAGCACCACTCGGAACAACACCAACACCTTGCCAGCTAGATAAGAGGATCAGACGGTACAGAGGCTATTGTGTTCGTCCAGTTGGCCAGCAGTGGCATACTAGAGATAAATGTGTGTCCTACTCAACTTGCAAAGTTTTACCACCATACCCAGGTGTAAAAAGGCAGCAATGGACAGAACTCAAGTGTGTTTTTTATTTAAAAAAAAAAAAAAAATAGAAATTGTATTGGTCCCTATAGAGTTTAACCAGCCACACCTCTCTACTCTCACAGCATTATAAATCTGGAGAGCTGGATTATGGTCACCTCTAAGTGTAGATAAGTGCAGCTTGATGCCGGTCTTAATTGGACAGGGGGATTAAAAAGAGATGGGAGACAAGAGTGCAGCGGTATTGACCTGAAGTGGACCCGAGGGTTTTGACGAAAATTATGCTTTTTAATATTTCTTGAGAATTTTCCCATTTCTGGCTTGAGGGGTTTATGCATATAGTCCATCCTCTGACCTCTCTCTTTTTTAAAATTCACCAGTTGGTCTGGATGAAGGATCCAATTAGTCACTGTAAAACATTAAAAATTCTTATTTAAACAAGATATGGAAACCTAGTCAAGTCAAGTTTATTTACATACCACATTTCAGCAATAAGGCAGTTTGAATCATCTGGGAAATACACAAATAGGTTAATCAAATATGTTTCACATACTATTAAGTAAAGGCATCTCTAAACAGCTGGGGATTTTAGTCTTGATTTAGAAGTATTTTAAAGTCTATTCTCTGAGCTGCAAGGATCCAGTGGACGGACGTTAGAACTGGAGTTATGTTCTCTATCTTCCTGGATTTTGTGAGAATGTGACTTGAATCAAAGCAGGGTTTCCCCCGGTGGTTTGGGCTCTCAGGCAGTCATTCATTCTGTGTTTTTGAGTGAGAGAAAATATCTAAAATTGACAGGAAATTTGAAAATTAAAAGTTAATATCTGAACACCAACTATAAAGTTTTCAAAAAACTTATTTAAGCGACGCTTAGCCTTGAGGGGGTGCAAGTAAAGCTTGGTAGCCTGCCAGGCTTATAACAGACTAAGGGAAACCCTGCAAAGGAAAAGCCGTAATTCACAAAAGTACATTAAAATAAAATAAAATCAATGGGGAAAATTTGACTAGATTGAATATCAGGACAAAAACAACTTAGGCCTGAGTGTTTGAACCATGGCCAATTATTTAGGCTCTGTCTATTATTTTTGGTGACTCAATTTTCTTTTTTCTGGAATTGTGATCCAAACGTCACATGGCGGTAATGCAAGAGAGACAATATCGACAGAGTTGGATGAAGCATTCGTGGCATGAATTGGAAAACGTTCAAAGCAGAGCACAAGATTTATTAAACAAGAGAACAAGTGAGTTTTGTTCACACACCATTAACTGGATTTATGTTGAAATATGTTACGAGCCAACATATTAATGATTCATATCAGAGGACAAACATGCTGTTGTTCTGTTGACCTTCAGCAAGCTGCGACATAAAAATATTGTCAGCCCATTTTAACTCTGCGAGTTAAGATTCATTTAAAACTAGAAGACTGGAATGGAAATGGAAGAAGAAGAAACAAAAACACATGCCAGATTCACAATACCACTATTATGTGGTACAGTATTAATTTATATTTCCTACAATCTCTCCAACTGATGCTACATTTCCTCTCAGTGTGCCCCGTCCCCTCGTTGTATGTTACCAAAGTCACACAGTTTGCCCTAAAGGATCAATAAATTTTATCTTATCACACTGTGTGAAATTTCTCATTTCACAAGCATTGCTCTACAACCTGAAATAGCCCCAGGGCCCTCAGGTGGAGTTATCACTTACCAGTCATTTCCACAGCAGGAGAGCACCCTGTGTCCCTCCATATTTCTCTTTCTCCCCCCCATCAGAAGCACAAGGCGGTGTTTCTTGACCTCAACTCTTGCCTGGAGGGCAATCCTTGCCTGATTTGTTGAGGAGAGGGTGATATTCTAGATTCCCTCAAGCAGACAAAGCAATACATGGGCGGACCGAGCACACCAACAGCTGTGGCTTGATGTATGGAGGCCAGATGGATCAAAAGGAAATAACTGGAAGTTTGGGCCATCGAGAAATGCGTCCCGTAAAGACATGTCTCCAAGACATTCATATATTTCTATGGAGGCTTCGTTTAAGATTAAAGGGACTTTGTTCTACCAGAAGCACTGGATGTAAAGAAGATCAACGACATGGTGAGACTGCATCATCTACAAAACCAATATAGGACAATAATAATAATTACTTAATATTACTAAACTCACAACAAGAAGCAAAGGATTTTTCTGAATGGAAAACATGAGTCTGACAAGACCTTTGGTTAGCTAACTAGCTAGATAACTTGCTCCAATTTATTTTTCATGTGCTAGTAGCTAAATTTGAGTAAGCTAGATAGCTTGATAGTTGAATTACTTACTATCGATCTAGTTAACTATGAAATTATCTATCTAGACACATAATTTAATAATATAAAAAGGTACCAAGATTATTTAAAGCAAAAGATAATGGCACTTAATGACTACTAAAGTTGTTTTTTCCTATAGTATATTTACGAACAACCTTTCATTACAAGTCCATAAAATGTGTCAGAAATCCTTAAAATGTCCATGATGTAATAATTAAACATCAAGCAGATTTCAAGAATGATTAACTGGTGTTCCCCAAGATTTTGTCCAATCAGCAGGTGATGAGGAAGTGCATCCTATAGCAACGGGTGGTCTGCCAAGTGCTAAGCACCCGACCAGCTGTCTACCTGAGCATTTATGTTCAAATTGCATAGCTCTAATGTATCATGCATATTGCATGCACCAGTGTCAGCCTTTTTCTGCCTGGCTGCTTGTTATTTGCCATAAACAAAAGCTCCATGAGAAGCACCAAGAGAGAACCATTCCTGTGTGGAAAAAATAATAATAATAGTGTGGACACCGAGAGTGAATCAGGCTCAGTCGCCAATTGGTTTAATCAAAGATGTGCACCGAGGAGACGACTTCTCAATTTGCAAACACAGCCGAGTCTTTGGGATGACAGCCCAAGAGAATTACGGAAAGTCTACAAAGGCTAAGATAGGACGTGAAGGTGTGTGTGTGTGTGTGTGTGTGTGTGTGTGTGTGTGTGTGTGTGTGTGTGTGTGTGTGTGTGTGTGTGTGTGTGTGTGTGTGTGTGTGTGTGTGTGTGTGTGTGTGAGAAAGTTGGGAAACAACTTTCTGACTTAAAGAGGCCCAACTGGGACAGAGTCGCCAGGACTTCGAAAAAACACTTACAGAAATGAGAATCAGTTTCAAATGAATTCATATCACATTAGGAAAAAACATTTGAAAAAGATACTCAGTCATAGTCAGTTATAGATAGGTTCCTCTACCTCTCTGGGTTTGAGTCAAAGTTTCAACATCTTGTAGTAATAGAAGTGAAAATTTCTATTTCTACATAAAAATTGTAACAAATGGTCACTGGGCTTACCTTTTATCCTCCCTATCGCTTTAAATCTAGTATCAGATTTGATTTCCATAATAGAGTAAAGTGCATTTAAAAAAAAAAACGATACTGGAACAATAGTTGGTCTTCTGCGATTGAGACGAAGGTCAAATACGCAAGTGTGATTGGGGTATAATAACGGTTGAAATTTGACAATATTTCACCGTTCACTGCCCGTCTTGGCAACACTGCCCCATGTTTTCTGGCTTACAAGGCAATAAATGTTTCAAAGTGTTTGAGTCATAAGGAACATGATGAAATGTGTATTCACTACACATTTCACAGCACGCTGAAAAAGGAAGTTAGCTATTACAGATAAACTGCTTGACTGAAGGAGCTGACATTTTCATGCTACTTTTGCCAATAGCCCTGCAAATCAATCCCATAGAGTTAGAAACTTAAAAGTCTTATTCTAAGAATGGTCATGAGAAGTGCTGCTGAAACTGCCGTTTTGCCTGCTGGATGATTTCTGGTTTGCTTGCTTAAAATGAGACCACAGTGTAATTTAAAGGGTGTTTAGGAGAAGCGAAGAAGAAAAGAAATGCAAAGAAATACAGATGCAATGATTTGTGTTGCTTCTCAGAGTTGACCACATGAAGTCATGATGGAGCATGCCAGATGATGAAAGTAGTTGTTCTGCTAGAGAGGCAGTAAAAAGAAGAAGAAGACCAATTAGAGGGCAGTGAGGCGTCTCAACTTTGGCCTGTGGTGAATCACTTGGAGTGAAGGGCAAGAATCTTGCAGCTTTGACGGCGTGGTGGTGAGAAACTGCTGCACTAACTGGTTGGCCTTGCAACGTTTCCATTGCTGCTAGCAACAAAACCTACTCTAAATTCAGCCCAGTTATTACAGGTAGTTTTTTTTTTAGTTTCCTCCCACAGGAACCAGACCAGACATCCTATCACTTGTGACTGTGCAGTGCATCGTAATGTCAGGAGAAACATTTCAATCTGACAGTAAGGAATGTGTGAGTTTTGATCTCCAAGAAAAACAAGAGTAAAAAAAATCTAAAAACCAATGATTCATTGCTGGTCAGCAATTTTTTTTTAAAACCCTGTTGCTTCAAAACATTTACTATTCTTTATAAAGATATAATCTAATCAATGCAATTTAAAACCATGCAGAGAGATTCAGATACATCCATCCCATTTGTTTAATAAAGGCAGTCAATTTCAGGTAAATTACAATGAAACGAAGCAAAAACAATGATATCGAGTGTTCTTTACATCACTTCCTGCAACTGAGCATGCAAGAGGAGTCGGAGGATGGTTGACAATGTTTTGTAGTTAACTCTATGGATTTGGACAGTCATGTCACCAACTAAACATATCCTTAGTTTTCAACACATGGTAGAGTTTAATGTCACCCAGTTCTAACATTCCAAGCTCACCACCAGGTGAAACATGACATGTTTCTGCACAGAAAATTACCTCTCAATTCTATGGCAATATCAGTGCGAATGTGGTGTGCTGAAGCACTGAAGTTTCTTAAAGACAGAGGACAGTGTGCCAATCATCGCATTATAAAAATGTAGGTCTGTTGTTATTCATTATCATTCTACACAATCACCTGTCAGAACAAAACAACAGCCACTGTTGTCAATCATCTCCAAGGCCTTTTTGTCTTCAAAGCAATCTCTTCAGAGGAATCACCTTGGCGTGATAAATGAGCCAAATTGAAATTTGGCAGAGATTGGCAGTATATGATTACTTTTTGGGGAGCTTGGGTGTCAGTTTTTAATACAATTGGAGGGTCTACGTATCTCTGTGCGTCCCACGTTCTCTTCAGGTCATCCCGCCGTATGACCCTTCAACACAAACTGTTGAAGGGTGACGAATTAAAATGGTAACTTCATCTAAATGCACTGCAGTCTTAGATTACCAAGAATAATGGGCCACAAATTGAATAAAAAACTTTTTATTCACCCATACAAAACGCATGGATCGGCGTAGCATGCAAAAACGATGCAGAAGATTTGTTTCTGACAATGGCTAATTTTTGGAGTCACATGATTAGCGTATTTAAATCTATACAACTTGCAATGTTAACTCTGTGCAACTTAACTTGACTGAACTATTATACACTGCCGGTATTTAATTACCGCCATTGCTTCTTTATGATGAGTTTTAATTGTGCAGTAGTTTGAGGCTAATTCTGTATTATTATTAAACATATACATCAACTTGTCACTAGAGATGGAAATTGGCCACGTATTTGCATTTCAATGTCATTTAATATGCAAAGTTTAATAAAAAAAAATAAAATAAACTTGAAACAATCAACAACAACAAAAATAACAGAAGGACCATTTCTGTCATTTACTGACAGAAATGCTAAAAACTGGCTTTGCAAAGAATTGACTCAGGAGACTGAATAGTTTTCTTTCTTTTATATAAAAAATGTTTTATTTCACTTCCGCTTTACAATTATGAACTTTGTGTTTGTCTGTCACAGAAATCCCCAGAAAGACAATGGAGTTGGCAGTTGCAACATAAGAAAATCTGGAAAAAGTATACGGATCTCCAAACAGATTTTTTTTTTTTTATGCCTTCTTCAACAACGACTCCCTCCCAGTAGGCTTGCTGTACCATAACAGCCACAATGTCGCGAGTTGCTGCCCCGAATACGCACCAATACAATAAAAGACCTCTCTGACATCTGGCTTTCATTATTAAAAATTTTCATTGTTCCTTGTTGCCTTCTTATTGCTGTGCTTTTATTTACTCTGAGAGCTAATGTTGCTTTTATTACAATGTGTAAATGAGAGTTACTAATTCCCACTGGACCGTCCTGCATAAACAAGAGCTAATAGAGGAATCGAATGAATGCAGACAACCTCAGCTCACTCATCAAACCCTCATCAACCCCCCACTACAGGTAGGCCACGGCCCGGTGGACCACCACTGAGTAATCACCTACGCCGAGTGGAAATCTCTGTTGCTATGGAAACATCATTTAGGAATACCATGATCCAAAGTGCACATCTTGCCTTGCTTTCTGACTAATTTACCAAAATCCATTCATAAGATGGGTCCATCATGCTGTAGTAGTAAAAAAAAATATCAACACAGACAAAAGCATGTGGTTTTGCTGCAGCTTACAAAAGCACATTATCCAGATACTAGTGGAAGAGGCGAATGCGGGCATTTGAGTCTGTATGCAAATGTTTGACAATGTGTGGAGAAAATCCACAATACATTCAAATATGCAGTTCCAGTTCTGGTTTTTCGTAACCATTGAAATTGTATACTTCGTAGTTCCTCCATTCTGTAAAAAGAGCAGTTCCAATGCTGGGGATAAACCAGTGGTTTGCCAAGTTGACTATGAAATATTTCTCCAGAGGGTAAAATTTTCAGTCAAGCTCAAAATCTTGAATTAAACAAAATTAAACAAGGGGCTTGTTTAATTTTTAATATATTAATTCATGTTAAACTTATTTTGCTGTAAAAAAAAAAAAAAATGACAGCTTTCGGCAATTTAGGATGAGCTGGAATTTCATGCGTTTAATCTGAGGGAAACCGGTTTTTAGCAGATGGTTAAAACTGTTACTGAGTTCTAGTTGCACTTTCGACCTGGGACATTCTGACTTCACAGATGAAAATAAATCAACCAGAATGCCCACCGAATTTCCCACAGGGAAACTGGGAGCAGTTCCGACTACCTCGTTATGACTTGTAATACCGACTTTGTGTTTCAATATCGCCGCTCCGCACATTGAAAGTACTAAAATGTGGTAGAACCGCTTGTAAACGGCGTCTAAAAAGATTGGTCAAATTTTGTCATGTATAGTTCTACGAACCGGGACCTTTCGAGACTTTCCATGTGCAGCACTTATGCTTCTGCACTGACCGACACCAATAGCATGTAAAACTTTCAAATGTAGTTCTTTCGTGTAAAGCTTCAGATAAAGAATCCTAATATTATATTGAATGACTCTCACTCGCAGTCGTAGCTGTGATCAGTTTCAGCCAACCACAACCCTGAGCAGGACAAAGCAGGGATGAAAAACGGATAAGAGGGAGGTAAATACAATTTACTGCACACAGCCTCTCATCAGGTCTGCAGAGAAAACACCAGGGGCCAAAATGTTTGCTTCTGTGCCATTTAATGGGACCAGCTCTCAATGAATCCCAACAGTTCCTGCAATTGGATATTTCCTCCTGATCGTGCCTCCGTTTTCTGCTACTGTTGCATAAACCCCATCTGCGTGTGGAGAGAGCTCACATGCTGGACACGTTAATGTATCATCAATCCAATAGCTGTGTTAGCCAGCGAACTCCCCGCCTTCCTTTAAGGTCGCCTGAGGACACGGTTTACAATCCAGAATGACTTTCTATCCAGCCCCCTCTCTGGATGAGTCCTAGCTTTGCTCAATAGATAGCTATTGTGTCCTGCAGTCTGTAAACAATTATCTTGCCCTATGATTGCTGCAGCGCTGGCAGCAACATGCAAATGCAGATTAGCGAGAGGAAGAGAACACAAAGGCTAAGCTAATTGCTGATAACACTGGTTTGTGTTGCAAACATTTAGCTCATTAGCCTCCTGGATATACAATATAGTGGCACTTTCAAGTGTTGGACTGAATAACATTATGTAAAGTCATCTTTTTGGACCGTCACATAATGTTATAATGTACCAAAATGTAATCAAAAATGTACCTGGAGTGCTGTTTGGTTATTTCATGCATGTTTGAGAAATCCTTTAATCTCCCATGGCAACCATTCAGCAGGGCAAAACACTTGAGTGGACTTAGCACCGTCTTTTAGACACAGCTACTCCTCTGACGTGCAGCTTCCAAGCTTCTGTATTACAGAGCACTCTTCCTCTACAACCCCCCCACTCAGCTCCTTCAGACTAGCCAGGAGCAATTAGCAAACACCTGGTGGAGCTTTGCATCTGCTGAGTTCATTACACAAGTTGTTTCTCAGTGCAACATTGGTGAAAACATTGTTGAAAGGTTAATAGAAGGGCGATGTGATGACTTCCTGAAGAAGTTTAATACAGGGCAGGAGCTTCTTAAAGAGACAATGCTCAAATTCAAGGCTATAAATTAGAAAGTCAAATTTCTTCTGAGTTATATTTGATATATGTAGAATTTTTATAACAGCTGAAGGTAACAGTTACTTGATAATGTCATATAATGGCTGGAAAACACATAATACTTTTCTTTAACAGTTGGCTGAGGCTGAAAGCTAAAACAAGTGCAGCAGACTCAAAGAAAAGAAAGGGAGCATGTTTCAAGAAACTGAACAAAAAGCCCTGTGCTCTGGGATCATGTCATCCAAGGACAGCCTTGGTGCTTTGGGGGGGTAAGAAAAAAAAATAAAAAAATTGAGTCGCTTCCACAGACTCCCGCAGCGCAGAGCGCAGCATGGCAGTTTCCATTTAAGCAGAGTCAAAATATCATAAATGTATAAGCAAAATTAGGCTTCCGCACAGAGGGGAGGCGCAATAGTGTGGAGGGTGGAGCGAAACCGTTTACATCCCAAACTCATGCATTATGAACGAGGTAATCATGACAGAGGCAATTTCAAAGTGGAGGCTTTTCAGAACAGCAGGCGAGGAGAGCATTAGCTGTTCATTAGCAGGCAGGCAGGAAGCCACGAGAACATTGATTGGGTCTGCGTGCAGCGCCACGGCCGGCGTCTATGGCCTGTGGACGGGAGAGAACCGCCGTCTTGCCTACAACAAACTGCCAATACAGTATGCTCACCTGATTTATTTCTTAAGAGGCGCAGACTGCATATATATGTATAATGCATTAATGCTTGCCTGTCACAATTTGACCATCTCTGTCTAAAACGACACACTTCCACCTACCAGTGTCTTGCAAAAAGCCTTTGAACGCCAAACTCTGGCATATTTTATCAGAATTGGACAACAAAATTTGGGAGACTTTCCATCGACCTTCCATCATGATAACAACCCTAAACATAAAACCAGAGTTTTAACTAAATGGGTTTGGAAGACGTCCTAATAGTGTCATCCACATCTGCGTTGTGTAAATTCCCCCAAGCTGATTTGTCAAAATGTAAATTACTGAACAGCATTCTGTCTGCAGGCTAACCTAACTCCTCAGAGTCCTAAACACAAAACGCAAATTGCTTGCAAAAGAAATTGTAGTTTTATAGTTACATGCTTAAACTGAAACTTTTCAAACATTCTTCCATTATGCCCTTGGCAAGCTTTCTAAAGAGTAGCTGAAACACTGCGGATTGAAATAATGAAGGCAACTTTGCATCCATACTTGAAACTTGTTTTACGACTCAATAGTCCAAGAATCAAACGATTTAAAAGAGTGCAAAATAGTAAGTCTATCGAAATTGAGACGTTAGATCTTTTGGCGTTCTGTACGCCGTATTCTCTGTCAACTAGAAATCAGGGATCAAACAAGCTTTTTCTGGTATTTTTCACAGTGTTGTTCAGCTTTAGAACCATGTAGCTCCAAGCCAGGGTCCTCCTCCCAAATGTGGCCTAATCTTCTTGCACTCAAAGCAGACATTGCCCTGTTAGATAGCAGCTCCTGCAGAGAGGTAAACACAATACCCCCCATCTCCAATGGTACTCCAAACTTCAAAATCATTCCATTCTCATGGTTCCGACACACCGTGAACCTCCCCTGGCAGTCGCTGTCAGATCTGGCTTGCCACGACTCCCTTCGGTGACATAGGATGAGATTCGATTCGGTTATCTTCACTGAAACGCTTTGTCCTCCCACCTACAGGGCTGCTGAAGCTCAGGAGGGAACTCAATAATACTCTAAAGGTAAGATAATCTTATTCCATATATCTTGGTTATCATCCTCCAACTAGTTATTTTCACTTCCTGTCTCTTTAATGGAGAGTTTACTTGAGAACAATCTTTGTCCCCTGTGGACACATCTAATGGCAACATTGCCTCCTCCCATTGGCTTTCCTTTCATTGCTGACCTTCCCCTCTGAGACAGAAGGGCAGTGGCGGGGATTATACGGCCCTCCAGGCAGCTGTAAAAGATGACTTATGGCTCTGTGCCGTTCAGGACGCAACAGTAGTTTCCTCAGATACTGTAAAGCAGAACGTTCCGTCGGTGTGAGGGGATTGATTCCGTTAGAGACTGGAGAGAGAGAAATCAACCATAGGAGGCATAGCAGATTTCTTTTCATGTTCTGCAGAGGAGATTAAAGCTTTAGCTCAGACAAGTCGCATGGAAAAAAAAAATAAATCTCACTGGGCGAAGGAGGGGATTGAGGAGGGGAAAGAAAAGAGAGTCAAACAAGGCCGCCGCATGAAGTCTTTTCTTTTTTTTTTTTTCTTGCTCACTTGGATTCCCATGTGTGAAAATATGACAATCCAATTAGTATTTAGTTTTAGACCAATCCACAGCTCAGTGTCAAACATGAAGGAAGGTAGGACAGGGGCTAAGATAAAGCCTTGATATTTCAGGTGAAGACACTCATGCTTGGCATCAAATAAAGGATATATGTATTTTTTTAATATGTAATTTTTAGAATTATATTCTTGGTCCCATTTTTGGATTCAAAACTGCCTGCTTTTTTTTTTTTTTTGTCAAAGTATATATTCAACAATGCATCAAGAAACATCCTTCGGGGATTTTAGTTGTGACATGACAGCTTTACTTGGTTGCTGCAGATTTTTTGACTGTGTAACCACAATGCAAATCTTTTCCACAACTTTGGAAGCAAAAAGTAGTACAGTTAACTCATTGCTAGGTTCTGGGAGCCAGCTAGAGATGATCTGAGCTTTGTGACATGCTCCTTTACACTGCTGGACGTAGCCATCAGAATATGTGGGAACTATGTAGTCATAAAGGACAAGGTCAAGGATGGCTGCCAATGGTTTTCGTAATTGCAGTTAGTGAACACAGTTTGAGTTAAAAGGGTGTTGGTGGTCTGCAACAAGCCTTAGTCAGGTGGTACATGCCAAAGTAACACCTATGAAAGGGCTGAACAGTCCCCAGCAGAGTATTGCCCAAACCATCACAATGATACAGTTGTGCATGAGTTTGCAGGTAAGTAATTGGAAACGGGCTCACTGAATTTATTGTGAGCCCATGGTTTTCTGGTTTCCTACAGACCATGAACAAGTAATGGAGATGTTCAGAGCAAATTGTCAGAACTTTTCCTTTCTCGAACTCAAAACCTTTTGCCTGCTCCTCTTTCCTGTTTCCAGCACAGGCAACTTCAAGGCCAAAATGTTCACTTGCAAAAGATTGCATTCAACAACTGCAAATAAGGAAGAAAAAGATCTATTTTTCAGTAAGCAAAACTGGCAGTGATTTCTCCCCAGAGACCAGCTATCCCAGAGACCAGCTATCCTGGGGAGATAATCAGTCTTAGTGAATTGGCCAAATCCCAAAAAATTACTTTCCTGACTCACAATCAATTTACCTTGTTACTCTGGCTCCTACCAAACAGATTTATTTTCCTTTTGGACAACCATTGTGCAAAGATGTAGGAGTGTGATGAGTACCAAGCAACTGTATAATTTTTGTTCTGGAGAGTCTTAAGAGTAACAAGGCCAATCTAGGAAGGCGTAAGTGTAGTTTTTTTTTTTTTCTTGAAATGGCTCCAATGCCAGTGCAAGTGATTTGAAAGAAACTTATTCCCAAATATCTTGTGGGCAGGAGTCAAGACAACAGACCATGTGGGGTTTGTGAAGGCAAGGAGGAATTGTATAACAAAAACAATAAAAACTGTGAAATGGTCTTTAACAGTTTTTGTCATAAGCAAAGCATTATAAACAATATTTTGTTTGTTTATAGAGGAAGTTTGCTGGGGTGTTAAAAGCCAGAAATCCCTTTCTAATACATACAAAGTATGGATACAGAAACATAATATAAATAAGCACTTCTTTGAGCATGAAGAAACGAAAAGTAACTCTGCATCCTCTAAAACCATCCCAGCAGACCATAAATGCATGCATCCACGCGAGCGAGTCAGATCAATGCTTATTCCAGCTGCACTCTCAGCATGAATCCATCTGACGCTCCTGCACTGATGGTGGGGGGGAGGATGCCGCAGTCACCCTGCCACTTCACACATGAGATTGATGACCTCTGACCTTGCGAGTGGTGACCTGATTGACGGAACAGAGATGAGCATCCAACTGAGCGACAGAAGCAGTGTGTTTAGTGGTCGGAGGTCAAGGCAGGCTGCAGTGTGAGGACGGAGAGTACCTTCTGAAAATTGTGAAAATAAGAGTAGAAGGGCGTCTTGGTCATTACTCTTTATGTCCATCGAGTAGAAGTGCAGCTAGAAGCAACATGGCTGTTTAGTTTTTGGACTTTATTGATTTGTAGCTACCGAGCCTTGAAGAAGCATTCGCCCTTCCGAAACTTTCACAGCATCAGGATTGTAAGAGATAGAACACAACAAACTGTGGCTTTAGAAGTGCAAAGCTGGTCAACACATCAACCAGCTGCGTCATTTGGGTTGACCTCTACATGCTGCCGATGGTAGAGGTACTGCGTGTTCACTCAGGAGGGCAAGCCACACTTCTCAGATTTTTGGGGTAAAACAATATAAAATAATTTAATCTTTTTTCTTTTTTTTTTTTAATAAAAATTTGTCTTTATCCATTACATGAAACCTCACATATCTCAATAAATATGAGGTCTTAACTAAAAGTAATAAAACAGGTATAAATCAAGTAATAAAAGTCTTCAACAGGTATGAAGACTTTTGAAAGGCACCAAAGTTGAACCCAGATTCTCTCTTAAAGACTCTTCAACGAGTCGACACCAAAGCAAATTTCCATATGCCCTGATCTCTGATCGCAGAGAAAAATACTGTCTGATTAAACTTAGGAAAATTATGCTGCATATAATTTCCCGAAATCCAAAAGGAATTTTATTGTTTTTTTTACTATTTGATCCAGTACCACATAGGATCAGATAAAATATTTAATGTCCCATTTTCATATCTGTAACCTCGTTTTTAGATGAGAAAGTATTGTGTGTGAATATATTGGTAATTTTCAGCTCCTGCTGTCCTTTAGGGCATTTGTAGTGATGCAAACTGCATGTGACAAGTGGAGGTCCACCTAAACGGGTTATTTCAACACGCTCCAACAACTGCATCATCGCCCAATTCCTCCATCTCGCGCACGGCTCAACATCTCCCATGCTGTTTTCCAATCTAATCACAGATATTGCAAAAGCCTAACCAGCACTGAGCTGGAGGAAACCGCTGAAATGACAGGTCTCCTTCAAAGTCCAGCCTTTTCCTTGCTTCAGCTGCGAAAGCCAATCTGCACAAACGACCCCCAACTCGTGATCGAAATCACAGTCGTGGGCTCTGAAAGACAATTCCTCCGCCTCCCCACACCCAGCGCCGATCCGTTAACAGCCACCTCTACCGTTCGTCTTGCGTGACACGTTTGGCAGTAATGCGGCTATCCGTCAGCAGCAGTATGCCTCGGCGTAAATCATTCGCGGCGCTCGATGAGCCCCAGACATCTGGGGGAGAGAAGGAGAGAGTGGAAGGAAAGAAAAGAAAATCACTTATCTACTTAATATTTCTAACAAACTCCCTCCATTGATTTATTTTCTTAAGCGAAGTACTGGGTCACATTTCAGCATTAGGTTTTAGACTTGAGTTGAGATGAAAAATGCTGCACCCACAAAAACAAACTGCCAGCAGATACAATTTAAAATGTATGAAGTAATATGATTTAACTTCATACATATACAGTGAAATTAATTAAAACGAACGACATAAGGAACATTTCCAACAAGGGAAGAAAGTATAGATGATATTTCTTGTCAAACTGAGGACGGTCTATATAAATACCATCTAGTTAGTTAGTTGTTAGTTATATTTCCATATAATTTTCATGGGAATTTGAGGCAAGTTTTTAACATGTCACAAAAAAAAATATGCATTTTGCATGTTTCCATCAATTGGTTTGAAACAAATCAATCAATTTATCATGCGATACTTCAAAATGGGCTTTACAAAGTACTTTGATGAAAACCCAATTCCTCTCAGCGAAAAAAAACCCAAAACTTTATCAGGTTTGTTTAAGTTAATGGATGAAACTCAACTAACTCTTTTTAACCCAATATATTTTATTGTACCTCATGAGCTGTAAGGATATGTATAGCTATACTTCTAACTTCAAAATGAAGAAATATCAAAATTTCACTATTACTCAGTAGAGGTTTTGATCTCATTGCTTGTACTTGACATTATAGAAATAACTTTTTTCCGGAGTCTTATCATGAGGAGAGATTTCTCCAAAAAGTTCATTTCAACTCTGGCATTTAATAAAGGAACCTACTGATTTGAAGCTACGCTCAGTAGAGCAGATAATAAAGGACAAAACCGTACTTATGGCTTTCTGCATTCAACACGGAATGTTAAGGAAACTATTAGTGCAAGTGCACTGATCTCTCAAAGTAAACTCCTTTATTAAATCGTCTTACAAACCAACAAAAGAATCACTTGCTTTCAAAAGCAGATCATTTTGATGCAGACATGACCCTGTCAGGTTCAGCAGTTCCACACTCTATTCACTGTCCATGCTTGGTTGGTTTGTTTTAATAGGTCATTATAAAGAGAGGGCTCCCTTTCTGCAAAGAGGTCTTTTGTAAGATTTACTTAGAAAGAATAAAGTGGCTAAAGAAAAGAGAGGCTCACATGGATTACATCCCAAAGCAGAAGGAAAAAAAATGCTCAAAAACAAGCATGAGAACAATTATTTTGTTTTGCTAAACATAGCAGTGCCTAACCGTGTATCTGAGGCAATGTCTGCCCTAATTTCTTCCACATTGGCCCTCAAGTTGAGTGGATAAATGTGTGTCACTTTAATGGTGGTTCTCCAGTGGGCCCAGTTGCTATGTGTATGCGTCGACACTACAAATAAGCATATCGGCTCACTGCGGGCACGTCTGCCTGTCGGTCCACTACAGTAGAGCATGGGTTATGATGAATGAGCTTGCTCAGTTGACAGGAAAGCGCCCTTGCTCAAAGTCACAGCTCTGAGCGAGTTATCGTACTTTGGGGAGCTGCCCTATGCTTCCTGAAGCAGGACAGGGCAAACCTGTTCATGCACCTTTACATGAGTAGGCTTAGATATCACCAAGCTATCCTTATCGAGATATTTACATCTATAGACACAAACACACAGAACCCTGGCATCAACCACAGGCAATGACCGGCTTTCAGGGCAGAAGTCAAGAAATCCACCAACATAAAAGATGGAGTCTCTCTTGAAATACGCAACTAAATTGTGCTAAACATGGAAAACAGCTTAACAAAACCAACATTGCACATGATTTCTTTGGTTGTATGACATTTACCAAACAGGAAATCCGTTCATAGCACCATCAGCTCCTCCTCGTATAAATTTCAAGATCTTTTGAGAAGAATGGGTTTGTGAAATATCTCAATAGACCAGCCCATCTTCGAGTTGCATTCCTAAGATCTTACAATGATGGCACATGAACAAAGGGAAAGAAGAAAAGTGGGTCGTTTTGAGCATGGTGCACATTCTGTTAACAGACAATCCTTTGTCAACCAGAGTGACCGTGTGGTGACAGAAGGTTTTGCAAGAGCGCTTGAAGAGTTTGGAGCAGTTCCATTGATCATGGTGACTTGAATATGAAGCAGGCAGCAGCCAATGGATCTCAACAAACAGAAGGGTGATGCGTGCCTCTAGGCTGACTGAAAATCAGATGTGTCCTGCATGTTTGACCATCTCCAGGGGTTTCACAGCACAGCCAGGGAGACATGTTAGGAGGGTGTTTCAGTATTCAAGACGGGATGGTGTGGCCTGGTCGAACGAAACAAATACTTTGGCAATGACCAATTATAATGCAGCGAATCTGACTGTGTACTCTGGTAAAAATTCACTACTTCTGCATAGCATCAAACACTTCCCCCACTTCTACACAGCCCCATAAAAAGACATGACAATCGGAAATATGGAACTTGATTGGAAATCACTGAAAGGAAAGAAAGAATGAAACATATAAATATTATAGGTCTCAGTTAAAAATGTATCTCAGTTAAGAGGATGTCTTTAATCATTATATAAGGTTTCAGAGTAGGCTCTCAAGCATTACCAATAACCCACAAGTTTCCAATCTCTGAGACATCCATTAAAAGCCTGTCTGTGGTTAAAACAGTAATGTGTTTACCGTAAAGCTCACCACCGACTGCAAATGCCTGGATGTAAAACAGAGGTTAATAAGTTGAAGAAGATAACTTTTAAAGATAGCTTGTCATATACCATTGTGAATCTTTGCCACAGAAGGGCAAAATGTGCTAATCATTGGGAATGCTTATTCTGTCTTGGATATAGTAAACTTACTAAACTGGTAGTGATGACGCAAGTCAGACTGACATAAAAAAAAAAAAGATTCGAGATGGAGTTTTCTACTGTATAATCAGAGGAAGTGAGACTGTGGTAATTAGGTAGCCTCGTCTGAAAAAAAAATTTCCCATAGGAAAAGACGACAAGTCTGTCAGTTTGCCAGAGTTAAAGACAAACTAAACTAATTGCAATGCCCCAAATAAGTCCCCAAACACTTGACACAAATTGCTTCTTTTGCTCTCATACCAACAAAGCCCAACAAAGATGTTGTTCTTAAAGTGTGTGCAACACTGTGAAATACAAGTTCCGTTCTTCATAATGATATAATCCCATCAGTGGTTTAGGTAGATTTCCCACGGGCCCCCAGAGGAAACCGGGTAACTGCTGCTGCGAGTATAAAATGGCATAAAGTCTGAAAATTCAAACGGAACTTGACTTTTTACAGAGATTGAATGCAAGTGTTGTTTTGAAATGAATCCAGTCCTTCTATGATGCAAAACAGATTTGATGCAATTAATGCTTGTTACTTGAGCGCTGGCGCAGAGTTATATTGCTAAGCGATTCACATCCTTCATAATCGCATGAAATGTCTGGAGCATGACAGTGTACCAGGCTCTGTGATGTCATGAGGCTCAAAAGTGTGCGCAGGTATTTATTTATTTTTTTTTCCATCAAGAAAAAGTACTATCAGTCCAAGACAGATTGTCCTCTTCAGTCTTGTTATGAACAAAAAAAAGTGCAATTTAATAGCTTTTAATCTTATCTAATTTATTTCTTAAAGTTTGAAATTGCTCGTGTATGACAACATGCCATTAAGTGATAAAAAACGATTGCAATACGTGATTTTTGATTATGAAACTGGTACCTTAGATCAGTTGAGATTTGGGATGAATTTCACAGAGTTACATTGAGATCAAAAAGTAGGGCTGCTGGTTTTAATATGCTTCAAAGCAAACTCCACTGGTAAACAAAGGAAATTGTTTTCCTTTATGATGGTGTGACTTCATAGTGACCACATGTTTTTCCCTGCTTTAAAAAGCACCTCTGAGCAATGGTCAAGCTTTTCACAGCAAGCTGGTTCTATTACCCGAGGAGTGCTGCACGTGATTACACTTACTGTACCTGGGTATTCTCTTGAATTTTACTTTTAAATTAATTATGTTCCAAAGAATAAGACGGAGGTGTGTTTTGATTTAGCAGGTCCTGTGTGCACTAATTTGAGAACTCTTGACAATCAAATTGTGAACTCAGGAGAAATCTGTGAGGATTAAGGTTTGGGGTCTTACTTACAAACACTCAAAATGGGGTATCAAGCTTGCTGATGTCACTTTCCACAAAAAGGTTCTGACTTTTGATCTTGTGCACAAGCGTTTAGGCATAGCTTTGATTTATAAAAATTGCTTGTTGGAGTGTGTGGTTTTGTAAATCATCCATATTTGGTGTATGCCATTTAAAGTTTGTGTCCTAGACAGTACTTTGTGAATGAGACCGATGCCTCACAGTTTTATTCAATACAACTAAAAAGTATAGGCATTCAAGACTTTAAATCTATCAAAACGTTGTGTACCGTCTTTATCTTAGGTACTAGGATTCTTGCAGGTTTTGAAGGTTCAAATGTGGGCTAGCTTTCTCTCTGTGGGACTCTGTTTTCAAGGTAATAGTAATCAAAAAAAAAAAAAGAAAAAAAAGAATAAAGGTCATCAGAAATTCTGGGTTTGATTTCAAGTTTTCAGCAACGATATAAAAAGGAAACTTCCAAATGAAAGGCTGAGTTCTACTTCAAGGTTTGCTCTCTTCTGGGATTCTCTAAAAGACGCTTAGTCAAGGAGAATTGACCATGTGCTTCTCTGGAAATAAAACTCACAGCAAAAACATGCAGTCAGCCCTATTATAACAGATAACATCTGTTTGCTTCAGGTTGACGCAACCGCAAGGACTCTGCACTACTACAACAAAGTTTGAGAGGTCGTCAAACTTTTTCATCTCGCTTTATCACAGGAGAATTTACTTTCATTCTTTTGCCATCAGAGATTCTTCATTAACTTACCAAGAAATGATTGCAAATAACTAAGTTGTGACAACATGGATGTGTCTTGAAGCAACAAGTTGAGTTCCAAAGAAATCATAAATCTCTCAATCATAGCACACATACGCAGTTTCTCCTCTCCTCATTAGCATCTTGTGACTCAGATTAAATCAGTGCTCACCTTCTCAGCTGCCAATTTAAAAATAAAGTACTATCTGACTGCATAACCTCTAGCGAACCACCTGGGTATGCAGGTTACACTTAGCAAGTGTTGGATATAAAACACAACCAGAGTTTTACCATGGGAGACCTGTTCTCTACCTTCTTAGAACAGAAATGAATGGATTTGTGAAATGAGGCAGGCATAATTCCATTAAACCTACAATAATACTGTGTTTCTACCCATTCTGCTGCCAAAAAAGCCCTGCTCTATTGAAGCACGGACTCTGTAGATGTGGTGTGTTATCTGGAAAAAAGTCCTCAGGAGTAGATCCTTTGAGTCTTATCATAGCTTGTTCACATGACAATATTTTATGACGATTTTTGTCATGATTTCTCTCTTGACAATAATCTTAAGGATGTCCCGATTATCGGGACAGCTCTTGAAATAATCTCAAAAGATCTTCCTGCCGTGTAAAGTGTGTTAAGAGGAGATGTGCACCAATTGCAGTCTTTATGTCCGATGTCAATGCAGACAATGGGAGGTATTCATGGCTCCAGCCTTCAATGCCAGTGATCCCCTGCAGGAGTCCAAATGATACAAATTCCAATTTTCAGTGTTCAAAGAAGGCTCTGGATTGACGAGTTCAACCGCATTTCCTGTCACATATGGCACCCGTCTAAACATGCCAACACACACTGTGGCTGGGCAAACATGACTGCATGCCCGAGGTCACGACAAATTGGACATTTGTCATAGCCAGACGAGGAGCAAAAATGAAAACAAAATAAGTATCTGAGAAAAGATTTCTAAAGGTGGATAAAATCAGAAATTTCAGAAAGCAATACTAGAGCCTGAATACTGTTGCACAGAGTAGACTTTACTGTGCGTGTCTCAAAGGTTTTACCTTCAAGATCAGGTAATATTTTTTGTTATGGTAAAGAGAAACAATCTGTACAATGAGGTTTTCTGTCCATTAACCAGTAGCTCCATAGGTTTTTGTTTCAGCATCAGAAATCCCACACCTCTCTTGATTTAATGTCAAAATCACAAATTAAACACATCAGGTACAATACGTTCAGCCTCCCAAGTAATCATTAACCACAAAGTAGCAGATTATTCCTATTGCTTTGCGATATCCAAATTTTCTACAAATCTACAGTGTGATACCAACTTTTAGATTTTCTTTCCATTTGTCTCTTTTAAGTCAAACAACTGTGCTTGTAGATCATCTGACAAATTTTAATCTCAGACCTAGATAACCTGAGTAAATATAAAAAGCAGTTTTTAAATGATTTCCTTATTAAGGTGGAAAAAACTTTTCCAAACCAACCTAGGCTTGTGTGAAAAACGATTTGCTCCATTGGTATTTTACCAAATAACCAAGACTTTTTAGAATGCGAGTCCAGCTTTACTAGTAGCATGAAGTCAGAAATATTGCCTTGATTTATAGACTCGAGAAATCACCAGCAACTATTCGAGAAAACCTGAGACGCAAAGTAATTGGGATCTATCATTCTTGAAACTGTCACAAAAACATTTTTAAGACTTTAGAATTCCACCAAACCTCAACAAGAGACACAATCCATAAACAACGAAAATATGGAAGAGTGGTGAGGCTTCCCAGGTTCCGCTAGACTTCCAGTATTACAGAGCACATCAACACTTAATCCAGTTAGGATTAATGCTAATGATTCGACATTAAAATGACAATACTCTTGAAAAATGATCGTCTGTTTCACATTTGCAAACACCCAACCATAATGGTGGTAGAGTTCTGGTCAGGGGCTGTTATTCAGTTTCAAGAAATGGCCAACTTGGAACCATCAATTTTGGTGTTTAGCAGAAATCTCTCCCCATGATAAGTCAACCTATCACTTTGTGACCTTAATCCCAAGCAATTTCACTCCTCAATGCCAAACAAATGAAAAGATTTTAAGTGGCAACGTCTGGTGTTAAATCATTTTGAGATGCCATGGCAAGACTCTAAAGAAGCTAATCATTACGTTTTATATGGTTAAAGTGAAACAAAAAAAGGAATATAGGGACGGCCAAAATTCCTCCACAGTGAGATAAAAAGATCATTACCAGTTATCCTAAATGCTTGACGCCAGATGTGGCTGCCAACGGTGGATCAAGCTGTTTGGGTTAGGCCAGTTACTCATTAGTCCGAGATTGGTATAGATGGCTATTTTCCCCATAATGAGTGGAGTCTTACTTTCAAAGCTGTTTTTTATTTACCAGGGGTTATCTGTTGAAACATTTAAATGGCTGAAAAGGAAATCTGCCAGTAAGCTCCACAGAAAGGTCACAAATCTGATCACCGTAGCCAACTGTAACCAGGCCTGCCATAAATAAGTGATGAGAGCCCGGTCAGGACAGACAATTCAGATAAGAGCAAGAGTAAAATACCACAAATGATGAAACTTTAAAAAAAGGATGAAAGGTTGACAAGACTTCTGACAAGCTCACGGCAAGCCACTTTGACTTTGATACATTATGCATCAAAGAGGAGTCAAGAGCGTACGGTGCTGCTTTTTGTTCCGTGTTCGATTGGAGTTAAAGGAACAACTTCTGACAAGGCCTGTAGGGTCACTGAGCAAAATCTTTGCAATAGGTTCGAGAACACCGGTTTAAGATCCGTCATCGAACAAGAACTCAGGCTACTGGTGTTTCCTTACAAAATGTTACATCCCTTGACATTTACGGCAGAATAGGAGTAGGAATATTCCTACTTCTTAGCCCAAAGTCAAGATTACCAAAGTAATATTTTTATTGCAAACATGAACAATAAGCAGCTTATCTCTATTTTTTTTATTAAATGGGTGAAATACAAAAATTCATTTTCCTAAAGAAGCGCAATTATTCTGCATTTCCAAGTTGATTAATAAAATACTGTGATCTTTAAAAAAACCTTTATGTCATATATTTTCTTAACTATTCCTGCTTTACAAATTTTAAGGTTTCCTTGTGATTCAATTACAAATTTTCAAGGGTAACGTTGCTTAAAAAAAAATGTCAAAATCGTTTTGATTTTCCATATAAAAACTATTTTTGAAAATCGTGTTTCTGTGGCACGATTGTTAGGCCTCTCTAAATGAAAGAGGGAAAAGTGCTGCAGGGATCACAAATCAAATGTTAGAAACATCAACATTTATAACATGTTGAGACAGAAAACGTATATTAATAAATATTATAAAAAATATTTATGAACATTTCTTCCAACTATGATGCCAGGCAGAAGTTTCCATTCTTCTTCAGCTTTTTCAAATCATCAAGTAGAAATGTTTAAATATTTTAATTACATGATGTGTGACAGACCAATAAAAAGTAGAATAAATAATACACATTAAATTCTAAACAGTGTGGAATTTATTCAGCCCCCGTTTAATTTCAGAGTTCCCTGACTGAGAAGTGCTGTGACATTTTGTTTGCACACATTGTACTGGTACCGGTATTATTATTGAGCGAGGACATTCTTGATCAAAATCTAAAGAGGAAATCAGGGGTTGTGAAGAATAATGGAAACCATATCCTAAAGGGTAGCAGTATGCAGCGAAGAATATTAAAATTATTGCATCGAATAAACATGGAGGTGAAATGAGTTTGGCATTGTGGCTCTTCAACCTGATCAGAACTGAAATGATCTGTCCTCTTGAGGAAATGTTGCAGGGAAAAGGTAAATGCACAGTCATCCTTTGGGAGTATTGTGTTGCTAGGGAAACCAACATATACTGTTGACGTGGGTCATGAAACCACAAAGGACCAATCAGGATGGCACAAATGATGAAGGAGGAATGACAGAGAACCAATCAAATGTAATGCCAAGTCATAATGTGACACATTGTGTTGTGTTCCTCTTGGCCAAGCTGATTTCTCTTAGCACAACTTTTACAGAATTTGATTGAGTTTTTAATGTGTCCTTAAAAAGTTGCATTGCTCCACACACACAAAAAAAAAAAAAAAACTCAACCGCTTCAGAGAAAGAAAATAAAGCTGCTAGAAAGGCATGGTCAATCACTGGCCTACAACTGCAGCTATGGAAAGAACTGAAGATCAGAGTGCAAAGATAAAGAATGCAAAGCATCAAATATTAAGACAGTTTCTGCCCAAGTTTTCAATACCAAGAGGCTTTGAGTATTTATGACCTTGCAGAATGTTTGAGCAACACTCACTCTCCAGCTCACTCTCTTTTGAAGCTTTTGATACATAGAATTTATGGACTAATTTGTTTTGATGTAATTGCTTGAGTGGATTATTTCGTGGGCTGTTACCCACATCTGGTGTACATTTCATTTCAGTAGGATCATCATCTACTCAGGGAAACTGCCTATTTTCCACCCCCGGCGCTACAACTCAGGGGCTAAGATGATAACCTGCAATTTCTCGCACTTCTGTTGACATCATCTGCATTTCATTTGGCCCAGTTGTAAACCCTCATTCCTACAAGGCGGGAGGTTCTCTAAAAGGGAATGGATAGCCACATGTGACCGTAACTATTCTCCTTCCATTCTCCTCAAGTCTACTTCGAAGTCTCTGTGGTCGCAATCTGTTCTGAGCACTTCCACAGCCGAGTGACTTTCCTGAATGTACAAATCAATCGATTAGACGCGCTACTTAGGCCCGGCCACAAGAACCTAATATTAGACATTTTTTGCTGTGACACTTTATGCATCTAACGGGAGAGTGTGACTGACCCCCAAGAAACTGTTGAATTGTATCAAGCTGAAAGTCATGCCCACTCTGTAAATAGAAAAATGCGTAAAAAAAAACACATAAACAAAAGGAAACACTTGCAGTTGTTGATGTCACCTCATTGTTACCATCTACTAAACTTCTGCACCTTACTTTACTTCCTCAACAAGGTAAACTACCTACTCCTCTATTTAGACTATGAGTAGATAAACACAACCTTATTACCTCCATTTCTGTTTGGTTTTCTCTCTACTACATGCATTTCATTGAACCCACCACAGAACCCCGATCCAATCATCAAGCAACTAGTTTTGGACTGACCCGGCACGAATTTCCGTGCAGGTCCAGCTCGGGGCATAAATCTAAACATGCCAGCCAGAACTGAAACTGAATGGTTTCAATCAAACCATATCATCTGCTCATTCAAAGTTCAGACTTGAATCTAACAGAAAATATCTTTTAACAAAACTAGAACACTGTTGTTCACAGACACTCTCTACTTAATATGAACGATCTGATTGCAGACCAGCCATTGTAAACAAAGCAATAGAAAAAGAAAAAAAAACTCTTAGATGATTATGACGATAATAATGTCTGGGGGGAGAAAAACAATCTAATTACTGATTCTTGAGAATCAAATTCTGCAGTTTGAGGAGATGCTTTGCTGTCGAGTATCTAAGCAAGCAGCCATCCGCAAACATCGCTCTGAATGTGTTTGTGTGTCACCAGTGACAAAAGGGCTTGCAGTGTCATTCCAGCTCAGAGGATATTACCAGAACGCCAGAGAAATGAGAGAGGAAACGATACGCAAACCAAGGTTCATTGGGTATGCATGAGTTCCCGCCCCTGGGCCTCGTAGCGTTAGCATGCTGTATTTGCACTATTTTAACATTGTTTGAGCAAATGCGGCTTGATTTCTCAATTGGTGGGTCATAAAGCTCGATAACTCTCTGTGAAACAAACGTCAGTAAAAATCGAAAAAGAGATGCAAGAAGCCCTAACTGGTAGAGATGGAAACAGCCAAGTAAGAATGGGTTTTGGAAAAAACTATCCAGGAATAATTCTATTACCAACACCGTCAGGGGAGAGAAAAATGTGACGGTTTTGAAAAGCAATTTTATATGCCGTCTACATTCATTACGTTTTTCTCAATACTTTTTCCTTATGCTGTCGCTGTAGTCATGTCTGACCTTCATTTACATCGAGCAAAAAAACTAAAGTGCTCATCAGGAGAAGGGGTATACTTATCTAAATCTGTGACACGGGCATTAAATTCAGAAACACTTTTATAGATGACTGACGGCAATTACCAAAGGAATGAGCGGGTCTACCTGTTGGCTCTGTGGCATCATTTCAGTGCGGCTTATACTCATGAGTGAGTAGCTCGCAAACAAGAGAGAGAGAGAGAGAGAGATCATTTCTCTATCAGTTTATTTTGTAATTAATCAGCGTGGAGTGGGAAAAAAAAAGAAAAATAAACTGTCATCAGCTAATTAATCAAGAGGTGTGTTTCCAAAGCTTGTCGGGAGGTTTAAACACCAAAGGAAAACATTTTAAAAGCTTCTTTAGAAAACATCTGAAATGTTTTGCAGCTATTCATTTTATCGCAGTTTTTTTTTTTTTTTTTTTTCTAACCCTTTGCTGTAACAGCCAACGGTACAGCAGGAAATGAAGTGTACAGACACAACTCAGCTTGCATAAATGTAGACAGAGGTAAGCTAAACAAAATCTGATTGTCTAAATAGAAACATGCTCTGAAGATAGAGGTTTTTTGTGTTTTTTTGTTTTTTATTCAGACTTGGTGAACTCTACAGCTTTTCTTTAGAAGAGGGATTTAAATCTGTCTGGCTCAGATGCTTGTGGCATCTCAGCAATATGCAGCATTTCTATGAAATGAAACCTAAAACAAGTATTTAAAGTCAAACTGATGCAAATAAACAGCATTATTACAGTTGTAAGAGTGTTACTAAGGTAATTATCCAACAAAATGTTTGTTTCATGTACAAATATTCATTAAAAATCAGTTTGTTTCAGTAATGGTTAACTCTCCTTTAGTTTTCACCCTAACTGTTCTGGTTTTTAATGGACAGAGTCGTTTCCCAACAGCTGAATTTGGGTTCTTTAAGCCACCTGACAGGCAGTGCTCAGCAGAAGGTTGGAAGAGGTGCAGTGTTGTACTCCCCTTTGTCTTGCTGCACACTGCTGGTCAGCTGGTTGAAAACAAGAGGCAATTCCACTTTTTCTTGCTTACAACAATGAAAAAATTTGGCAATCCGGAAATATTTCAGGGACAAAAAAGCAGTTGTGGTGGAGAAACAAAACTAAAGCCAACCGAACTTTTTCCTAACACCTGTAGTTTCAAAACTACAGGCGCACAGACTGTAGTTTTCTGGCCCGATCACTGATCTTTGAAAAGGCTGATCCATTTGTTGCTCAAGGTCATCGCACCCTACGCTGAAGCACATGCCTAGTTCAAGCAGAAGGAAAAAAGTGGTTTCCTGATCTGGACTGTTGCCAAACCTTCCTAGTAGCACACAAAAAGAATAAGAAACTACAAGCGCGCATCAACACACAGTGCGGATGTGTGTCGTTTTGTCTCAACATGTGACCTTGAACGCACCATGAAAGCTCCATCTCAAAAGGACTGCTCTGAGACTGAATCCTCTCGTAATGACAAGTTGCCTCACATTGCCAGCACATGCACCTCGAGCAGATTGGATTTACTAGTTTTCCATTCACCAAACAACAGATGGCAGGAGAAGGGAGCTATCTCAGGTTTAAAGGCTGCCGGACTCATAATGGGTCCACATGCACTACTGTGTGCAAGACAAAAGCAGAAAGCCATTAAGAAGAGGCAAAAAAAAAAAAAAAATTATTTCCCAGCCAAAACACCAAAATGTAGCCAGATGCAACTTTCACAATAAAGCCATAATGTGGAGATGGAGTTTGTGAATATGTCTCCGGTATCTGTATAGATTAGGTTTATGAGGTTTATGTTTGCAATGAACTGAAAGGAGAAAGACATCAACATTGTTTGGTCAAGGATTTCTTAATCCGGCTCAAGTCATCATCATCATCACCAGCAATATTCCCATATCACACACTGTGTGTATCCAAAAAGCAAACGTGACAAATCTTAAGAGTCCCAGAAGATGCATTGGACTGAAAGTCATGGCAATAAAAGTACATTTGGCCCCCCAAGATGTTGGAAGATCTTGCAACAGCGATAATTCTGGTAAATATTGGAATAGGTGCCAAATTTCTTTTTCTTCCCCTCTCTCTTCGGTGCTTCCGTCACTCCGTTAGCTTTAGCATTTTGGCCAATGTTATTTGAAACCATAATGAGACTCCAACTGGCTAAATATCCCATTAACATGGAAAATGCATGTGCATAACATTTGGAAGATATTAGACCACAATTATTGCTCTTACTTTCCAATAAGAATATTGAACACAATTACCATTGTGGTCATGGTGATCAAAATATATTGTGCAACTTTACAGGATATCGTTTGTCATTACAAAAATCACTTTATCATAGATCCATCTCTACAGTCATTCATCCACACACATTAACTGTCAACATTTACTAAAGAGAAGAAAAACAAAGTTTAAGGTTGGTATAGACATAACACAAAAAGTATATATTTACTGCTTCCAAACAGATGTGACAAAACAATGTCGAGAAGAAAAGCAGCAATTGTAGAGGAGCAGCTGTTGGTTTTCAGGAATTTGGGAAGGACAAACAATTTCCTAAACAATTTGAAGTCATTTTAAGAAAATAACTCCCCAAAAAGTCAAACATTCAATATGGTTTCTGATCTTCCTACAGGCATCAATTAGCAGGGTAAAATGTTAGCATTCGTGACAGCACTGAGACCCGTTTGGAAAGATTACCAAGAAAAAAAAACTAATTTCTTTAGAATTAGGGCAACAAAACTTGACTTCACAAGTCTTCCTCTCTCACTGAGATAGTAGGGCTCAAAATATTGCCGGTCAGGCAAAATGCACAGCACCATCCAAAGACAATATTAGAGTACCAGCACTTCATACCAACTGTCAAATATGGTGGCGGGCTGATGGTACTTTGGGATTAATTTACAGGAGCTCAGTCCAGCAAAGGCATTGAACTGACTTTTGTGTCCAAGAATTCTCGTGTCAAATACGCTCAATACAGCCAAAGGTCGACCAAAACTGGGTCAACAACAGCACAATGATCCCAACCACAGCAGCAGAATGGCAGAAGGAAGAAAACAATCAAGGTGTTAACGGTCCAGTTAAAGCCCAGACATCACAGGACCTTACCACGGAACATGTTTATGATTAAAAAACAAACATATATTAGACTTGTCCCTTGCATGTCCTTTTCACTCGACAGCCCAGTCCTTTAATTGAGGAACAGGATTTTTATGAGACTGCCTTACGCAGTTGCCAAAAGTCTACCCTCATTTCTCTGCCGTTAGCGAATAATGTGCCTGCTTCAGCACTTGCATTTCCACTACAAGATCATTAAAGTGCCGTGTCATCCATCATGTCTCCTTCGCTCTTAAGAAGGAGGGGTGGAAAAGTGATACAAGTTCGAGTTTGCTTTCTCCTTGCTTAATACAGAGCCATTTCAATGTCAGCCTCCGCTGAAAGTATGAGGGGAGATGAATGAGTCTGATGTAAATAAGAAACAACTCTGGATAGCTCTCCTTAGCCTGAGCTCGCGGTGCCAAACTCCGGCATCTGGGCTATCAATCTTTAAGCAAACAACATAAACATGCAGATTCCTGCCATTTGTAAAGGGCGCAGTGGTGGGTTTCTGTTCGCACTTTAGTATTATTCATAGCTGAAAGAGGTCCCCTCGAGTCCATGATGTGCTTCTTGTCAGAGAGAGCAAATGTAGGTTGTATTTTCCCTTGTATTTTACAACTTGAGATTTACAGCTAGATCATTTCTACTCTTTCTCAGGCATTTCTGCCCATCAATATGAAGGGTATATTGTCACTACTATCAGGAATAGGGGTACACTGATAGGGGTCCATCAATTTCTTTAATTTTAGGTAATTAGGGAACTGTTTGGCCAATGCTTACGTGTATAACTGAGCTTATCTATCTTGAAAAAGGCCTGAAAATCATCCTGGCTCCTTTTGGTATGCCATGATAAGATTCCGACTTGTACACCAGCTCCCGTCTTCATGCCAGCGAAGCAGCTTTGATGCTGTATTAGTGAGTTTTCAGACCCAAAATATGTATCAGTATCGGCCAAAATCGTCCTGTCAAGCTTTTTAATGATCTGTGGCAGTACCAGAAATCTGGGCACCCCTAGATTTGAAATCGTGTTAGAAAAAAGGCTGGTTTTTATGTTGCTTCTCCATCACAACTGTTGCCAGCTCAGTAACTTTGTTGTTATATTTAGTACATTTTCAGACAATCGTCCAAAAAATTATATATATGTATATATTGGTATATATATATATATATATATATATATATATATATATATATATATATATATATATAATCAGATTAATGGAATTTTAGGAGCAGTTTAGGAGCAGTTTAGGAGCAGTTTAGGAGCAGTGCTGTTCGTGATTGAATTTGTACAATTCTGTAATAAGGAGTGGGCCAGTTCCTCCACAGAGGTAAGAGACACGTTGACAGTTATTGCAGGCACTTAACTTTACATGATGTTGGTTTCCATTAATTTTTATGCATGAAATGATTGGTTGAAAACTGCTTTTTAGTTGCAAGGCGTTATCTTTTTAATATTACCATTTGCCTGATGAGATTTAAGTGTAAAAGGAAAAAAGGCTAAAAGAGAGTAAATGTGTAGGCGGTTGCATAGTTTATTGGCACTGCACAGATGTTGGATAAAAAGAGACAGGGTTCGAGTGATGCTTGAGACAGAGTTGGGTAATTAAGTCAGATCTCGGTCTCTGAATACCACATGAAGTACTGTCAACGTTGTAATTGTGATATGGAAAGAGTGTGTCACAACTGCAACCACAACTTCATCGGAAACTTTACATTAGTTTCCGACTAAGGAGACGCGAGTCGGCCGATCGCAGAAAAGCAGAGCAGGTGGTACAGGCTCCGTTGAGGGCCAGTCCCATTAAGGAAAAAAAAACATTTCACAAAGAATTGGGAGGTTTTATTTTTATATCTGCAGATGGGGTGGACAAAACTCTAAAAAGGTTACAGTGTCTCTAGCTGTAATCGGTAGAGATGCGCCAATCCGATGTTAATATCTGTGTCAATATTGAAAAAGAAAATCTATATTGGGTATCATTACAGTATGCCTGATCCTTAAGGGCAGATCTAGTCATTCTGATTCTATGCTTTGTGCTCTGAGTGACATCATTTCTCATTTATTTTACATTATATTAAGGAGGTTTGTTGTAGTTTATTTTACATGTTTGACCAAGATAGTCAACCTATTGATTTTGTCAGATTACCATTTATTTTACATTGGCTGCTTGACTCCTAATGGCAGAACAAATGAAGCAACCATCTGCTGTTTTTACATGTTGGCTCAAGCTTCTGAAGCTATTGGTGGGTTTCAGTGTGCTGTACTGGTGCAGAGTTATCAAATAAATTTGTAATTTGGTATCTGTATGTTTGTGTTTAAAAAAAAAAAAGAAACATTTCATTCAATTCAGCTCTATTTTTCTGTATTGGAAAGATTGTGGAAGAAACTCAACATCAAATATTGAAGTGAAAAGGGGATCGGTGCATCCCTAGTAACTGCAGTGATCAGTGGTTCACCAAAGTCAACAAACTGTTATTCCTGTCTTACGCTACAATTATGCACAAAGTTAAACATGTTTACAGTAAATAACAGAAAAAAAAAAAACTAAGCATGACTGCATTTCGCTCCGTTGCTTGATGGATGATTAGCTTTTCTTAATTTGAAGGGAACTACATCATCCCCCCCCCACCCTCCTCCCAACACCACCTTCCAATCTTTCACTTGCAGCAGAATATCTTCACGGCTCCCAGCTGCTGATGGATGCAGAGCGAACCGTCACGGAGAAGAGAATAGCTCCACGGGCCATCAGTGTCATGAAGATCTCAGCCTCCAAACGCTCGTTGGTGACACGTAATCCCTCTTCTTGTCCTCTCTTTGCATCTCTCGTTGTTCCTTTTGCTCTGTGTCTACAAGCACAGCGAGCTGTTCCCCACTGCGGAGATGAGCAGAAAGCCGACTTTGTTTCCGACTGTTCCGTCTGCGTCTGGATCTCGTGCGGCTTACGACTTCTATCCTTCTTTTGCATGCTGTTTATTCCTTGAGTCTTTTCTTCCTGATGAAATATCTCTCCACCCCACCCAGTTGTTTCACTGAAAGTATTTGCGTCGCAAGGTAGCAGAAAATCGGAGACGAAACAAAAGCACAAATTATTAATCTATGAAAGCATCTGATGGCATCTCTCCAGGTATGATTTTATGCCCAATTAATCTAGAGTCTCTCTCCCGCAATGACAAGGCAGCTAATCTATGCTGATGGGAGAGCTTGTCCCTGCTCTACATCAAGGCCGTTAAAGTCTCATCTGACGCCGTTTGCCCTAATTCAGTCTGACACTTCCAGTGAAATATCTTAAACCGTCATTGATCTTGAGGAAAACGCCACCCTCATCATCCGACGCGCAGACAACCCAAGGGCACGGGAAGAAGTTGTAAGAACGTGACGTGGGAGAAGAACAAAATGGGAGCAGTTCCGCGGTTATTACGATGCAGCGGATCCAATGGTGTGGTAATGAAGAAAAAAAAAGTGAGCTGAACGGAGCAACGCCAGCTGAAGATGAGGTTCCACTCCCTCACCGTTTGTCATGCTCAGAGTTGCCTCTACTGTTCTCCATTTCAAGATGAACCCTCAATAGAAAAGTCAATCTTTAAAGGCAGATACTTTCTTCAACATTCATCAATCCAACACGTCAAGAAAATGGGATCTTAAGAGTTTTTCTATGTAGGAAGGTGACTTTTTTTTTTTAGTACCTCAATGAAGAGTTGAATTCCCTTCAACCTTATGTGTTACACTAATTAAGACACCAAATATTGTGATGCTACACAAATTTCCCCCCCGGAAAGAACAAGAGCAGACATCTGGTTAGGATGAGTCCTGGACGGCTCCCTGGTGAGGTGCTTCGGACACGTCCCTCCAGGAGGAAACCGAGAGGACACGCCGGACAGATTATCTTTCTGGGACGGCCTGGGAATGTCTTGGGATTCCCCCGGAGGAGGAGGCGGCTCATGTGGCTCGGGAGAGAGAAGTCTGAAAACTGCTAGCTTCATGACCTGACCCCGGATTCAGGGAAAGATAAGGGATGTATGGATGGACGGACTACAAAGAACCTTTGCGGTCATTAAAAAAAGAAGGATAAAACCTTGGCAAACCATTCTAACCAGGGTTCACTGAAGGTGGGGAAACTGTGTTTGGCCATGTCAAACTCAATCCACCTCCACCACAGTTGCTGAATCTTGGTACAACTGTCACCAGAGCCGACAGTGATCAAGGTTTAGGCAAATCTCTTTGGTAAGGGCAATGAGTCCCCCTGACGATGGTGGCCTCATGTTTTTTCAACTCTGCACCTTCTGGTTGTATTCTTTGATGGGTTCAACACCGTCAGTGAGCCCCAGCCAGCTCTGGCAGCGGTCCGCTCCCTTGGGACCGCCGTACCAGATGCCACAGCAGCATCTCACTGGTTACACAATCAGGGAAATTATGAGGGAACCTAACGTGGGCGTGTAATTTGATTTGGGGTAATAAGAAGCCTCCAATAAAGCGTTTATTTGAATAAACGCATTATGTGAGCAGATTGGGAGATTATTAAAGAAAACTAACAGCATCAAAGCCAGTTTACGACTACAAAAAAAAAAAAATCTCTGACATCTTTTAGTGAGACAAGATGTCCTCAGGTCCTTTAGGTTCTCATCCGGACAAATCGATGCTGCAAACCGACGAATCTCTTTTGTCATCCATTATTTAAAAAATCTTCCAGGCATTCATGATTCCAGGCTGAGAGCTATGCTAAATAGATTAGGATGAGTCCAGGGGATTAGGAATCAAAAGCAGATCCTACACGACGGCTTTGCCAAGGTAATTTTTCTACATTAAATAGATCTGGAGCTGCAAGCTCATGATGAACTTATTAAAGAAGCAATGGGGAGAGTGAATCTAAACCATTTTCTTGTAGTTCCAGCGGAATGTTTAGAGTCCATTTTCCTGTTTGATGGTGAAATTCTACCTCAGTCTCTGGTCTTTTGTAGCTTCTAACAGTTTTTCTTCCAGAATTGACCTGTATTTGTCCCATCATTTATCCCACTAATTAGGCTAAACTGGACACTATTGGACCTGGTAATCAGGTAACCTCCCAGAGAAGTTGTTTGGGGTTGAGTTTATTTGGAAGTATTCGAGTAAAAAAGGTCTTAAGAATTTTTTTTCAGTTCCTTTTACTCAGTTACCCCTAAAAACAAAGTCCAGTGCAACCTACCTAAAAAGACTTCCTAACCATGTACTACTTTCTGTCAATCTGTCACATAAAACAGCAATAATTTACAGCAAAGTCTGTGTTTGTGGCAAACTGTGTAAAAAAAAAAGTGGCAAAAATTGTTGCAAGTTGCTTTAAACGCACATCTTACTGAGATCAAAGTTGTAAAACAAGAAGTGCTAACATTTTTAAGGAGCACAAAGTGGGGAATCCTTCGTTTTTGTTAGAAGACGAAAATCCCAAAGTGTTTTCCTTAAGATTATAGACACATTGAAGCATGGTCTTTATTGATATTCTTTGTTTTCAACCGACAAACCGCCTGGTTTATATATCAGAACCCTGGAAAAGAGAAATTAACTGGCTTATGCTCATTTAGAGCAGGTGCAGCCTGCCTGCTGCCACCCATGCAGAGCGTCGGCTTTGCTTTTTCTCTACCCAAAAAGCCCGTGATAACTGGAAACTCCTCACTTGCTGCAAACAGATGGCAAATTGTCTTACCTGGTTTCTGCCGTCAAGACGAACAGAGGAGGGGGGTGGAGGGGGTTCCCTCTATCGCGGGTCTTTCTTCCCCTCTGCCAGTTGAGAGCGGCTGTAGGAGCAGCAGCCAGCAGTGCAGCAGCGAGCTGCTTTGTATCTCCGAAAGAGGTGTTCCCAGAGAGGAGGAGACGGCGGGAGCTCCCCTCAGCTGTCTGCGGGAGAGGAGGCTCTGCTCCTGCTGAGGCGGCGGGGAGAGGGAGCGGGATGCGCAGCCAGGAGCGCCGAGCCCGTCACAGCGCTCTGCGGGGCACTGCAGCTGCCTGGGCGGACACGAGGGGGCGCTGATGTGCGAGCAAATCCAGAAATGCTGTCCCACAACGCTGTGCCCATTCACACTGGCAAGGGAGTGTCCCCGGGAAATGGGACAAAATTCCAAGGTTAAAACTGGAGTATTACGTAGTACAGGGGAAAAAGTCTCCTTCCAATTCAATTCAATTCAAGCCATTTCAACTTTAGTGGTTAGAATACAATGCCCAAACGTTCTTTCTACAAAAAGAGGATATTAGCTAGGGGGAAAAAAATTATTTTGGAACAGAAATGTGTTCCTGCTGACTTTTAGACAGTACCTGGGTGAAGAAATCCGTCCATGGCTCCTTCTTTAATTACAAGAAGAGCTCTGTTTAAGGTCTAACACAATGAATAATAGGGGAAGGTAAAAGTATTGATTTGTTAATACTTGTTGCCCCCCGGGGGTTCGCGCCATGGTGAACTTCCGTGTCGCGCGCCCAGTCCAGGAACGTTTTAAGATATTTCACTATGCTTCTTCCTACGTTTCCCTCACACCAGTTGGATGAAGAAGTAGACTTTATCTACTTTATATAGCTTCCTATCTTAGCTAGCTAGCAAGTTTGATGAGTTTGACAGTTGGGTAGGACTCCGTGGCTCGAGGCCGCTTGCTGGGAGCGCGGTTTCAACTCAAGTCTCGGTGTCGCATATTAAACGATCGACACAATGTATTTATTACGTCTCTGTAAAACACTTGGATGTGACGTCGTCCTCTTCTTCCTGGCATGTCACTTCTTGAGTTCATCAGTAGATGGTAAAGCTGTATTTATGTGGCTCTTCCTCTGAGTTTTATTGACGGTTTTTAAACCAACTTAAGGTGCGTTTACCGCCACCTATCGGACTGGAGTGTAGAAGTCAATTAAATTAGAGGGAGTTTACCAGGATGCTTCATCAGATACATATAAATGCGGTTAAACAGTCTCGTATTTTTTATTTTTATTCAATTTAAGAATTTTATCAAAGGTGTAGTCTTGTTGTACATTCAGCGGGCCTAACTGAACAATAAGACGGCACAAAATGTTCATATTAATAATGTAAATATGGTATTCTAAGTCCCACTTTCCTGTGGTCCCTCACACCATATGCGTTTAGATTTAAGCATAAACTGGTTGCAAAAACCACTCTAAAGCCTGAAAATGGTCATACCTTTTATTTATTTTTTTTTACTTTTGGTGGTGGTGGTTTTTAAAAGAGTCAATTTATTGACAATTTTACTCTCCTTGATGGGTTTTTTTTTTAATATAACATCAATAAAGATTTGGAGTTAGGTCTGTCATTAAGCTGGGATGCATCTGCGATGCACTGTACCCATCAAACATCTAAACCATGCAGGACACCAAGAACACAGAGTTTTGGGTCTATAAAGTGAACATTTATAAGAATTCACGTGATCTAAATATTGTTTTTTTGCAAAGTACCATAAATTATGCAGCATTGAAAAGAGGTCATATTTTGTGGTGTCCATTCTTTAGTGGGATCAAAATTAATCTTAAGAAGCCAAGTCTTACATACCGTTGTAAAAATATTTAGAGTAAAAGGATAAACATGGCATCTTGGACAGATGACAGAACGATCTGAACTCAAGAGCTGTTTTGACGGTACATTTTTCTGGCATTTTTGATGTACTCTAATCTGACATTGACAGAACTGAACCTCTGGCTTTTATTGGTCTCAAGGCTGTTGCAACTGCCATCCTTGAACCTGTCACAGAGCGCTACACTGGTCTATCGCTTTAGGATCATGAGCAAAGACATTCTTATATGTTACAATAAGAACAGTGGTTTTACTAGAGGTCTTTGTGAGAAAATAGCCTTGTTATGACATCCAGCAGTCATGGTTCTTATTTCCTTTGCTCACACTACATTCTGTTACGGGCTATAAAATAAACAGGTTTGCAGAAACAATTTCATGGAACAACAGCATCTGAACAGATCATCCACATTTAGCCTTTAACACCAGAATCTGGTGTTAAAAGTTACAAGGAAATTAGTCACGGTTTAATTAGGTTCATGTAAGCAAGCTTTAAGACATAAGACATTCAGATCTTTGTGTGGTGTAAGTCCGAGGGCGAAAAATCTCTGAAATATGTGTTCTGAAAGGCAAAAATGCAACTCTGTTGTTTTTATGAGCAATTTCTTTGGAATGGATTGCTGGCATCACTTGCATTCTGTACAGATACCCTCAAAAATCCTTGCAATAAATTCGAAAAGAGAAATATCCACAGTTTCAATAAAGGTTAACCGGGTTCAGCTTTGCCTTTTACCTTTGTTCGGACTGAACTGCTTCTGTTCAAGTGGGACATCTTGTGGCGCTTTTAAAACATTACATCCACTGAACCAGGGGAGTCAAACTCCAGTCCTCGAGGTTGAGTGTCCTGCAATGCTAAGGTCTTCCAACGCACCTGATTCAAATGGATAGATTACAGCAGAGACACGTGTCTGAAAGTTGCAGGAAACCTATGTTTTCAATCAATTACACCATCAAAGGTTCTATCAATACTGCTTAAACTAGCATTTTGTATCTTGAATTACAGTAGGAGGTGGAGGGAAGCCTTTGTCCATCAGTGCATTCAGGACTTTCACCTCTAATTAATACAGCACCACCAGCCAACAGGTAGAACCTGCCTCTTTATGACTCTGACTTGTTTGTCCAGTACGACTCGCAGAAGCTTGAGTAGATTCCATCAGTTCACCCAAATTTCGGACCTCGTCACTAGTTTCTAGCTGTAATAACTGCAGCTGCGTGCCTGATTCTGGGTCGTTCCTCTTCAGATCCAAAGATAACTTCAGTTTTGTTCCTGTTTAGCTGAAGAAAATCATGGCACCTCTCTGCATTGATTTGTTCTCAATTTTTTTTTCAGTGCTCGGATGAGTTCAAAGTCATTTGGTGACATTCTAATGTAGAGTTGTGTATTGTCTGCATAGTTATGGTAACTAATCTTATTACTTCTTGTAATCTGAGCTAGCGGAAGCATCTACGCATTAAACAGAAGGGGCCGCATGATTTGAAATTTGAGGCACCCTTTATGTGAAGACTCCAACGAGAAGACACAAAGAAGTTCCTCCTCTTTATGTAAGAATGCTGTGCCTGAGAGTCCAGGCACTTTAAAATGTCATAGTCAAATTTGTCAAAAGCTGCACTGTGTTTTTCCACAGCCTGTTTTCAAATGGATGCCTCTGAACAGTGTGAAGTCTCAGCGCTGTGGTGAGAACGGAAACCAGGCTGAAAGACATCAAAGCAGCTGGTCATCGTTAAGAAACTAACTGTTCAAACAGCTTTTTCAATCATTTTCCTGAGTTCGTTTAGTTAAATCTTACAGGGAGCAACTACCACAGCAGGCAGACTAATAAGTCAGCACTAGCAAGAAGATTGTGGCAAATTTGCAGTTTCTTGCTTTGTGTTGATGAGCAACTCCAAATGTACAGCCAACAATAACTTTGCTCTTGGCCTTTAGTTAAACACAGGTTTGCTCATATGACTTTTATGGTGCAAACTAATAGGTATGACCTATGAGACTTGAATGGTTTCACAAGTATTTTGGGGAAAGTGAGTGATGAGAACATTATAGCCTGTGGCGTTTGGGAGGAAGATAAAACAAATTACTAAGTATATCTATGTCGAGTAGAACATCTAGCTTGACAGAGCTAGTATTATTCACAAAAATAACTGACAAACACATTCAGTTGAAGAATGAGAGAGTCCATAGTTAAACTCTTGTTTTTAAATTTCACTTTTTAAAAACTTGGTGTGCTCCAAGATGACATCATCCTCAGTCAAAAGCCTTTGATGGCCCATTAAGCACAGGTAGCTTATGTGCTTAATGGGCAGGCAAATTTCTATTTGACTCCAACCTGTGCCCAGTGCAACTTTTTCAGAAGTGCCATAGAAGTTTCCATGACTTCCAACTTTGACATCCGGACGACTGGGTCGTTCGAGTCAGTCGTGCTGCAGGAGTTTGGTGAGGCTTTCTGTTGAAGAAAGCAAGGAAGCTGAAAAGCTGACCAGCGACACTTACGTCAGGAGCTACAACATAAGCTGAAAGACGTGATTTTATCGTGAAGTAGGTCTGGTGATGTGCGTTTACTACCCAGCATGCAGTTAGACCTCAGCTGAAATACATCAGCTCCCCCTGCAGGGTGTTCCAGTTCAAGACAACCGCCTCCTTGATGGATGAGGATTTGCTGGCATTCAGGCAGTAGAGCCTATAGGTGTTTGTAACTCCCACTACTTGATATTCTCCTCCATCGTCAACCAGATTTAAATCTTGTTCTGAAGAGACAAAGAAGAGTGTCACGAAACAATTGAAAAAATTTAAACGGGCTAGTAAAACTTGTTTCTATTTCTCACCAATACTAGGAAAGAAATTCCCAGCTGCAAATTTGTAGATCTCCCCACTCCCCAGATCCCTGCCTGTCAACTGGTTCTGGAAGTGTTTCAGGGGAAGTTAGTGGAAGGATGATGGTTTTTCCATTTCTGATACTTCAATAAGGTCTTGTTTTAGTGGCAGCACTTAATTATGCCGTTACAAAAATGCTTTTTGGTCGACTGGCACACTTTGCACAGTGTTCCTGATCTAGCATTGTTTCCCAATATTGTAATTTTTGCGTCATTCCACAAGTACCTCTAGTTCTCGGGAATTTTCCTCCAGACCTTTTTGTCAACAACAAATTCACTTTCATAACCTTTGTGCTCAACACTGATGGGGATGATCCATTAGTGACATGACACGTTACTGGTTTTACAGGTTCTTGATATAAAACTCAGTGATGCTCATGACAAAGTGGATGACAACAAGAATCTAACTGCACATCAAAATGGGTACAGTCCTGACAAGATGGCCACCTGTGGTCAAGATACCACGAAACGTCCCAGAGTTCCTGGTGACCCAGTAGGTGTTTACATTTGGGATCGCCTGCTGTTTTGGCTCAAGTGTGACTTGTTGAGTGCCTTTGTGTTGGTGTGGGGTATGATTCGTGTTCTGTCTGTCTAGATGGAGCTGCTTCAAGCTGGTCCTTCTTTGTTGGGGCTCGGCGACTTCTTTGGTCATTGATTTTAGTGTCAGGTCTAGGTGTTGGGATTTTGTTGATTCTTCTGCGCAGTGGAGAGTTGTTGCGCTGGTCATCAGCTTCTGCTGGTGAGCCTTATCTATGAGGACCTTTCAAATAAAGAGAACCCTATAAGCCAACTTACATCTCAAAGTCTCAATGACCATCACATTTCACTCTACGACCCAATGGTTGATAGTGAATCAGAAGAGACAACTCCTATCAAATCAAATACTAATGCACTAATAGCAACGTTTACAGAGTTGTCATGGGAAAAGAGATACTCAAACAAGAATCTGGATCAGAAGACGTAACAAATTTATTAAAACTTTGCAAAGTGAGAAGAAAAGTACAGATTCAAAGGAGTCTGTGAAGTCTGCTGTAGCTAACAGTCCATTCTGGCTGTCTTTTATAGGCTTTATTTGGTAGAGCTTGTAACAGTAGATTGTCACTATTTGTGGATCTTTCCCAGCAAATCGAAGAGAAACTTTATTGAACTACAGGTGTGATGTTGTGCATTTTTGTACAACAAGGACTTTGCGAACCCCATAAGAGGTGGCCTTGGTATTTGCCTTTCGGTATAAAGGCAAATACCTTTATACCGAACATAGCTTTTATATATTCCAGATTGGGAAAGTAACACAAAGATTAGTCCCAAGAATCAAACACCCATACTGTTTCATGACGCTGTAAACGTTTCAAAGTTTCAAAAATTCGAATACATAGGCAATGCAATTCGGCTATTATTAAAAGAATGTTGAGATGAATACAAGGTTTGTGGACCGTTATTGCAAAACGTACCACGTTATTGCATCATCATTTAAAAAAAAAAGTGGCCTCCACATTTTGCAATCATGCATGAAGCAACAGAAACTATTACAATACATGTTCAAAGATTTGACTACATTTTGCATTTTGCATAATGTCGGTTCTAAATATGCTTCATCACGTATTGAAGCTCAACATTATTACATATTAAGGCATTATAAAGCAGCATTACAAACCTCTTACTATGATTCAATAAGAGGTCCAGGCTGTTCTAAGGCAGATAATAAAGCACACATAGGATTGAACCACAGAAGTCATGAAAAGAGGTGCAAGTGAGAACTTCCACCTGGTTATTTTGTGCATTTCAGAATGAAACCTGTCTCAGTCACAAGCCACAGATACCCCAGGTCGTAGCTGGCGTGTTTGATCTTCACAGGCATTTCAATTAGCTTCCAACTTGTGCCCTGTGGAACTCCGCCAGAGATGCCAGTTCTGGAAAGAAGAAGGTGTTGTTTAGTGGCTGTTTTAAGGTAAATCATCTCTCTACTTTTCACATTTGGAACAAAAATGTAGCGGAGGGTTTCACCTTTCGTAGAGCCTTCCACTTTGATTTACAACAAAGACAGTTCCGTCACTCCCAACTTCAGCATTGACTGCCGCTCCATCAATGCGGATCCAGCCTCCAGTCATGTCGCAGGAGTTTGAGATTTTCTTTCAAAGTAAACAAAGATGGCAACAAACCCATGGGTGAATATTATAACAGGAGGTACAGCAAGAGCTTGAAGTCGCAAGTTTACCGTGAAGTAGATCATTTGTTCTGCGTTCACACCCCAGCATCCAGTTGGAGCGCAGCTGAAATAAATCAGAGCACCACTCAAGGTGCTCCAGTTCACGAGCTCCTTTATGGATGAGGCTCTGTTGGCATTCAGGCAGTAGATCCCGTCATTGCTAGTAACTCCCACTACCTGACCTTGTCCTCCTGCATCTACCTGCTTTAAATCCAGACCTGAAGACACAAAGAACAGCATCACACAAAAAAAGTAAAATGGGAACGAGGTCCAACCTGTAAACTCTGGCTCTGAAACATAAAACTCACCACGAGTGGGAACAAAATCGCTGGCAACAAATTTATAGACTTTATTCTGCTGGTTGACTCCCCAGATCCCTGAAGGCCCCACTGAGACATGCTTAAGAGGCACAGAGCCCAGTTTGGACCAACTTGATCCATTCAGGAAGAAGGTGTTGGAGTTGCTGTCTGTCATCACAACCATCCCATGGCCGGCATCGATCTGGGCTGCAGGAAACTGCTGCGGAGCAGCGCCGCAGTTCCAACCTGTAGAGAGGAACCAAATCCTAAAATAAATGCATAAAACACACTTTTGTGCATAAATTTAATGTAATTTTCTGTCAATCCTTCACACAGCCATCACCTCCTGATAGCAAAGCAAAAAGCCTCTCTCAGTATTTGAACAAGGCCTTTGGCTTCACTCCATGGTCCCTGAGGCTGGACACAGCCAGGCAGCTCTAAACCAACCTGAGGTTTATTGGACAAAATAGGCAAGTGGTCGACCAATGCGTAGGGTTTTTCTTAAAAAAGCAAATAGTCATCACTGTCTCTGATATGGTTTTTGTCTTTTTTTAAAACTGACTCTACGGTCAGTTTATTCTGATTTTATACCTAGATCAGAACAATCTAATGAGAATCTACAGACTAAATGGTATTAGGTCCACCAAGGGATTTTGCAGATAAAAACGATTTTACGGTTTTCTGACAATTGACACTGGTGACTCCTAAACCAGTCTCCTGGTCCTGCTTACTGTGTGTGATGGCAAGATAACGCTAGGTCCTCTTGGTGGTAAGTTGTTAGAAATAGCAGACATGTCATGTCATGCTTTTACCCCAGACCAATGGAAAGTCATGCTTACTTTGTTAAAACTAATTTCTCAACCTTGAATTTTTTTTTTTTCACCACTAAATAAATGTGCCTAGATGAAAGATTACATTGTCCTGTCTAATCACATGAGCACTATGACGCATTTTAATGCACAATCAAGTTACTGTTACCTTCTGTTGGTAGAAAAATACTGAATATATCAAACATGACTTAACACAAATCCGACTTGGAAAATGTAATGCCTTGAAATCGGGCCTCTCTCTTTTTTCCTTCACTTGCCTGTCTGCTTTGGTATTAAGTATTTCAAATATTGTCATTGTGATTATTATTAAAATGCTCATTGCCATGCAATACAGCTGCAGTCACGTTAGTATCACGACATTTGAAGTAGATATCACATTGTTTGACAGTGGCAGTTCCACCATACCTTTTGACCTTTGGAAAAAAGAGACACAACAGAGTTGATCCGTTTTATTTGTTTGCACAAATATTACTTTGTGCAAACAAAGTAATATTTACTTTGTTTGCACTGGGGACCCGCGCAAACAAAACCCAAAGCTGTCCAACAATCTAAAATGTTATTTTTAGTGATTTCAGTACAATGTTTTGCTATTTTGACAAACCTCCAGACAACTGTAGCTTTTTAACCATTTCGGAGAGGTTAGCTTCGAGAGTGGCGGACAGCTTGTCCTCGGTCGGGCTGTCCTTGACGTCGGAAAGACGTGCTGCCAGGCAACGAGCTGAAATATACCAACAAACATGTTCGTGAAAAGAAGACTTGTCTTATTTGTGCTTGAAGCTTCTAAAACAGTTTAATAGTTTAATAGGAGCGTTGCTGAAAACCAGTGAAACACATGTAATATTTACTTTTACTAAGCTTTGTCCTTTAAAACCCTGATATTTAGATCGTTTGATTTCAGAAGGGGCTGATGACATCAGTATTTCTGCAGCATAGAGTTTACTCTTCTCATATTGAAGATGAGTAGAAGAAGACTCACAGTGTATGCCGAGGGCGATGAGTCCAACCAGCAGTACAACATTCAGGATTCCCAAAAATATAACAACTGGTAGGTAAAGTCTCTTCTTGGAGTTGCTTGAACCTTAGCAACCAAAATGAATGTTATTAATAATAACTTAAAAAATAAAATAATATTAATAATAATGACAAAATGCATAAAGCATTTCTCTGTCATTTCATTCTTACCTCTGTCGTTAGGTTTTCGGCAAGCGGGTTCATTACAATCTAAACTCGTATAAGTGTCTTCCATTGCTTGATCCTCGGCGCTGGTCGTCTCGCACTGACCATAAAAACCTGCTGCAGTCGTTAAGTTAAGTGAAAACTGGAGAAAAGAGCCATGTCAGCTTTTAGGAAATACCATGATTGGAGACAATGGCAGAATAAAGGAGCTGTGGTTATGTTGAAACCGTAGTTTCAACATAAACTTTGATTTCATAAGTGCAGACTTGCTGACTTTGCTCTGAGTTTCCTTAGTTTTGAGTAAAATTGTTTTATGTCGATCAGCTCTTGAACTAAAGACACCTCTACCTTGAGCCTTTTCTTTGCCACTTCCCTCTTGCTACGTTTTCTCCCTACACATTGTCTGAAAAGCAGGTCCCAAATATTCTTACTTTTTAATCGTTTGTATAAGAGGATTAGTTTGAAAAGAATCAACAACTCACCGTGTTTCGATTACTTTGTACTTTTAAAGCAAGTATCTATATGGTGCGTTTGTGCCAACTAGTTTTGGAAGAATATCATGAGATTTAAGGGGAGGGGGGGGGGGTTGTTCCTTTAGCAGGGTGTCACTGCCATACTTATTGCACTTAATTATTCCTTTACAGAGTGATGGTTTTATGAACAAGGGGAGACAAAAATGCTCAAGGTTGACTGGGGCACCAGGCACGGCCCTTGGCACTTTTTCTGTGAGCTAAAAATGAATGAGCTCCTCCTGTTGTCCTAAGATCCCGATGTGACGCTTTCAACCAAGAAACGCGTGAACAAAACAGTTCTTTTTCAAATGGACTTGAAGTAAATGCATTTGAATTGACACTCTGGACTCTAGTCACTCAACATTCATTCATCTATCCATCCATCTATCTCTAGCAGGGACAGGTCATTTGGTTATGTAGTGTGAAAATAGACGAGAATTTATACTGCAATGCAGTGGTTCAAGGAAGAAGTGAAGTTGTGCAAGATATTTTAGAAAACAATACATTAGAAGCTTTTTCCGTCCATGGTCATAGTCCAAGTGCCGGAATATGGCGCATCAAGTGGATATTATGCAAACTATAGGGATTCTCTCCCACGTTTATTTGCATGCAGAGCGGGACCTGCAGTTTCTCTCCCGCTGCAACTTTTCGCGCTATGGTTTAGGTGTTGGCAGCGCCATTCGTCTAAACCCCCCCCCCCCCCCTCCCCCCCACCTGGCAGCTCTCGCTTCCATCTGTCTTTCAGTTTTAGACATTAATTACATCCCTCTGCAGAGACAAAAGCCTCGTTGACGAGTTAAAGGCGTTATCAGCGGCGTTTGTAGGCTGTGCGTCTCTATGGGAGGTGGAAAGAAGCAGCGGTGCAGCCCGAAACTATTTGCAGAAGAGCAAAGATTGTTGCTAAGGGCGACGAGTTACTCGTTTCAAAAGAACTGGCGTCCAAATTGTGTGCATGTGTACAAAATAGCTATTTTTGTCGGACAAATGCCCCCTAATTAATAAAGGTAATAACCATGGAGAATGGATTTAACAGAACGACATGATTTGGAGTATCGTAGTGTTTTTGTTGCCATGTCAACGAAAGAATTAAGCATTACTGACGGTTTTTAACAGTGGTTTACTGATAAATGTTGTAATACTTTTTTGTTCCCAATATTTCTGATGCGTTTTATATCTCATCATAAACAAGATCATAAATACTCTGTGAAGCAACTTTACGTGTTTTTTTTCCTGGAGATTGGGTGTGACCGATATTGCTGATTATTACTATTATTATTATTATTATCATTATTATTATTAATATCCCCTTTTCACACACAAAAAACGCCATAGGGCTAGTCAACAGATGCGTGTTTTGTATAAATGGGATCTTCAACGACATCCTAAGTTAGGAAGCAGGGTGCGAAAACACGTGCAGAGTGAGACCTCTTCTCTTTTTTTCTTCAAACCCTATCTTGAAATGAGCGCGCCGGCTACCCCGCCACCAAAATCAAAGGCGTGGCCGTTCAGCCTCTTATTCCCTAGGAAGCTCAGAGCGCAGTACTGTTGATTGGCTGGAGCTCGGCGACGTCACCGGCCAACGCGGTCTCCTATTGGCTGGAGCAATCCAGCTGCTTCAGAGCGCCAGAAAACAAGCTTGAGCGGGTGTTGCTGTTCAAGCGGGGCAGTAGTACACGGCGTCCGCTCTCTGGATGACACGCCGGACACACATAAGCGGTTAGGAGTTGCCCGCTAATTTTAAAGAGGGAAAGAAGCGGCTATGTTTGGCTGAAGCGACTAACGCAGTGACAAGACTGTGCCCCGCATCGGAATACATAATTCATTTCAACGGTCAGAAAAAAAAGGTGAATAATTGTGCATTTCTTCCAGTTGTTTCCTGTTATCTGTGTCAAGGTATGCTGCTCCACTGACCTAATACCTCCAGCTAAGTTGACAATTAAAGTTATGTTTGACCTTTTTTACTATGTGTAAGTCACAAATAAAGTACTTTTAGTTCATTGGTAGCGCATGCAGTGTAAGTAATTAGGATTAATTTAGCCGAACTGGCCCTTTTTCTGGTTGATATCGTTAGCGGGATCAGTTGCGTTTCAGACCGGATTAAACTTTGATTTGTTGCAGTGTAATAACACATTAAAGCCTCTCTCATATGGCTCGGGTTACAACCCAGCAGGTTAAGCTTGAAACATGTCAATAAGGGAGCGAATTAGCTTGCTGTTAGCCCGCTAGTTACCAGATGTTTGCGCCAAATTCTCCTGAACGCCTCGCCTGACATTAAAGCTACCGTACTCTTCCGCGGTGTGTCTCTTTATTACTAACCAGCGTACAACGACGATAAGAACAGATGGGCAACGAAGGATGGATCACATTTAGAGGATCTGCTAAAGCAAAAAGTTTTCAAAAGCATGCAGAAGTGCTACTTCTGGTTTACGTTCAGTTGGGTCGATGACATCACAAGAGGGAGGGTCAAGCCAATAGGCTGGATTTTGGATCAACTTGGGGGATTTATTCTCAGACATCAGAGCTGAGATCTGTGCATTAAATCACATCTGAGCATTTTTGAGTTTGAAACGAAAAAAAAAAGGCTTTTGCATAGGTAATAAACTACAACTAAATGGTGTTTTGTGAATTCAAGCCTGAGCACTGGAAGTTTTTCTTTTTCTTTTTTTTTTGGCAGGTTTTCCAAATGGAGGTGGAATGCCTGGCACTGAAAGACCTCACAAGTGTGGGGAAAAGTTTCTCTGTTCCTAAAGAAGACGGGAGCCAAGGTGAAAAGGTGGGCTTTCCAACGTTGAGTCCACGCAAACGCACAAGTACAAAACATTCCCGATTCTTACCAAAACCCTCTCTCGCAGGAAAACGTGTGTTTAGAGAGGAGGAGGTCCACCCCGCTGAAACCGTCAGAGTCCAGCGTTCCCGTTTTCCTGGTGAGCCGCAAGGCGTCCTCCTCCGACCTGGCCCACATCACTCCCATCAAGTGTGCGGGCCTGGCCGAGCCGTGGTCGCCCACAGCCAACCTGAAGGTGCTCATCAGCGCCGCCAGCCCGGACATCAGAGACAGGGAGATGAAGAAGGTTCTGTTCAGACCTATAGAGAACGACAAGGATCAGGAAGACTCAGAACCAGCGGTGGAGGACGCAGAGGTAGAAGACCCAACTCAGGTATTTGGAAAGATTGGTACCTAGCTAAACCTTGATAAACATGATATATTAAGGGATGGAAAACAATTGTGGAGTCATCTTATATTTATTTTTCTTACTTTTCCTTTTTTTTTTTTTTTAGTTTGAAGGGGCTTTTGAGGAAGATGATGCAGAGAAGAAGCCGAGCAGGAAGGAGAAGAGCCTGGGTCTGCTTTGCCAGAAGTTCCTGGCTCTTTACCCCGATGACCCACCAGCACACAGCCCCATATGGATCTCACTGGATGAGGTCGCAACCAATCTGGGTAAGTGCAAGAAAGCGAGCGGCAGAGCGGCTTTACCTTTTCACAACCCGGGGCCGATTTCACAAATTCCGCTACGGCTGTCAGGAGTGGAGCGCCGACGGATCTACGACATCGTCAACGTGCTGGAGTCGCTGACCATCGTGGGCCGGATGGCCAAGAACAGCTACACCTGGTATGGCCGGCAGCGGCTGTGGAGCACGCTGGAGGTGCTGCAGCAGAGGGGCCGGGAGCAGGGCTACCACCTGCAGATGGACCTGCCTGCCGAGGCCAGGAGGTCCGGACTGAGCCGGGAGGAAGATGGAGGGGATGGAGACGCGGGAAATGGTAAAAGAAAAAAAGGACAATCGGAGAAATACCAATGTTTTAGGCATTTGTTGATCAATTCAAATTTCCTCTTCTCAAATAGCCTGAGTGTGAACTTACATCTGCTTCGTTCTGCAGGCGGGGGCAACAGAAAGGACAAATCTCTGCGCATCATGAGTCAGAAGTTTGTCATGCTCTTCCTGGTGTCCAAAACTCAAACTGTTACCCTGGACGCGGCGGCCAAGGTCCTCATCGAGGAGAGCCAGGACTCCTCGAGCCACAGCAAGTACAAAAGTAAGAAAGAATCACAACGCGTCGCACCGTTTCGGTCCAAAATCGGAATGCGGCCCGGAAATGTTTCATTTTCGTTACCCGTTTAGCCAAGGTGCGGCGTCTGTATGACATCGCCAATGTGCTGACCAGCCTGGAGCTCATCAGGAAGGTTCACGTCAGAGAGGAAAGATCCAGGAAGCCGGCCTTCAAGTGGCTGGGCCCCGTGAAATTCAGCAGCTCTGGAAAAACGGGTAAGAGTTAAAGAAAAAGCTCAGACACAAAGCTCAAAGACAGCCAGAAGAAATCTGATCATCTGGATTTTACGGACGGAAAAGTGGAAGGAAAGATCTGCTGAATGGAATCAGCTTATTTGAAGTGGTTTTGAAATGAAAACGCTAATCAAACCTGGCAGCATTAATAACAACACTTATGTGCGGACAATGTAACTAAGTGAAGAGCATTCAAAACGAGCTACTTTTAGTTATAACGGCATGTAGCAAACCAAACTATTTCCTGTGACATTTTCAAGCGTGTCTGCGGTTCATGCAAGTTGTGAAGGAGAGCAAAACCAACAGATAAGAGGAAGTAGGGGCGCACCGATTGCAGTTTTATGGCTTATCACCGACCGTTAAAAAGATCTGTGATCAGACAATTGTTTTTGCCTGAAAAGTTGCTAAATGCAACTGTAAATATGGCTAATATCACAAAGACCCTACGTTGGTGACTACAGTGGGGTTTTACAGCCGTCCGTGTGCAGATGTGACCTTGTGGGTGGGTTTGTCAGGTTGATTTTAAGACTTTTGCTGAGGTGGGTGAGATCGGTTTGATAAGATTGGTTTCATAAGCAAGAGCTGGTCTCCCAAAGTTGAGGTTATCGGGCCAATTTATCAGTTTACCTCTAACAGGAAGGCTAAACATAGTACAGAAAAGTGGATCTCCAAAGAATTCAGATAGTTTCAGTAATGCTAACTGTGCCATTACAACTAACATAAGACACTAAAGCTATCATGAAATATAAGCCTATAATTGCTTAGCTTTTATTTTAGAATAGTACAACTGCTTTTCAGCTTTTGCCAAACATCATAACTCTTCAAGGTAAATCAGAACCACGCTTAAAAAAAATGAAAAAAACAATCAGAAGCCGATCATAATATCTGCATCAGACGTGCATGTCCAAAGCTTTTCTAAATTCCGCTACCGTCGCATGTTTTTTTTCCCCCTGTTAACAGGAAGCTCCTTGGATATTGCACAGAGCGACGTCGCGGCGAACGAAGACTTCAGGAAAGCAAAGCTGGCACGTCACTCCTCCTTCAACGCCACACCTGCTGCGGCCGGCGTGCGGCGGCAGGTCAGCTCCGCCCCCAGCAGCCCGCGCCGCCACCTGCCAGGTACCAATCACACGAGGACGCTGGCTTCGACTGTTGTGTTTGTCGTTGTTGTTCTGTAGCTCAGAACATGCAGTTAAACTTGATATTCTGCACGCTCCAGCTATCCAGAATCAGTCTTTGGATTACTCAAGAAAGGCCATGATCAACGGCCCTGTGCGCCAGCTGCAGTGTGGAGGCAGCACAGAGTGAGTTCATACTACAACATTCTTAAACTTTATAAGTGCACCTTGTCAAAGAAAGCATCACGCTTTTTTATTGAGACTTTATGAGACGAACCAACAGGAAAGAGCAACGCAGAAGGAGAATTAAACTACCTCCCAATCGGGCTTTGATTTGGACTTTGACGAGGCCATTTTAAACATACAGTCTTGTTTCTGCCCAGCAGTTGCCTCAGCATGCCGCTGTACGCCCCGCTCACGCACACCTCCACTCACCCCGCTGTTGTGGCCGCGCAGCCCTGCCCCGATCACCTCCTCGTCCCCCCCCCACACTGCCTGGCCTACCTGCCCAGCCTCTCGCACCCCTCCGTCGTCATGCTCTACAAGCCGCCGGAGCAGCAAGAATGGGCGCCTGAAGGTCAGAGGTCAGCTCAGACGGACTCTGAGGACAAGGGGAAGAGGAGGAGAGAGTCATGTGAAAGTGAGGAGGAGGAGGCGGTATTGAAAAAGAAGAGCAGATCTGAACAGGTGAGGGGACAGTTTGTTTAGGTTTTGGTTAAATCCTGTAGAGGTCTCTGGTCCGCACATCCTTACAAAGTCTATTTTCTATGTAGACTTTTTTTTCTCGTGTGACTTTTCTCAGGCACTTGAAGTGACTGGTAAAGTTGCTGCCAATATACCTTTCCTAGGTATTAGCAGGAACCATTGCTTAGGGTCCATTTCTTTTGTAAATTTCTGACGTTATACGGGTCTTAAATTTCATTCCTAATGGTCTTTTAAAAGTCTTTATTTTACAGAATTGGGGAATCCTGTAGAAATCCCCCGTTTCTGAAAGTGTGATCCTATATCCCTGTTTTTGTTTCTGCGCAGACCGGAGCTCAGTCTCAAAGAGAAGCAGCAATGTTCTCGGAGACCCGCAACACTTCTGCTGTGTCGTGCCCCTCTGGCCAGCAGAGGGCCACGGAGAGTCGTGCTGGCAACAGCATTGGGGAGAACGCACAGCCATCACACTACCTCTACGTCCCCAACAGTGCAGGTAAATCATGCCACACTGAGAAAGCAGGCATTAAAAATATAAACTTTTAAGAATAAAAAAAAATTACAGGCTCCCTTCTTCTCTGTGTCTCTTATTCAGGATTAAACAACTTCAACTTCCTTATCCCCGCTGGCCAGCCTGCAGCCAACCTGTCTCTCCCTCCCAGCAGTGTGCCCACCATGGCTCTGCCGTACGTCCTGGTGCCTTCTGCCGCGCTCTCTCACTACCCCCTGGTGGCTGCCGGCGTACAGCAGAAGCAAACGTCCGATAATCCCGGCGGTCTGCGTTTCGGTCTGCCCGCCATGATGTCTCCCGCCGCCTTCATGGTGGGCACGGCGCCTAACAGCGTAATGGAGGCATCAGAGGTCAGCGTGCAGCATCTTCCGTCGCCGGTCACTCCGGAACAGGGCAGACGTCACGTGTCGGCAGCGGGGACGCCGCGCTCTCCCGCAGGGCCCAGACAGAACGTCGGCGTCAGCGGACCGGAACCTTCGGTACGGACCGGCTGCGGCCCTCTGTCTTTCTCTTTCTCCTGCTTCCGTCTTCAAATTTCACTCTTACCAAACTACGGTGCTGCCACAACCATGCTTCATGTTTCTGCTGCATGTTACATTTTGTTTGTTGGTTTGGGCCTAGTCCAAACAGACCACTTTCTTCCAATTGCTTGAGTGAACTGAACTATAGCTTGATGTGCACACCATCATTATGGGTTCTATTTGAAAAGTTACACAGTCAAAAATAATTTGGATTATTTTATTTGGCCTGTCAGAGGAAAAATAAAATTGCAGTTAATTTCTTAAAGTAATATTTTCATCATGTTATTAATATTTTAGTACATGTGAAAGCTCTAAGTATCTAATTAGCAGGATATGTATTTTGCTCTTAACTAAATACTTGGAGGTAAGTTTTTACCTTACTAATTAAACATTTTTGATAAGAGCTAAACTTTTAGCTAAATTTTTAGTTTGCTCAGTATGTTTTTGGTTTGAAAATAAATATTTAGTTGGCTAATTTAGTTTGAAACCGTAACGTTTATTAATTAAATAACAGGCCAAATTATCGCTAGCATTTTTTGACCGTTTAACTTAATAAATAACACTTATTCCTCCTTTCACATCTCTTTTCACAGACTCCACATACCCCCAAGGAAACCACAGCCTCCTCTTCCAAAGCGTTCTTCCAGACCCCAGGAACTCTGGGAAGTGTAGTGAGTGCCGTGCCAGCCGCTCGGAAGAGAGGCTCCGCACAGAGGAGACTGGACGTCGGCCACGCCGCGGCGCCATGAAGGGATGAGACTTTGCGTTTCGGCAGCCACTTTGAAGTGGGGAAACATTAACAGAAGCTTTTGGTGCTCAGGTTTCCTGGATACAAAAGGGAGAAGAAATGTTTTAGCAAAAAAGACTGATGTTTTTTTTTTTTTGTTACTGATGTTTTTTTTTTGTTTGTTTGTTTTATTTTTTACTATGTATCACTCTGAAGATATTAGCAGATCAAATATGACTCGAGGTTAGATTCCAGGACATTTCACGGTAAATTAGTCAAGCTGTATTGCCAAGCTACTGCCCTCTCATGGTGGGGGTTGGTAACTGCTCTGTCTTTTTTTGTTTTGTTTGTTTCTTTGTTTAATTCAGCGTTAATATTCCCTCCCATACATGATCAAGCTACCTAATTCTCCCTCTTTTATGTATCAAAGCCCAACTAGTATTTATACTTTAGCTAATATATGTTTATTACAGAAGCTGTAATGGGACACTTAGCTTTCTTTTAGCACTAAACATTTACATGTAATATGCATCTAATTTTGAAGAGATCTTTAGCTGGCCCCCCTTGTCTTGTGTCACATGAAGAAGGTGTAATAGGAAATCTGCTCTCGGTTAGTGGTAGGAACGACCTCGTTTTAGACATTTCTGTACAAATCACTAAAGCCTTAAATGTTTACAGCCTTTCAAGTTGATATTCCACTTCAGGAGGATGTTACTTATTTTATTTGCGCGAATACTAAACGAAATGTGACGATGCTCTCAGGTACTTGAATACTGGTACTGAATGAAATGTATTTATATCAGAGTACTGTAATAGACGTACAGGGGAATCCATCTGACATATCCAGCAGCCTTACAGACGCCTGTGTTGGATGTTGGCAGCTGAGATAAGAATGTTGTCTTTAACCACTGTTTCTCTGGTTGGTCCTGCTTTCAGTCAGCCCAACACAAACCCTGGTGCTTATTCAGGACGCACCCATTGGTTAGAGTCACACCCACTCTAACCAATGGGTGTTAGGGTCTCCATTTCACAGGTAAACGTCAATTATTAATATTCCTACATAGCCAGTGCTTATGAGCACAATGTGGGTTTTTCGGCGTTGCTCTCTCACTGTAGCTGCTCTCTATAGTTCCGGGAGTGTACCGGTTTTTCTTCGATGCATTTCACAATCTTCATTTTAATAAAATGTGATTTTTATATATAAAAAAAAACTACTTCTTTTTTTTTTTAGCTTTGTGTTACATGTGTGTTTTCATTCTAACACTACATTCAGCCAACAAGTAGCAGACGCTTTTTTTTTTTAATATCAGATATAAACAGATTTAACTTCTCGGCGGTAATATTGTCGTGTCAGCTTGTTCGCCTCTGACCGTTATGTCACTCCGCCGGTGGTGATGAAGCTGCCCCCATCAGGTGCGCTCCGCCCTCTACGTCAGAGCTGAGCTCACTCCGCCGTGAAGCTCCGCCCTCCCCCCGGTGGAACAGTAGAAATGGGGAATTATGTGGCATTTCGGCGTCGCTGTTAACAGTCTGGAACCTCCGTGGAAGCGTCTGCATTCAGGGTGAACGAAGCTTTCCCAACCTCCGGAACCAGGACTGCCTTTTAAGTAGTAAGTGCAGCTTAATTTTAAGTTTCCTATCAACTAGAACACTCTTCATGATAAAGTTACTCTGCTTGTGTTTGTGGTATTGAAGGTGATATTTAGCTAGGTGCTGTGCTGCTTTCCAGCTGCGTTTGCCAAGTGACGCAATGTTCATTATATAGTGGATATAACTCGGTTAGTTGTTTTTTTTTTACGCTCAGCCTAAATATAAGGCACATAATACATCTGTTAAAGCTCAGTTGCAGTGCTTACATTAACATTTTACCCTTATTTAACCAAAAAAAATTTTTTTTTACCTTTCCCATGACGTGTACTGCGCGTGCTCTCATTTTTACCTTAAGAGAATATTAGTGTTGGTTCTGAAAATCATCTTTAATATCCACTAATTGTTCCCAGGCAGTTTCATGTCCCCTTCTTGGGACTAACTGGTGAAAGCTGGATCAACATTCCCACTTTAAAACCCAAATACAAACCAATAACCAGATCTTTCTTCCTATTGGTCCGTTTTTCAGTGAACGTGCACCTTACGCAGACCTGGTCAAGTCTTCAAAAAGGAAACGAGGAATATGTATTTCTGGACTGTTCATCATCCATTAATCTGTTTTTAAGAAAACCCAAGGGATTATGGGAGAATGCTTCATTTTTTTTTTTCATTCTATAACAGATGTTTTCATCTGGCTATCTTCCATTCATTTGTGTGGGAACCTCCTTCCTCAAAGAATAGAGATGTATTCATGTTTCAATATTAAATTACTTATCCCATTCTTCAAAAAGTCATATCCGTCCTCGAATCTCTTCCAAGGGGTGGAAAAAAAAAAAGCAGACATAATCTACATTTCAGACTATATTCACTTTCTTCCTTTTAAATTGCTCTTCTATCCATCCATGTTTACAGCTTCCATGTTGAAATATCGCAAACGGAGGCTAATAAAGAAAATGCTGCCAAAAAAAAAAACCAAAACAAAAATTGTCAGAAAAAATGTGTGGACACCCTGTAATCACTGATCGCTTTCCTACTCACTGCGGTTACTTTTTCGTAGGTCAGAGGTCACATAACTTTCATATTTTCATCTGTGGAACAGCAGTGAATCTGCAAAGCCTGCAAAAGAGCGCAGCTTCTCTCTCGGACTCCGTCATGCGCTGATCCCAGGGCCGCTGCAAGCCTGAGGCATGGCGCCTCGCGAGCATTCCTCTGGGTATTAAGTCTGCCCTGTTGTTTGGGCTGACCTTGTTTGCGCAGCTTTGTTTTTATTTTCCTCCCTGTGGCAGACGCTGCCATGATTTGGGGCTGATGCCTCAAATTATGGAGCGTTAGCGCAGTAACCACAGGCTTTTTACAGTGAGGGGGGGGGGCGAGTACAGTGTCAGAATGCAGAGCGGCCTTTTTGTTGCAGGGCATGTCAAAGCAGGACGGTCATAATCTCGCCGTCTTTCCCCCCCGCAGGGAGACGCACAATGCCCAACTGGGGAGGAGGCAACAAGTGCTCGGCGTGCCGCGGAACGGTTTACCACGCCGAGGAGGTGCAGTGTGACGGGAAGAGCTTCCATAAATGCTGCTTTCTCTGCAGTAAGTACGTCTGGGGAACACAATGGGAGAGAGGGAGGTTTTATTCAGAGCGCCGCTCGGCGTTCCTGCAAATGTAGAAAAAAAAAGAAAAGAATCGTAAACAAGTCGCACCGTCATGCTGACAAAACGGATGTTGCAGTAGATCTGAGAAGTTTAAACGACGAGGATGCGTTAACGGCGTGTGAACGTTTCACCGTCTGTCATTAAGCTGTTGGTTATGGAAATTTGCTGCATTCATTTGTTTATCTGGAATGTGGGGAGACGCGCGTCGGTTTCACCGCCATGAACGGTCATGGAAGCTGAACTCTTGTCTCACCTCTTCGTCAACAAGATTTTTTCAAATTTTTTTATTTTTTTGCTCAGGTTCTTGAGTTCACGTTTTCTTTTTGTGGGACGGTTTCCTCCCCGTCTTGAAGGAACCCTGATTAAGAGGATTACACGTATCTGTAGACGGGAAGAAAATGATCAAAGGTTCATTTTTCACTTGGTTTAGAGAGCTTAAATCTTTTTTTTTTTTTTTTTTTTAAATACTTGTGCAGGGGTCTTTTTAGTCCTTCCATTTGTTTCTCTTGCGCCATGAAAGACATCTTTATCTGCACACTGTAGAAAGACGGGGCCTCATATGACTCTCTGTACTTATTGTCCATTTGCTCACACACTAACCCTCTGACTATAAAATTGATGATGTCACTGTACAGTCGTGAGGAGGAACAGTAAACATTTGATTCTCCAATTAGAGCAAAGGTAAACAAGATGGAGGGCTTGGACGAGCTTTCGCCATGGAAACGACGCTCGCCTCCTGCCGTTCAGTGACGATCTTTGTCAAATGTCGGTCTGACTTTGATGTTGCTTCTCTACAAATGAAGGGAAACAGAAGCAAACCTAAACGACCAGTCCGTTTTAGTTTTTGAACCGTTTTCGCGATCTAATCAGAAATGTTTGGGCTCATGTCCCCGTGTCTTTGTGCGTGTCCCCAGTGGTCTGCAGGAAGGGTCTGGACAGCACCACCGTGTCCATCCACGACCAGGAGATCTACTGCAGGTCCTGCTACGGGAAGAAATACGGGCCGAAAGGCTACGGCTACGGTCAGGGAGCGGGGACGCTCAACATGGACCGAGGCGAGCGGCTGGGAATCAAACCGGAACAGTAAGTCGGCCATCGGAGCAGGATGATCGCAGAATTCCAGGTGGTTCGTTTTCGGCCTCCTTTTGTCATTCCAGTTCAGTCCAGTTTTGCAGTTTTCCACGTCGTTTCCAAGCTTTTATATACCAGCGGTCACAGGACCTAAGTGGAGCAGCGAGGTCGACGAGTTCTGTGTGTCGTTATGTGGAACGACGCTTGTTAGACGTGGCTGCTGACTGAGACAACATGTCCTCATGCCAGCCGACCGGACGCTCTGCTCAAAAGCTAACCAAGCTCTCGTGGAATCCGTCATTACGGCATTTTAAGCATATGTATCTTTCTGTAAAACAAACATCGGCCTCATGCACAGCAATATGCCAGGTGATTAGTTATGAAAGAGTTGATTATGTAACCCAAAGAATCCGGTTCTCTCTCTGCTCTCTGTCCTTCACAACAAAGACCCTCATTCAGTAATCTCTCAGTAAACATTGGATCAGGGTCCTAGAGTGGAGGAGGAGTCAGCTTTATGCTTTCATCTTAAAAAAAACAAAAAAAAACATGTTTATGTCTTTATATTTCTCAGTTTTGTCACAATCAGTGTCTGTGCTTCATGTATCTAAAACAAGACCTTAAAATTTCTTAAATTCATTAAAAAAAAAAAAGTTTTTATTAATATATAAATTACAGGTCTTGTATTTTATCTTGGCAGGTTCATTTAATCTTGTTTTTTTTCTTGCCGAGGCATTCGGACCCGTTTGTGTTTATTGACTCGAGGCGTTTACTGTCCTTGTTAGCTAGCTAGCATTTTAGCACTGATCATGGCTAAAAGTAAAAATAACACTACTTAAAAAAAAAAAAAAAAAAAAAAAAAATCCTAAATTTGAGGTGGTGAAACCTCAAATTCAAGTAGAAACTAACAATTTCTCATTGTCGGATTCTTAATGTTGAAAACTTAACAGGGGAAAGAGCCTGTTGACTGGGATTTATTATTCAATATGGGCCAATTTAATTATTATTTTTTTTCCTCCTGCAGGACTCAGACTCACAAACCTACAACCAACCCCAACCCGTCCAAATTTGCCCAGAAGTTCGGCGGGTCGGATAAGTGTGCGCGGTGTGGAGACTCGGTCTATGCAGCTGAGAAGGTCATGGGGGCAGGAAAGGTGAGGCTGCAGCAACCACTATCGCATCAGCATGGCATGAAAGCTTCCATCTGATCTCTTCAAATCAAAATCCAGTCTTACCAGTCGCATTGTGATTGCATCGAGTCCTTGAACTTTTTGACATCATCTGTATTTATTTGTAAAAAAAAAAAAAGTGAAAAATCTTAAAAGCTTGTTGCTGTGATGTTCAGAAGTCTGAAGTTCATGCAACAAAAATGAAGGTCTTGAAATGTCTTAGATTTTTCAGTGAATTTTAGTTTGAAATATGTTAATCGTAGATCACAGGAGGACTCTGCTGACTCGCAACAGACGAGGTCACGTTGCACGTTAGAAAATGAATGAACCACATAAACAAATCCTCAGATAATAATCGTTTGCAGAGTGGAGGGTGTCTTTTGTTATTTAGAGGCAGACCAAAGTATTTCCTCTAGCTGACGGGTCGTGGCTTCACTAAAGAGCTGATTTATGGGCCATGATGTAACCAGAAGCGGAGTCGTTGATGGTTTTCCAGATGAGAGCAAAGCCCTCAGTTGGTGCTGAAACCCTAACCTGTAATTTCCAAAGTAATGAAGACACTGAGAGGAGCCCCAGGCTGCTGGGAAACTTTCCTTTATGGCTTTTAATGGAAGAATTTAGAGGTTTCAACCTACATCTGGAATCTGTTAATCACTTCTGTCTTACAAATCTATAAGGAGTTTTAAAGTTTGTGTGGACATTTCACACACACACAAACCTCGATGGACTTTATTGTGGATCTGAAAGAAGAAAAACTGCAAATAATCTGAAAAGTGAGGCAACCTAATGAGAAGAAAATGAGAAAGTAGCGAGTGTAATATTAAAGTTCAACTCCATGTCGATTACTTTTGCCGGTTTCAATAACAAATAGCTATATCTGAATGTGTGTTAATCAAACTGGCGTAATCAATGCGTTCCTCTGCAAATGTAAATAAAAGTGAGCAGAAATTGAACTAAACTGTCACTTCCTTTGGGGTTGTCTCTACGTAGCCGTGGCACAAGAACTGCTTCCGTTGTGCAAAATGCGGCAAAAGCCTGGAGTCGACCACTCAGACTGAAAAAGACGGAGAAATTTACTGCAAAGGTAAGACGGCAATAAATGTCAGTCACTCTCATGGAGCTTTGCTGTTTTTCTCATTTGAATAATCTACTGTGATAATCTCATCCTTATGTAATAACCAGATGACTCCTTTAGACTATTTTCTTGAGTAGTATCAGAGTAGAGTAGGTTTACCCTAATGCATAACTTTACTCGTAAAAACATAAAATGCTGTAGGCAGAATCAGCAACCTGGACATCCATCATCAGTAAGATAAGACGACAGCTGGTTCTGGTTCTGTTGGTGTTCGTCACGTTCCTCTCCTGATATCAGCCTTTAGTTTTGTCGGTTTGGCTGGATTACATCAGCTTGGTCCTCATCCAGACAGTGTTGTAGAAACATCCATTATATTCACTCTCCCTCCCCACAATGACTCACAATGGTTCAGTTTAGCAGACGACGCGCACAGACGTCAGCGGACGGATGTTTGCTCCGTGTCAAAATGACGCCTGGCACCGATCAGCGGTGTCGGGCTCAAAAAGATGCAGTGATATCTACCGTCTCTTAGAGAGAGCAGAAAAGTCTCATCTGGGACATTGCTGTCCAGAGATTTAACGCTGGGTTTGGTTAGGAAACATGTCAACATTTCTTTCCGTCTTCTGCAGCTTGCTACGCCAAGAACTTCGGCCCCAAAGGGTTCGGCTACGGCCAAGGAGCCGGCGCTCTGGTCCACGCTCAGTGATGCCACTCCCCTCCATCTCCAACTTGAATATTTTCTGACTGTTTAGTTTCCTGATGTCCTGTTGTGCTAAATAAAAAAAAAATAAAAAAGTGCCATTCTAAATAAACACGTAAACCAAATATTCACGTTTGACTGTATTTTATTATTAAAGCCATTAAAACTGAACCATGCCCATATGTTTACATCTGAAGCGGAGTAACAGTGGTATCTGAAGGTGGGCAGAGAGGCACTGGAGATGATTATGTGCTTTTTTTTTTTTTTTCTTCTATTATCCCACATGGTGAGGTGAATGATCTGGGGTGGGCAGTAGAGTAGATAGACATTTGCAGCTGCTGGAAGATCTAGTGTAATATAAGATAGGTTTTAGATCACAATGAGCCTGAAAGTGGTGAACCAATCAACCAGCATTCACTGCTGCCCACTTTAAAAAGAAAAACAAACCAACAAAAAAAAACAAAAAGGCATTGTATGATATGAGTCACATGTGAGGCATCCGTAGTGACATCAGTGATTAGCAACGGGCGTAGCTCCGCCATGACGACGGAACCGTCTTCTTCTGGTGATGCGAAAGCCGCTTCGTAGAATATAACCTCTCTCTATCCTTTAAAACTATTGCATGAACACATCTCCGCTTTTAGAAAAAAAAAAAAAAAAAAAAATTTGTATTTTTGCTTTACAATTTTTACATCCAGTGGTATAACAAAAACCCAGCAATGGTATGACATTAAAACAAAACAAAACAAAAAAACTTGAGTATGAAACATTCAAATATATTACACACCTGTTTGGGATGGCCCACCTGGGAGTCTGGCAACCTCCACTTACAACACACTGGATCTGAAGAATGACTCGAAAACCCCTCCCGGAAAACCGGATGAACATAATGCAGAAACATACTTGCAAATACTTTTAACATTCACTATATACAGACAGACGTGGCTTTTGCTGGGCCGTCACCACGGTAACCATGATAAGGGGGTTGGGAGTAGGGAGGGTCCGTTGCGAGAGCCCAGCTGTCCTGTACATGCAGTGGAGGGGGAACGGGGCGGGCTCAAATGCCTATAGACAGCAGCGTCGGACGTCACTAAAAGCTACAGTCGTACAACATGGATTATAGTAATTTGACTGTCTCCATTTTATGTTTAGGTCAACAAAAGAACAACAAAATAAAATCCCCAGGAGCACCTTCAACTAACACTGACGAAGGAGAAAACCGTTTATATACAAATGCACATTCTTTACATCTCAGTCCTTCCTGCTGCTGCGACAGGATCCTCTCTCTCTCACACACACACACACACACACGCACGCACGCACACACACATGCAGGGGTTTCTGGGAAGAGAGGACCTTCCCTCCCCCCCAAGATTCACCTCTCTGCTAACAATGGAAGTGTTGGCGTGAAGCTGCTGGACCTCCTGTTCAGTAACGGCCAAAAAAAAAACAAAAAACATATTTATTCATCGAACTAAAATAAAAACACGATCAGTGCAACATCGTAGGCAGACAAAAAGACACAACAAATAAGACTTTACAGCTTTAAAAAGAGAAATATCTGGAATGAGGCTTTTCTGTAAACTTCTTACTTCCTCTTCTGTTTCTATGAATAAATACACTCGCCGTACCTGGTTTGTTTTCTCGTCATCCACTTTCATGTCGGCTATACCTCTTTAAAATGCTCTCTTCCATATTGAAAAAACAGAAAAGAAAAAAAAAAAAATCCTACACAGCTAAATTGATGTGAAATGTAAAAACGATGGCGCTAGAACATAGTTACTTTCTCTATAAATAGCTTTAAAATAAATAGACCTGTATCACATTGTCTGGAGGATATCTGTGGTGGTCAGCGTGGTCGCTGCCGAGGGAGTCCCGGTTCTGCTTGGCCGCTGCACCGTTTCCAGGTTATTACAGTGGATGCAGCTTTATTTTAGCAGAAAGCGGTCGGGGTGATGGAGGGAGGGGGATTGAGGGGGGGAAAAGAAGAAGGTGGGATTCCTCCCAACAGTTCCCTCCTGAAATCCCAACACTTTTCAGCTGATAAGTTCGGCAAGTCCTCGTCAGCTCTGTTCGTGATTCGGCACGGTGCAAAAATCAAGACCTTTAGAAAGACATTCCCTTATTCCTATCAAACCGAGAGTCAATTCACGTTTCCTTACCCTAAAAATCGCTCCGTTAGGCTTCCCCGGCAACAATTTTAACACTGCCACACCGAAACATTCCCGATCCGATCACCATTCGAAACATCAAAGACGCACAACGAAAACGAGATATGGAGTACGGGGAGGGCGGAAGGGAGTTTGAAGGGAGACTGCTGCCTCAGCGCCGAGTTTCACGTTTCCAGGACAGACAGACGAGCTTTTATTTCAGAACTCTCCCCGCTCCGTTTGTGTTTGGCAGCAACACACCGTCCAAAAGGCCCAGGAGAGAAGGTGGGGGTCGAGGGGTGGAAAGTAGTAGCAGTAGTGAAAAAGGGCGGGGGTGATGACGATGCCCCGTAACTGCATGCTTGTCTTGTCTAATTCTCCAGTCTTAAATTAGCGAAGGAGAGGTGGTCCGCGAAAACAAGAGAAAACCGAAATGAAGAAAACCGCTCCAGAGAACCGCACCGCTCAAAATTCCAGCGCCAAAAGGGGGAGGGGATCAATACTTCCAAAAAGCTTCGTTTTCCACTCTTCGCTTCCCTCCCAGCCCCTCCGTTTTGTCTTCGTCCGCCTCTTCCGTCTCTACACCAGTTGGTAGCCTGAGCCAGACGTCTGGTCGTAGTCTATTGTGTACTGAGTGGTCCAGTCCACCGTCACGGGCCGGATCAGGCCACAGCAGCGGATCTCGAAGAAATCTATGAGATTTCTGATGCAGCCGTGGCTAGAGGGGGTCACAAAGAGAATGTCGCAATGGCCTAGTTAGCTTAAGATAGAACAGAATAATCAGCATGCAGCTGGAAAACGGTATTAGAGCAGCTGCTTAAAACTAAAAGGAAGTGGCCCAACAACTGAACCCTGCGGCACACCTCCCCAGATGATATAAGAGAAAGAACATGACTTACTTGAAGGGGCTCTCGATGGACGTGGCCGTAACCTTAAAGTGCTTGTATCTGCGAGCGTTCATCCGCTCGTTTGTGGTGATTCCAAGAGCCGCGATCTGCCGTCCACAGAGAGACGTGGTCAGCTGACATTTCAGAGAAACACCGAACCCGTGTCCTTACCCTTTCTCCAATTTTCATCTAGCTGAAGCTGTACCTGGTAGAGCTGACACATGATGAGCACAGCCACCCACATGAAGTGGAAGACGCTGTTGAGGAACATCCAGAAGATCCAAGGCGAGCAAGAGGCAATCTGGGTCAGGTAGAGCCAGAAGCCGTCCTTGGCATAACTGGTGGCACAGTGCATCTTCCAGTCTGGTGGACGGGATCAGAAAGACCGGAGTTAGAAGGACGTTTGAAATTAGGAATCCTGGGGATTTTATGCAGATAAAAAAAAAAACAAAAAGGTTTGCAGAGCTTACAGGAGATGCAGCCGTATATCATCCAGCAGATCATACAAAGCAGAAAGAAGAGATAGCCCATGAAGTAGCGGTGATTCCCACTTCCTGTAAAGCACAAAAACATTTGTCTTCATTTATCTATATGTTTATTGATTGTTTAGTCCTCCTACGGTACGAGTCGGTGCAGTTTGGTATGGTATGTTGTCCATGTCCTTTAAAGTAGTGGCCAATTATACCACACCATTCCTGGTCCACCTTTAGCTGTAGGTCAATAGGACGATGGTAAGGTAAGGCTAGACTGGAACGACTGGCATCACTCAACACAGTCCATTGAGTGAGAGACCAAATTTTTACAGAAACACTTTCCTGACTACACCAAACCGAACTGACCGCTGCTGTACAGCGAACTGGAAATGAAACATAAGTATTGAACATGTCGACGTTTTGCTCAATTTAAATCGTCCTCAAGGAGTCACTGATGTACAATTCACATCAGATGCCAGCTACCAACTCAATGAATTCACAGATTCAAAGAAATCAAAGATAATTTCACAGATTCAGATATGGTTAAAGAATCTGAATGACAGGAAGTAATAATACCACTAATAGAACAGGATTGTTTCTGACCGGCATCAATATCATTGTTCCAAAATTGCGAGCAAAAACCACAATTAGTGGTTTTTAATAATATTCGATGATCCCACAAGGTGAGGCAAGTGTAACTCATGACGCTGCGTTATATCTCTGAAGAAGTTTTTAAAACTGATTACACAGATGGACCTGCTGTTGGTTCAGACAGCTTCCTCACGTTTAAACCATCATCCTGACCACAAGGTTAGAAAAAGGAAGTGTTCGAAGCCCCCCCTGCAGAACTTCCTTCCACTACGGTCTCCAATTTGTTTTACAGACAACAATGACTCAGGTTTGCTTGTTTTTCCCTCCATTCTCTGCATTGTTGGGTTTCTGTGGTCAATTGTAGCCAGTTTTCCCTTTTCCAGGATGTTTGCTTCAAGCCACCAGGGCCCGATGGAACACCATGAATGTTCAGATGCACGCCGGCTCTTGAAGAGTTAAGACGCTTACGTTAGCTTCTCAATCTTGGATGTTGAACAAATCCTTGTAGCCGACTTACCCACGCAGTTCCCCACCCAGGGACAGTGGTGGTCAAACTTCGCGATGCAGCGGTTGCACACGGCACAGTGTTTGGACCGGATGGGCTTCCGTATCTGAAAGAAAAACACAACCAGATGAGACCCGCTTTCTTTTCTTATGACCTGCAGGACGGAACAGCTTTCAAGGAGGAGCTTACCAAGCAGGTGCTGCAGAATATGCTTAGATCCAAGCTGCCTGTCTCGGCTAACTCCACAATTGTCTGAAGAAGAAGAAGAAGAAGAAGAAAAACCAAAAAGAAAATATTTACTCTATGGTCTACACTATACATTAGCAAGGATCACATTATGGTCTTGGACAGGGGAGAGGCACAAATCAGAATATTGTGGGCAATCTCTTCATCATCTTACATAAGCACTTAGCAATTTGTGCATCTACAAGAACTTAAAGCCTAGTTTCAATTCTGGATTGTCAAATGATCATGTTTCATGACAGACAAAGCAGAAAGCCGCACAAGGCAAAACAATACAAGATTGCTGTACTTTATTTAGACTTCCTGTTATCCTGTTATTCTTATAGCCTAGTTTGAACTGCGCAGTTCAAACTAGGCTAAATCTTGCTTTCCTCATTCACAGGTTGTAGAGTCCGGGGCCTGGTAGGAGACAGAGACCCGTCTCTCCTCTAATACTTTGTGATAATGAGGGACAAAGAGGCCTAAAGCAGCAGGGCAGAAAATCTGAAACGTTATGCAACACTGCGTTGCAACACGGAGAAAAACATCGGCCAAAGACTGTAACTCAAACTATAGCAGAGAGATTGGTGTTATATAATCACACAGTGATTATGAAGCTGGAAGGGAGGGATACCTTTTTCTTCTGCTCCTCTGACGCCTTAATGATTCCAGGATCAGACTTCCAGGATTTGCCAAAGTTGTAGAACAAAGCCAGGGTGTTGACCAGGAACGGCATGTGGACCGTGGCAAATGGAAGGTGTGCAGAGGGGTCAAGGCAGATATTGACCATATGGCTTTATCTGTTTTTTTTTTATCCTCTATGATTTTTACAGTGAACTGACTCATGATAACACCGAACCACTAATTTCAAACTGACTCCAGTCGGTTTTACAAGGGCCACTTTTTATTCGTTTCTCTTGATTGAAGCAAACTGAAACTATACTGTACTGTGACTTTAAAACGTACTTTTGCCACCAACAATGGCCTTTAGCTATTGTTAAAGCCTTGTTTTAACAATTAAAAAGTAATGATGCTAATGAAAAAGCAGCTAACTGTTTCTCAATGACATCCTGAACTGCGTGAGGATGTTCAGTGAATACTAGAGGTGCACTGATAAATCAATGCCGATTTCAGTCCGGACATGTGCCGTCAACAACAGTCCCCACTGCTCACGATGCTCAGACGGAGACACTCGGGTCTCCTCTGTCTCACAAACTGGAGACACTGATGTATCCTGAACCAGCTCGCCCCGACTCCCCTTCCGAGAATTCATTTAGAAGCTATAAATCATGACTCATCCCACAACGGGAAAGAAACTTCTCCAGCTCCATCAACAACTGGGATTTGTTTGTACAAGCTAGGATAAGAAGTGAACGATGCCTGGACCTAGAAAGCCTGCGTGTGACGCTGTCAGGGCAGCCAGTCACTGACGTCACTCTAACCGAGGCGAAGGATGATGACGAGTTACTGCACTGTCGGCTATAACCGCCTTGACGGTGAGTCAGCTGGATCCCACAGGAAAGCAGCCAGTAGACACTCCGGACAACGCCTTTGTGCGACAGACTTCTAAAGAAACATGCAGATGCGCAAACTGAATCACAATTATGAATCAACGATTCATATTAAACCAAAAGATTTTCTGTGACGCTGCAGACATGAAAGGGAAACAGGAGCTTGATGTTACGAGGATGTGTCAACGTCTTCCTACTGTGTGAAAGAAGGCCTGAACTCGTCACCTTCAGATTGAAACATCCAGTTTAAACAAAATTTAATTAGCCAAAGACTTTCTGGAGAAAAGTTGAGAGAAAAATCAGCCTATTTGACCCCAAAGAGGCCAATATGGCTAATTGAAAATCTGAAGAATTTTTGCATCTGATTAACTAAACGGCAGATTTTTTCATGGCATCTGGATGACTACTTCCTGTCGACCCATATGGCACTTTAAGGGGGACAACTACTGGATTAACATGGCTACTTCTAATTACGTCTAAACTCTAGTTAAAGGTTGACAAAATGATCTAGAACCTGGCGTATGCATCAGCTAGTTTCTTTCTGTGACTGAACAGAACTGAGCAATATGCTAAGTGCTAATCTTTCTGTGAGGAGCTGTAAGCTAACACTGAAACCAGCGAGAACCAACGGAACTGAAAGTCTGGGCTTAATAGGAACTCATTTCCACATGAGTAATGATCCATGTGCAAGCACAACGCCATGACCGACTTTCTCTCGTTACCGTCGACTGCACGTGTGCAAACATGTCTGCTCCAGAGCATTTAAGCAACTCTAATAGATGCAATGTTAACGCACCGTTGACATGGCAAACATTCGCTTTTCTTCTTAGATCAGCTCAGGTCAACAGAGCAGTCGCCTCCCTCCCATGTTAGAGAAGCAATGAGGTGTAAAAAGAATGTTTCCCACAGCATCGATTCCCTTATCTCACCTGGCGTAATTAGAAACTAGTGAACAGAAAGGCTAAAACGCGAGGACTGATCTGCTGTGAGAACCGAACACGTGCCGCGCTCGGGGCGCCGGTGTCGGGGTGGAAGGATATCATTCCAGAACCAGTAAAACCAGGTGGAGTACATCCAGAACTTGGTCGCCAGGTAGATTCCCAGAGGCAGAGCGCTGTGCATGGAGTGGTCAAAGAAAGCCCTGCAGAGGGGGTGAAAAACGGTTGCCATTAGCAGCAGCTTAGCTCTGATTGGACCAGAGCATGTTGGAGTTCTCCAAGTTTTTCACTTCCAAGTATGTGCGTGCATACAATAAGGATGATAAAAGAGGTTCCTTTATGCTCCTAAAACGTTAACTTTAAACTAAAGTGTGGAATTTATTTTCATTTTACTTTTTTTTTTTAAGCTGGGACATACTTGGAGAGGAACTGCACGGCGACCCAGACGCCAGCGTACATGACGCCCTTGATCAGCCAAGAGTCGACGTCCAGGTCAGCGATGAAACCCACCAGCCAGATGACGACGAATGGAGTTCCCAGCATCACTTTCTGCCTGAACTCCTGATTTACAGAGGAAAACACAAACATTTTAAACAACTCAAACAAACCAAACTGAGGTATCAAGCAAAAGTATCAACGTTAATGAGTTCGTTTGCAGCCTGACAGCAACGTCCAGCAACGTTGACCACAAATGAGCTGAGACACATGTCCAGATTGCACCATATAGATATGAGCTGAAGGCAACGAAACTTAAGAGACAAAAAGACTCTTTTAAAGATAAAAATCTGCTTTAAACAGCAAAGTCAGCATATAGTCTTGTTATCTATTGCATGAGTACAGAGTGAGTCTAGATCTTAAGAGAAACAAAATGCAGCAAACGGAAAAAACTGGAGATATTTGCAGCGTTTCTACCTGTCCTCTGTGACGACTCGACAACAACAACACTGGCTTCCCAAACTGTGGGTGATTGGCTGATGTTTGAGAGAGAAATCGAACTCATCTACTTCTGCAAAGGTCTGAAAATCTATCACCCTGACAAAAACCAGACTCGCCAGGTCAGTTTTTAAATATATTTTCAAAAAAAACAAATCTGTTTTTGGCCGCAATAAATTACAGTGGTAATACTTAGAGATCCGCTGATGAACTAGGATAAAACTGGAAGTTTTCTGTATCTTTATTTCTGTTAATTTAATATGTTAATAAAAACTTCGGTCTCTAGAAACATCATCTAATTCCTTGTAGTTTGATGCAATCTTTTTAGTTTAAATCAATAAAAAAAGACAAAAAAACAAAAAAAAAAAAAACAGGCTCTTAAAAAAAAATAAAACTAGTCCAAAACACAAACTCTTTTTAATCAGACTTTTTCAGTTTCCATTATTATCAATAACATACCACAGAACGCCATTTCTCCAGAATACACCGAAGCTGCTGTTCTACAATAATACACTGCTCTATAACAACTAAATATGACGGGAACATTCAGCAGTCTCAACCTGGAATTATTTGTAAAGACATAAAAGAAATGTAATGAATCAGTTCTGGGACTACCGTAGTTATCACATTACTGATAACTGCAGTAATGTGAATGTAGCTAAAAGCCAGGCGCGTTGCGGGAATCTAAAACTACTGAAGCAAATCTACGCAGACAATGGGAAGCAAGCTAATTTACCTTCATGAGCTAACATTCCAACAGGTAAGCAGGGAGACAAATCATTTCAGGAGAATTAATAAAGATAATAGTTGAAGCTTTGAGAGACAGTCTGGGGTGTGTTTTAGGCTCGTCCGCCCATTCATGTTAAGTTTAATGATCAAACATCAAATTCAGGCATGTTTAAACGCTGCTATAGGATTTGCTCCGTAATAAAACAAATGGAAGGAACCACCCAAGGTGATCCGAACAAAGACAACAGGCTGGGACACTCCTGGCAGCCTGTTCTGACTTCCTTTAGAAGCCTTTCTGAAAGGAGATGTTTCTGGACAACAGGAAGCAGCCGTCTGACCAGCCTGGGATGACGATAAATATCTCTGAATGTTGTCATCCTCAGCGGCCGTGCTCACTCTTAAACGGAGATTATCGATGCTTCTGATAAACGGGACGGCTACAATAAAACGTGTACCTTGTCCATCTTCAGTCTTTTCAGATATGATGGGCTGTCGTAACCTTTGGCCTGCCGCGCTTCCTGCAAGTGATTGATCATCCAGACGTTCTTCCTCTGCTTGGCGAGGTCCAGAGGTGTTTCGCCCTGAAGGTGGGAGAAAGAGCAGTCAGCACAGAACATGGTTCTGGTTTAGGGCTGAACGGTCCAGGAAGAGTCATTATTCTGTCAAGCAAAGGATTTTGCTCACAGGAATATATTATGACCTAAATATTGGGTGCAGGGTGAGAGTTGTGGCGTTTAAATAACCTAAAATCATTCAAAAATGTCATTTAAGTCCATGATTAGATATCCAAACTTGCCATTCCACACAGAGGAATATATTACAAGCATTTATTTCTGATTATTTTGACTATTAAGCTAATCGAAAACACCTCATTTAGTTTCTTAAAAAAGTTTAACTTTGCGTTTAAAAAAACAGGGTGGGCTTAACCAAAGTCCACACCTCAGGAATTTTCCCCTAGTTCCTGAATGACCTTCTGTGTCAGCGGCTATCCTGTTGTTTTTCACCGCACTTTTTCCTTCCACTAAATATCTCATTGAATATGCATGGAATCCAACATTTTAACAATTTCTGCATAAAAAAAAAAAAATAAAATAAAATCTTTTTTTTCTTCCAAATTAGTCTTACACTGCTATTTTCTCAGAAAGTTAGGGTTTATATTAGCCGAATCAAATGACTTTTGTCCATTTAATTCCTGAACTGAATGAATTTCTTGATGACTTTTACGCTGATAGCTGTGCAAACGAAGGGGAACGAAGGGGAAAGCATCACCTTGATGTTCTGCGCGTCGACGTTAGCGTTGGCGTCCAGCAGCAGGCTGATGACGGTGGTGTTGCCGGCCAGCACGGCCCAGTGCAGCGCCGTGTTCTTGTGATACTTGTCGCCCAGATTGACCGACACGTTAAAGGTCAGCAGCAGCCGGGTGGGATCGACGCTGGAACGAAGGGAAGAGAACAGGGTCAAAAATAGAAGAAATCATATCTGGTAAAGATGGTCATGTATGTAGTGCTTTCTGAAAACTACAAGTGTTGTAGCTTATCTGGGCTTTTGTGTGCCGAGTTTTTTTTTTTTTTTTACGCTCTGAATGGTTCTCCCACTATGATAATGTACAGTAATGTAACAAAAACACGACACTGTACAAACATACACACCTGTGTGTCCTGTAAGCTGCCCACATGAGAGGAGTCATGCCGTTCTGATCCATCATATCCACATCCTGCCACAGAAACAAACAAACAAAAAAATCATAGGATCACTGGAAGAGGATGCAGAAGAACAGGCTGAAAAGTGAATCAATAGGCGCCCCCTGATGGAGAATACTGGTAAAAAAATTATTTTAAAAAATACTTTTTTTTTCCTTTCCTGAAAGAAAAAATATGGATCATATTTTATACAAGATTATTTCAAATAACACCTGTTGTCTGACTTCATATTTAAGAGATAATCCATCTATTGACCATTATGTGATAGATTGTTAAACCACTGATTCATTTGCTATAAAGATGCAGCTCCCTGTTGTTTTCCATCATCCTTTATTTGCAGTCGCACAGGAGGCGACGTCACACTGTGTGCATTAGAGGTTTATATTTTTCATGCTCTGATGTAAAAACAGATTTCAGCTATTACTTTTACAATAAGGAAAATGCAATTAGAGTTGACATTTTAAACCGGGGTTCAAAATGGGCTTTTTAATGGCTAATATTAGCATCAGCATTGCTAGCGCAGTTAGCATTATTAGCAGCAGTTTCTGCATGTTTTTGCAGCTACATTTCCTACTTCAGAATGTATCAAGCTGCCTGTTATTTACTGCACTCTGGCATTCTGTTTGTAGATAATATTTTTCCTTTAAATAGACCAAAAATGTATAAGAAGATAAATGTGCACTCATTTTTATTAGTTTACACTAAACTGAACCATTTTTGAGTCCTGTTTTCTCAGTAGCAGGAATGTTCTTGCCAAAGGCATCTAGCAGTACTTATGTACGGTGCAACTGCTAATAGGACCACAGTTGTTTTTTAAGAGTTTGTGATGGGTCAATCACTGATCATGAAGTCGGTCAGATTGGTAAGTAGTTGGTTCTTTGTTCTTCCTACCTGTCCTTTGGCGATGAGGTATGCCACAATAGAAGTGTGGCCGAACTGGGCGGCCAGATGAACACAACTGCAACCTTCCCCGTCGATCAAAGACGGGTCTGCGCCATACTTCATGAGCTGCACCACCATGGAGAGATGGCCTTGTCTGTAGGACAAAGAAGAGTACAAGACTTTAAAACACATGCAGACAATTCCTCTACACCATCCACTGAGAGGGGGGCAGAAAAATGTCACATACTTGTGACCAGCATGTGACAAACTAGTGTATCAGTTGTTGTGGCAGCAGGATGATGCAACGTTAGGAGTTTGGGTTTAACCCCGTCTGCCCAGTGAGAGTCCAACTGGTGGTGGAAACGCTCTATGATACACCGGACCATAAAACAGTGCACAACCCTTGTGCCGTATCACTCAGTGGAGGCAAAGGATCATCTATCATGACAGAGACGTACAACAGAAATCTGAACAAAACTGAAATTCTTAGAGTACTTTTGTGGCTCCTGGCAGCAGTTGCGTGCTTCTTGCATAGCATATGTCTTTCTAGCTAGCGAGCAAGCAGCTTGTTGCCTGATTGAAAAGTCCCACAAGAAAAAAAAACCCCATACACAACATATGAGATTAATTAGTGGTGCCATGACAAAAATTCAAGAACTGTGATTAGTGTATTTAAGGCCAACTTACATTTTCTTTAATGCATTCAAGACATTCTAAAGGCTTAATTTTGGATTAATTAATTTAAGACTTTAAATAACAGCTAAAAAAAAAAAAAAAAAAGACGTTCCCGAACAGTTGTTAGGGGCTTCTGAAAGGTCACTGGCAGCTGGTGTTGGTGGCAGGGGGGTGAAACCGGACCCTTCTGTGTCTAAAGCTGTGATAGTGCAGATGTCTGGTGTTGAATGGATACATCAATAATTCAGGAAGAGGGAATGCAATGCCACCTGTGTGCTTTGGGTGCAACGCGTGTGACCTTCCACACAACGACGACTCGGTGGATATTACGGAAAGAAACAAGGAAGGAAGTGATTTTAGTGCACGAAGACACGGTTTTATAGTCCTAACAGCAACGGAAACAAGTAAAAACGTTATGATTTAGAAACTGACATCAGTTAGGTAATTAAGTTTTGGACATATTTTATAGGTATTCTTCAACTTCATTCCTTAAACTGTACACATTTACAACATACATACCTGAAAAGGGAAATATAATGAACACCAACTTTTATTTCTATGTGTTGGAAAACATTAACCTTAAAGGGCAACACAGGTTAACAGTGTTGAGGTATTCCAAGGTTTTCTCTGTCCTTTTTCCGTAACCAATACAATTTGCCGTCAAACCTTTATTGCAGTATAAAGTCCTTTTAACAGGATGCCAGACGATATGCTGCGGTGACCACACTATTCTCGAAGCATGCAGGAACAAAGTGCTGGCCCTTCCCTTACATCAGGCGTCGGCAACCTTTTCAGTTCAAAAGAGACCTTTTATGCTAGCACAATAAAATACAATATGTCTAGAACCACAAAACCATCTTAACCCTCGAGAAAGAGTCTGAGAAAACACACAGAGTGGAGAACCTGAAGCTGCCTGTTTGATTGGGCTGACCTCATCAGTTTGACAATCTGGAAACTACTTCTACAAATGAGGTAGACGTAGGAATTACTATGAGTCCTGCCATGGGAACATTTATCAAACTGGATGGGATTTGTCAAGTACAGGAGACTCAGCCACAAAAAGTAAAATTTCAGTTTTAAGACGTGTGAATCACAGGTCAATTCTTTGGTTCTTAAATATCCATGTTCTTGTCCTGCTCCAGTAAAAATGAAATCCAGTGTGTTCGAACTCAATCATACGAAGTGATTTAATGCAGACAGGTTAGATCAGGGAGATGTGTGTCACCTTGTGGCCCAGTGCAAAGGTGTAGAGTTGAGGTCTCCACCCAGCTGGTCAACTATGGCCCCCTTTGATATATAGTACCTGCACACAAACACAACACACTGAGTGAAATATGCCACTTGGTCTATTTTCTCACCTTATCAGTATTTAAGCTCTATAAACAGAGAAAACATCATGGGTAGCTTGTTCCTGTCACAGGAAATTACACCCAAGCTACTGCATGCACAAGATGTTCTGCTCCGACTTACTTCACCAAGTCTATCCTGTTGTTGATGGCGGCCCAGTGGAGGAGCGTTACGTTTTCTTTGTCTGGCTGCCGAACGTCAAAGCCCGCCTCCACCAGCTCTCTGCAGCGCTCGAAGATGCCGTACCTGCAGCACAAGCGGGAGCGCGATCAGACACTAGCCGGGTTTCTATTGACTATAGAATTGCGCAATTTGACATTTCGAAAACAAATTTGCTTTGTGGAAACGCGGCAATTTGACATTAAAAACCCCCCTCGTTTTTCAATAAAATGTTTTGGCGCTGGGATGAGGTGGTTTCTTATGCGTCACACGAGTCACATGATCGACAACGGGAAGCTACTACTGACGTAAACTCCAAAGAAAAAGACAACAAGAAGTAGCTGCAGGATCATAGCCTAGCATGGTTTATAATGTGAACAAAGTTATTCACATGTGATTTTATCTGCGTTTCTTTTTTAATGGAAACAGCACAATCACAAAACTGTTGGGGGTTTTTCCCCAACACTCGTGGAATATTGACAAAGTTTTGTGCACCTTTGTAATATGATCAGGTTTAAACGATTCAAATTCGTTCATGTGGATAAACCCCACAAGACATTCTGGAAAGTGGTTCCTTACATTAAGAACAAAACAGTTTGTCATTTTCCTCATAATTTCTCATGAAAACAAAGTTCCTTCAGTAACGACTACACCTCATTAAGCCACTCAATAGAGTCAATTTCCCCTGACACAGACAAGTCTTGTGCTCACTGTGTGGCTTTGACGATGTCCCAGGTGCTGTAGTCGTCCACATGGTTTTTCCGGCTGACGTTCTCGCTGTAGCCATGGTTGTAGTGACTCTGGGGTTTGATTTCCTGGGAGATCAGAGGAAAAGAGAGAAAAGGAAAAGGAGAAAAAAAAAAAAAGCCAGGTTAGGTTGTGGCAGAATCATGGAGGAGTCTGTTGACTGGACCGTGTGTTCAGAAGAAGAGAAACCACAAAATCTTCACAGAGTGGTGTATTAAAGCATATTGAAAGAAAGTTGAGCGGAAGGAAAATCCGCACCATCAACGGGGATAAGCACACTCTTGAGAATTTTACCGAATTATAAATTAACAGTAATTATTGCGACAAACGATAATATTGTTGTTTTTGAGAACATTTTCAAGAAACATATTGATAATAACATAATAATCTGAGTTTGCTCTCTTGAAAGAATTTACTTTTTTTTTTTTTGGAAAGAACATTCAATACTGGAACTGGAAGAAATAGCCCATATAAAAAGACAAAATCAAAAACAATGAATAAAATGGAAAGAAAAACCACAACTGAAGCCATAAAAAAAACAAATTTTCACCTCTCTGAAAGCAAAACTGCTTTTCAGAAAATATTAATCAAGCACATTTTAATTTATAACACGACTAATTGCTCATTGCTCAAGCTTATTCTAGAATTACATAAAAAAAGAGGCTTAAATAAAAAAGTTTAAAAACACAAAATGAGGATTGAGCCAGTTTTTTAAATCCAATTCATCTTCAGAATAATCTATAGATTAATCGATAACTAAAATAATCTTCAGCTGCAGCATACCCTTAAGCGCGACTCTGGTTTTTATTTGCAGGGGACGTCTGCGACTGTAAGCCTTCCAACTCATCTGGAGACTCAGTTAAGGGGAACAAATGTCTTTCTGCTTCCTCTGAGCTTCTGGAGCAGAAAGAATCTGTTTTTGCTTTAGCGATTATTATTCAGTTGCTTTCTCAGTTCCTCCCTTCCTGTAGAGAGAACCTCTGAGCTCTCTTTTGATCCACCTTCTGCCCTCTGCCACCTGAAGAGCTGAGGATTGCATTTGTCGCCATGGTGATATCACCTGTGGGCATTTCTTTTCTTTTTGGTTTTTACTTATTTTGATGGTGTTACCTTACGTTACGTTCAGGTTGGAGCTTCGTCTTCAAGCTGGGCCTCGGCAGAGCGGCTCGGTGGGGCGTGAGGCTGCCGTTCCCCAGGAGGACCGGCTCACATGTTTATGGCTAAATACCATTCCCACAGTTGTATACCACACTCAAGAGTTACTGTAGTCGGGGGGAATCAGCATCGGCTGAAGATTCTCACTGAACTTGGCTGCCTCCCGGCCATTGTTTAGCTGCTGCCGGCTGTGGCCATGGCTCACAATCCAATTCAGCCTGAAATTAGTGTCATTTCAGGAGGCTAATTCAATACCGAAGAGCAGCTACAGCGCAGTGATTGGAGGGAGAGAGGGAGGGAGAGCGGATGATGAGGATGATTCACAGTAGAAGAATCAAGTGACTGAGCACCGGCCTGCCTATGTTTTCATTTTGTAACCAAGCGAGCTAGACGCTTTCTCGCTCGCGTTTAAATTCTGTCTAGAGTCGCGCCGCTCATAGCGTTGGGATGTTGGAGTGGCTGTTACACTGCAGCAAAAGCAAATGAGGTGGATTAGCACCGGTTGCCAACAACGAATGGTTTCATCCAGGGTGTGGCGCTGTGGACGATCAGCGCAGCAGGATCGTCTCTGCTGCGCTGAACTGTTAGCCGTTAGCGTGCTAACAGTCTTCAATCAGAGGCCTCTGCAAAATAGTCACCACACTGACTGCTGCTGGCCCACAGCATCATCGTCCACAACGGCTTTTTGAAGATACTTGTGTTGATATGAGTTATGACAACATGGCCTGTCTCTTTAAGATAAATAAAGTATTTCTGAGTAACTGAAATTGATAGAGAATATGTCAGGTTGTTATGGTTCCTTCTCAATTTTCATATGAGAATTAAACACCTTCTCAGAACCCAATTTTCTGAATTCTCCATCCATTTATTATTATTATTATTTTTTTTGCATATTTCTAAACTACAAAAACAAATATTGACAAGTAATTTAACATTACTTGTTCTACCGGGATCTGGACATCAATATGAAATCTTCTATTGGTTTTGAGATGCTATGCAGGTCAAAATGCGTAACCAAAACATACAGGCATTTACAGTTCAGTTTTCTGTTATTCTGATAAATTTCTTATAGGAGTTGTGATTTATCATTGCCACAATAAATTCTGGGTTGATAGTTTTATGATTTTCTCCACTGTTTGTTCAGTCAATACCAATAAATTTCAAGGGTAATGTTTTACTTTGTGAAAACATTACGCCATAAACGCTGATAAGGTTTTCTAACAGCGCAAGATAGGAAATAACTCCCAACATCCTGTTGTGCTCTTCCAAAAACAAGGAAATATCGGTGTCAACCACAGAAAGCATCGTCAGAGCATCTGCAACCTATACAGAAAATCTATAGATATTCATAAAGCACAGCAGACCTATTACTGATATACGGCTCTAAAATTCAGAAAAACTAACTGGAGCACAGCTGCGAATATTTTGTGAAATTGTGTTAAATTACAAATAGAAGCCATAACTAAAATACGTCCAAAATGCCAGAAATCATCCATCTGAAGCGTCTTTACTGAGTAAATGAACCCATATGGCAGCATATGGCATGAACGACGAAATGCCACCATGAATCATTTCCAGTGCTTGCTGTCGAAGGCGATACCAGGATCTAAACCGGGCCGCTCGGCCTGCTGGCCACAAACCAAGTAGTGAAACAGGACTGCTGCTCGAAGGGCATGCCAGCTACCGCTGAAGGAAACTACAAACAGACACGCTGTGACTGAAATCCCTGCCAAGCAAAAAGAGCAAATAATAAGCAGTGTACAGACAAAGTGATAAAACAGCACAGAGATTTGACAATTAATACCCATCTGAGGTCAAATATATAAATCGCCACCGAAATGTTGTGAGGAGCGAGACTGAAAATAGCTTGAATTTACAACAACTTGTCTTTTTCCAATGTGTGCAACATTCGATCAGGGGCTTTGACCGTAAATGATGTGAATAAAGTAATAAATTAATCTTTCTGCTGATCACCGGGTTTGTTCAGAACAATCAGAACATTGTACTTGTTGTCAGGTTGAAAAAAAAATAATATGCATAAAATAAATAACATCAGAAATGGTCAAAATTAGTATCAGTCACAACATGGTCGCTGATCACATTCACTCTTTCACCAGATCAGTGTTCTCTGCTGGCTAGGGCTTCTTCTCAGCAGCACTGCAAAGCGAAAACTCTGTAACAATGCTGCATGTTCTACAGATTTCACTTCACCTTGGCATCCATGGATCGTGATGGAAAACCAAGGAAGATCCAAGGAGGCCAAACCTCAGAGCTTAACGCTGTTCCGTAGCTTCACATGGTCTGGGCTGTCTTTGGCAGGGGAGGGAATGTTAAACAGGTGGCCACGATAACGCAAAGCCTCATTATATGCACGCACTTTGTTTGTGCACTGCGAATTTTTAGCTCGCGCGACAGAAACAGACATATTTACAACAGTGTTATCCGAAAGAACAAGTGCTAGTTTTGAGAAATATTAAAACGTATAAATTGTTGCCCAGTAAGGCATTTTGTTTTCCCTTTCCAGCATGTTTAGCGTATCATAGTTTTGCCTAGTCGCTTTGCAGACTACTGTTCATTTGACAGTCATTTCCACATCCCAACCAGCGGTAAAAGCAGCAGCCAGGGCTGTCACTTTAGCCACAGAGCTAACCTCCTATGACAGGAAGGATTAACCCTTAACGTTTTCCGTCGCTTCCTTTATTGTTCAGCCTCGCTCGGGGTCACACAAACACACAGGTCCCCTCGTACAAACAACATTTCTCAACGTTAACATCCACACCAACATCTGCCCAGCGGTTGCTGGCTGGGCAGCAAGAGGAGGGGGGCTAGCGTTAGCGATTAGCATCGCTAGGCTAGCTGGCTGGCTGACACCCCCCTCCCCTCGCCCGCCTCCATCGGTGGTAATGCAGGGGGCATTCGGAGTTTCCAACAAAGGCGCACAAAAACAGCGAGCGGCACCGAGCCAAACCGGCAGAACCCGTTTTGGGTGTGTTCATAGCGCCGTGCGAAGGCGTGGAGCTCCTGGAGCTTACCTCGGGATGGAGAATAGGGACGCAGCCAGCTTCTTTCTCATATTCCTCCATAGCGTCGGCCATCTTGGTGGTGACAGTCGCTGAGCATTGTGGGAAACAAGAAGCTGTTTAGGGGGGGAAAACAAACACGGGGGGGAAAAGGGGCCGTCAAAAACAGATTAAAAAAGGGCTGCGCTTTAGCAGAGCAGCTCTAATTATATGGGGCCCCAACTCTGAATGTGATGCACCCCCTTCCACCTCAGTTTAAGTTAAAGGGAAAGTTTTGATATTTTAAAAGGAGATTGTGGTAAAAAAAAAAAAATATATATATATATATATATATATATATATATATATATATATATATATATATATATATATATATCAGCAATGGTTCTTTTACCTGTGGCAGAGAGATGTAGATGTCACACTGGGTTTGTACAAGCTTTAATAAACCATTGGATGCTAAGAGCTAGTCACACCCTTTCTGTTTTAGCTGTTTTGTTTTAAAATTTGAGGCAAAAAATTTGAAAATGTTAATTTTTCTGTGATGAGGCACCCTGGATGTCATAGAGGAAATAAAAATATCCAGAAACTGCTACTGATGCAACACTGCAAAGTGCATTTTTGTCATTAATTTCCATGTTGGATTTGAATACAGGGCTTGGGTCTCTCCACATAGTTATGTCCCTTTACATTTATCTCCATTTAGCAATTGTCCCCTTTAAGATGCCACCCTGGGCCACTGCCTACATGGCCCATATCAAAACCGCTACTGCATTGCCAGCAAAATATACTTTGTAGAAAGACATCAGAACAGCACCTGGGTTTTTATTTTCAACTTTGGAGTTCTGGCAGCTTATAACTGATTATCTTAAATGAAAGTGATCATTTTGATCTTTTTTTTTTCAGATATAAAATAGACAGTGACACATCATTCTATAGGTAGCAAACTGTAGCCAAATTGAGTTGGTTTTACTATTAGCTTTTGTTTTTGTTTTTTTTAATAAAATGTTTGTGCATAGGAATTAGGACAAAATATCATTATCTGAAGAGTGATTTAAACAGAAATTCATATCTGATCCTACATATGCCAGTGTATTAGCAAGTGTTTGATACAGGCTAGAAACCAATCGGAACACAAATAAACTGATAAACTCGGTCAAACAAACAAAAAAAAAAATTACAAGTCTCATAGAATACCTAGAGATTGTTTCAGCTTCTCTGCGCTCTGAGGCATCTGGGATGGATTGTATTACAGAGGAATCAGTATTTCCCCAATGGGATCATCCAGGCCGTTGGCAAACACTAATTTAAAAGCTTAGCTCCTGGATGGTATGAAATTGACTATTTATAGTTCTTATAATAGATATGGTGAGATATGTGCACAACTTGTACTGCCTCCATAACTTTTAAATACTTTTACATAACATTTGCCTGTATGTTAGAGTGACATAATATACAATCAGAAATATTAAACTTTACAAAAATATACCTGAGAAAAAAGATGACCTCTGCACTGCTCTGTCTTTAGAAACCGAATTTCACAGCATGTAGTTGGACTATGATTGCTTGTTTTGTGAAGTGACTTAACATTGGTGGTTGTTGTGATTTGCGAAATATTAATAAACTAAATCAGTGTAACCTGTTTTCAGTGCGTCGTAAAAAATATATAGATGAGTAAACCAACAGGCATGTATAGAAAATAATTTTTAAAAATCGTGCAAGACATCCTTATGTATTTGTTGCGCAGATCTGCTCATTAGTTCAGATGTGGGTGCATGTATAGACATTTGTGTGTGCACACACACATACACACGTTGGTGTGCCACTCTGCAGCACTTCTCAGCAGGTGAAAGAAATCTGGCCCAATCAGCAGCACCCTCAACTCAGGTATATAAGGCCTCCACTAACCACTTTACTGGTTTTGCAACAGAGCTGAGGAAGGCAAACACAGCCTCCAAAGCAGAATTTCATGGGAAAGGACTTATAAGGACTACCGGTAAGCCACTAACTGGGCTCAATTGGATGAAATTTCACTGTTTACATTTGAGAAATGAAATGAAGAATTTATTGAAGTAACAGTTTGCACTGCTAGTTTATAGTTTGGTTCCACTATTTGTATGTTAAGATATCAATGTAAAAAACCTTATGTCCTAAGAAAAACTCATTCTAAAGTGTGTTTTGTTTGATTCAAACTCAACCAAACATGAAATTTAATAATTTAATACTGTGAATTTATGGTTAAAATTGTAAAAGAAATGTATGTTTAAGGTTAAAAATTTAATTAGTCATTAAGATAAATTAACTTTGCACCAAATGTCTAAAATGTATGTTAAAATATTTTGTATGTGTTTTGTAGGTTTTTCACCTGTACTGTTCATCGGTTCTCACTCATTGGTGAAAATAAAAAAGATTGAGTGAATTCCTGAAGTTTTCAAGTCCTCCTTTTCAAGTGTAGGAAGCCATGGAATTATAAGACACTTGACAGTGAAAAACCGCTCCAATCAGAGGAGATTCCATTCCGCAACCAGAGACTGAAATCTGCTATCTGTCTTCCAACGAGGAAAATGGCTGAATTAAAGACTCTGGATGACCTCAAAGCAGAGAGGACAACAGTTAAAAGACTTTTCTCCCGTTTTGCAAATAACATTATGAGGACCTACATGGAGATGTCTAAGGAGGATCTGGAGGAGAACTACAAGAAGCTTACACTGGAGAGCTCCAAAGTTATGGAGGCAAATGAGGATGTGGAGGCTGCTTATATGGCTGAGTGCAAAGCAACTGCAGCTGAGGAGCTGAGTAATCTTCTGAAAGCTGACATAGAGAAGACGGAGAAAGAATGTGAACAAAAGCTTAAAGAAACTAAACTCCTTATCCGAGAGACAATGTGGGCCACATATGGAGAGAAGGAATTGTCCCTGGCTCTACAAGTTGCAGAGGAGGAGTGCAAGCATGTTTCTTCCATCGGGCCAGACACAACTCTGGAGGCATATGAGTTTATGCTCACCCATTTGGAGAAATTGATCCAGAAAGCGAAGGAAGCACACCAAAATTGGGAACCACTGGGCCCCACCTGCCGAGAAAAAAGATTTCAACTACCGTGTAAGGGAGCTAGAGGTGTGCCTCCCTAGGCTGGTATCCCAGAAGGCTGTCTTTATTGAAGCAGCAAGGATGAAGGACAAAACAGAGGAAAAAGCCTTAATCCACAGTCTACCTCCAATAGCTGCAATAAAACTGAAAGCCACAGCTTTACCAAAGTTTGCGTGAAATAAACGAGACTATTACAGATGGAGAAAAGAATGGGAGGCTCTCCAGAAGCAAGGTGAACCATCTGGTTCGAAAGAAGTAAAGAAGTTTCAATTGCTTGATAGTCTCGATGAGAAATTGGCTAGGGATTTACGCCTGTCAACATACAATTCATCAGATGAGATCTTCAGAGTCCTGGACAATCGTTTTGGGAACAAAGCTACCATTGCTCTTGAGATTATTGAAGAATTACAAGCAATCCCACCAGTGAGAAATGGTCAACCTAGACTGAATAATAGAACTCATCCAAGCTTTGGAGAAGGCTCTTAGTGACTTAAATGAGCTAGGAAATTTAGATGCCATAAAGAATCCACTGGTGACTAAATCCATAGAGAGTAAGCTTCCAGAAACTTTAAAGAAAGACTGGCTCACCCATAATGCAACTGAGAAAGACACCACTAGTTACCAGAATTACTTTGACAAGCTTATGGTGTTTCTTAGATCACAAGAATCCATATATGAACAACTAGATCAACTGAAAGATCTTGTTGAACCCATCAGAGAGAAATCCAAGTTCTTAAAATGTTCCAGAACCAAGACAACCACGCACAGCAATGATACATCAGGCTGCATTGTTTGTGGTGATCCAAAGCACAGGAAGAAACTGTATTTCTGCAGAAGGTTTAGGATCAATCTAAAGCCATCAGATAAGAGGGATATAGTACAGCAGCTCGGTGCCTGCAAGAAATGCCTTGAACTCCATAATGGGGACTACTGTAAGAAAACTGATTACCTGTGCAAGAACCCAGAGTGTAAAGACCAACACCACTTTCTTCTCTGCTTACACGCTAGACCGCAGTCCCAAAGAACACCTAAATCTGGTTCAGAGAAAGTGGAGGGCAAAACACATAGCAAAAGACATACTGAAGCCCAGGAAGAGTTTCTTTCCAAACTCCCACCTGAGCTGGCTCAGCAATGTAAAGATGCTCTTCTGCAATGTTGTGTCAAGGGCACACAACTCCACTATTACTAAGACAGGCCTTTTAGAGGAGGATGACTTAAATGAGTATCCAGTTATCCTGATGATTCTTAATGTTGCAGCCAATGATGGACAAAGAATTGGAACCCTCATTGACCTGGCATCGGACACAAACTACATTACACATAAAGCTGCAAGTAAGTTGAATCTTAGAAGTGAAGATGTAACGCTTGTAGTCCATGGTGTTGGAGGGATGCAGGTGTCTGTTGAAACAAAGCGCTATCTCCTTAAGATTCGTGTCAATACTCCAAGAGGGACCCTCAAATCGCATCAGCTGATCTGCTATGGGCTTGACAAGATTGCAGAAGTTCATAGACATGTCCCTGCCACAAAGCTACAGAGGATTTTTCCAGATGTCTCCTTGAAAGACCTTACAAGACCTAAAGAGATACAGCTCCTGATTAGCCACAAAGAAGGTCAACTTGTACCTCAAAAAGTTCGCTCTGTCGGGGACCTGGTGCTATGGGATGGACCACTCGGCAAGACGGTTGGAGGCACACATCCGGACCTCTTTGAAGAAGTTACCTTAATGGCCCATACATCAGAGACACACTTTGCAAGATCAATGAGGACTGCAGCAGTCAAGTACAGTGAACTCACCTGCAAATCTTCAGTTTCCTGTCAGTCTCCCAAGCATCCTTTCATCCGATCCAATGCAGCCACTACCAGCAAAGACTTTCTGAAGTGGTGGGAATGGGAAAGCATCGGAGCAGCCTGTGTACCAAAATGTGGAGGATGTCGCTGCGGGAATTGCCAACCCGGAGGGAAGGAAATGTCTTTGGCTGAGGAGAAAGAGATGGAGATGGTGAGAAATGGCTTGACATATGTGAATGGTGACCACCACACTCCTGAACCACACTGGCACGCCAAATATCCATGGACTGAAGATTTGACTTCTCTCCCCGACAATAGGAAAGCAGTAGAAACTACATTCCTCAGGACTGAAAAACAGTTGGCAAAGGACCCAGAGTGGAGATTGGCCTATGCTTCACAAGTCCATGAAATGGTCGATCGCAAAGCTGCAGTGAAACTGTCCAAAGAAGTTCTACAAAGCTGGACTGGGCCAGTGTGGTATATAAGTCATCTGATTGCACTAAATCCACATTCCGTATCCACTCCAGTGAGGCTAGTTTGGAACAGCAGCCAGAAGTACAAAGGTCTGAGTTTGAATGACATGTTGATTAAAGGTCCTGATGTCTTAAATCCAATCAGAGCCGTCCTCCTGAGGTTCAGAGCTGGTGTCTTTGCTGCCCTTGGTGACATCCAAAAAATGTACAACTCTGTGTGGTTAGAAGAGAAAGAGGTTCATCTGCACAGGTTTTTGTGGCGTGACAGTGAGGATGCTGAAATAGAAGATTTTGCCATAACAAGGGTCAATATCGGAGATAAACCTGCTGGCTGTATAGCACAAGTTGCCATGCGGGAGACTGCCAGCCTACCCCCATTCACACAATTCATAGAAGAGAAACGTGTGCTGGAAGAAGACGTCTACGTCGATGACATCTTGACATCTCACAACAACCTTGACCACCTGAAACTCCTTACATCCAACATCGAGCAGATCCTTAAAGCTGGAGGATTTTTCATGAAGCCCTGGGTCTACTCTAGTCAAAGTGAGAGGCAGGACTCAAGAGAAGGTAACATGGAGATAAAGACTATGATCTTGCCTAACCAGGTCACTAAAAAAAGATAACAAAGCCCTCGGTCTGGGTTACACTGTTGAAGATGACAAGCTGCATGTCATGGTTGCAGTGAACTTTTCCAAGAGGAAGAAGAAAATGCGCCTTGGTCAGGACCTGCTAAGAGAAGAAGTAAAAGGACAAACCCCCAAATCCTCTTACCAGAAGAGAACTGTTAAGTCAAGTCTCTGCTCTCTATGATCCACTTGGCCTTGTGACTCCTGCAAAGCAGAAAGGAGCAATTCTGGGTTCGAAGGGCTTTTCAGGAAGCAAAGCTAATGTATAGCGCAAAAAGATACATGGGATGCTGCTCTGTCCAAAGAACTCAGAGAGGATGCTGTAAAGCTGCTAGAAGAATATGCTGACCTGAGCGAACTCAGATTCATCAGATCCCTGACACCACCAGACCCACATGCAGGGGCCAATTGGCATCACATTTTCTGATGGCAGTGAGCATGCATATGGTGCTGTGTTGTACCTGCGTTGGGAATGCACTGATGGTGTCAGTGTGAGGTTGGTTGAGTCTAAGGCCAAGCTGACTCCTCTTAACCGAAATGGTGACCCCGTGAAAGCGGAAATATGTGGAGCAGTTTTTGCAGCCCGGCTAAAGACTTATTTCCAGAAACATTGCCGAATCAAAGTTGAGAAGTGGTTCCATCTCGTCGACAGTCAAACTGTCTTGGGTGCCATACAGCGAGAGAGTTATGGATATCAGACCTTTTTGCTAACCGGGTTGGAGAGATCCAGAGTAGCACTAATGTCCAAGACTGGTGGTGGATTCCAGGATCAGCAAATATTGCAGACGTTATCACCAGAGGAGCAAGTCCTGCTTACTTAACCGAAGACTCAGAGTGGCAGTTGGGTGCAAGTTTCCTTCAACTTCCTGAAAGTGAGTGGCCAAAGAAATCTGCAAATGATGTTGCTGTGCAAGCAAGAGACAATGTTATAAAAATACAGAAGAAAACATTTGTTGCTGTACTTACCCGAAGTCAGCGGAAAGAACAAAATCAAATCAGAGTCCAGCATAAATTGATCATCTCTAGGAGGCCACCTGCAGCTGCAGTAGTCCAGCAACTAGTGGACGTGAGGGACTTCAGCAGTTTGAGGAAGCTGATAGGAGTAGTTGCATGGATTTGGAGAGCAGCAAAAAAGTTCCTGCATGTCAAGGTCACAGATAAAGAAAAGTGGGAGGTGGTCCCTTTATCTGGTGTCATTACAGTCGGCGAAAGAGAAGACGTGTTCAGAGATCTATGCCTGGCAGCACAAGAAGGTGTGCAATTTCCAACCACAACAACTGATAGACTGGTTGTCTACAAAGATGGAAAAAGTGGGCTCTTGATGTGTGGTGGCAGAATTCAGACTTTTAAGGAGGACCACAGAGCCGTTCCTCTGTTGCCCTTCCAATCTTGGATCTCCACCCTTCTAGCCCGAGCAGCACACAGTGAAGGACATGATGGGGTGGCAGGAACTTTGTTGTGTATGCGGAAGAAAGCATGGGTCATCAGAGGACGAGTCATTGCCAGAAAAAGTTGTCGATGAGTGTGTATTCTGCAAAAAAGGTGAGAGCGAAAACCTGTCAGCAAATAATGGGGGATCTGCCTGAAGAAAGGTCTAGTCCAAGTGCACCATTTCAGTTCATATCTGTTGATTTGTTTGGCCCTTACCAAGTGAAAGATGACATCAAGAAAAGAGTAAGCATGAAAGTTTGGGGTGTGTTGTTCTGCTGTATGTCAAGTAGAGCCATTCATGTTGAGCTGGCAAACACACTATCTACAGAGAGCTTCATACTTGCCTACCAGAGGTTTACGTCCATCAGAGGTCATCCCCAGAAGGTGTGGTCTGACCCAGGTACGTACTTTATTGGGGCAAAACCCATTCTGCAAGAAATGTATGCTTACCTGAGACAGCAAGACAAATTCTCACTTGAAGAGTATGCTGCAAAAAAATGGGACTCACTGGACATGGAAAATTCTTCCAGCCGATTCACCACATCGCAACGGCGCAGCTGAAGCTGCTGTCAAGATCATTAAAAGAGCGTTTCAAAGTCTTGGCAGAGTGGAAGGCCTTACCTTCAGTGAGTTTCTTACGACGGTTAAGCTAGCTGCCAATCTAGCCAACGAAGGACCTATTGATGCTAGAGTACAGAGCCATGAAGATCGAATCCAGTACATCACTCCAAACACCCTGTTGCTCGGTCGAGCTACACAAAGTGGAGATTTCAAGACATTTGACTATACCACTTATCCTTTTAAAAGGCTCAGAGAAATACAAACTCAAGTTGACTGCTTTTGGAGGTCCTGGAGTCAACTTGCAGGTCCCAACTTGTTTGTCCGTGGCAAGTGGCATACTGCTGAAAGAAATGTTGCTTTATTCGCTGTTCAAGTTGTTGTGTGAATCCTGATTGCAAAGGCATAGTCCGGGATGTTTATGTGAAAGTGTCTCCAAGTGGGTATAGTTCGGGAAATACACCAAAACCTCCTGTGAAATGTTCTGGATTGGTGAAGGAGGTTCAGGGCACCATACTCCATCGGGACGTCCGGCGCCTTGTAGTGCTCATCCCAGCAGAAGACCAAGTAGAGGGAACCAGCTCGCTTAGAAAATGCGATCTTCCCAGGTAAAACCTTGCAAGATCGAGTGGGAGGTGTTGCGCAGATCTGCTCATTAGTTCAGATGTGGGTGCATGCATAGACATTTGTGTGTGCACACACACATACACACGTTGGTGTGCCACTCTGCAGCACTTCTCAGCAGGTGAAAGAAATCTGGCCCAATCAGCAGCACCCTCAACTCAGGTATATAAGGCCTCCACTAACCACTTTACTGGTTTTGCAACAGAGCTGAGGAAGGCAAACACAGCCTCCAAAGCAGAATTTCATGGGAAAGGACTTATAAGGACTACCGGTAAGCCACTAACTGGGCTCAATTGGATGAAATTTCACTGTTTACATTTGAGAAATGAAATGAAGAATTTATTGAAGTAACAGTTTGCACTGCTAGTTTATAGTTTGGTTCCACTATTTGTATGTTAAGATATCAATGTAAAAAACCTTATGTCCTAAGAAAAAAAACTCATTCTAAAGTGTGTTTTGTTTGATTCAAACTCAACCAAACATGAAATTTAATAATTTAATACTGTGAATTTATGGTTAAAATTGTAAAAGAAATGTATGTTTAAGGTTAAAAATTGAATTAGTTAAAAATTAACTTTAAAATGTCTAAAATGTATGTTAAAATATTTTGTATGTGTTTTGTAGGTTTTTCACCTGTACTGTTCATCGGTTCTCACTCATTGGTGAAAATAAAAAAGATTGAGTGAATTCCTGAAGTTTTCAAGTCCTCCTTTTCAAGTGTAGGAAGCCATGGAATTATAAGACACTTGACAGTATTTCTAATGTCAAGATAAGGGCTGCAGTTTCATATTTCTGCCCCTAGATGGCCACCACGAACAGTATTAAGCAGTGAAAAGGCAATACCTGCAGCGGCCGCGAGATGTCCTCATTTACTAAATTATGAGCAGCACCTCTACCCTGAGGTGGTTGGGCATATTAAAAATGTCTGATCTTACTTTATTTTATAAGTGAAAGGAAAAACAACAACAACAACAACAATTTCTAAGATTATACCCCGAAAATTCATGTTATTTAATTAATCTGAACCTGAATGTACCACAATTATCATGCAGTGATCGTTTATTTCCCCAAACCTAAAGCACATATACAAACAGCCAAATATTAATAACGTTGTTATTTGTAGCTTTTTTTATTTAAATAAAAAAAAATTACTTATTTGACATATTTATTTAGCGTAAGGCAATTATTATCTGCTGAAAATAAAAAAATATATATATATATCCTAACTGTGTCCAAGCTGACCGACGTCAACATGAACGGTCACGTGCGTGGTTTGTGCTGCCAGGAAAATCAGACGATCACCGAGTAAGAACAAGGGATATTCCGCCTTGCTCTGCTAAGTTTCAACATAAATGACACACGCGGAAGGGTGTGAACCCTTCAAAATAAAGTCCGTCTGCGTTATTATTGAAAAGAATGCAGCGTTTACAATTTACACAGTTTCACTAGGATTCATTCAGCCTTTGAGATAATCAAATGCTAGAGCGTCTTCCTGTCAACAGCATCACTCACAATCGTTTGGATGTGACTCTGAGTGATACCTGGATGACGTCACATTTATTTCCCCTTTTAAATAAATAATGCATATTTTTTTATTTGAACGCAATTTGAATTGAAGGGTCCCACGTCCTTAAATTGACCCTTTTCTATTGAAAAAACAAGATGGTTACACTTTAACAAAATTGTAATGCACTTTTCGACTAACACAATTCAAGCTAATTCAAACCAAATAGAAAAATGTAATTGTAATTTAGTTTTTTGTGTGAAGTATCAGAATTACGAATATATTACAGTATGTAAAAATTACTCATAAAAACGAGCCTACTTTTCCCGTTTCCAGCCACTCTTACGCCGCTTTCCAAAGTCAACTTGACACTCACAATATGGCGATTCATTGGCGTATCCTTCCCCTCGTTCAATGTGTGGCTTTAATATGAAATTTTAACCGGAAGTGACGTACCCTTCAACAGCTTTCACGTGTGCTTGCCCCGGCCGTTGACAGAACAATTCAGACTGGTTGCTTTCAACGACACCGAATTGGTCGAGAAATGGACAGCAAGGATCAGGGGAGGAGAGAAATCGTGAAATTCAATTTGAACTTTTGCTGACTTTAAATCTTTTCGTGAGGCGTCGTCATCACGCCGAAGGACGGCGCGTAGCAGCCTCGCGCCAACCACTGAATGCCGAGGGACATTAATAAACATTAAGCGTCGTGAGCTAATAGTTAGCAGGCAGAAACACGACCGAGAGGACTGCGTTACTGTTTACCTCCTCCCAGCCCGTCGCGCAGCCATAAAGGAGACCCCCCAAAGCCTGAAGCAGAGGTGAGTGCCAGGTAAACAAATAGGCAATCCCTCCGGCATTTCTTTTCTTTTTTTTTTTTTTTTTTTTTTTTCTACCCCTGCTTGTTGTTAAGCGCGACTTCCCTAATTGCTAATTCTCCGTGTGTCTGCGGGGGTGACAGACGGACGCCGCAGTCGAGCAATGCGTATCATTATGTAATAAATCAGGATTAGCGGGTCTGGGGTGAGCTCGTAGCGGCAGGTTCATCCCCGTGCGCTTCCCGTTGCTTTTTGTCTCCCGAGTGTGTCCCACGGTGAGTTCGGAGGCGAACAGTTCGGATTGCTTCTGCTTCTGTGCTTCACGTCCCTCCCTGCCAGTCTTATCGTCTTATCCCCACAGCCTCTCCAGACCCAGTGTGCAGTTACCACTTTCACCCGGAGTACAAATCTGAGATTGATGGGGGGAGGAAACCGCTTCCTGTTGCCTACCTGGTATCAGGTGGCAAATTGCTGCCTGACACCAGCCTGTTAGCTTCAGCCTTACCACACTGTTCCCCTTTAACTTCTCTGCATTTGATCACCTGACAGGTACACATTTTAATGGGTGAAGTGTGGTGAAGGATTATGTTTTATTTGATTCGATTCATTTTCTAATTCATCTAGGGCAGGGGTCGGCAACCCAAAATGTTGAAAGAGCCATATTGGACCAAAAAAACAAAAAACAAATATGTCTGGAGCCGCAAAAAATTAAAAGCCTTATATAAGCTTTATAATGAAGGAAACACATGCTGTATGTATCTATATTAGCAATATTAGCCTACTATCAAAATGACTAAGTTGGCTACAAATACATAATGAGCCTTCACAATTAAATGTTTTTTTCCCGCAGTGCATCCTAGAGAATGACGCACCACGTGACTACTCTGTTGTACGATGCCGCCTCAAGTTTAACTTCATTACAATATTAATGAATTATGTTTCATTGCTTTGATGAAATTAAAGAAATGTAATAAAGAAATCAGATTTTTGATGTCGTTTTAATGGTGAGGATTCGAAAAAAACAACAACAAAATGGAACGTGCATAACGTGCCCCTTATGTGGGCAACAAACAGAGTGCAACAAAAACGCAGCCTGAATTTATACAAATAAAACCGCAGCCTTTTTGCAAATGTAGCATGCCTTCCCTGGAAATGTCTTTCCACATTACTCTTTTTGTTATTTGACAACTTCTCGCTACATAGCAAACATTCAGGCAATCCTTCCACATTAGCAATGAATGCAAATGATTCGGTCCAAGAAACGTTGAAACCTCTGTTCTCCTCTGTTATTTTTCTCTTTTTCCCTTTGGGATCCATGGCCCATCACACAGCCGCCGATTTGTTTACACCAGCCACCTGCCTGGCATCCCGCCCTGCTGTTAGAAACGTGTGTCGCAGGCTATGACGCAAATCTTCGTTGACAGAAATTTTTAAATTTAATATTTAATCTACACATTTTTACAGCATTGGAAAACGTTAAGAATGTTTGTGTCATGTTTGTCCTCCTACAGAAACCATATTAAAACAAAAAATATATTTCCCTACACCATCTTTTTCCATTTTCAAACATTTTTGAAAAAGCTCCAGGGAGCCACCAGGGCGGCGCTAAAGAGCCGCATGCGGCTCCGGAGCCGCGGGTTGCCGACCCCCGATCTAGGGCAACTAAATGCCTTCTGAAGTGAAGGCATTTAGATCCTGATGATGAATCAAAATGAATAAAGGTCAGTACTCCAAGAAATTAGTTGTAAGAGGCTGAAAAAGACTTGAGACCGCGGTAAAAAAAACAAAAAAAACCCCAATCTAAAACAGCCTGAGGTGGAGCTCAATATGGCTTAATAAATAAAATTTCAGATTTTTTTTTTTTAAACCAGATCCAATTTTTTTCCCCTCTTCTTATTGATTGATTTTTTAAAATTATTTTTTATAAATGACAGAAAATATATAAAAAATGGCTTTTATTTTTGTCATTCCTTCTGTGATTTCACCAAAATTCAAAGTATAAAAAGAAAAAAACACACAACACAAACTTTTTCACAAGACGGTCCGTAGTGGAAAAAAAAAATCCAGATTATCCTCAAAACCGGAATTATGATCAATTTATCACCCTGCCCTAGTCTATGATGGGATCGTTTAGATCAGACCATCTTCATGGCCTAGTCAAAGTCCAGGCAAATTTGACATTGAGACAGTTCCATCTGAATCAGGCTGAGCCAACTTGCTGAAAATGAATCACATCCATCAACGTAAAGATTTTCCTTGTGGGAAAAAAAAAAGGAAACGTGACGGTAATTTAGATAAGAAGTTTCCACTGTTTTGCCCGTGCCCGACTCTTGTCCTTTGAAATCTTGTCGAACATTTCCATATTTCCATTAGCTGCTTGTTTGCGCATGTAAAACCAAAACGGGTCATCCCAGGATGAACTTCTGCTTGTTGGCAGAGAGCAACAGAAGGGCTCAAGAGCTCCCGGCTCATTTGCAAGTTAAATGCGTTTTCCACTCGGCCCTCGTCAGAGCCGCGGCGCCGCCCTGCTGCCGCCCCGCTGCCGCCCCGCTTCGCTCCGAATTTGAATCGAGTCTGCATTTTGGAGCAGCAGAGAAGCTGATGATGTTCGAAGAAAATGCTTCGCTGTGGTGTGTGTGTGTGTCTGTGTGTTGTAAAAATCGGCGTACTCGAGAGGAAAGACAGCCCATGTGCTCACTTCCTTGAAGTGTTTCGCCTTTTGAGGTCAGATGATGCCGAGTCATGAAGGAAGTTGGTTTTAGGAGTCTGGTTGCCATGGAAAATAGGTCTTCGGTGGAGTATTTGCCTCTGGATGTGAACCTGCGTAACCGGAGCTGATTAATTATGCCGAGTGCCTGGCTTGCCGTATGGAAAGAGGCTGGAAAAGATGACGTTTGCAGAAATTTCACATAAGTAATTCTTTGCTGAATCAGCCGAACGTGCGTGAATTTCTTCTTTTTTTTAGTAATGTCGTCTAAAAACTGGACGACAAAAGTTATATAATTTCATTGCAATAACTTTGGGGAGAATTTATCAGCTTAATTTGTTATTGCAACAGGCCCAGGTTGTCATGCTTGTATAAATCATCTCTTTTAGTATTTATTTATTAATAAGACCTGTTACTTAATTGCTGAGCTATGTGTGACTTGTGTGGACCTTTTTATTCTTCCACAGAGGTCGTCTGCTGGTGTGGCATCAGATGGCTTGTTTACATGGACATCAATATTCAGATACGATCCCGATTAAGAGCTTACTCAAAAATGACATGCAGTCATGCGAAACAAGCATTTGCTGATCACCTTTGCCTGAAGGTCACATTCAGAGTTGGTAGTAATTGAATTAGGCCGAGTGGAGTATCTCCCATCTTAGTGTCACGCTGCGGAGGGGGAGTGCTATCATAAACCGTAAAGCACAAATACATCTGTTTTGGTTCAAAAGTTGCAACGCAGCAACATTACGCGATGCGTAACAGATTTACTAAATGAAATGACAATACCTTGCAGGGAGTTCATGGAAACTGGGGAAGCTAGGATCTCTGGATGCTGTCACTGTTTTGTAGAACGTAAATGATCCTTTGCGTTTGGTTGGCTGCCAAAACGTGGGGCGGACTGTTATCACATCAGATATAGATTTAGTGACCGAGACGCTTGAACGCCCAGTAAGTGATAAGGAAAGTGATAAGGAGACAGAAGAATGAGATTAATGGGCCTCAGGAGCAAATCTCTGCTTTTGTTCTGCTGTTGATGTGTCAACCCACATTTACCTATAACTGTACCTTTGTAATATTTCTCCTAATATTTGGATACTTTATGCCAAAAATGACATTTTTGCTCGCGGTTGATTTCTTGACAGTTGAGAAATTAAAGCGCTGTCAGTTTCTGCCATGACCAAACCAGTTTCCGTTAAAGACGTGCGCAAAACTTTGTCGACAATCCGCTGACGTCGAAAAGACACAATTTGCAGTTGTGGTGTTTTCATTAAATTAGAAATGCAATTAGAATCGCACACAAATAAGCTTGCGAAATGCAAAAATTGCGAAATACAATGTTGATACAGCTGAAAAACCATCGCATTTGAGCGCATAAATTTTTTTAAAATAGAAAAACGTGAGTTTATCCGTAATTGCCGTGTTTCCATAAAGCAATTTATTTTCAAAATTCCAATATGCACAAATATATGGTCAAGGGAAACGCAGATAATGATTAGCGATAATTTCCTGGAGGTATGATTTTGAAATAAAATCCCAGATTAGAATTTTTTTTAACCACATTTGATATTCGATTTTATTTATTTATTTTTTATTTATTTATTTATTTTTTTGTCCTCAAAAGAAATGACAAATGACAGAAAGCATCTTAAAAAACAGGCTTTTATCTCAGTGATTTTTCTGTAAGTTGACCTGAATTCAAAGTCAGGAAGCAAAACAGAAACTGTAAAACAAGCTCACCAAACAAGCTAGTTCTTCTTAGTGAGCTAGCGAGCTAACTGAAGGATTAGCTAGCTCGTTATTGGAGACGTAAAATTCCTGTGACACAATAGACTATGAATGTGTTGTAGTAGATACATTCTTGGTTAATTATGCTAGATAGAGAGATGTACTATTATTTGAAATGTTTGTCCTAATATTCACACTTCCAGGATTTACTCAGGAGATAATTCAGTCATGTGACGCATAACGTGTGGGAGTCGTTTACGAGCCAGCAGGATCCAACGAGAGAGCATCAGGGAAACGTTTTTGTCCTCAATTTTATATTTATGTAAAAAAATATCTCCATCGGAGAAGAAGAAAACAACCCCTCCACAACAGACCTCGTCTCCTCTGTCTCCACAGCATTTGCGTGGATCGTAACTAAATCTTTGAGCTTATGAGGTTATCGAAATGCCAAGGCTGATGCGGCGGTCGAGGATAATCTCTCCTGCTGGGACGCTCAAGCCGCTGGCTTGTGTTTGGCTGATTGGATCCATTTGTCCTGGCAAATGCCAGATGTGCTCGAGGAGTTGTTGCCGCGCGCTCCACGTCGACGTTGATTTCCCAGACAGCAGCAACCCGAACCAGAACACAGCTCGGCCTGTCTTTCCCCCCGGTGACCGCCTTTATTAGCCTCCCCACGCCCCGACCCCCTCCGAAAGGTTAGCGCAGCCACACTGATGTAGACAGCTGCTTAAAATCCCAATAAAACCAACCTTTCATCCCGGCGTCTCTTTGCTTTCACCGCTTCTCATATGTCCAATGACGCTGAACAAACGGAGCGTTGATTAGCTCGGTTTCTAACGTGCACTGCCTCACAGGGTGAAGGTAGGGGGGGGTTTTGTTGGGCTGGTTAAAAAGCGTCCATCCTCGTTAGACTCTCAAAGCATTTCTGTGGCCAAATTTGAACCCGAACATGTTTCACTTGAACTGCTGTGGAGAAACTAAGCCATCACATTCAGTTCTTTTTTGATAGAATATACGTATTGCTCCATAAAAATAGTAGCATATATTATCATTTCAAAATTATATTAATAATTGATTTAATCATTTTTTTTGTGCAACGTTTTCTTTGTGTGATATGCGTTTGTTTTTCTTCATTTCATTTCAATGAGCTTTTCTGTACATTTTTTCTCTTTTTCTAAGTCCACACAGGCATGGGGAAATGTTTGGGCATCACCAGAAAATAGTCCTCAAAATCTCTCCAGCTGCTGCATTTTCACTGTTGTTGCAGGAGCATAATTGTACTCTCAAAAAGCATAATTGTGTATCTCGTGAAGCATTTCCTCATAAGTTTGGCAAAATGCTTGCGATTTTTATCTTGCTTAGTCCCCCTAGTTTCACTCTTAATTTACTATTTTCACTCCACAAGAGTTTGTATTATAACATTTAAAAGAGGTTTCTGTAACAAGATCCCTCGGGGTCTTTAGTTGAGAAAGTGGCCCACAGCATCACAGGGTCTCCACTGTAGTTAACAGTAGTGAGGTGGTTTTCCATGGTATTCTTGAGGGTTGGGGACAAAACGACTGTGAAATGGCTGAAATCTGCCAAAACCTTTGACCCCTTCTAAAAACACTTATAATTTCCTGTTTTAATAGTTCAAACAGATAAAGTACTTTGATATACACTAATACATACAGTGGAAAATGTCTTGGCACAAACACAGAAGCTAAATTCTATAGTCTTCGCTCTTTGGGCCAAAGCCAATCAGCGCCAAAGAAAAAAAAAAACGAATGGCGCTCTGGTATTGGCTGCTTTGTTTCAAGCAGCATTGAATCAAGACGTTTCAGCTTCTTAAGTTGTGTTTACTTACGTATTTATTTCAAACAAACCCCTAAGAGAGGTGGATTTGCTACAAATAATTTGGAGTTACATTCTACAATTCCAAAATCTGCAAATATGTAAATCTGAGAAAAGGTCAAAGGTCTGCTATATTAATCCTTTCTTCCAAGTCAACCCGGACTGGGGCTCCAAACTAGTCTCATCTTCTAGTACAAAGCTCCGGTTAAGTCTTAGCTGAGGTTAACTTACTTCATATCACAATTCTTAAAACTAAGCAGAGTGGCAAGACCCCTGGTCCACTCTAAGGCAAAGTATAATGTGAAAAAAAAAAATTCTTATGTTTTTTTTTTTGTTTTTTTTGTTTTTTAATGTAGCATAATGCTTTTGTAAGAAAAGATGAATTTATCTGAAGGCTTCACTATGGGTGGCCAACAGATTTGTTTGCTTAATGTCATTAGCATTTCCTGCTTCCGTCCTTTCTTTTTTAAGAAGCATGTTTATTGTATTTCTGTTTCCTCGTTACATTCCTCTGACCGCTCTTTCACATTCCCATCGACTTAAATATGGAAATGAGGAAGGCCCTCTTTCAGAACCTATGATGGAATCCATGCAAAACATTGCGACAGAGACTGCTTTAATTGCATTAACGCTGCGAGAACTGCTTCGCTTGTTGTTCTAGCTTTATTAAAAACCCCCCAAAAATTGCTGCATTTCACAGATTAAGAGATCGTGAGAACGGAAGTGGTCCCAGCGAAAACGAGAAGTTGCAATTTCAAGATTAGTTTTTCTTTGTAGTGCTTATTTGCGAAGGGTTTGTGCATTGTGACTTAAGAAAAAAAAAAAAAATCATCTGTTGAGGCACTTTAACAGCGTCCCTTATTTGCATAATGAAAAAGGAAATGCCCGTGGGGGCGTGAGGAGGCATCGGAGGAACGCGAGAAAGAAGCGCAGAAGTAAACATGCCTGAGTAAAGAAAGACGAGGGGAAATTGCAAGAAGGAAATGCAATACCATGAAGCATCAGAAAAGAATTAGTGATTTGTTTAGGGAAATAAAGAGAAGAGAAAAAAAAAAACACAGGCAACTTTAAGCAGATTGAGCTTTTATCGAGCTTGTTCAGTCATGCTGGACATTCAGAGCTTCAGTCACCAAGCAACACTACCAGAAAAAGAAAGCTTTTTAAAAATGCCAATAGAATTTACCGGTCTCTTAATATACCCACTGAGCTGGTTAGAAACACGCATTTATGTAAAAAAAAAAAAAAAATCAACACACAATCCACACATACACTTTCATTAGCAAGGAGCCAGCACCAAAGGGCATTTATTGTGGCGTCATGAATGGAGTGATGCACCGCTGCCAGACGGCGTCCGGCAGTCAATCACAACACTGACCGGATGTCAATAAACAAAGGCATTAGATGGCATTAGCTGACCTTTGCTGACTTAGAAAAAGGTCAAATTCATTGGTTTTCTTGTTTTGAAAGTGGTCATTATGTTGGGCACGCTCACAGTGAGGGGTGACGGGATGCCGTCGCGTATCCACTAGTTCCCACTAGAGAATGCAGAGAAGGGTGCTGATGAGCCTTGTCGCCGTAAGCCATTTAAAAGCTCCGTCGTCCTACTAGTTCATGTCGTCGTCTTCTTATTTATGGCTGGAGCAACATTTCGTTGTTGCTCATGGACCCCGTTACTGAGCGAAGAGGACTCAAAGCAGCCATTTTCACCGTCACGTAGGGGTTTGAATTGAAAGGAGAAGACAGCGCAGAGATGTCAGGACATGTCTATTCGTGAGGCTCTTGTGAAATTTGCTCTTGTTGAGCTTTCCACCTCTCTGTCTGTCATTCAACATGCTAGATCTGTGAATGTTGGCACATTTAAGGGCAGGCTCTACATTCTTTAGGGAAGGCAGCTTCGTCTTAGTTAACTATACATTTGTTGTTTTATGTGGGAGAAAGTCCTTAGTTGAAATGAGTTACAACCACATTTGATTGCCTCTCGGACTAAATAAAGTATTGTTGAATCAAATTTAATCTGACAGCTTTTCAAATGTTTTTGAATGCCATGACAATATCTTATAAGCTTTTTAAGAGGGATGAGAATCAACTAGAATTTGTATGTAAAATCTTTGCCTAACCGCCAATCCTTGATGGCTAGGCAAGGTTGGATGTTGTGTTTTACTATTACTATTATATTTTTAACTTGGAGCAGTTTTGCTCCTTAGTACACTGCTGCTCCTAACTCAGATATTTAATATTATCAGATCAAACCGAGGGCAAGAAAACAAAGGGTGGAGGCATGTTCATTGCTTAAAAGCTTCAAGGCTAAAGCTCTGACTCACTTAGAAATGGAAAAAAAAAAAAAAAAAAAAAATGACAGCTTGACTCCCTATTTACGATTAGATTTCCAAACAAGAAATTTTTTTTCCAGACGATATTTAATAAATTGATGATGCACCGTACCAGCACCTGGTCGATGAAATGTTTTAGACAACCTTGAATTCTGGTATATACAGTAGTTCAGGCTAAACAGGTTGCTCTTGTGTGTGTAGACCCTAGGTAAAAAAAAAGAAAGTAAATGCTGCCTCTCAGAAGGATCCGGAACTACATTCGGAAAATCAAAGCCTGAAGAACGAAGACGAGAAAAGCTTCTTAACAATTATTTCTACAAGTTAAATTATTAGAGCAGTGAGTCAGAGCCCAGCCTCACCTCTCCCAATGAAATCCTGTTTTGCAACATTGCTGCCTATGCTACAAAACCCACACTTTCACTCTACAGCTTTCTAAACTTAGTACATCGCAGATAAAATAGTTTAATAGATAAGGCAGTTCATTGTAAATAACAAGTTGCAAGTGTAATATGTGGATGTTTCATGGGAGTATTTTGGTTTGTTCTGAATTGAAAATGTGGGAAAACAAACGACCCACCCAAATAAAGTTTCTGTGGGAAACGCAGGCAGGTGTGCCAAGCCTGGAATGATCCCACCCCACCTTCAGACTGTGGACCTGTCAGACATTACACAAGGCTGTTTCCAAAAGGCAAGTAAAACCAACAGGGGTGATTAAAAGCTGGACAGATGGTGCCGTTTGAAATGGATCATAGCAATCCACTGGAGGATTGCTATGATCAGCTATCTGAAAGAGAATGGGTTTCACTGAATCTAATGGCAGCAGTATCTTATTGTGTTATTCACATATATGTTGGCACAAGTGCTTCTGTCAATAAAATCAGAGCCAGCTACTGTATTCAAACATGGACACGGTAGTGCATGATTGTGAAGCGGAAGGAAAACGGCGCATCGTTTGAAACGGATTTTGCAAATCGGCGTCTGAAAAATGTTTCGGGGCGGCTTTGGGGTGAACAAATGTCCTCAGACTGACATTTGTTCCCGTTCCACTTTCGAAAATTGCTCTCTCTCTTTCATAGATTTTTAATCGGATTGAGGTTTGGACCTTGATTGAGCCATTCAAACGCTTTGATCTGAACCAGTGCATCTCCAGCTGTATATTTGGTGGTGTTGTCCTCTACGTTGCATCATGGATGCAAACACACACTGTGTTCCCGTGACTCATAAGTTGACTTAAGCAAACAGCCTTCTTTCAATAATGGCTTTCATCTTGGAAGGCTTTAGGTTTTGTGTCACGAGTTTGAGTTCATAGCTGACTCATTAATAGTTATATATATATATATATATATATATATATATATATATATATATATATATATATATATTTGAAACCTCAGGGACTCTAGGTTCTGTTGGTGTTCTGCTGTGTTGCGTCCTTATTGTCTCAGTCAGGCACCACAGCGCTGTGCACAGCTGCAGCTCCTTTAGGATTGCACAACGGGTTGCTTTTGAAGAGTCTATTTGATACTGTGGGATAACAAAGTGTTGTTTTGCTGAGCTCGTGTTCTGACACAGTTTGTGGTGTTTAGCAAGAGTTCGTTTTGCAAGATGCTAGCACACGGTATCACGATGACTAGAGCCAGTGTGCGCTCAGCTTCTCCTCTGTCTGGTTGAACTCATCCCTTTGTTGTTTGGAGGATTTGATCATCGTAAATCAACCATAGTCGCCGAGGGAGGTGTATTTTTCCAGGAAAATGTCCAAATATAGGATATTAACAGTACCGTGCAAATGTATTAGTTGATTCTGTAGAACAGTCATTTAAGAAGGTTGTGAAATAACCGAGTTCAAGATGGTGTACCACAAGGATCTATTTTGGTTCTCAACTTAATCGATTCCTTTATATTGAGACATATTGTTGAAGGCAGCAGAAGAGATGAACTTTTGCATGTAGTGACTCAAGACTGACATACAAACACATACACTATTCAGCTTCTTATTTAGTAAATTTCAAGCCAAATTACATCATTTTTCCTCTCCTTCAGAATTGTGCAGCATGTTACATTTATCTGCATCAAACTCCCATTGTAATATAAAAAAAACATCTGGTTGGGGAAAAAAAATAAAACTTAAGAACATGTTTTGAGGCATTGCACTCAAAAACAGGTGAGATAAACATTTAAAAAACTGATATAAAACTGAACATTTACCACCAGGTTTACAACAGTAGTTTGCCATTTTTCCAACGCTGGTGAAGAATGTACTGAAATCAGACCCTCAGGCTACATTTGCTTCACCTCCACACCCGGCTGACTCACTGCTACATTCAGTCATTCCTAAGTGGAGCATCAAATTAAATATGTATTTTAAGAAATAAAATTACATTACGATTAAGCTGTTGCGAAAGAATAGCTTAGATGGGCGAACACTTATAATAGACTGTGAGGGCGGAAAATCTGCCATGATGATGCAACAAAAAAAAAAACCAACTTATGCAATTGTATCAGAATACTTTTGTTTTTAATTACTGTAGACTAATTTTCTGCTTTCCAATATGCAATTGTTAATCTTAGATTGTGACATTTAAAGGGGGAGATGCTTGAGGCTTTTTAGGACCATATGTAACTTTACTTGAGATAATCCAAACAGAGATTCTGAAAGAGGTTCACACAGATTTACATGATTATCTCTCTTTCCTTCGAGGAGGCTTAATCAAATAGTTTATAGAATCGAATACGTCTTTTCTAAATTACATATGCAAGAGAGTTCTATTGGCTGAACTGCTATCATAGTCAGAATTACATTTTGAAAAGAAACTTGGTGAAATATATATATATTTTCTTTCAAATCCAGTTGATGCTAGTTCAAAGCTTAGAAGCCATACAACATAAATTCTAGTTCATGTTGTGCAGTGCATTTGCAATATTTGTCTAATTAGTAGTTTTTTATGTGTTTTTCATCTTTTAAACCTTACACTGCTGTATTTAGCTGTATTTGTCCAATTCATTGTCCAACTGTATTCAGTAAATTGTATACAGTTGCATCCAATTCACTGCATGCATCAGCGGCCGTAGACGTGTTTTGTCCGGTTGACTGGTCACATGCCTGAGTGTCCTTTTAAAGGGAAACCTGGTGTCTGTTTCCCTCATAATTTACCCTAATGGATCAGCTTAGCAGACGTAGTAAGCAAACAGCGTCTACTGTTCACATTTAATATGGTGACCTGCTAAGGGGAGGCGAAGCAAGTTTATTTGTGCCGCAGGCTTCATACACAATTATTTAAAATGCTTCACAGAAAAACAAAGGAACTGGGTTTTAAAAGACAAATATTAAAATAATGATAATATTTTGGCATCACAAAATATATATATAAAAGAAATCTAAAATGTGATCAAAATAAATTGATCTATGACCCTTACAGGAAAGCAGTGGGAAACAGCAATGTTTTCAGCCCGGATTCAAAGGAGGCAACCGTTTCTGCAAATTTCAGGTTTAGTTTGATTTGCTCCAAGAGCTGAAAAACATAGAAACTTCATTCATTTTTTTTTTTCTTTCTTTGCTAAGTTTGGGTTTTTTGAACATGATGATTCTAGATGGTTTCAGGCTGCAACTAAGGATTGTTTTAGTCACCAATTGTTACGGAAGGTGTTTTGGATGAAACATGTCTACAGACAAACGTGCTTTTATTAAAAAACAAACCAAGCAAATAAACACCAAATTTTAAACTATTTTTTTTTTCTTTGAAAGCAGAACTATTGACACAGTTTTGACTTATGTACTTCTCTAAGAACGTGTTTTTGTTTTTTTTGTTTGTTTTTTTTTTCACAAAATGGTTTATTTTGGGTCTGTATACTGCAGTTATCAGTTAATCAACAATTATTTTAGTAACCAGTTAATCGAGAGTGATTGTTTCAGTTCAAAGATGGTCCAAAGGCCCACACCGTGTCCTTCCGACTTTTCAAACCCCACCTGATCACTCTTATTGGTCCACATGTGGCATTTTCAACGAGACGTAACAACACTTCAGCTACGCCTGTTGCTTTAATAAGAGATGCAGCTGAGGTTTTACATGTGGGACACACACACACACACACACACACACACACACACACACACACACACACACACACACACACACACACACACACACACACACACACACACACACAGAGAGAGGGAGCTTTGCCTGCTGCTGCTCCTCCGCTGACACCGGCAGCCTTGCAGCAATTGCCTACATATCAGAGGAGGAGGGTGAAAAACATGATGTCATCTCGAGGTTCCTCTTCTTCCTCTGTTTGTGCGTCTCGGGACATAATGGTGCTTTCCGCGGTCCGTGCTGTGTAAGGTAGGTCCCCTCCTTCCTCCCCCCCCACACAGACCTCTTCCCTGTTGTTCTTTTCCACACGTGCTAGCTGCGCCGAACAGCCTCTGTTTTTATGTGCTCTGCTTTCTCATTAGAATTCCCTGTGTCTGCCTCGCATTGGCTCTCCGGTAGGTGATATCACAGTGTGTCTGTGACAGAACAAGAGCTTGTCAAGCAGGGAAGTCGCGTCCTGCCGTGGGATAGATGCTCTGCATGTGTCCGAATGGTGTGTGTTTGAGGGGCTGTCGCCCCGCTCTGCTTTAAGGTCATTCTCAGGTTACAGATAGATCACTGGTGACCTTTGTGTCTGTGCAACTCCTTCCGACGTCCTCAAATCCATCAGACATTATCTTGGAAATGACTGCATAGTTGAGCTCAAATCCGTAGCCTCGTGTCTCCCGTTTTTTTTCTTTTCTTCCTGTTTTGCGAAAGGTATGGCAACACAAACACGCATCTTGTATGCCACTGGAGCTGCATGCGTCATCCACATTTTCGTTTTGCAGCGCTGTAGTTGAGCTGTCGTCTTGTTTGCTCTGTGATGTTCCTTTCGCTCTCTGCTCTGCGTGTTATCAGCCAACAGTCAGTTCAAATCTGAAGGACAGCCATTCTTTCTCTCATCACAGGAATGAACAGTGTGAGGTGTCCTTGACATCCTGTGAGCCCAGCGTTCTCCACCTGATCAGCATTTGCGTCCGCAGATGTCTGAATCACATGATTTTTAAAGCATTTTTAATATTCAGGCTCATACTTCCAGTCTTTTTATGTGGTTGTCTAACAATAAATAAGATGAACTTCACGTTAGGGCTGGACAATAAATCGGTTACAATAAACACATGATCAATATCAATAGATAATACATGTGTTACAGTATTCATGGAATATTCACTGAACTTCGATCCAGCATTTTGGGAGATATAGGCAGAGGAAAGGGCCTCTGTTCTCAACCTCTCACAGCGAGCTAGACGAGGTTGGTGGCATCAACCAACTCACTCTTTGGTTACCTAGCAACAATCTGTCGAGTAACTTGCGCAGCAGCACTTTAAGGTTTTGCCACACCGTATCTCAAGGTGAAAACTGAATAAAACAGGGACGGTCACACTACCACTTTGGCATTATTTCAGATACATACTTCAAACCAAAAAACTAAACAACAATTATCGATTTTGACTGATATGAATCGCTTGTATCTTCACAAACTTTTCAGCCACGTCGTCCAGCCAGACTTCACACACACAAAAAGAAAGACTGGATCTCATCAATTGTTCCTTCATTGTAAAAAAAAAAAGACCTTGGTGATGAACCTTATGTCGTTGGAGAGCCTGAGTTTGATTCTTTAGTGTCATTCATTAGAGTACATACGTTTTGTAGAAATAGCATTGGCAAATCCAAAGAATTTTTACAAATTATTGAACAGCGTGTGGTGTCAACCTCATTCTCCAGCGTGGTCACACACTGCTGTGGGAAGGCCTCTTACGTTGTTGGATTGTGGTCTCTATGGTTATGTCTTCATGCGCAAATCGTACATTTTTGCTGAAATCTGTTTTTTTCTGGATGTTCAAACTGTTAATTTCATTATCAATTGAAATGAGCTCAACAATATAAATTCTGGTGATTAATATTTTTTGAAGGCCAATTTTGCTAAGAAAGACCACATAATCCATATTCAGCTTGGTTTCAGTTGTGTGTGGTTTTTATTTCCTTTTTATCCATTGGTTTTGGTTGTCTTATTTTATTTTGGACATTTAAAATGTTTGTCAGTCCATTGTGGAGTAGCCCTTCAAAATTAGTTGGAGTTTATAGGTCTTTGAGAGAGCAAACTTGCATTATTATAACCTGATCAATGTATTACTCGATGCAATTCCTTTTGTCAATGAGGATTTAAAGAATCTAGTCGTCACTAGGCCTTCTGCTACATAAAGATCTTATTAAAACGTGCTCTGTTAATGTAGAGATAGCAAAGACTGGCTTGGTAAATTTGTTTTGGAATTATAGTACAAAGCTTTTCGAAATTAGATTCAACCTTTTAAGCCGGGGGTATGGGTTGTTTTAATATTGTATCCCAAAAATGAATCCTCCTTTCTCTCTGTTTTGGCTTCCTTTATGCAGAGTCAGAGTTTGTTCATTTAAAACCCCACTTGGGAATAAAGAGCAAAACCTTATTCTTGTGGATATTCTTGAATCCTCTTTGCACTTGAAAGGCAGTCGTCTGTCCCTCAGGCTCGGTTGATTAATATTCCACTCTCGCTGACCTACATGGTTAAATTTTTCTTTAAAGATGTCTTTCCCCTGAGTACATCATCAAACTGGGACACTCAGAAGATTACGTTGGACCGGCTCTTCTTCTAATCTTTGTCTTTTGATTACGGCACATTCATTGAAGCATTCACTCCTCAATTCTGACGAGATGAAATTTGTCATGAAGTTGCATATTTGCAACCACAAAAAGCAAAACGTGCAAAACCGTAATGTTTGTCAAAGTCTAGGCCTCTATCATTTTGTATTGATGTTTATGTTATTTCGATATGTGGAAGGAAACTTGGATAAAGTTTCATTTTCTGTGATGTTTCAGTTTTTCTAATCTTTGCAGGGCGTTTAAAACTTGACAGTCGATGTTGGTGAGACCCTAATTAGAAAAGGATGCTTTCCTTAATTGGACCATAATTCTGATCGTTATTAGGCCTTCCTTTGCGGTGTAATTGCTCTACAATGGTTGAGCTTAAAAACTCTCTCAACATTTAGGAAGCAGCTCTGTCACATCTGCCTCAAAGGAGAAACCCACCAGCCAGCAGTTCTGTGGCAGTGGTTGGCTCTCTGCTGGTTTCTACGGATTCCCTCAGTTTCCGTGTCCAGCAGTGAGTCAGAGCTGTTGGCTCACTGAAGTCTGTGGGACACTTTAAACAAACCGATTGGTGCCAGCTTGTAGGCAGAAACGGACCAAGTGAACTCTTGGAAGGGAGTCAGTCCAGCAGATGTCGAGGCGAATTGATTGCTGCTGGTTCAGCCACCGCTTCCAGAGCGGCGAAAATTTAAACTGTTGCTCAGATCCTCAACGACGCCCAATAACGACTATAATTCAAACCTCAAGTAAAGCAGGAGTCACACTTCAACACGGACTGCGCCACAAACCAAAAAGCCCAGCATGTTCCTCCAACATGACTTCCTAAAAGCATATTTATTGCAGCGAATATATGCCTCCAACTGGTTTTTATTAGGACACAGCGGATTACTGAAACCGTAGAGTTGGAGACAGCTACATTAAACAGATGTTGCGTGATTCAAGTAGAACAGCAGGGAAGTTGTTTGCTGATCATAGCTGTCGATTATCGCCCACATTTCAGAGCCATTTTAAAGCTCTGGACCTTCCAAAATGTACATCACACGCACTTATAGAGGGGCTGCAAACTGCAATTTTTTTCATTCATCAGAAAAATACACATGAAATAAAAAGATTTTTCTGTTTGTGTGTATATGCAATATAAATGAGTACAACATTTAGGAGGATTTCACCTTCTAAACATGAGAGTCTACTCTAAAGGACTTAAAACTAGAGAAATAGACATTTGTTTTATTGGATATGGTATCATTTTAACATCTTCACTCATTTGAATAAACTGTCTTGATGCTTGGAAATAATTAACCTAATTTTAGCTTCACACAAATGATGGAAAGTAATATAATGAATGGAAAGGCAGATTCCCAGGCTTTTGTTGGAGGACCAACAAGGAGGATAAGAGAGCCTCATCTTTCAAATGCTGCTTTTCAGTACCTCCTTGTGATGTACAATCAGTGAGATACGACCTGAAATGCTGGGAGAATCATGCTTTAATGCGGTTGAATGACTTGGAGGACATTCAGAGTTAATTGACAAATACATCAACTTTATGCGAACATTTTGCAGTGTTGACCTTTTCTTGTTTACACCGTCTGTAATTCACTCTGCCACACTGGGTATCAGTTTCTTGGCCAAATTGTAACTGATGGTGGCTAATTCTTTTCTGTTTAGTGGTTTTAAGTTGATCACAGTTTCAAGAGCTGATCTTCGAGTTTGATGCTTGGGTTGTCGGAAGAAACTTGTCTTGACGGAGTGCGTCTTTCGACATGAATCTTCAAGTTCTCCCCGCAGATTGGGCAACTCGATTTCTGTCTGGACTGAAAATGCTATTCTACGATCTAAAAATATATTTTTTAACCTAATCTGTCGCATTGGCTTGCCATTCATTACATCAGCCCTCTCTACACAGTATGTAAAAATTGTCTGAAATCATGAGTGAGTTTGAAGTTTTGCGCAACTATCTGCATTTGGTTGGATTTGAGCGGTTAAAACGACAAGGCGTCATAAAGTTGAAGTCAATAAAGGTTAAAAGATGTCGTGCTCCAATGATTCTACTGGGAAGAAAGGTGAAAGCAATGGAAAAAGATGCTTTTGAGAGCATAAATTTTCCAGGACACACTGGGGAAGGTAGCTGGCAGAGATTCAGATCCTCCTCAGTGTGCCGTCGAAACGGGTCATTTATTAACGGACTCCTAAAAGTTTGGCTCAAGCAAACTTTTCGGAGCGTGGAGAGCAGCTGTTTTACAAAGAACTCAAATCTTGACTCTCCTTTTACGAAGCTCACTGTATGACAGGTATGCCATGTAGTAAGACATCACTTCTTCATCTCCACAGAGATGCAGTCATCAGCGCAGCACAGGCAGACTTGACTCTGGTTACAGACAAGCATGGAGTCCTCTTCTGAGTCCCAACCGGAGCCTGAGACAACTTTGGTAAGTCGCTCCACACTGTCATGGGAATACACCGTCAGACTGAGAAATATTTCGAGTTGTTTGGTAACTTTACGAAGGATCCACATCAACCTTTTGTTCTGTAACTGACATGATCGGAAGGGGATGTTGAAATGTTAGACATCTTGCTTGTTGAACACCACAGACAAAGTTTCTTGGGAAAAGAGAAAAACAGTACTAGTTGCTGATTAAAAAAAAAAAAAAATAAACAGCTGCTTAAATGTGTAGGTTGTGTTTGAGCTATGTTTGAGTATTAAAATCCACTATGATCAAAAGCTTAAGAGGGTAAAACATAGGCGTACTGAAGTACTGCACGCTCTCACAGCCTGAAAAAATGGCAGATATATCGCAATAATTCTTCAAGATTTGTCATTGTCATTATGAAATTATTCACTGATATGTTTAAAAGCTAATGTGAGTTACTGCAGTCTGTAACAGCACTAACAGGTGATGCTAACTACAGCAGAGGCAATAGTTAGCATCACCTGTTAGCACTCAACTTCCACATTCACCTTGCAGAGTTTGGTTCCGACTTGGCTGGAGTGAATGCAACAGATTTGAAAGTTACCCATTGCCACGATCCCATTTGCAAACACAGTGTTACTGAGATCATTAGTGCGTGAGAATTGAACAAACTCTGGATTTTCTCTCTCTCTGTCACAGATCGTATCTGTGTTCAATGTTTTGGGTTCGCATCAGTGGCTTTCCAATGTTAATGCCACATTTGGAGTCAGCTTTGTCTTTAAGCCCATATTTACTTTGTAGTAGAGTGTAACCTTTCTATATTTTGGTGGACAGAACAGACAATAAATTCCTATTTAAATTATGAACCAACACTCCTCCCTTCCTCCCTCCCTGCGTTATTTCCTTCTACACATTGATAGTGGTCTTTACTCAATCCCCTTGCTCTAGTGCTAAATTGGAGAAGCTTCCTGTTTCCTGCTGGTATCTGTGACATATTATCTTCTACGAGAGTGTGCCCTCTGGAAACTTAATAGCTTGTCTAAGGTACAAATACTCTCAGTCTGCCACTGGCTTGTCTGGCTGACTGTGACAGACACTGAACTTTGCTGTACATCGTTCTTGTCTCGGAGCTTGGTGGTGGAGGATGGCCTCTCTGCCTACAGATGATTAAAGGTCAGCCATGATTGTTCAACATCCTCTTTCCAAAGGACAGAGATGATGAATAAGCTGGTGACTAAAAATTAAAAAAAAGGACGTAACAATCCACACTTTCTTGTTCTGCACTTTGATGGAAAGTTAACACTTCCTGGTATTAGGGCGCTCACGACGCAAGCTACAAATGCTTGTATTGCCTATCTTTAAAATGTTTGTCTGCTAACAAATGTTGTTAGCAGACGATCCAAGACAATTTCATCATCTCAGATGTTGCTGTCTTCATCAGTGCCTTTGTGCGTGAGATGGAGATGAGCCGCTGAGTTCTCATCCGTTGAATTAAGCCGTTGAGCCAGTTGAAAGTTGTTGTCAGGAGGCTTTTCATCCAGTGTGACTTGGATTTAAAAAAAAAAAAAGAAGGCAAGAATTCAGTCTCAGTTTCTCACTGGAATAATAAAGTTTTCTTGTACAATTTCACACCACATTGTCCAACGTTTTGGACAATTTAAACAGTTTTTCTGTTTCAATAAAACAGAAAAACTGAACTCATTTTTCTCCTAGTTTAAATGTATTATGCTGTCCTCAGATGCAATGCCTGTGAAATACATTTAAAGTTTGTAGCATCCCAAAATGTTCGACATATTTTAAAATGTACCTTTTTAAACTTCCCAATGTATCCTAGGCAGCAGCGTTTCCGGAAATAACGGGGGACGTATGCTGACAGATAAATTAGGTTATATTAGTCCTGAATCCATCTCCCACAGTCTTTTCTGTTCAGTCAACCACAATGAGGCTGAGTGGGAGCAGAGCTCAGCACTTTCCCCTCTTTGACACTGGCTAAAAGTGGGTGTGAGTTTTAATAATGCTTTTTTTTTTCTTCTTCTATTTTTTTCTGTGTTAATATTGCAAGCTCATTTCCCCTCCACCCTCCCCTTTCCCCTCCCCGCCTACATCCCTCCCTAATTTAGTCAGTGGATAATTAATCTGCCGATGATGGTTAAATTAAATTGGTTTGAAAGCTATGTGGATAGATTTTCTTTTGAATACATGTTTTAATTTACTTCCTGGGCTGTATGTGGGGATTCTGTCACTTGGGATCCACCTTAATAAGAGCTCGTGCAAATCGGTGCGCCAATCAGAACCCCTTGAAAACATCCACACAATCAAAACCAAGTTCATATTTCTGCCAGTGCCTAGTGGGGGGGAATGAATAATCTTCTGTACTCAGAAGCTGTGATTATGATCACGTGGTTGTTCTTTTGTGAGTTCTGGCTCAGCATCTACCTTTTTAGACCCGGAACATTCTGTGAAAATCTGCCAGCTAGCGATGGCAAAGGAAGAGGAAGTTTGTGGTTTTGAGATGTTTTTTTTTTTAGTGGTTCCAATGAATTTAGTCGCGCTTTGACTGCTGTACGTGTCTGCTAATTGTCTCAGTACGACGCGTTCAAGCTCTCTGTGCCTGTGGTAGGTTTGCCGTATTTGAAGTGACATTTAAAACTGTTGGCCAATTCAATAAGAAAGGACAACTAATGGGTTTTAATGCAAAAACAGCATAAGTTGGCAACTTTCTCAATAAAACCTGGATGCAGAGCTAGATATCTCAAGTTGTATTTTTTCCGTTGACCCCTGCCTATTTACAGCTTCACCTATTGGTACATTGGTACTTTATTTTCCTTGGTGCTGATTGGCTAGACCTCCAAGAGCAGAGATAAGAAAGACTATAGGTGTTAGCTTCTGCGGTAGTGCCAAAACGGTCTCCACTGTGTGTATTAATGCATGTTAAGACACATATGGTGTTATGAAGTCATAGACAGATAAGTATTCAAGAGTGGCTGTGATCCCTAACCTCCACTGATACAGCTATGAAGCCAAAAGAAACAACTGAATTAACAGATTTTATTTATTAGTTTGTCGTTTTCGCCACATTCGCCAATGTTTTTCCACGTCAAGTTTTCCCAATATTGTGACAAGACTTTTCCATTGTCATTTTATGGGTCAGAAGTGGAGCTGCACAGTGTATTCAATTAAAGACTCATTCTTTTGTAGCAACACCGACTTAAAACTAAGCTTCCCTTTTCATAGCCTGATCTGCGGGGGAACTGGAATAGAGTACAGGAGGCTAATGGAGCCAGATGTACAAATTGACTGGAGGCTTCTGTTACACAGCGAGACACCAAGTCTGAGTCGGCCTCAGTGGTTGGGGGAAAGGCAATGTCCAACAGTACATGTGGCAAAGATGCTGCGGACAGAGTTTGAAAAATACGCAGCCACTTAGCACGTAATTGATGGAGTGAAATTCAGATGATGTAGGCGCAGTTGCATTTTTTTGACATTCAATATTTAATAAAGTGCAGACTGGATGTTCAGAAAATTCCTTTCTAGGCAGATCAATCAGCTGGTTGGGCCAGAATGGTGGGTGGAGGACAGGCAAGAGAGAAAACTGAGTGGATGAAAAAAACGCTGTTTTTTCAGAAGCATGTCAATAGATGTTTGATGAAGTATTTTCTAACTCTACAACCTCAATATAATTATCCCTTTGAAATTAAATTCCTAATTAATAATTAGTTGGGGTTTTTAGCTAATCTTTCACTATTGACAATATTGCAAATCACCTTCTACAGGATGTGAAGTCGAATTTGCATCCAAGCAAAGATAAGAAATTGTTGAAAGTAACCAGTGTGGTGGTATGTGACTCAAGTTTTCTATTCTATAACAGGGGATGGTATGACTGATAACTTTATTCTGACCTGCTTTTAAAATGCGTTTAAACTTTTTTGCCTTTTCATTTGCACAGTTCTTTTGTTTTTTACAGAAATAGTAAAAAATAATAATAATAATAATAATAATAATGCAATCTCTTCTGGAACAATCTCTTCCAGTAATTGTTCAGAGATTTTGTTCTGCTGTCATGCAGCTGCTACTAAATGGTTCTATTTTTCTTGTATTTGAGAAAACCTATCCAAAGTCACAGACTGAAAGTCACTCATCAGGGGGTTTCCTGCCTGCAGCTAAAGACTGCAGTCTAATTCTAAAGGCTGGTGTTCGACTGCAAATGAGCTTTGCAAATATAAGAATGACTAGGTTTTTGTTTTTTTTTTTGGGCTATTTTGAGTGGAAGAAGCAGGATTTTTTTTTTTTTTTGACATTCCAGAAATAATGAGTCTCATGATGTGAATCACAGACCGCTCTGTCAGCAGACTGGAGAACGTTTGACATATTACAATTATTGCTTTGTGAGTGTGAATAAAAAATGCAATCAATGTCTTCGGTATGACTCAAAGGGAGCGTGGGATGCAAAATAAATAAGGGGGAATGTTTATTAGACATAATTGATAAAAAAAAAAAAAAAAGCTTTTGCTGTGCCTTGAACAACTATTTATGCCATTTGAGCCTTTTTTTTTATGCCTTCTTTCCACTGAGCAGTGCTATTCGTTACACTATTTTATGATCCAGTGTATTTAGGTTTTCACCACCAGTTGGACTCTCATTGGTCAGGAGGTGTTAAACATCGTGTCATACAAGAAAAACAATAAACTTGATGCAACAGAATGTCTTGTTTGTTACAAGCAAGTTTTTCTTTCCCTCAAATTAATGGACTGCTGTGTAGCTTCATCATAGCCTTACCAATGGACCTACAACTGGCGGAAGCCTTCGAATGGTGTGGTACGGTGCTGTTGTATGGGACGCTTTTACAATGGAAACACAAAATAGTGCACCAAACCACACCAACCAGTGGCAAACCACTCTGTGAAAAAGACGCATTATGTCTTTCTAAATGGAACTATGAAAGGGTTTCAGGGTGGTTGGGGGTAAGTGAGCCGTCCTCAGAGTTGATTTTCCATTGCGACCTATGGAGATTATCCTGGTCACTGCTTTATTGATGCAGTGGCGCTTCAGTCAACAAGTTCCCAGGAAGGAGTAGTGTGGTTACAGTAATTGAGCCGGATGGTGCACACAAATCCCCATCTTTAACAGCCAACCCCCCCATGCTTGGCTTGCATTTTGCGTCCTTATAAGCAATTAATGGCGTACTTCATTGATCTTAACTTACTGTGGTCGCTTTAAGTTTTGCATGCACAGTTGAATTGCGTCTGAATAAGACCAGTTCTCAAAGCAACACGCAATGGGGTGGATTGATGAAGGGGGAAATCCCAAGGGCTTCAGAGAATGGATGAAAGTTGAGTAAGAGTACTCAATGGCAGTGATGTAACAACCGTTGAGAAAGTAAACAAGTAAATTACTGAAGGCTTCGTGTGTGGGGGGGGGATGTAGAGGAAGAAGAAGAAAGCAAAGAGAGGAGAGATCTCTCATCAGAAAGAGAGAGAAAGGAGGAGGCTCAAATTCTCCTGCATGTGTGTTCTCTCTCCGTCTTGTCTCCTCCTTTCCTTTCGGCGTGTGTGTGTGTGTGTGTTGGAGCTCAGCGGCATGTCACACCACTTTTAGTCTGAACAAGAAAACGGTAGCAGCGATAAACTCCTCTCCCTCGATTGACCGCAGTTCCCGTGTGCTGTAAGTGAACCTTAAACTGTTAGACTCATAGCAGGAAGCAAGAGTGGGTAGCCTAGACGGAGGAGAGTTTGGGTAATGCTCCGCTACTCTTGAGGTATGTTGCTCTATAATTTACTAGAAAGTCATTTGCAACCGTTGCTTTTCGACTTTTTGTGTAGCTTTGGGTTTTCTTCAGTTACACAGGTAAAGAATCACAAGTGTTCAGTTGTTGCGTATCGATAAATTATCAAGAAAATTTTTAAATTTGATTGGTTTTTATTTTCTTAGAAAATCTTGTGTTGTACTTACTTGTTTCTGATTCTTGTTGGATCAGTTATCTCTATTAAATCAGACAAATTTGGACCCTTCAACCAAACCAAAATTCCCCCAACAGCATTGTTGTTCTAGGTATTTATTGGCCAGATAGCAACACGGTCTTTAAAATTTCTGGAAAAGTTTACTTTAGTATGTTGCACGTCTGGATTAGTATGGAAGAGAAAATCAAAGTATAGAAAAATTATTGTAATTCCTAGATTTTTATCCCCCAAATGTTTGTTCTGTCGTTTGTTTTTCTTTCGTTTATTTTCTTCGTTTGTTCATTCCTTCGTTCGTTCATTTGATACTTCATTCATTTCTTCGTTCGTCCCTGGTTCCTGTGTTCGTTCTTTGTTCGTTCCCGCATTAGTTCCTTTCCTTCATTCTCCTATTTAATCTGGCATAGCTAGTTTTTCTGTTTTATCTTTTTAAATGAACAAGAAGGACCAAGAACTCTTGAAAGTTGGAACTCCACTTTGATTAGGTATAGAAAATTACTTTTAAGTTGTCTTTGGCAAAATGTCTTCGTTGCAAGTATCAGTGTTTGTTGCTTTGATTGTCTTCCGGTTATTCTTCAGAAGTGAGTGAGGACAGTCATCCAGGCAAGGTGCTGAACTATTGTCCAAACAACAGGAGGTACAAACGATTGAGATATGATTTACTGAAGCATAACTCCTTAATCTGCAAACCCTTTCCAGTCCACCTATGCGCCTACTCTGGAGTTACCTCCGATCTGCAAATGCTGCCAAAATATCCAACCATGTTCATACGACTTAGATGGGAGCAAATTAACTTTTTCTGTTTCTAGGGTTCTGCTTTGTATCATCAGTATTCCAGGAACAGTTGTGTTTTTGTTCCTATTTATTTTCCTCACAATAGAGGCTCTGCGGGAGTGTTGGCTGTGTTCAATAGGTGCAGGCAGACAGGTTAGTGCTGAGAGTAATCAGCCTGACGGCACCAGACAAGGTCTGTTCTTGTTCATTCTGAACAGCAGCTGGACTGTGAAATCTACCTTCATAACGCTTCCCCTCGAAACGACAGACGCAGCTTTTAACCTAATAGATGCTCACCAATCACTGCTTTGTGGCTCATTTACTGCATCTGCCCTTGTAGTTTAATTTTGAACTAGTTTGATGTAGTTTTAAGACATAAGCTATATTCAGAGGTTGTCTAACCTCAACCTGGATAAGACTAAAATTTAGCTTTGTCTCAATAAATACTATAAAATACTAATAAATGTTCCTCCTTGTTCGTAGTATGTACACAAGATCTTAATTGGTGCTCTCTTCCCAAAACTCTCCTAATGAAAACCTCATGCAGACTGTTTACCCAAGTCACGCTGTCATCCTTGAGCCGATCCTCCATGTCACTTCTTGGTTAAAAATCTTACATTGCTGATTCTTTTCCAACTGAAAATGTTACTAAAACAATCTACCACTCTGTTTGTTTTACTATCTGTTATTACATATTTTCTTTTTAAGTGGGTTCCTGCTTCTAAATACTGTGTGCAGTGTACTAACAGAGCTTTAGTTAGGCTCCTAAACACTGCTTTCACCCTTATTCTTGAGGACTTTCACCACCTCACCTCTGCGCTCTTCCTGAGCCCCCCGTCTCCTGCTGTGATGAAACTGAGACACCACTTAGTGTGAGGCCCATTTAACCACCAGGCCATCCTCGAACTTGATCTTTTTGGATCATGTTGAAACAGTGCTGTCTGATGGGACGCTGAAGACAATCTATCACCATTGCCCCTACCAATGCCCCACAAAAGAATTTGGTTGCATTCACACCAGCCCTGTTTAGTCCATTTTAATTGAACTTTTGTCCGTTTGTCTAGATAGTCTAGTTTGTGAATGGACAATCAAGCTCTTATGTGGACTGAAATAGCAAACCTTTGTCCATCTACAAACTTAGGTTTGGTTCAAGTGAACTCTGGTGTGGTTCAATTGCATATGGGAATTCAAGCGGACCGGAGACCGCTCCAAAAACATCGTAAATAGCACAGGCCAGGAGGGGGGAGCTGGTTTTTCAATTAATTTGGATCATTTGGCAAAGCAGAGTTTGTAAATTAACCACACCAGCTAAAAATGTTGCAATGTTGGTTCCCAATCAATCAGTCTACCAGACTGTCAAGTGTGAAAACACCCCTAGAAACACCCTTTTTTCTTAATGACTTACTTGCTTGATGCCTTTGAGGGGGATAGATTGTATTTAGTATTTAGGGAAAAAAATGAAATAGGGCCACTCTGTTTAAAAAGGGTTGAAATTAGCTTTCTTTCAGATCATTGTCTCGTTTGGATTGTCATTTTGTCGTTATTTGTATCAGAAGTAATGTAGACGTAGATCTAAATGAAAAATGTTTAAACTAATAGAGGTTTATTCGTACACCAGAAAAGTGCAAGACTTGCTATAATTTTGGGAAAGCGTGATCAAATTTTTTCCACGAATGGAGTAACCCAAACTGTTATCCAATAACCCGGCCAATCCTTGCAGTTTTTCTGCTTCTGTAATTATAAAAGGGCCCTGGTGTCAATAAAGCATTGAAAAAGCTCCTTGTCTGGGGGACTTTATACTTTGATATCTTTCAAATTACAGCTTAGGTCAGAATTTCTAGGCTCCCTGATGAAATCAAACAAGACTAATCCACTATGTGTTGTTCTTAATATCTCAACAGAAATGACCACAGTGAAAGCTGGTAGTACTTGTATTGTTTCCAAAACAACAAAGAGAACATTTCCACAAAGTCAGATCAGTATATTTTATCCAAGTGCCAAATTGTAACTTGCCAAATTGTAACTTGTAACATGAAAAGGATCTTAAAGCAATTTATTTAGTAACTGGTTATGATTACTGGTTAGTTTTAGTTTGTCATTATGTGAGGAAGATGGCTAACATACATGGTTAGCCACTCTCCTCGCTCGTCACAACTCTTTAGCCACTTTGGATCATAGTAATGAGGTCAAACGCATTGTGTCTCCTCTGTTATTGCCACATATATTTTCGGATTGGAATTGTGAGTCTCCTCATAATGGACAGCAGCAAATTCCGTCAGTCTCGACTCAGGCATTTCTTCAGATCATAACTTCTACAGTCTATGAACCAAATATGTTCAAGCAATATTATTTATGGTTTCTGTTCTTGCTCCTTCTGGCCATTTGGACAAATTCCAGGTTTTCCATCTCATACTGTAGCTCTCTGCCTGCCTGGGCCCAGGCTTTAGCCATGAACTCACCACTTTACTGACAGACCTGTCAGTTCCTTAATAATGGATTTAGCTGTTCTGACGTCAAACACAGGCTGAAATGATCTATGTGATTTCACAGCATGGCCATACTGCAGTGGAATGTGGACGTAGACAATAATTGGAATTTGGAGTTTTCTAGTTGATCAAAGTAAAAATGTACTTTTAACCAGTAAGGCTTCTGGTATCCACTATTAGCTTATTGGTGATTTATATCACCTACTATTCTAAATCTTTCTTTTTTTTCATACTCGGGAGAAGATTAGATCAATTTTACCCCCATAACATGTTTGAATTTCAACCTGCCCTTTAGATATAGTACAAAATATAACCTGTTGTTGTTTTTTTTTTTACATCCTCCTCCTCCTCTCTCTGTTGCTGAAAAGGAAACTGGGTCAGAAATGTGCTGCAAGTGATGTTCAAACGTTATGTAATATGTCACAGCGCCTTATCCCCCGTTAGCAGTCCCCATCTTTTTATAGGAAGAAAGAGCAGCCTGTGTTTTAGGCTGTTCATTCTGCAGACGGTTCGAGGCTTCCAGGGAAATAGGTCGTGGTACAATAGAAGATTATTTTTGTTCATGACACTTATTGTTGTTTATATTGTTTTCTATTTGTGTTGTCGTTTTTAAAAATTGGAATGAATTAAATTTCGCTAAATCATTTGGACCAGAAAGAATCATTTCTGTCCTACCTGCTTTAAAGTGGTGGAAAATCAGACCCGTCTTATCACTGTTTCTGGACACACTGACTGAGTGGAGCAACTATTGTAATGTGTTCACAGATGTAAAAAGTTGTTCTCAGCACGTGCATGTTGAAAGTATGTTGCAGTGTTCTGTTGTCTGAGCTGGGATGATTATATTGATGTTAAAGAAAAGTGGCCCGGAAATGGAACCCTGAGGGACCCCATATTCAATTTTTATTTCAGGTAAAGACTACATTGTTATGCGCCATTGTCCTTCCCTCTTTTTCTTCTTTCTGTGTCCAAGCAAATATGGACATTTCAGGTTGAGCAGTCAAGCTTACAGTCACTGTTCATTGCTGATCGACACAGCAGGGCTGCTGTTTTATGTCTGAAACCAATAAAAGGAGAATAGAACCGATTCCCTCGGAAAAATGTCAACTTTCATATTTATAATCTTCCTGATGCAGAACTGCTCACAGTCAAACCGCATCTTGTTCAAAGCACTCATTCTTAAACCGTGGGCTTGCGAAGGCGAGCACATTTTAACAAGAGCGATTCTACCAACGAAAGCTTTTGTTGACTGATTTCAATGCATTTTCTTTCGTGGCTTCAAGTGCTACATGCATTGTGTTTTAAAGGCAAACTGTAGTTCCTTCGCACAGACCTGGCTTCTCTTCACACTGATCAAACCCACCAAGGCCATCTGTTTTCAGCTGCTATCTTTAGAGTACTACAAGCTCATGTGTGGCCATGTTAACCAACAACTTTGAATGTTTCACTCACAGGCCTTATCTTAGATGTGCTGTTTCACATCGTAAGCTGTAAAGGAAAAACTGCATGCATGAAAATGTTGTGCGTATCGGAAAGTAGTACAAAGGTGGTCACGTTTACTTTCATTAATCTGTTTGGTTTTTGACTCGTAATTTTTTAAATGGCCACTAAAATGATTAGGATGTATGTTAAACAGGTTAAAACACATTATATTAACCTCATTTAATCTCATTATTAAGGACAGTCACATATAATGCTCTATAATATCCAAAAGCAGGCTGTAAATGTAATTCTAAGGACTCATAAAAAGCTTCTGACTGGAGATTCACCACTGAAAGCTCTAATATTATCTCACCAAATGCTGTAATCCAACAATACATTCTTTTTCCATTGAGCCAGTATTTTCCAGCTCTATCATTACATTTTTTTTTCACCAAACCTTTGTCTTCCTGCCAGATGTTGTCACCTCAGCCTCCTCATCTGCATATGTAGTAATCAGCTCTGACAACTAACGCTTTTTTTTTTCTTTCAGCCCAGCCCTTTAGTCAATCAAGTAAAGCAACTGAGGTTATTTTAAGTTGACATCTTATTGAACCAACTTAGAGAAATTGACTGAGTAAGAATAGTTTTATTATAGGATTAGACTCCGGCTGTGATCTCGGAAAGCGGGGGTATTATTCAGACTGCAACAGCTGAAGATTTTTTTTTGCCTTCGACTGTGTACCCAGAACTATCCAGGAATTTCAGACACAAGTAATGGTACTGTCTCAGGATTGGAAGGGAATGTTTTGGAAGGCAGAAACAGTGTCCAGGTATAACCGTACTTTCCAACCGCATGACGATCAGATGAGCTGAGATTAAGGTTTGTTAATCGACCTCTGACGTTCAGTGACTGTTCGCTAATCCCTTCCTCTTATTGTTGCAAGCAGCTCTTAGTGTTGTCTCTCTTTTATGTTTCTTCCTCAGCTAGAATCTGTCAGGGTTCCAACTCAACAGCTTTTTGCAATTTTGTGTTCTCTTTCTTGGAACAAACATGGGTGCCATTGTTTTCTATGGTTTGTACCATACTGAGCTACTTATGTTAGCGTCTTTCATCACAAATATGACGGGAACAACAGTGAAAGGAACACAAATGAAATCAACAGCCAACATTGACTGCACCATATTGTACAATAATACACCTCCCCTTGAACCTAACAAGAAATGTTGACATTGTTGAATATTATTACGCTGATATCAACTGCGCTTGACACACAATTTTGATGCCACTTTAACGTATACATCCAGTTCACTTAGATCTTATCTCCACTCTTGAGGGGAATGGCCAATCAGCCGCAAGGAAAATAAACAGTGCTCCTGGATTGGCTGCTTTGCATTCGCCAATCCAACGAGCATTATGTCTCGGCGTTTCAGATTTTCAAATATTTTAGAAAGAAATTGCACATAAGCAAGTTTTCCACAAACAACTTGATCCACTGAAATAATCATGACTGGGTAAATCCATGAATGCTGAACTGCAGACAGTCCACACTGTATCACATCCATCAGTCCTTTCCAACTGAGATATTTCAGTCTGAGATCAGGAATTGATTTATTCCTTAAATCTTCACCATGCAAACCACACATCTAGAAGTTTTAATTCCTAAATTTTCTATTATTTCCCTTAACTTTTTTGTTTATTATGTACCAGTAAAAGAATGCTAAATTTCTCACATAATGATCATAATGCTAGTTTTATTTATTTGGTGTTAATATTAACTCCCATCTCTCTGTTTGCTAAAAAGCTGTGTCGTCTTCTTCACTGCTTCGCAGCAAACAACTTTGTACAACACTGCCCCCTCGCGGTAATAGAAACTAATTTCATTGTCAGGATTTGAACATGCTTTACAGAAGGTGACTGATCGAAGCTGGTAACAGTAGCAGGTTCTAATATTTTAAGACAAAGTAATTGATATGTATAACCATAAAAACATATAGTCATGTCATCATTGACAAATCTAACTGTGCATCTGTTATATGTTTTTTTTTTTTTACTTTTGAGCAGGTCAAATAATGAAAATTAATTTTCTTATTTTATATATTTGATCAAATCTAGTTGAGCCTGACAGGGTGGTAAATCAAAATAAAAGGTAATTCTTAGCAGCTACTGAGTTTACGTCTTTTTTGTCTTGTTCTGTTAACTTCTTCATCTTTTATTTTTTGAACATTATCCACCGTTGTGCCCTCCCGGGCCATGATTTATTTTAAAGTTCTGCTTCTGTTGTTTTAAGTTGTCTCATAAACATTGTAGTCCAACTAATGTCTGTTTTTCATTTGTTTGTTTTTTTGTCTCTGTCTTCTTTTTTGGGGGGATTAATGTCACTTGTTGTCGTCCCATGTGGCTGCATCCTCACTTGCTGTTGCTGATGCTGCCCACTGTCGCCAACCCCGCTGCACGCAAACCTGCCAACATCTGGCCAACAACGCATGGTGGACACACACCCATCTCCGCCCTCTCCCCTCCTTTATTCTTCATCTACAACCCCCTCACCCCCACGCCACTTTTTCAATCCCCGCAACTCTTTCCTGCTCTTTCTCCTCTTTCACTTTTCTTCTTCTGTCTCCACCTCTTTTTTCCTCCCCCCTCACCAGCACCATGCAGAGTTGAGAGAGCATCATGCCACCTCGGGTAAGCCAGCGACCTTTTAGGGGAAGGGCTTCGGGCAGTTTACACAGACACCAGCCAGGCCAGGGCTGATATTTAGAGGCAAATGGAAGAGAGGGAAATGTTCAACTTTAGAGAACAGAGTCCTAAAGTAATTCACTCATTTTTCAAACTTTTTCTGTGAAAGATTTTTGTTGTCGTTTATGCTTTTCCTTTGCTGCTATTGAGTTCAGCTTGCACAAATCTGTTTGGCTGCTTTTTGTAAGGAAATACATATTTTTTAGAACTTTTTTACATTTCTTCATGCACAATTCCTTTATTCAACGTTATTATTACTTGCACCTCTTATTCAAATATCCTTTATGTGAAATTTAGTTTTAGGTGAAGTTGGGATTTTTAATGGGTCGATAGAAGAGTCTTATTTTTATTTGAATCATCATTAAAATTCCTTTACATTCATCGTGTCACGGTTTTTATACAAACTTTTAAAACAGAATCACATAATCTATTTATGAGAAGCATAAGAAGCTATTTTTGGCTAGTTAATTAGTCTGTATATATGGTTGGGTAACTAGCCTGCATTCTGCTGCTTTACACACAAGCTGTTAATTAGTTTGCCTACTGTACTTAAAGGGTATTTTATGCTCGAGATGTTTGGTCCACTTTGTTTAGACAAGTATGAATTGAACTTTGGTCAAAAGTAAATCAAGGCATATCAGGAAGTGGAAATTTTCATCATTCTCTGCCCAATTAAACAGAGTCCTCAGGACTAATGAAAATGTGTTTCCTCCATTACAGTGACGGATGGTTCCCTTTTAGATTCCACACTGTGACCTTTAGGGGGTCGAGTACAACTTGATGAATTTCCAAGAACTTAATTTGTTCGTGTTTACAAAGAAAAGGTTTCCTACCATTTTTCTTTCATCCACCTACAACGCAAAGCTGAAAGAGCCAGTATTATGTAGAAATTCACTTTTTGAGCTTCACATCATGTCATAATGTTATTCCCTCATCAAAACATACCTTGAGTGTTGCCTTGATTCTTTTATGTATGTCTGAGAAATCCTTCAATCTCCATGGCAACCATTCAGCTTTGCATATTGCCTGTGGGACTGAAGAGCTTTGAGACGAAGCTCTTCCTCAGAGCTGCAGTTTCCAAGCCTCAAAGAGCAGCCCTCCCCAAACACTCCCCCACTCAGCTCCTTCAGACTAGTCAGCAGCAACTAGCAAACACCTCGTGGAACTGAGGATCTGCTGCGCTCATTTTAGAAACTACTTCTCAGTGAAACGCTAGTAAAAACATTGCTAAAGGCTGAATCGAGGAGACATGTAGTGACGATTTCCTGAAGGTTTAGTTTCAGAAAGAGCAGGAGTTTTTAAAAAGACCCAATTTCAAGGTATTAAATTATAAAGTAAACTTTCCTTTAAGTCAAATTTGATATATATATATATAATTATAGAAACACCGATTCAATCAGAGGAATGCGCATTTGTGTTCAGATATTTTATTTTAGAATAATTAAATGAGAACGAAGAAAAGGGAAGAAACGAAACTTAACACATACGATTCTCTTGAATATCTTCTTCAGTGACGTACACGGCTCCGTCCTGTAAGACTTTTCTCTCAGTACCTCTGTCCCTAAATCAAACCCGGTTCAAAGAAATTTTGGTGGAAAGGAGAAGAAAAACAGCTCCTCTGAAACCTTTATCAGCTCAGTCTTCCCAGTAAATAAGCCAAAGTTTCTATTTTGTCATTACATCAGCAAACCCTGATATAAAATGGTCTTGTGCTTGGAGCCTTCAAAGTGATTTGTTTCTAACACATTTTGTATTTCATAAGAAAATTGTATAATTAGAAATTAGAAAAGGTTTGCAAGCTGAAAAAAAAACAACAAAAAAAAAAACAATGTGTGGAGTTCAGATCTAGCTTCAAGCAACTATCTGATTAATTGAGCGCTTAACCCATGACACTAGTACACAAGCAATCTGGATCTGTTTTAAAATTCATCATCTTTACCATTTAACTGCCAGACATCTTAATCTGGCAGTGCAACAGTATTGCAGGTGCTCACCTTAAAATGTTTTCCCTTTTCTTAAGCAATAACATGCATGCTAGTTTCATTGGTCTCAGGTAAACATGGTGGAGTGATAAGGGACAGGCTCATATATGCGGCTTATCAGCTCCTATGAAACATATTTCCAGTCATAAGATAAAATTGAATGTTATGTAAGTTATCAGAAAGGGGTTATGAAACGGGAGGGATGCACCGGACTGGTGCTCCACAAGAGGGCCCTTTGGAGATCCTGTCTGAAGCAAGAGATGGCCTAACGTCCTGTTTTCACCTCATTTCCTGTTTCCGTCTGTAGGTGCTATAACGTCCAGCGATGACCCCATCCTTCTGACCCCAGGCAGGATGAGCCAACGCCAGGCGAAGGAGCGGGACAAGGACAAGGACAAGGACAAGGAGAAGGAGAAAGAGAAGGAGGCGGGGCTTCAAACGCCCAACAGGGAGCACATAGCCACGCCCTCTAACCTCAGCCCAGGGGTCAGCTACACGCACGGTAAGACCCACTGGCGCGCTGCTTGCTCTGCAGCTGTGCAGAACATGGAGGTTCATTCACTTTTCTCTGTTGTGACGAATACACACTGTATTCAGATTATTGCTTTGTGGCAAACTATGCGTTATACCTTTGGTTCAGTCGAACCGGCTTGTTTGAGTGTGGGATATACACTTTAACACTCCAAAGCCAAACAAAACAAGATGATGATGAATAACACAGGGTTCTCATAAGGACTTATTCTAATATGCGAGTTTTTTTCCTGTAAAACTATTTTTCTTTTCTTCATCTTTGGCACGACTCTGCCTACCTTGTAGCATTTGTCGACCTCAACCAATGTAGGAAAATAATGTTCATGCTTGAACCTGGTTTCGAAAGCCATCTTTGGTCTTGAAATTGCAGTGCCTTGCTAAAGGCATCATTTACCTTTTCAATTTAAAAATATTCAGAGTATGAATACTTTTGTACATACATAAAATTTTGGGGTTTTTTTTTAACACAAGTCAGCATTAAACAATTTATCGCTTTCTGTTGAGCTCTGTTTGTGCCAGTTTGTTTTCAGTTGTTGTAGCAACTGTTGCTGAGACCTTCATTCTGAAGCTTGTGTCTCGAATATTGATTTTGTATTTGTTAATAGAATAGAGTAGAAAGTCAATAGCTAGAGCGAGTTGAAGATAAATTGAAGCACAACGTAGAAATAAAAATAAGACTGTAGAGTAAATGCAAATAAGGAAACGCTGTATAGGCCGCAGCAGCAGCAGTAGCATTAAACTGCTCAACTTCCGCAGCCGTCCTCCTGATTAAAGCAGTAAACATTTATCATTTGCAGAATAATCAGATTAGCTGTCTTAGTCTGGATTGAGCAGCAGCAGCGTGGCTTGCAGAGTATGTGCCTGAGCTACTGAGTTTATGAGGCGATAAAAACCTTGTCTGTTCCTCACTGTATGTTCAGCGCTTGCATGCAGGAATTTAGTTTTTTTTTTAATCTTGCTCTTTTTTTTTGTTGTTTTAAATTTGTTGTTTTACTTTGAAAATCACGTTTCAACATATTGAAATTGATTAAAAGGAATGAGGATATAACGATCTGGGTGCATAATCGCAGTCATCAGTTAAAAAAACCTGTAGGAATGAATTCATTTAGGGCCTTTTAAGCAAGATGGAGTGAATTTTAGCGCATTATCCACTAGCACTGACGCTACTCTGAAAAGTACAAATGTATCTCTTTTCATTATATTAATGTTCTGTATTTTCCCCTCACACCAGATAAAAGTCTTGCTGCAGAACAAAATAGAGTAGATTTCACTAAAGTCTTACATAACCACTCATTTATCTCACTGCAGTGTCAGTGCGCCCTCTTGTGGCTTTCTAAAGAATACGCGTTCAAGATTCATGCAGGTCTTACTGATGAAATTGGAGATTCTGTTAATCACTGATAGGATTGTGGATTGAAGAGCTTCCTGAGGGTGGTTGCTTGGTTACCTTCAAGCTACATTACATTGCATCATCTTGACAAAACTGTACTGATTTCTCTTTCTTTTGATCAGCTCTTCATTGTCATAGTAATGAACTCTCTCCTGATCACGGAGGCAGGAAAGAACAGTTGTCCAACTTAGTGATTCGCTGTTGATTAGTTAGGTGTAAAACGTTAGAGCTTAATTTCATTTGTAAGTGGTTTTAGAAAACATTTTTTTTTTTTTAAAGGCGTGATCATACCACAAGAGGGAGCTAGAATGACACAAATCTAAATCTGCATTCAGTCATCTTGAATTTGTTTTTTTTTTTTTTTAAGTTACTGACTCAAATTCAGAATTGGAAGAAAAATTCCACTTGGTCTAACATCAAACATTTTGAAACATTCTCAACATTCTTTGATGAGAGGAGGACATGGAACAAAGTAATCTCTGTGTTGTGAAATTATTATTTTAAAACCTTAAAGATGGAAGTTTCTGGTTTTAACTTGGCAATCGTAACTTCGATGTGCAGCGCATTGTTATCAGTTATGATCCATATTTAAAACACCTTTTGAATATTTTCCTAAGGATACACCTTACTATGCTGCAGCATCATACAAACTGCCTCTGTTTGTTTTCACAATGACTCGCGAAAACCTTTTCTGACCCTCAACTCCTTCAAGACCAAAATAGGTATCCATGGCAACTGATTTTCAACCCGAACAATACTGATGTGAGAGCCTCTAATGCCACTGGTCTAGATCTGTCGGAGAAAAGTCAGAGCTGCGGTTTAGGACAGTCGTCTCGATGACAACCTGAGCTTTGGTTTGTTTTGCTCGAGTTAAAAAATAAAAAAAACAACATATTTTTTATTTTTCCCTACACCCCCATAAATCCTCTGTCACAATCCTTTACAGTTTGTCTGTACAGCGAGACGCATCGCGGTGACGTAAGATTCCTCAAATCCAGCCGGAGCTGTGAGGGAACATTCACAGCTGAGGTGTGAAGACGAGCGGTTGTTTCAGCAGTGTCAAGTACAAGTACAAAGGTTTAGCATATTAAGTACGCAGAGTCATCTCCAGACATTGAAGCTCCATTTATCCTCATATTTATATGCATTTCTTCCATATTTTCACTTGTTTGCCTTTGTAAAAATCCCTCCGTGACTCTTTCTCACCAAGAACTCTGACTTCTGGAATCCTCTCTGAAGAATTTATTCATTAATCTCAGCGTTTAAATATTTAAAGATGCTACTGCTTTCATGGTGCGTCGGCTTCATCTCAGTGATTTCGTATCGCTCTTGCACAGAAACGGCGTTGCCTGTGGTTTATGACTCGGTGAGCAGCCGTTCTTCAGCCGTGGGCGCCGACTCTTTGAGGATCAGCAGTCTGGAGTTCAGAAAACAACCGACTCCAGTTGTTGCGTATTTATTGCACCTTGAACGTCTTCTCATTTGCTCACGTAATAGCCACAAGCCATAGGAGGGTTAATCGGGATTTGATGTGGGACGACAATCTGGAAAGTGTGGCGTGGGGTTGACTTCTCATTAAATTTACAGGCTTTAATTGGGTCATTTTGACACGTGAATGTGAACTGAGCTAAACCATTCAGTTCAGTAATACAGTATTTCTACCAAAACAAAACAAAAATTAGTTTCTATCATCCCCACTCCCTTGTAAAGAGTTGCCCTAGGTGATGATGCAGCGGACAGAAGGATCGCCGCCTGTCAGGAAAATGAATTTAGCTTGACAGCAAACTGTGAATGCAACAAATGACGTCGTTTTGAGACCATTTCTAACTAACAACATGCATAACAATGCAAATCCATGCTTTCAAAGATTCTCACTGGAACAGGAAGGATCTGGTCTGGTAAAAAGAGAGGCGAGAAAAAAAATAAACAAGCAAGAAAATGAAAATTAGAGCAAGTGTTACTGTATTAGTCCAGGGCAATTTTGTTGACAGAAACGTAATAATCCATTTTATTCATGGTTTCGATCGTAAGTGATTTTTATCCCCCCCCCTTTTTTTAGGTTTGTCGTGTTTTATTTTGGATTTTTAAAGAAAATCTTCCAGTTCCAGCGTCAGGTGTTCTTTACAAAATTCAAGTTTATTGGTCTTTGAGATGTTCAACTTATTACTTGTAGATTGGATCAAAATGACTATCATCATCATTCACTGCAATAATCTGTCAAAATTTCTTATGATGACTGGCCTCGTCGTAATGTGACAAAACGCAGAAAACGTCAGTCTGCCTAACGCTTTCGTGCGCGCGTTTCCGTTTAAAAGAAAGCGAAACGGGCGGCGGAGGGAGATGAAAAGCGAAGGGAACAGGTGGGGTCAGTTTGGATTTAGGATCAGCTGCGGGGATTAGGCGCTGTCAGACCGGGTTAGCCACACGGAGGGGGCCGCTCTGATCTGCAGCCTTCCCGTCTTCCTCCAGCGAGCTCCCCGAACGCCTTCCCGACCGGGTCGGGAAGACACAATGGACGACTTCTCCGTCTGGGTTTCTGAGCTCCGCTCAGATAGCTGGAGCACTCGGAGCGACCAGAGCGCAACATGGGAGGTTAAGCTGCTGTCTGCTCCTCTGCTTTGGACTCTTTTGAGTTTCTCTTGATTGTTAGCCAGAAGAAACCCGAGGTACAGTAGGGTAGAGTAGTACTTGTTTTTTGTGTTGGCGTCGTGGTTTCTTTTTACCTTCTATTTTCCTAAAAATTGCTGATTTAAGGACAGAAGAAAGACAAAAGGAACATAAAAACCAGATTTTAAAGTTAGTAATGCTGCTGCATTGACTCAAAGACAGTAGACGGAGTCGATAGATCAATGATTTAAATAGCCTTTTTGTTGCAGAGGTAATCCCAGGCTTACATGTCTCCTTTAAGGCTTCGGTCGTGTTTTCTGCATCTGAGAAACTGACTCTGATGTACATGTCACTGTTGCTGCTAAAATACTCAACCCTTTCAAAACCGTATTTCATTATATTTTCTTCAGTTAGACGTGCACCCAGTTTGAGAAAAAAAAAAAAAAGACCCAAATGCAGACTAATTTTAGGTGCAGCAGCGATGGACGCTTCCTCTCCTCGCAGGTTAATTAGCTGTGGGAAATGATTCACTTGTTCCCAACATCCAATTACCCGATTTAATTAAAGCACGTTTGAATCAGACGGCCATCGCTGTGCACGTCTCAGGCGCGGAACTGCCGGTTGCCACGGCCACAGAAGTTTTAGAAGGGATTACGCTTGTTTAAACTCCTGCAGTCTGTCTCTGATGAACAGTCTCCACGGACGGAGACTTGACACAGGTCCAGCGGGACGCCCGGAGCTTTTACATGGGTTGAAGTCACAACAATAAACAGGGCAGGTCAGCTGATTGGAAAGAAGATGGCGGCGTTGTAGATGTTCTTACTTACAGACCGGGTTTTGAAGATAAGGCTTTTCTGATCCCAGATAAAGGAAAATAGTTTGTCTTCCTTCTGTCTTTAACAGAGCTTTGTGCTTGTTTTGTGATGCCTGATGACCCCTGACCTCACAGCAGGTACAGGCCTTTAGGATTACAAAAGGACACACCCCTCATTAGGGACACTTCACTGCTATTTATTAGGATAATAGTGCCACAAAACTACATGTACAGCAAGATTCTTGTTAATTCTGTGCGTTCTTGGCCATTTTTAACCCACGTCATCAAAGTGGGTAATTATGAATACGACAAAATGAAGTTTCTAAAGGAAAAAAAATCTAAATGAGGGTATAAATCTGTAAGTTTTCAGAAAGTAGCTCTTTGGAAATCCCTTTACTGACGCTGAAGTCCAAATTAAACTGGATTAACTGTAGAGGGTTTTTTTTGTTTGTTTGTTTTTACAAATTCAACTAATCATCAATTAGTGACAGTTATTTGTGACATAGATACAAAGTTAGTTCTTTGCCATAAAATCTGTGCAGCCACAGCTGGAAATGCCTGATCCAACATTAACATCTGTGTTATATTTTAAAAACTTCTAGATCAGGTATCAGTGACAGCGTTCTGACCCATAAGAGCAGATCTATTCAGTCTAAGTCTATGCTCTGTGCTTTGATATAAAATGCCCAACTAACTAGTAACTAGAAAGAAACAACAAAAAAAACATCTCATCAGCAGATTACAAGTAGCTCTAAATCCATGGAAGGAAAATAAAGAGAAATAGGGGATTGTTCTCTGTTCATGTAGGTATGAATAAAAAAGAAGAAGTATCCAGATAAAATCTGGCAGTTTTGAGTCTGGGATGAAATCTGGGAATGTGTGAGAGCAGTGGGAGCTTTGGGGAACCCAAGCTGTCGCGAAGCTTTTGATTCTGCCTCATACTCATCATCCTCTGTCTTCTTCGCTTCGTTTTCCAAAGATAAAAAGCAGGACAGAGCGTCACGGATATGAGTCCACGATATCCGTGAGGCGAGCAATTACAATTACGATAAAAAAAAAAGATGCTCTGTTGGGGGAAAAAAAAACAACAACAAAAAGAAAACAGGCGTCTCAGTTCAATGTTTGGAGAAGATGAATCATCTGGGAAAGCAGTGAAGTGTTCCTTTACGTCTAAAGGGGCTGATTAGAAACTCATGAGGAGAAATGCAGCAGCAGAGGAAGATGAGAGGAACACGAGTCAGGATGCGGCTCCCCTCCCGTCTGGAACACAGGGAGTAGGCGGGGCTCGGCTTATTCCTTATTAAGTACTTACAGCCTCTCCGCTCTCATAGCAGGGAGAGAGAGTGTGTGTGTGTGTGTGTGTGAGACGGAGAGGAGGCCAGTCGGCTGCACTGATTCAAAGGCTGCATGTGTTTTTGTGTTGTGCTCCTCCACCGCTTCACTCGCACACTAGAGGGAATTGGATTCCCGATCACCCTCCGACCCGCCCCCTCCTCCTTTCCCTCGCTCCCCCTCGTGTCGTCCTCCCCCCGCTGGCGAGGGAGCTCCGTGCCGGCCCCATGATGAAGGAGGAGGGCCTGCTGAACCGCCGGCGGTTCTCCACGTGCGGCGGGACGGCGTCGCTTCGACCTCCGCACCCGGACGGACGCAAACTCATCCGCAACGCCTCCTTCGGGGGCTATAACGAACTGTCGCCCATCTCGCTTCCAGGTGGGTGTGCTGCCCCGGGTCGCGGGGCGCCGCAGAGTCTTTAAGTCGTTCGGCTTGCGGTCGCGACTGATTTCTACTACAGGATTTACTCTACGGTGGGGAGAGTTTTCTCAGAACGCCGTGTTTTACTACTTTGTTGATGTCAAGACGAGCCCAACAATCCTCCCAGCTCTATAATCTACTAATAATGTTTATGAATCTGTAGTAAAGGTGATAATGAGTGTAACAGAACTCGTCTTTGCCATCTGAAGCAACGATACTGAAAAGTGACATACCTTGGGGGAAAAACTTTAGGAATTGAGGCTGTTTGTCATTTTATTTTTATATCCCTCATGATGCGGCCACTCATATTGAATTTAAAGTTGTTGTGATTTCAAGTATGAAGTTGGGAAAATCAGCTTAAATGACACATTCTCATCGGTGTCTGTGGAGGGATTGCTCTAGCATCTCTCTCAAGTAGTTTGTCAACTCTAAGACTTTTCAGTTGTTTTAAGGTTTAATTTACCGATTTTATTTTTCTTTATTTTATCTGGGATTTGAACTAAATCCAGTTCATATTTGTTCAATAGTTAAATCCAGCAAACAATGACTTTCGCAGCAATGAACACATGTTTGTACCTCTGTTATGGTAAAAAAAAAAAAGAGCTAAACATTGTTCAGCATAGTTCAAAACGGTGTTCACTTGAATGTGTCTACTGAGTTGGAACAAGTGGGAATTTTCCATTTTGCTGAACATTCTCTTCATAGTTTTGAATTTGAGTTAAATAAGCTTGTGCAAGCCGGTAATGGACAACTCGTCTTCTTCGGTTGGGCTTTACGTCGCGTTCCAGCCGTTCCTCAACCAAAGTGCTGTGTTGATCCTCGTTTTTTTTTTTTTTTTTAAGTGCATTTAATCCGACGGTAAACGAAGGATTAAATCAGCCTACCATTCATTTGCAAAATGGCTTTCAGCGATCTTCGCTTTTGTTCATCCTGGTGAAAAAGAGCACAGAGCCGGACAGCTGGCAACCGCACAGCGCTCCCAAAGAGGGAACGCGTCCCCTGTTCCACCTTTCCCCACCACTATTTTTAACTTTAGTGAAACCTTGTAAAGCCTGACTGTGCACAAACCTTGTTGTGTAGCCACAGACGGATGCAGTATTTATGACTCTCCTGCATGACCTGGGAACTCTGTTGTTTGCCGTTTTGAGTCTCAGAGCTTAAGGCCGACTCGGATGCAGGCGTTGAAAGCGTTTTCCATGGCTGGAGATTTACTCTGGCGAACCTTTTGGCCGAAAGGCGGCTTCTTTCCTCCTCTAAAGTAGCTTCTCCAGCTATATAAATCTCTCAGACTTCAAGACAGTGTCTCTGAGTCATAGTGTTTCTCCTCCTGCAGCCCCGGCTCCATTTATCTTAATTTTTGACATTCAGCTACCAGACGGCAGCGCCAAGAGCCTCTGAAGGAGATAACTGGAGCAGGCAGGTTGGGCTAACCCACTTGTGTGCTTGTTGTTTTTGATTTGCCTTTTTAGGTCCCCGACTGGTTGTTTCTTTGTTTTTGTGTTTTACTCCCACATCTCTCCTCATCTGCAGCTCATAGAAGCTTGTCTTATATTCTCCTGTCTTCAGCTTACACCTCCAGGTTTCCTAAAGGGTTTAGACTGAAATGCCAATTTCAGTTTGATTCTGGGGAGTCATTTCTAAGATGGCTTTGCCACATCGTGTAGATGGTTCGTCCGGTGTTCTGGACCCAAACACATTCATCTATAGGTCACAGAACCAGTCTCCTGCGTGTTACGATGGTCAGACATTCTCATCATGTCTGTTCTTGTGTATAATTGGTTCTTTTTTCTGATACATTGGCTTATTTCTTTTGACTTTCCCGTTGTATCAAATAAGAAAACAGTATTTCATCTAACTTAACTTCAAACTGTGATAAAATGTCTTGGCTTTTTAATCTGTGTACGTAAACGTCTGGTTTCAGCCGCAGTTGTTCAGCCGTTGCTGTTCTTGTTTTGTAGATTGTCCTGTTTTAATTTACTATCCAGAACCATATGTTGAAGATGTTTGGTGAGACGAGGACATCTCGTTGGACCCATGGGAAATCAGGCTGAGCTGTATTATTCCTGCTTTGACTATTTACTTAAGAGGCACAACAGAGCGGCAGAGACTGTTTTCATTTCCAAAAATATATTAAGAATAGAAGTGTGTAATCAGAAAGGGCTGCTGAGATGCAGGATTCGGAACGTGACTTATAACATGCTGTTGAGCAACATATTATCAACATCAGTCCTCACCATCGTTGAATTCAGTTGTCCATAAAACTCAGCACCTAAAGCATGCAGTTATGCAAGGATTTATGAATTTGTCTCTCACAAGATTTAATTGACATTTCTTTGAGATTGATTATCCCAAAAGTGTAAACATGTTTCATTTTTTTACTAGTTAACTGCAACTCTCGGCTGTGTCAATATCTACATACCCCCATACCTCAGGTGTGCTGTAGATTCAACAGACGAGTTTTGGTTTTGGTTGTTGCCCAGGGAAACGGCACTTGCGTTTCTGAGGGCATTATATTATGGGGCTATTTTTCATTAGTAGTGATACTTTTATCTGTCCTACTTTGTTGAACTGTTTGGGAACGCCTCTTTTTTGTTCCAAAATGGCTACCTACTGTCACCAAAAGCAAGTCACCATAACAACATGAGTGGTTGAGTTTGGGGAGGCAGATCAGAGTCCTGATCTCACCTTGTTATAACATTTTCAGGATGAATAGGCCGCACGCTGAGGAATTCTCATCCAGCATCATTAGCTGTGTTTCCATTCGAAATATCAATTACTCTGTCAAAGTTTAAATAGAACTAGCGCTGCAGGCAGTTACCACGGGGGTCCAAGTACTACCGAGTAGAAACGACCTTCCCTATTACCCTGCCTACGCACTTTCCTACCCGTGCTGTCTCTCCATCTGTTGCCTGGGTAGACCGTTGCCCCTCAAAAATTAGACTTGCTAGAAAATAATACATATATAAAACATGTTCATTTTTTTACTAGATTACAAAATATCTTGGTGGAACTTCATTGAACAGTTCCTGGGAGAGCAAATTATATCTGACACATGGAAAGAACTCAATGCAGAGAGAATGAACATTAAAATGCAATTAGGACATTTTTGAAGACATTTAAAAGGGGCGTACCGACATGTGTGTGTCTGAAATTCAGCATTCTGATGCTGAAATTAGCAACAATGCTAAGGTTAGCTTCAATAGTGTCAGTGGCATGTGGATTATCATCACCACATGCTTCTGTGGGATATCATACTCCACGCTGTATGCTAAATGTGGCTAATATGTCAAATGAGACAAGTAACGTTTGAATACGTGTAAATATTTAACATGCATTCCTTTACGTTTGCTGTCTCGTACCATATTTGCTCTCCAACGAGGCACATGGACTGGGTTCTGACCTTTTGCGGCCAGTAATGGATGTGGAAAGCATCCAGTCTGGCAGCATGGGTGCGCTCCCTGCTGCTCCTGTACCGTTGCTTTCCATTTGGTCTCCCTGCTTCCCCAACATCTGATCTGTCACGGAGGTTCTTGTTGTTCCTCTTTTCTTAAAGAGACATGCGCTACAGTCGGGATGCGGCGCCGCGTGACTCATCCACAACTGAAGGCTTGCAGATAATCATTCATCCCTTTTCGCTTTCTATGTGAACGTTCAATCAATGGACTGAACGTTATAAAATATAAATATCTATTAAGATTTACTGACACCAAGATAAAGGTCTATTTTGGTTTTATTTTGCCTTTATAATGACACTTCATTAAATTTGACCATCATCATTTTACATATTTAAGCTCTGACTGGCAAATTCTATACTGAACAAAAATTTCTCAAGAAGACGCAACTTGAAATTTGTCAAACTTATTGTGTTTTGTTTTTCTAATTAAGTGAATTTGTAGATTATCTGATAAAAACACTGCATGGTGTTTTTGTCCAAACACATCAGATATGCAGCTTTGGATAGACAGGACTGTGTATGCTGAAAATATTTGCTGCTGATGCTAAGATGAAAACGCCAATCGGTATGTTGAAGGTCATGCTCGGTTTCTTGTTGATCTGGCATTGATGTGCAGGAAAAAAAAAGAAAAGAAAAGAAAAAAAAAAGTACAAAGTATTGATTTTGGAGAAAGAGGCTGTGAAGGCAGCGTTTCGCTCTCGGACTGGGAGAATCTGCCCTCAGGAAGTCCTTGCAGGAGCCTCCTCAGCTGGAGTATTTCTCACAGGTTAGAGGAGTTGGTCAAATGGAAAGTAAAAACCAGGAAATGTGTCTCCATTGACTTACTACTTTTTAATTTGTATGAGATTTTCTCATACTTCCTCAAAGTGTCACTTAGCCTTGGATACTGAGCCAAGGTAATATTTGTAACTCCTAATAAGATCCAAAAGGTCAGGAGAGTGATTCTGGTGGGCTAATTAGTTTAAAATTTCATATCAGAGCTGCTGTCTGAGAAAATCTAACCCAATAAAACTATTAAAAAGTCTATTGCCAGTTAAAAAGCAATAAAGTCTTCATGTTATGTGTTGCCGTGGAAGCATAATGTGGTTAGCAGTGAAGGTTGCCTCTTTAGGCGTCTCGGGTTGAATTTGGTTGTTGGGTTACATGTAATATTTTTGTTTTCTACTTAAAACATAAAGTCAGTTTAGCCAAAATTTAATAGCATGATCATAATCCAAATTTTACCGTGATATTGTAAAATATCACGGTAAAATTTGTGATTTTAAAATATTTAGTAGTTTAAATACTATGATTTTAACATAGTATTTAAAATCAAGCATTTATTTATTTATTTGGCTCTTTGGTAGATTTTGGTCAAAAGGTTTTAACACAAAATTATTATTATTTTTTTTTAATAGTGAAAAATTGAAATTGTCTACCAAAATCTGCCATATTCCTTGTAAATAATGAAGCGACAGAACTGACCTGAACTAAAGTTTAGTGGATATGAGGAGTTTATTTTTATTGTTAATAAAATCTAAGGAGCGAATGGTTGAAGTTAAAACAAGTTCCTGGTGAGAGAATTGCCAAAAAACTAAAACGTCCACCATTTCTGCATGCACTTTAGAGCATTGTTGTGTTAGTTCTTGCTTTGGCTTTCTACTATGAGTGCACTGATTCTGATTTTGGCCAATACCAATTCAAAACAAAACAAAACAAAACAAAAACACTGTTGCCAAAGTCTTCAATAACACAGAAAAAAGTTGCTGGATTTGTTACTTTATTGAAGAAATAAAAAATTCTATAGTGGGTAAGAATCAGTCGATCGCCAATCACCTGAAATTAAGAAAATCTGTGCCAATTGATCGGTGCGCCCGCCCGAATTTTCTACCTGTTCCACTGCAAACCACATCCAAATCATTAACTTTCCACTGCTGTGTTCAACAGTTTGAAGTATTTCTGCTGATTTATGACATTTTTTGCTGTCAAAGGAATGTTATTTCAGTGTTCTTTTAATCAAGCCATTGTTAGTTTTCAAGACAGTACATTTCACCTCCTAACTGAGGCCGGGGAGGAGACCTGCTGATAGGGTAAATTGTCTAATTCAGATGACTTATTGGTGGATCGGCCTTCAACCAAGATAGCATCTTTCCCCACATCATCTGGTGACTTTACTGAAAACAAATGTATTCTCCAGTGATTTGTGTCCTGAATCATTTTCTGCGCATCACTCCTCCTCTGGGCTCTGTTACATATCGCAAACTTGACATTTGACAATGAGCCTCTCCAGGGCTTCCTCTGCGCTCGCAGCAGAGTGCCGGAGTCCCGGGGTTATGGGAAAGAAACCATGAAATATTTACAGGCCCGGGCGTCCCCGTCGCCGGCCGCTGAGCTCTCAGCCGGAGAGGCGTTGTTTGGTTTTGGGAATTGGCTGGAAACTCACTAATTGGAAGGAGAATTCGCCGAAGCGAAAGTCAAGTTCCCCTCAGGACACGGTTCTGCCGACGCCGTTTGACATTTCTAGAAACGCAACACGAGTCCGAGTCTTCCGATGGAATTTTGACGAGTTGCAGCAAAGTGAGCGTCAACGTTTTCTTTGTTCTTTACTTTCTTTGCAGGTTTCGAGAGAGTGAAGGAGGACCTTCTTCCTCTGCCTTTGAAAGAGGATTCAAATTCCATATCCAAGAGCAAGGTAAGGAGACAAAAACTCATGTTATGAGGCATGATGGCTCATAGCACTAAACTGTGCTCTTTACTGTTTTCGTTGTCATGAGAATCATTAAATATGAGGAAGGATTACTTTGTTGTTTTTCCGTTTTACTTTCCCGGTCTTGCATCAGCAGCGTTAAGCCCAGCTGAGATGACTCATGCATCACACACCGACACCGATGAGCAGCTTTAGTGCGTCTGCTTTTACGTGCAGAATGAAATATTTACCAATGTTCAGATAAAACCTGGCAGTCTGTCAATAGTAATAATAATAATAATAATAATAATAATGACTCCTTTTAAATGTAGAGCCTGAACCAGTTCACTAAGAACTGTTTGTTGTTAATACAGGCATGTCACTGTGCTTCATTCACTGCAGAAACACTAAAGTCTGATCAAGTATTTTTGGGCTGGTTTTTAGAGCAAATACATTTGAAGTAACAAACTTAACATACAGGTAATTTTTCATCAAGACGTAGGAGCTTGCTTTAAGTGAGTATTGATGAAAAAGTATTAGATTCTTTAGCTTATTAGGTGAGGAAAATGACTTGTGGAATTATTGATTTAACACAAGCTCATGTCATTTCCTGTGAAGTTACTTGTTTTGTCTTATTTCAATTGCACAGAGATATTTGCACAAGAAACTACGCCTGAAATACTCAAAGATTTTCTTCATGCAGTGTTGTGATTTCAAAATCCAGTTAAGATTTTGGTGAAGTTCACCCAGACATATCTGAAAACAGGACACGTCTGTGAACATAAAGTTCAGACACGGGTCTGGACTTTGACTGGACCATTTTAAGTCTTTTCACTATAGCCCTGGCTGTATATTTAGGCTCATTCAATAGGAAAGTAAGTGTCTCACCCCAATCTCATGTCTGAAATGAGATTTAAACCTCATTTTATTTGAGGTTGCCAGTCATTTTACACAGTTTTACTGTCGCATGTATTTTGTTTTTAGGATACAGTGAGGATTAGTATAAACAGTAAACGTCTTTTAACTCCTTTTCAAACAAATGTTTGCTAAAATGATTCTCATGATGTTTTTTTTTTTCCGTTTGTGTTCATGTATTTTTTTTTACGAATGATTTTGTTCTAAAATAAAGATAGCATTTAGAGTTTTACTGTAGGAAAATATAAAAACATGCATCATTTTCAGAACAGTTAACAGGAACCAACCAATATTCTACGGAGTTGTAGAAACTGTACAGAGGCAGATGGGATTTCTTCTGAGATAAACATGACATGTTTTCTTCTTTCTTCCCCCCCAAGTCTGAAACCAAGCTGTACAATGGCTCAGATAAGGATGTGCCAGCGTCTGGCGGAAAGCTCACCAAGAAGGAGTCCCTCAAGGTGAGAACGCTCCAAAGCAGCTTAAGTCCCACATATCCGGATCCTAATTCTCAGAGGCTCCCTGTAAAAGTCGGCTTTCATTCAGGGTGTGTCTTGTATAATCAGGGATCGTTTGTTCTCATTTCACATTCGACACTCGTTCAGATTGTGCCACAGTGTAACAATGTCTGAAACAAATACGTCGCATTTAATGCGTTCTTCCTTTTTCTCTGCAGGTGCAGAAGAAGAACTACAGAGAAGAAAAGAAGAGGGCGACCAAGGAGCTGCTCAGCACCATCACAGACCCTTCTGTTATCGTCATGGCCGACTGGCTGAAGGTGGGGGCCGCCTCACCTTTTTTTTTTTTTCCTCCCCGCCGTCTTTCCATCTAAACGGAACAGGCTTTCCACGCGTTTCCGTCTGCAGATCCGAGGCACGCTGAAGAGCTGGACCAAGCTGTGGTGCGTCCTGAAGCCGGGCGTCCTCCTCATATACAAGACTCACAAAAACGGCCAGTGGGTGGGAACGGTGCTGCTGAACGCCTGCGAGCTCATCGAGAGGCCGTCCAAGAAGGACGGCTTCTGCTTCAAGCTCTTTCACCCGCTGGAGCAGTCCATCTGGGCGGTGAAGGTCAGAACTATTTTTTTTTATACTGAGAAAATATTTTATTTCAAAGAGTTAGTATTGTGTAAAATCACCTCTTTTGAAGCTTTATGTCATGTTTTAGTTTTAGTTGCCCCTTTGATGTTTGCCGCTTTAGCAATCAGGTTCTTATGAAACAGGCCCACAGCATGACACTTCCTCCACCTTACCTACCACTAATGAGGTGCTTTTCTATGTATTCACAGTTTTATTCAGTGGAAGCGTTTGTTGCTGACGATTCTAAGAGATGGGAGAAAGTTTTCAAGAGGAAAAACCATAAATAAAATGAGAGCAGTTGCTTTTTTTAAAATATCTTCCTGTTAGTCCACCTCCAAAGGAAAAAGAAAAAAGACAAAAGAAAGAAACCAGGTCGTGATTTGAATCCCAGATGTGGATATTAAGTCATAATTATGAGATCGTCCTGCTGTAATTTAGGACAGACAAAAGAAAATGATTTGTCCAGGAAGCCATTTTCATATTTGGCAGCCCAGGCGCTCCGTTTGTTCCTCAGTCCCCGGCTCTCAATGGGGCCACTCCAGCTGTAATTACTTATTCATCACTGACCATGAAAGCTCTCCAGCGTTTTTTGGGGTTTTTTTTTGGTTTTGTTGTTTTTTTTGTTTTTTTTCTCATTCTGAAGAGAGCTGCCCTGCTTCGCTGTTCATTAGCCGCACCACCAAATTTAGCCTCTCACTCATCCTGCATCTGCCCACTCTGAGCCCTCTCATGTTTGCATAATTGACACATTCACTGTGGTTTGTATTTAGGATCGAATTAACCAAATGGAAAGTGGTGTAAACACATTAACTGAAACGAGAGTCTGTCAAAGAGTCGGCGCCCGGATCTCAGAAGTGACGTGGTCCGTCACGTCAGCCTGCAGCTCGGTCGTTGTTTTCAGCACGCTGTCCGTTTCTGTCCTCAGGGTCCCAAAGGAGAGGCAGTGGGCTCCATCACGCAGCCGTTACCCAGCAGCCACCTCATCTTCCGCGCCGCATCAGAGTCTGATGGTGAGAGACGGTTTGTCATTCACACATCAATCTCTGACTCTGTCGCTGAAGCAAGCTAACCGACGTAACCCCGTGCTGTCTTCAGCAAGCCTGTCGCATTAAGAAATGAATCAATTGATCGCGTGATGAATTAAAATGAGCTGAATAATTACCTTTCTGAGGATTTCATATTTTTTGATGATTGGTTTTGTTTTCAGCAATTTTGCTGTAGATATTTGTCTTCCAGTGGCAGTGGAAGACAAATATTAAAATTTATTGGAACTTACTAATGTCTGCCATTATCTTTATATTGGTAGAAAAAGCGGTAACACGGTAGAACTTTAAAAATGATGTAGTTTTATATTATTAAACTTAACGTTTAATCAGTAATACTTTTATGACAAATTTATGTCGGATCATAATTTCCTGGTTAATGTCAAGTTGTCATAACAACGACATTTTGTATAATGTCAGCTTTGTATTAAAAGTGTCATGATTTACCGAATGACACTTTATGACAACATTCATAAATATTCATGAAGACTCACTCATGTTCATGACAGGTCTTACCCGTCAAATAAAGTGTTACCAAAATAGCTCTCAAAACTGTAGGATTATTGTTTATCGCAATAATTTCAGGGAACAATTATTATCCCTGAAATTCCTGCAAAATTTATTGTGACAAGTAAATATGTCTTTTGCCCATTTTGTTTTGTCAGAACCTCAATCTCCAGTGTGTTTAAGTGGTTCTTTTATGTGAGTGAAAACAGATGCTATAAAAACTTCACAAAATGCAAGAAAATGTAATTGTGCAGACAAAGCTAAATAAGGATTTACCCAAAAATATATTATTTGTCAGCTACATTTAATGTTACTTCAGTGCAGTCTCTCTATGGTTTAGAGAAGACAGGAGGAATCGCAGTGTTTATTACGCTGTCCATGGTGCTGAAACATGGAGAGCCGTTCCATCTTGCTCCAGTGTCTCTCTCCGTGGTGCTGGAATGAGTCAAACCGGAACATTATTTCTACCAGTAAAGTTCACTGGGTCAACTTTTTGAACATTTGAACACTTGCGAGAAAACATATTTAAGTCGATCATCACCTAACAGTTTCTGACTTTTGTTAGTTTTTAACTGATTTAGGTTACTTTTCAAGAAATCCAAATCATATTTCTTGGTTTAGAAACCAACGAATACTTTAATTCTACTTTTTGGATCACATAAGACGTTTGGCTGTACTTACATAAAATGCTTAATGGAAAACAACGTCATGAATTTGTCCAAAAAAAGTGAAAAGTTTTCTGCATTGCCATGAATCTATAAATACAGTAAGAGCTGTAATCTATGACTTTACTATTTTATTCTGAAAGCTCCTATGAAAGTTATGTCCATCGTGGAATTGTATTCATCTGATTCTGAAGAACAACTAATTCCTCTGGTAAACCACTTCTATTTTGCATTTGTTAAATCATTTTCATTCCACTTCAAAAACTGTTCCAGGAAGGGATATAAAACATATTTATTCGAGTTACAATAATCCAAAATGAAGTTGTTTTTTTTGTTTGTTGGTCGTTTTTTTTGTTGAGTGTCGCACCTTGTGCGGTTTTGTTGCTGACGTGTGGGTGTGTAATTGGGATGGCTTCACTCAGGTCGATGCTGGATGGACGCCTTGGAGCTGGCCCTGAAGTGCTCCAGCCTGCTGAAGAGGACCATGATCCGGGAGGGGAAGGAGGACATGAGCACAGTGTCCGCCGGTGGAGAGCACTCCATCAATTTCTACAGCCTCCTCAGAGCCCACAACATGCACGGCTTCCAGTGAGCAGCACCAGTTAGCGCACACCACCTACAATACTGGACAGAGAGACGCATATACAGTTGACTTTACAACAAACACCAGTTTTAGTCTGCAGTTATGTACTGGCAAAACAGTTTGAAAACCATTTATCCTTGACAGGTAGTTATGAAAGAAGCCAGGGGATCCACTCATTGGTTACTGTTTCCCTTCACACCCGAACCGTCTCGTCTCAGGTTCAGCGACGGCGACCACCTAAAAGACCCGGACCTGTACTCGGACAAGTCGGACCGGGAGGGCGAACAGGACCACGAGGAGTCGGACCCTGAGGGCCTGGAGAAGAGCGAGGAGAGCGACAGCGACACGTCAGAGCGCCAGGACGACTCGTATATCGACCTGGACCCCAACGAGCATCTGCGGGAAACCCCGTACATGGAGCAGTCGCACGAAGAGCTGGGGGAGGTAAGGCTGTACATGTAACTCTCATTTCCATTCTGAAAGTCTATCAGCGTACAAATAAAATACTTAGCTTAATGAAACCTTCACATTGACAAGAGACTTAGCAGCCTCAGTGGGATTGAGTGTTGGCACGCTGCAGTTAGTCGGTTTTGGTTGTGGATGTTGTAGCTAACATCGTCGACTTGCTCCGTTTCAGGCCGGCGAGGCTGCACAGACAGAGACCGTGTCCGAGGAGAATAAGTCTCTGATCTGGACTCTGCTGAAGCAGGTGCGGCCGGGCATGGATCTGTCCAAGGTCGTCCTCCCCACCTTCATCCTGGAGCCGAGGTCCTTCCTGGACAAGCTGTCCGACTACTACTACCACGCAGACTTCCTGTCCGAGTAAGAGCTTCCTGTGTTTCCTGTTCAATAAATGCACCGTCAGTGGAGAAGACGCCGTGGTTACGACAACATGGCTCAGGTAGAAGTTGATGTTTCTTGCTCCAGAGCTGCAGTTGAAGAGAACGCCTACAACCGGATGAAGAAGGTGGTGAAATGGTACATCTCTGGATTTTACAAAAAGCCAAAGGTCAGTTTGACTCACTTCGATGTTGAGTTATGTGCATTTTTCTTATTTATTATATCTATTTAGCTCTCCCATGTTTTTGCTTTGATCCACAGGGGTTGAAGAAGCCGTACAACCCCATCATTGGAGAGACGTACCGGTGCATGTGGCTCCATCAGAAGACCAACAGCAAGACTTTTTACATCGCAGAACAGGTACCACCACCACCAGCACCACCAGCAGCTAGCATACAGTGCTGATGAGAGGTTTACATTGAAATGATTCCTTTTTAACTTCCATAAATTAGATTTGTCCAGGTTTCAGTCTTCCGCAGCCATTAGTTTAGGAAGGTGACTATATCTGAAAAACGTTATATCTATGGGTAGGTCATTCAATAGATTACATGCAGTAAAAGTTGAAAAGAATTGTTGACTTTTCATGACTCTTTTGTGAGATGCATCATTTTGGGACCTAAAGGAAGAAAGTGTAAAGCCAAATCATAGTTGCCCTGTGGGTGTAAACCTCCTCTTCCCAGGTCTCTCACCATCCACCAGTGTCAGCCTTCTACGTCAGCAACAGGAAGGACGGGTTCTGCCTCAGCGGCAGCATCCTCGCCAAGTCCAAGTTCTATGGTACAGACAACCTCAGCCGTCTTACTTCTCACCTCATTAACATTCACAGAGCACTGATGGGTTTCCGCTCCCATTCCAGGAAACTCCCTGTCAGCCATTTTAGATGGAGAGGCTCGGCTCACCTTCCTCAACCGAGGGGAGGACTACGTTATGAACATGCCCTACGCTCACTGTAAAGGTCAGAGCGCACGCCACACACCTTTATTTAACGGCGCATCTAGCTGATCTATATTGACTGGAACATGTTTTTATATAAAAGGCATACTGTACGGAACCATGACCTTGGAGCTGGGAGGTCAGATCACCATTGCGTGTGAGAAAACGGGCTACAGCGCTCAGCTGGAGTTCAAACTGAAGGTACGTTCGCAAGACTCGTGGCGGTCATCGTAGCCTGGGAGATGGTCGGTGTCAAAAGGAGCAGAAATGTTTCTTACGCGATGTCTCTGATTGTCTCGCTCCTCCGTCGACATTTCCGCCTGTCCCACCTCTTTACCCAACCCTATGACCCAACTCCAACCCCAACATTACCAACTGCTTTACCCTGTCATGAATCAGCGGCAGGTAGGTGCAGGACAGGATAGGCGACTTTAGTACGAGCGGTTTATTCCTATCACTCATTTCAAAAACAGTTAGTCTGACCTAAGGGCTTCAGTAGAAGAAAAGACATTTTGAAAAATCTAATGAACTAAAAATGAAGTTAACAGGGCAATTCAGCAGGATTTCTTGTCAGATTATGAGTATCTTTTCAAGCAGTATTGGTAAATATTTAAAGACATTTGATTTAAAAGAAGAAAAAAAAACCATTATAAAATGTTCCTTCAAAGTAACAACAGTAAGTCCATTTCTTCTCTCTGGTTTTACTGTCCTGTGCTTGTCCTCCATTTTGTGTCCTGTCCTCCCTCGTCCTCGATTCCTCTCGCATCCCCTTCGCCTCTTGTCCCTCGTCTTGCTTGTCTTTTTTTAGCCGTTCCTGGGCAGCAGCGATTGTGTCAATCAGATCTCCGGGAAGATCAAGCTGGGAAAGGAGGTCCTGGCTACTCTAGAGGGACACTGGGTATGACTCCACACGTTGTTCTAAATAACACCAAGTATGCTTTTTCTTGCTTGTAATATTTGTTTTGTTTTAGTAGCTTGAATGTATTTATTTAGATTTCTGTTGTTTTGTAAGGTTGTAGTCAAGGATTTGAAAGGAAACGGTGAGCAAATCATATAAAGTTATTCAGTTATTTTGTCTCTACAAAATCCTGGTTTTCAGAAGCTAGTTGGAATGGAAAGTACCTTCATAAGCTAACTTTGTCAGTATTTTGCTAATGCTGGAAAACCCCCCCACAATTTTGCAATTGCGTTGTTTCCATTAAATAAGACACACAATTAAAATCACACGTGAATAAGTTTGTTCACAGGATAAGTTATTAAAAAACATCCTTCTAACACTTCCTGTCGTCTGTTTGTCGTTTCCTCCAGCAGTAACATCTGGTTCAGTCAACTAACTTGTGTGATGTGAAAAAAGTGTTACCAAAAAACTTTTTTTTTCTACATTGGTGTATTAAGCAAAAATGATTTTTTGTAATTCCAATTTGAACAATTATATGGTTAATGGAAACGCAGCTAATGATTGCGTCTGATTTTCCTCTCACAGGACAGCGAGATCTTCGTCAACGACAAGAAAACGGGGACGATGGATACTTTCTGGGACCCGACGCCGGAGCTGAGGCAGAACAGGCTGACGCGCTTCACCGTCCCACCTGAAGAGCAGGGGGACTTCGAGTCAGAAAGGTGCACTTTGTTTTATCTAATGAACATAAATAAGAATTCATAATAAGAAGAATTCGTCCTCCGTTGAGCTTGGATAATCCTAATCCCTTCCGCTTTAGAGTTCTGCTTTTTACCATTTCCAGACTATTTGAATGGAAGGACAAACTTGAGGAGTATCCAAACAGGTTTCAATGTTTTTATGACCATCCAGATTGTGGCAGCACGTGACTCGAGCGATCAACAACAAGGACCAGACGGAGGCCACCAATGAGAAGTTCATCCTGGAGGAAGCTCAGAGGAAGGCGGCCCGGGAGCGCAAAGCCAAATGCGAGGAGTGGATCCCCGCCCTGTTCGAGCAGGACCCCGTCACCGGAGAGTGGCATTACAGATATGCCGAGTGAGTGGCTCCGCTCTGGCCCCGCACACCAGCCGGTGCACCCAGGTTCACCTCTGCAAGGGCAGAAAATAATGTCTCTAGACTTTGACTTTTAGCATCTAAGTGTTTTGCAATTATGAGGCATTTTGAATGTAGCTATAAAAAGTAGTTAATAAAAAAAAAAAAAAGACATCAAACCTTAATGGACTTCTTTTTAAAATTATTCCCATTTGCTTCTGTGTTTTTTCTCAGCAAAGTGTAAGGGGGCCACCTTCTGGTGGCTACTGTAACTGCAGCATTATCATGATCAAAGAAAGATTGTATTTTTTTTTATCATTATTATTTTTACTGACCTTCAGTTTGCATGCCCTTTTTGATTGTTGTTTAATGTCTTAGTTTAACATTTATATTGAACTACATAAGCAATATATAAAATGCCAAAATTATTTAGAAGACAGTTTTTTCAGAGTATTAAGCTTTAATGTATTGTAAAGTATATGTCATGACAAAGATGTAAACTAATAACACAATTCTGCCAGATTGCAAAAAACACACCTGGATGTCAACCCGTTCATCCAGCCGAACATACAAATAGTTCTCTCTCTGTAAGGTCGGGTAGAAATAGGATCCCCATGGAAGTACTGGAGTCATTTCTGGAAAACACAAAGTTATTTTTATTCATAATAAGAACCAACAGCACTTGAAAGCCTGTTGCAAGCTTGGAAATGGGCCACGTCACATTGAATAAGCCAAGTTAGTGAAGTTTATCTGCATGAAAGTGGACTTTAGCTGTAAGCATAATCTTCTAATTTTGCGAATAAATCCTAAAGGAAGGAATCCTGAAGTCGAGCCTTGCGGTACTCCAGTTTAGAAACTTAAAGAACCGACTCTGTCCCTCTTCTTTTGCCTTCTCATTTCTCCTGCTTGTGTGTTTCCTCAGCACCAGGCCGTGGGACCCGCTCAACGACCTGATTCAGTTTGAGAAAGACGGCTGCATCCAGACCAAGGTCCGACACCGCACCCCTATGGTACGTTCTGGCAGTCTTATTAGTCTGAGTAACCAGGGGCCGCGGAGGGACAATTGCAAGTGCCAGGTATGTTGTCCCGGTGACGAAGCATGCCACCGCCTCATCCGTCCTTCTCGCATCAGCCGGCGCACCGCCTCCATTGTCGCTTCATCTCTTTGTGCCACCACCTCCCCGCTGCCTGGACTCTGTGTGCCATTGTTTTTGTTTTTTGTTTTTTTTTTATCCATTATCTAAAACTTTTTCTCTTATACCGGCTGCTCTGTCATCCTCATTGTTGCATTGCTGTGTCTGCATGACTCATCAAACACAAACCCATAAAGTAGTTTAAATCCATTTTAGAAGGCGGAGAAATGTTCAGTGTTTCGTAGCAATTTTCCAGATGCAACAACCAGCATCAGCCAGTGTTGCGGACACGTTCACTGCTATTGTTTACATTCAAAAGTTTCACACATGAGAACAAACGCTGGAGGGGAAAACGACGATCCTTTTATTCGCCGTCCATAGCCGCGCTGCTGTGGTAGAGCAGTTCTGCTAACAAAATGAAACTGGAGATCTAAGTGTTATTAATTCAGCGCAGTGCGCCACGGCAGAGGCAAAATAACGCTGAAGAATAAACCACTCGTATTCTGCTTTCTTCTCGCTCTCTGTCGGCTTCACGCTACATGCAGACCCGTTGCCACAGCAACCGACAGAGCTGAGATTATATTTAAATGTTTCAGGATTCAACACCAAAAACGTTCCCCACTCGAAGAGCGGAACATTTGTGTGTGGGTTGCCTTTTTTTTTTTTTTTTCATACTGAACTGACGCGTAAGAAATTCTGCAGCACATATACATATTGACGTTATCAAAGTCAAGCTAGCATAACTGATCTACTTCTTTTTCACTCGCTAGTTTTTTTTTTTTCTTCTTCTTCTTTTTATTAAAACTTTTTACTCACCTGCAAAATGTGAAACCCTTGGACCTCATCGAGCTATCAGTGTTGACAATTAATAGCAAAACGTTGCGTCCCTTTAGTTTTATACCTCGCTTATAGTTTAGCAACAACTTGACAGCTGAAACCAACGGTATTCATCGTTGGCCAGAAGTTTTTTTGCCCTCCGTTCATTATATTTGATCATTTTCTTCAATTATGTACCTAATATTGAAGTTGTTTTGTTTTTTTGTTTTTTTAAAGTAAAATTGTGTCTTTATTATTAAAAGAAACTTAAATGAAGGAGTTCCTGATCAGATTTGAACTAAAATGTTTAATCCAAGCCGTTTGCGAGTTTGCCCTCATTACTGCAAACAGATTCTGTGTCCCAACTCTCGGCCGGTTATTTCTTTACTTTTGAGTGCTAACTGTGCGTTGCTGTGATTGCACTAATACACCAGCATGTGTCACATAGCCGCCGTTATCCGCCGCCACAGACACCGGTGGAGTTTCCTGCACGAGAATCCTGATTTCAACGCCGTTTATTCTCTTTCCTTTGCCCTTTTTATTTGTGTCTTCTATCTGCTTTTTGCTGGCTGATAACGTTCCAACCGTTTATCACTTATGTTTGTGTGTGTCCCATCTGTGAATGGCTAATCAGGTAACGGTGCCAAAGAGAAAACACAAGAGCGACAAGCCCAAGAGCCCGGAGAGCGGCTGCTCCTCACCAGAACCTGATCGCCACGACTCTTCGGGGAGCGAACGTGAGTCGGCCTCATAAAGCATGTCGATATGGACGAGATGGAATCACAACGCTCAGTGGACTTCTTTTAGAATTTCTGTGGCGTTTTGCAGCATTTTCTGAAGTAGTAAAATGGATTCTAAGCAGAAATTTCATGAAGTTTGCATAATGGGCAGCACTGAAAAAGCTTCACATCATAGAACAGATTGATCCCACATTGGTCAAATTCATGGTTATCAGCAGTGAAGTAAAGGGCGCACAGATACAAAAAAACAGAATTAAGATAAGACAAAGAATAAATTGTGGACTAAAGCAAAAGTTTATGAAAATACTCCTAAACATTCACATGTTTTAAACACACCCAAGAAGACCAGAGGCTGTTTGCCATCAAGGGCGCTTCAACAGAGCGTAGAATAAAAGCTCTGAATACTTAATCATTTTTGTCTGTATGTCTTGTCTGTTAATTTGAACAAATTAGCAAAAATGTGATGTTTTTATTGCGTTTTGTGTCAAATTTTGAGAGAAAAGTGGATTTAATACTTTTTAAAATAAAGGCATAACATAACAAAATGGCTTAACAACATCATAAATAGCTTTATATAAACATAAATAGGTCTATATGAAAAAAACTATAAAATACAAATAAATAACACTGAATACTGCAGGCATGTTTTCCATCAATAGGACTGGTGATAAACATAACGGTGACATTCTAGTTTTTAGATTTTAAAGCAGTGGGAGGTCGAGAAATGTATGGTATATTAGTCCGTGCCCTGATAATGACAAAAACGCCGATTTATTTTGTCGCAGGACACAAAAGCAAGCATAACAGTCGGCTGAGGAAAAAGGGTGCAGACCTCAGTGAACTTCAAAGTGCCATCGACTCCATAAAGCAGACGCAGGAGGACATCAACAGGTGAGGAAGAACCCGACTTGTCCCGTGACACAAACGTGTCCCGATGCGTTGTGCGCTAACGGTTCCTGTCTTTGTTGCGCAGGTGCGTCGCGGCGCTGCGGATGCGTTCAGCAGGCCGGGCGGAGAGCACTTCCTTCCTCCAGCAGCGGGACTACGTCGTCATCGCCTGCCTCGTCGTCCTTCAGGTTCTCATCAACTACATCTTCAAGTAGCGGCCACCAGGCCCCACCCTAAACTCTTTCTCTCTCACACACACACACACATACTGGAGATTTTTAGACGAGCGGACTCCAGCTCACTCCTTCTCTCCGCTTAACAAGCCCATATCTTTGTGTCCTGGAAAAGCAGAAGAACTCGGAAAGAGACCGTTTTTAACGTATTTATTCGCAACCATCACCATTCCAAATCTCCGTGGAGATTTCAACGAGAGGAGCAGCAGTGAGGGGATTTCACATGGAAAAAAGGCTCGACTGCCTTTTGGGATTTTATTTCCTTTCTGTTTTTGATTAACTTGCCTTGATGTCAAAGGCAAAGACGGCAGCCGTTTTTTATTAGTTGTTTCTTTATTCTTGTTTTTTTTTTTGTTTTTTTGTTTTTGTTTTTTTAATGGAGTGATGCTACTCTGATGTTTCACATTTCACTTTGAACGACAGGGAAGCTTTTAACACAAAAGCAAGATTGTAACACGCACATAAGATCCCTTTAATTTTAATGCTTTTTTTTTTTTTTTCTATCTATTTCTCGTTTCTGTTTTCCGATCTCGTCTTGTGTTTAACTGAAGCCTGCTCGGAACAGGAAACAAACCAACGCGATGAAACAAAGGGAAAGAAAAACAAGAGTGATCCAATGTGTGCAACTTTTATTTTTGTATGATCAGATCCTCTTATATTCACCCTCGATTCCACATCTGGAAGTAGAAGACAGTGAGAATTACACAAGGGACAAAAGGAACAGAAGCTATAGAACTCCGCTTTTTGCATACAAAGTCGTTGTTTAGAGAGAGGAAAAAAAAAATAGATCACATTTGACACATCCTATGTGTATATTGTAAGTAGCGAACTTTAACCCTTTGGAGACCAGTTTTGTCTTATGGCACAAATGCACTGGAAATGTGGGACATTCACTTTGGTATCGCCTCAGCATTGAGACAGACTGATGCTCTAATCAAGAAAATAAAATATATATATATAGATATATATTTGAAGTCTTTTTAAAACACCCCAGTGACCACTGCCCTTTTACTGTTCTAATTTAAACTAGGCGACCTTCTGGTTGATATTAGTAATAAACAATCTTAGAGCGGCGCTCTGTCTTAAGCCTAATTTTATAGTACTCGTACTTTCTTCAAGCTTAGAGTGAGAACGGACGATTTTTTTTTTATGCTCACTATTTTAACATCTCTTTAACAACTTAAGTATAAAAACCTCACATCTAGGTTTGAAAAGCTGCCATTTATTATTACTTTTATTAACAACGTTTCTACCAATCCGGTTCTAGTGTTGAACTGCGTCTGGTGCTGCAGCCGGTTTTTAACTGGCTCTGCTAACGCACGTCATTCGTCTCGTTATGGTGAACCAGGTGTCCTAATGTAATTGGCTGCTCATCCGATTCATTTAAATGTGGTTCATAAGTGCAACGATAATGAGAGAAACCTTCATGATTTCATCATTCGTTTCTAAATGCATATCTGAATGTTCCGGTAATAATTTTCATATGCAGGCTGATCGGTTTTGACATGGTAAACTGATGTTAGCATGCTCATTTCAAGAAAATGAATGATAAATCTGTATTTACCACAGAGAGTAGAGTCTGCACGCAGAGTCGGCACCTTTGTTTTGATTGATTGATTTTTGCTGGCGTCCATGAGGGCACCTCGAGTCAATAACTTAGCCAAAATATAACTTCTTTATTTTTGTGGTGCTTCAGTTAAAAACAAGTGCCAAGAAAGCACCAGCAGCAGTTCAACATGTGACCTGGATTGTTGGGAAACTAGTGTTGACTGTAGGAAAGGAAGCGTACGGCAAAAATAGGCTCAGAGTAGACGAAATCAAAGCTCAACACTCTGTTCGAACTTCACTGCCTGACTGCAGCAGCTCCGCTGCACGTCCAATGAAGAGCATCAGTCACTTCCTCCAGCGCATTTGAGCCTCAAAGTTTCAATATGTAACCTAGAATAGACTCCGTTCCTCGTCGGAGCGCGTAGACTTGTAGACGTTTTCTAACCGTCGCCATGTTAAGAGCATTCCAAATGTACAAAAACTTGCAGCCAAACTCTTTGTGTGTTAGCGTAGAAGTCGGTTGGAGTCACTGTGTAAATAATCCGGGTGGGCGACGGCGCCTCCGGAGCGGCACGCGGACACTCTCACTGTGTGCACGAACCGGTTTCCTCCTCCTGTTGGGAGTTTTGCTAGAACATCCTGGTAAGTTTAGCAGCACTGTTTTCATGCGTTTTTAATTTATGTCTTCGCCTGTTATGATGTTAGCCTTGTCGACGTTTACATATATCCGATTGCCTCCGCCGTCAGCAGACTGTTTAGCGATGGAAGCTTCGGGTCACAGAGACCGGTAGCGTTCGTAAGGAGCCAGCTGTACCCCTGGAAGTTAACCCGGCTGGCCCGAGTGCGTGTGTGTTTGATTTTTCCCGTGCGTCCTCATTGCCTGAGATGGTGGAATGTGTGGAAATAAGTACATACCAGTGCCTTTTAGAGTCAGACATGGGGTGAAGTTGTAGCTTAAAGGAGGCGGGGTGGGCAGGGTGCAACAGAAGGTAGAAGACTTGGATTGTGGTTGCGTTTACTGTAGAGTTGTAGTGTGGACGGTGCCATATGAAGTCTGACTCCACAGGTAGACACCCGCCGCCCGTAGATACCCGAAGGCCGATCCCCTGCCACAGGAGGAAGAGTGCAGTTTTCCTTCCCGTCTCCCTCCCTCGCTCCCTTGTCTTCAACACACAAAACGTGGAGGGAAGCGGCCATCTTTACTGTACGTCGTCGTTAACCGTGTCCGTGAAAGACCGTTTTATTTATTCCTCTTTTGTATGTGGGTTTATGTTGTTTTTTTGTGTGTGTGTTTTTCAGCTCAAAAGTTTTAGGTCACTGTTCTTTTATCTTATTTAACGTTTGTTTTGTTTTTCCAAATGCACACGCTCGTTTTTAATCCACTTCACGGTTAATACCAGACAACACTGGACCGTCCAAACTGGGGCGCCTCACTTCCACACACACGCATCACACATTTCCTTCCTATTCAAGTAATTGAATATATTTACTGTATCTCCATGGAAACTGTGACTTCTCTGAAGTTTATGGTCACATGTAACACAATAAAAACAAATGACATACTCAATTGTGTTGTGTGTGTGTTTAGTTTAGTAGTTTCAGTCAGTGTTGTTAAAAATGCAGAATTACCAAATCTATGCAAGATGTTCCCAGATTTATTTCTTATGTGAACAAAATTGAGGCAAATATGTTATCCTACGGCCTAATCCTTTGGTATTTTTAAATGTGGACAGATGTGGTCCTATCATTGGCCAAGTGATGAAAACTTGCACTTTTGTTAAACTTGCTGACAAAACAAAAATTAAATAAGAAATTCTAAAAATGTTCATGTGCGTTTCGAGCTTGCCTTGCATTGGCCAACCGAAGACATCAAGGCATAAATCGTTCCATCTTCACAACTGCCAATATTAGGTTTTGCTAATAAATCTAAACCACCACCAGAGGGCACCAGAGATCCTTTCTGCAGTGACTCATTTGATCTTTCCAGTCATGTTCGAGCTGCCGATATTCACATTCTCATCCGTCGCGGTACATTGATGTTCCTCATTTATTTAAGGTCTCACAAAGAAATGATTGTGTTTGCACATTTCATATACCTCTGGAACATTTTGTGTTATTTGGAGTTTGAAATAATCTTGAAACAATTTCAAATGTACTCAAGAAATCTCCAGTAATATCTGGAATTACTGGATTAGATCGGGTGTATACGGTTCAAAGTGGGGTTGAATCTCACTAGTTTACCTCAACTGATTGTCTCCATCGGCCAGCTGTCCCTGTTGTCAGTTCTCCACCCAAGGACGTTGACAAAGGTTGTTAAAGCAGAGCTGGCCTTTCTGTACCTCTCAGATAACAGTTAAACATTTGATATCAGTTCATACTCTGTCTGGAGGAGGGAGGAGGAGTAATGGACTGTAATACTACCAACAAAGGGTAGAACAAGATGTAGAAAATTATTAGAAATGAGGTTCACCCAAAAGCTGTTCAGTTTATTCTCTCTGTCTTCTCCACCTTTCAGATTTGTTCAGTTTTTTGCTTTTTATTTATGTCTTAAATGTCTCAGATCAATACTTTTTTACATCAACTATAACTTGAGTAGATCAAAAATGTTTTCTCAAAGCGATATATGACTGCATTTGGGTGATCAGTTTGATGTGTGGCCGATGCTGGAAATGATCAGAGGGGCTGAGTTTTTGCCACCGTCACTTGGACAGGGACCGAAGTACGGATAGAGTTTCTCACTGAAGGTGCAGCAAGTAAAGGAGAAGATGAGATGTGCCGCCTCAGCATCATAAAAAGAAACTAGACCCTCGTCGTAATCCACAAAAACCCCCACCTTCTGGGGCTCAGACGCCAAAACCAGAGGCACAGAGGGCCCGGTAAGGGCTCTGTAATGGCCGTTTCTTCGCCATACAGCCCAGTAGCCGTTTTCAGGGCAAATGGCTTTCTCACCCTTCCTGTCGATAGACTCTAGGACCACTCCTAATTCCCATTTAGTTTTCTCTTTAACTTCAACTTCATAGTAAAATCGTCCAGAGGAGAAACTTTGCTTTCCCAAGACTCCAAAGGCTGACAGTCTCTCTGGCTTGTCTGGGAGAACCTGCGTAACATCACTGCATCGTACAGTTTTCCCATCGCCGGACGTCACCAGATAGGGGTTTGCAGTATCTGGATCCAGAGTCACGTCCACCTCATACAGCCGGACTCTTGCGAGTTCAATGCGCGCGCAGAGCTTCTTCATCTCTGCTCTGATCGTCTCCAGTTGAGCTGCGGCCGTCCTCACCGTTGCCCCGCCGGAGGACTGGAATCTGACCTTGTTCCAGTCCTTGGCGGTAACCGTCATCGTTGGGGTGTTTTGGAGTAGATGGAAGTGGTCTTCAATTTGCGACAGCTGCATCAGCTCAGATCTTTTCTTCATTAGCGTGGAGATTTCCTCTTCCAGCTCTTTTAAGAAACCTTCTGCCTGTTCTTCTGCCGCTTTCTGCTCCTGTACGATCACGTCGAGGAAGTGATCCAGACTTTTTCTTGCCGAATCGATGAGATCCGAACAGTCGTCCACAACAGCTGCCGTCACTTCCTCTGCGTCCCGCTTGCTGAGCTTCACCGACTGCTTAAACTGCTCCATCTTTAGTAATCTCTCTTGAATCATCTGCTCCACACAAACTCTGGTCTTCTCCAGCTCTTTCTTCTTTTCGTCACACTCTTCCGTCAGAGCGACAACCCGATGCTTCTTGTGGTCGGACTCAGCACAGCTTGGACAAACACATCTCCGATCGGTCTTGCAGAACAGCTCCAGAGGCCTCTCATGCTTCCCACACATCATGGTCTCCAGTTTCATGACCGGATTGATCAGTTTATGCCTCTTCAGCACTGTGATTCTCATATGAGGCTCCAGGTGAGTATGGCAATAGGCAGTAGCACACGCCAGGCAGGACTTAAAGGCTTTCTGTTTGGGTTTGGCGCACACGTCACACAGAATCCCTCCTGAGCCGGGAGACACTTGTCCTGACAAGCTCCTGGCATTCCTGAAGTGAGAAGCCATCTCGGATATGAAGGTGTTGATCCGCAGGGCTGGTCTGGGATCAAAATGCTCCTTACACAGCGGGCACTGCTGGAGGCGGCTGATGTTCCAGTGCTTTGCGATGCACGTCTTGCAGAAGTTGTGTCCGCACGGTATGGTGACCGGATCTGCGAACACATCCAGACAGATGGAGCACAGAAACTGTTCTTCGGAGAGAAAACTGGAAGCAGTCGCCATGTCCACTGACTGGAATCAGAAGGGTGTGGGAGGTTGGTAAAAATCACCAGAAACACTTTACAAGATTGTAACATTACTTCAAAATCCATCAAAACGAATTAGCAAAGACATTTTGTTGTATGGGGGGAGGTTGTAAGAATCTTGTTGAAGGGCATTTGAGTGGCTTTACTCACCTACGTTTTGTCGAAGAACACTTCCTCAAGTGAGTGAGTCACTTATTTTTCCTTTAACATCCCAGTTGCTCCTTTAAAACTCCACCTCCTCTTTCATCTCCTCCCTCAAATGGGATTTTGGTGTCTTATTGCAGAGTTTATGTAAGACAGAACAATGAATCCCCCATGTCGATGCTGGAGGGAAGAGGACGCCAACATTTTTGCTTAAATCTTGCTCATCTGCATCTATGGTCACGACTTGTTGAATGTTCTTATGTTTTTATGATGTGATGAAGACAGAGTAAAGACATTTTGTATATGTTTTTATTAGCGAATATGTCAATGTTTCCAGTGTTGAACTGTTCTTCTTCGTAGCTCCTGTCGTTCTCTCTGGAAGTTGATGCTGGATGTTAGTTCTGGGCCAAATCCTGACTGGTGGTGACCCATTAATATTTTAGATAGTTGGTTTCTATTTATCCACCTTCTTTTTAAGAATCACAGATTCTCAGTGGGGTAAAGACGGGAGTTTTCCGACCGTTTGATTGTCGCTGACGGCCTCGTGACATACTGCTCCAAAGGGACAACTCCACAGATCAGTTTTACAAACAAAGTTGCTCTTGGTATATGTTTCGATCCTACTTTTTTCCCTGAGATTTTGGGCACAATTAGGAGGAAAAACCACTCGACTGGACGAAAACCAACATCGCCATTGGATTGTATCTGGACTCTTGTCGGTTGACAACACGCCAAACTCGTGGTAGCTCTCACCTTTTACTTCTCTGGACAAACGATTTTCCAGGTGTACCAAACAATCAAAGTGCTTCATAAGATAAAACAAACTAACCTTTAACATAGTTCATAAGGAGGCAGTCCTGGTGTTTACTTTCAGAACCTCCTTGCTTCCCCGAAACTCAATCAAGTTAAATGTAAGGGAAGCGTGAATGAATATTATGTTCATTCACGATCATAACCTGTCCAACATGATTACAAGAAATAGTCTATTGGAAAGTTCATCTGATGCTTTTCTAATGTCTTGTAGCAGGTAGCTGTGCAGCACTCCTCATGTCAGTTTATTTGGTTTCTGTTATGATTTGTTTTGCGCGTTCTATTGCTGCTTGGAAGCAGAGGGGTGGTTTCAGTGTATGTTTATCTTCCTGGTTCAGTTTTGCATTTTCAAATTCAGTCACATTTCATACATGTCACAGTTTGTCCCAACCAAGCATTTTGTAGTCCTCTCTGTTCAGAGCAGATTTAAGCGACCCTTCATAAGTTCAATACGTTTCACCTCAGGAAGTTCTTGGTGTAGTAAGACCTCCAGCATTTGTTTCATCCTCTTCCTCCAAAGCATTTTTATTAGCAATCCCCTTTCCTTCCCAAATATTACATTTGGTTCATCCCTCTGCTGAATAAGTTGGATATTACTGTTGCTAGGATACGTCACCCTCAGGATTTTTCAGCTCTTCTTCAAAGCTTAGAAAGAATGAGAGAGCACAGACGCTGGCTAAAAGGAAAAGCAAAGCCAAATGTTAGAATGGAACGGGGTGGGGGGATGAAAGACAGGTTGGTCTTCATGACAAAAAAGGGGTTGGGGAAGTAAAAATAACAAACATAAGCAAGATTCAAAATGATGGGGTGGTGGCAGTGGTTTACAGTGGAAGTGATGGTAAAGGGGAAGGTGATAAATATATAGGATAACAAAGGAAACATTCTGGGTTTAAAATATTAAATAATCCGCCTTCCTTTTGGCTTTGTCCTGTCAGTGTCCTGTCAAACTGAGGTTTGCTGGGTGTGTTTTAATGACCCTGTGAGCCATTTTGACAAAGTAGGTCAGTTAAAAATGCACACACACACACACACACACATACACACACACACACACACACACACACACACACACACACACAGGTTACATTTGAAGTCCATTGTCCTGAGAATCTGCCAAACATCACCAATTGCTTCTTGCACAAGAGTCTGACATCAGCCATAGCAATCATGCCTTTTAGGCATAACACAGGTGAATTTCTGTTAGCTGGGCAATTAGCTGCTTTAAAGATGTTTAACTGTATCTTTCTTAACAAAAAAAAAAAGAAAGAAAAAAAACAATGATTTTTTTTTTTAAAAAAAGGGGAAAAAGAAAAGTTCGCAAGTATAAATACCAATCGCCTAGAAACGTTTACGGCGCGAAGGGGTCGAAGCCGTCGGACGGAACGACGCGTCATCCCAAATTTCTCTGGCCACCTTTGCAGCTGAGCTCGTGGCCGAGGCTTAAACGCGTTAACAGACATATAATGAGGTAATCCGCAGTGTTTGCAGTGTTGGTGAGGTTGCGCTGGATGCTGGCTCAGCATTTATCCCCTTGTGGCATCGACAGAGCATAAAGGAACTGCTGCAGCAAGCCGCTCTCATTCACTGCCGGATTAGTGCAACGTGCAGTGTCTTTTTATTAGGATCTTTCCTCTTCTATTTTCTTTCTTTCTTTCTTTTTTTTTTTTTTTTCTTTGAAACCTGGCTGACCCAAACGACAGAGTTTAAGCTGACCTTCAGGGCAGTGCTGCCCATTGAACCTCCTTTTTTTGTCCCCCCCCCCATTTTTAGTTAAATGACCGCAGCAAAAAGCAGCAAAGATCTCACCTCAGCGTCTTGCTGCTCGTTCGCTTGAATGAATGAGAATGAACCATGCCTACAACGATGACTTTGTCCATCTGGTCCAGACTTGAGCAATCTATTTTTAGCGTGACCAATTGCTGTGGGGAACCCCTAGAAGTGCAGCTGCCTCCTCTCCTCTCCTCTCCTCTCCTCTCCTCTCCTCTCCTCTCCTCTCCTCTCCTCTCCTCTCCTCTCCTCTCCTCTCCTCTCCTCTCCTCTCCTCTCCTCTCCTCTCCTCTCCTCTCCTCTCCTCTCCTCTCCTCTCAATGCAAACATTTAGCTGCAGTCCAGCAGCTTAATAATTAATAAACTCCCCGCTCCTGTCTCAGGTGTCCCTCATTTAGCTGCGCGTTGCCATAAAATCAAAAGCTGATCCAACGTTGGCGTGGCCAACGGGACCGTCAACAAAGCCCCGGCTCCGCTCAGATTTCACAGCCAAAGCTCTTTCATCAGAGCTGGATGTGCACCGGCGCTTCTGACGATCGCTTTAGAAGGACTTTCTGCTGGAGCTGCTATTGATTAGTCATTGGATTCAACCAGTCGGCCTTCGCTTTGTGCTTCTTCAACCGCCTTGGAGTTGGGAGCAAGTTGGAGAAGCACGCCTTTACTTGAGCTGAGACACATCTGCCAGTTCCAATTGCACGTCAAAGTATTTTGATCCCACTCAGAGTTCAATTAAGCAATAAGAACAAGCTCATGCTTTCCTGCGCAGACTCTCTGTCTGCACCAATGAAAATTCTCTGACCTCAGGATAAAGATGGCTTCAAGAGGCTCGACATTATATCGCTTGTTATGTGAACAAGTGGGGAAACAAAATGTGCTTCACTTATCCTGCACAGAGAAAACACAACCCAGGACATGCTTTGTTCTAGTTTTTATATTGCAGAGTCAAATATTAAATATTGCATTACGTTTATGTTATATTAATTAATTAAATTATCTCCTTTTAGCAGCCTGTCAGAGTCTGACTCTAATCTGTTCTTGTTTGGTGAATTGAAGCTAAAGCCTGACGGGCCCATATCTGATCGACTGTTTCTGATGTGACACTGAAGCTTATTGGACCGAACAGTCTCAGTTCATTTTTTTTCATTCAGAGTCTTTCTCCAGGCTGCATCAAGCTGCTATAAATAGATCACTTTTAACGGTGCCGCCGGATTCTGGGTTTATTGTCTTTGCCGCATCTCGTCGGTTCGCGGTCTGAGATGTTTGACGGAACAGTTTCATATCCCGAAACTCTGACTAACTCTGTTTTCACACATGGCTTCCCTTGTATAAACCGCAGATATGAAGGTCAGAACCCCATTTGCTTCTGCATTTTTTTTGTTGTTGTTGTTTTTTTTTCTTCCAGCTTCCATTGAGCTTTTACAGTCATCCGAGCGTAACCACAGCAGCCAGAGGTTCCTCTCTTAGCTCTGTTTGCACGCGCCGCCACGGAGACGGGTGGCTGAAACAACGAACGAAACAAATGAAGTTGGAGCAGACTTTGACTGAACCAGTTTAGCGCTTGAATATGCATGTTTCCAGCTGCTCGTCCATCAGAGTATTATCACTGTCTGAGGGTAACTAATAATCATACAGATGACAGTGATAGATGTGCTCTTGTTATTAATGTTGTTCAGCGATGACTGATGTTTTTCATAAAAGAAAAGGCCTTGATTGGCTGAGCCGCCGTCCAGGGGGGGAAAGAACTGACTTCCTTCCCATTTGGCGTCGGATCCGTATGAAAGCTGTGCCAGGCGCCAGCAGCCGCTCGCAGGCTCGTCCAGAGCCGTTGGACGAGAATCCTCCAGAGGTCGGAGCCGGCCGCCCGCGAGCCCGCTGCTGGTCACTTACAATGTCCAAAACCGCAAAGGTGGCACTTTTCATTGAGCCTGAGGATTATTTGGAGGCCGTGTTAGCTCTTTTTGTGCTTAACACAACATCATTTGAGAAGTTCTTTGTCACGGGAACAATGTCTGACGCTCTGTCCTGTAGGTTGAACACAAACTGCTGGACAGGTTAGACCCGTGAGCCAACTGATCAAGAGTCATTTCTCTGCGCTGATTGAATGGTGACCTACATTCTTTCAGAGTTTGAAATCAGAGGCGTTTTTAGTGCTGACATTCCTTTATTTTACAGATGATGACAAGATACTGTAATTCGAGTGAATAGATAGAGAACTAGCCTGGCCATTGGCTTCCTGTGCTATTCTCCTTGAGTCAAATCTCATTTCACAGCACAGGTCATTTCTGGTAAGCTTCATAACCTCAAACATACGTCACAGCCAAACGCCAGCGATTGGGTAAAATTTAAAACCTCAACAGAGCTTACAGGAAACGATCATCTCTAAACAACCGATGGTCCAGACAGTCTGTACGAAGCAAAGCGTAGGATGAGGGGCCAGTTTTTACCAGAGACGTAACTGGAACCTTTAAGCAAAGTGTTAGCATCAGCATTAGCATATAAACGCCATTATTTCCAAATATTGAGAGAGAAGTGAAACCCAAATTCAACCAGGTCTGTAGTGAACATCATTGCATAACATAGCTTGGTGTACGTTAAACCAAGTGGATTGAAAGTGCAGCCATTTTTCTCTTTTTGTTTTTTTTTTTGCACTTTTCCCTCATCAATCGAGAGAATGTTTTCCCAAAAGTTTTGGGGGTCAAAGTGATGTTCAATTATTTCTACACATGTGATTTTGACCTTCCCTAGTCCTGCTTCATGATGTCAAACAGCTGTCTGTTGGAAAAATATCATCAACTCATGATTTCGCTTAGGCAAAATAAAAGCTATCCGAACCAAGCTGGTCCTCTGTGAAAACGGAACCATGAATCATGGATTTAACCAATCATGAATTAACTGGGATTAACCCCGTTTTTTGCTTCGACTTCTCGAGCCTCAGGCCTGATCGCTTTAAGACCAAGAAAAATCAAGAAATGTGAAGAAAATATGGTTAAAACGCAAGAGAAATCCATAGGGAAGTAAATGCGTTTCTACAGCACTGTAAATGAAATATTTTTACTGGAGAGATGGATAAAAAGCCGACTGCAAGTAAATGCAACTCACAAAACACACCTTTGCATCAGGGCACAAATCCTATAAAGACCCATCAAAAACAGCGAAAAGAGAACAAAACCTTGAAGGTTCTTCCTCCGGCTTTCCTCCCCCCCCAAAAAAACCCAGCATTTCAGCAAAAACCTCCTACAAGTCGGAAGCCATTTTTGAACTTGCCTCGATACATTATTCATGGCCTGGCTGCTGCCGTTGGCCCGCTCGTGTGCCATGGCCTATTTACTGAAGGGCTGATGAATCCATTAGCCGTGAACAGCAGAATCTAAGGCTCATCCATAAGCGGCTTCACAGCCACATGAATCATTTCATAATGTCTCAGTCAATGAGAGGGAATAAACAGCAGCTGGACTGTGGCTAATTCATCAATCGAGAAGGCAGGGGGAGGCGTTTCTGTCCATAACGACGCGAGAGAACACCGGCCAAAAACCCAGAGAGGAAATCCTCACAAAGTCAAGAACGCAGTCGTTAAAAAACAAACAAACTACTACTTCATCAAATATATTTTTGAGTTAAATACCACTCTTTGTTGATGATTCATACTTTGCAAAAGTATTCATGCCCCTTGCAGACATTTTGTCATGTCGCTGCCACAAACGTCAAAGGGTTTCATCCGTCAGTCGACTCCATCTGAAGCAGTTCTCAGAAACTAAATGTTCGGTCATTCAGGGGAAGGCGTAACCCTTCCCGGGTTTTAGAGCAAAGAGTAAAACAAGAATGGAGACCCAGCTGGTTTTCCAAGCTTTCTGAACCCGCAATTTCTTTTTCCGATTTAATCGGTTTTTCTTCTAGTTTTTTTTTTTTTGTCTTGGAACCAAATGAAAAGTCTTCCCAATGCGAGAACGAAAGCTACTATAAAACTGAATCTAATCTTCCTCTGCGTCCGCTAGGATTTCACCCAGAAGAAAACCTAGCGGTTTCCTTCTGTTTCCATTGCGCAAAGTGAAATTACAGAAATAAAGCTGCAACCAGATGTTACTACTGACTGGACAGAAGAAGAAAACGACAGGAAGTGGTAAGAGGACAATGTGGCGTGTTTTTTTTTAAATGAATTATAACGTGTGATTTTTGTTGCATTTTCTTATTTAATGGTAACGCCACAATTACAAAATTGTGTTGTTTTTTTTAACAATAGCAGGACGTCGACAAGGTTTTGTAATAGAAAGGGAGCTGTGCAGAACAGATGAATGCGTGGGCGAAAGAGTGAGCCCCTTATGACTGCATCATTTTTATTTTCTGGAGATGTGATGGGGGTTTTTTTGTTGTTTTTTTCCACATCATTGTGTGTTATTTGTTTGCTGGGAAAGTGCCACATCATGTCACCACTGACACATCACTGCAGAACGAGACGCAGGAATTCACAGCTGGCAGATCCACTCAAAGGGGAGGAGAGGATGTGGGAGTCTCACTGATGCACTCTGCGCTTTATTCCCCCTGCCCTCCTCTGCTGGCATCCTTTGGTACCGTTTGTGCCATGCTAATTAAGTATTTATTACATCAGGTGGAGCTGGCAGGCAGCTGCCACTTGCCTCCCTCTGTTCTCCTCTCTCTCTCTCTCTCTCTCTCTCTCTCCTGCCAGGCTTGATCTATTTTTCCACTGACGAACCGGTCCCCAGATGTCCCGATCGGTCTTTCAATCAGGCTGCCGCGTGCGCTGCCCCACGTGCGACGCCGCGGACGTGACATTTTGTTCTCGCGCTCGATTCTGATGCGGCACTGTAACCTAACCTGTTGTGTTTTTCTTCGAGGGGTGCGCCGCGTCCCTAATTGTGGGAGCGCAGGACCCAGCCGTGCGTCACCTCAAGACGAGCAGAGGCCGAGGCAGGAAATCAAACCTGTCGCCAATGGTGACGGGTTGTGCAGCCGCGGCTCGGCTCGAGCCGACATTCCCATTGTGCTTCAAAGAGGTAGATGGAGAGCGTGGGCTGGCATTCGGTCTGTCAGGAGGGCAGGGGATTACATCTGTAGCAACCTTTCCAGTGAAGCCATTTGCAGGAGGGCAGAATGGTGTGTGAAAAGGTCAACGCTTTTGGCAGGAATCCCCGGTGTCCTTGCTGCAAGCAGCAACGAGAAATGTCCAAAAGGCCACGCTATGAGAAAATAATCATAAACTAGAGAATGATGGCCTGTATTTTCACTCTTAACTCACCAGGGTTACTAATAACTACATATTTGTTCAATCAAAAAGTGAAATTGAAAGGGAAAACAGTTGGTTTATTTTTTATCTTGGCTACAAAGCCAAGTTTTCTCATTTCCAACGACACAATATTGAATAAGACTCCCAAAACGTCTCATCCAGAGAAACCGCTGTTTGGTTTTGGAGATTCGGTTCTAATGAAGTTCTGGCCAAGTAACTAGTGATTTCCAGGAAAATACCTCAAACTTCTAAAGGAAGTTCTAAGAAATTAAGTTTGATGAATGTTGTGGTATTGCGCTTTGTAAGTCCTAGAAAGTATCTGGTAAATACCTAAAGAGCACCAGGGTAAGTTCAACAAGATCTCCCGGATCCAGAAGATCACCCGGACAGTTCCGGTGGAGCTCATGAAAACCACCAGATAAGTTCCACAAATAAAACACAAGTAAGTTTTTTTTTTTTTGCAAAGCCTGGAAAGAACCCAGAAAGTATCCAAAGGAATCACAAGGAGAGGTTTGCTGAAGTTCCTGGAAACCACTCAGAGTTCCATCCAAAGAAAGAATGTGGAAAATTCAGCAAACGAATCCAAAACAAAGCAACAGAAATAGATTCACACAGTTCTGCCAGGGGTCCTTCTTTTCTTTCTTCGTCTGCGGCATCTCACCTTGCTTATTTCTTCCACCTAAGTCTAACAGCTCTGTCCAGTTGCATGTTTGCTCCTACTGTTTTCGCAGATTTGACACCTCTTATCATTGTGCGGCAACAATAGTCTGCACGTCCCGCAAGCGTTCACCCCGAGCCAAGTGTTGCGTCTACTTCTTGAATGGAAAATTGCAGAGGTGGAATATTCACCCACACACGCGCCGGAGACAAATGCCTAGCCGGGGCTCTTGAGAGTCACAACTAAACTCCCATTTGCATTTGATGGTCTCATTAAACAGCCCATTAGGGAGCCTCGCCATGCGGCGGGGAGGATTTCTGCTGTAATTTGCAGTCTGATGGCCACAGCCGAGCTTTTCTGCACCGCTCTACCAGGTGCCCTTGGAAAGCAAGCTGGCGTTTGTTCTGATGAGGTCCCATAGAGTGTGTGTGTGTGTGTTTCTGAGTATTGAATGGAGTGGGTCGCTATCGTTGAGCTGTGCTGGTGACACAATTGCTGATTCAGTCTAAAAGTAGCGAATCTAACTGACCCAACAGTGAGCAGCGTCGTTTGAACCGTCGTTTGCTAGTTTCTCCTGGTGTCGTGCGTGTCCTTCTTGCACAGGTTTCTTTCCAAAGACCAGCATTTAGCTTTTTCTAACAATTACATGAGCTAATCAAGATGGAATTCTACCCAGTCCAGAACCAAGAGAACCCGCTGCAGGTCTCCCTAAAAGGCCTTTGGAGATTTGGGGAGCCCCTCCATCGTAGCCGGGGGGCAAACATCCCCAACTCAAGATGTGGGAAAGTTTTATATTCATCTTCTTGACAGATTTGTTTTATCTTGTGCAGTTCAATTGGATATGGCACATAAATGGTGCAAAAGGCTTTTCTTTGATTGACCATTGTTTCAACTGTGTTTCAAGTGTTCTAAGATATTTGCACTAGGAGCTAGACCAGAAATACTTGGTAAGATTAGTTGGTTTTTCACTCTGTCTGTTGATTGGACTCTCAGTTCCTCTCCATATAACACCATCAGCATTTGGTTTTGTAGCTCCAGGCGCTTCACATTTGAAGGAAATCTTCTCATTAAGCCTTCAAAGCCAAAGCGGTGACCAGCGAGTGCGTTGGGAGTCGTGCTGGCGAAGCAGGACAAAACTTTACAAAAGAATGTGTCGGGTGTTTTCAGAACGCCCGCGCTCTCACGGCGACGAAGAAATAAATTAGAATCTGCCAAGCCGGGAAAAAAACAAAACAAAAAAAAACACACTTGCTCCCGTTAATTAGTCGGGTCGGTAAATGTTAGAAGAATGTCACAGCTCTCCCTGAGCTGTACCTCTCTCTCTCTTTCTCTCTCCAGGATCCACTGTCACCCTTTTAATGGCAGTTCACTAGAGCTCTCAAGTCGTGGTATATAAATAACTCTCCTGTTGTTTGCACACATAAGAGGCGAAGGGCCTGGCTGTTTGTGAAGGGGAGCGCGCATATCGAATAGTTACCTCGAATGCATTCAGGTTGAAAATTAAAGTTTTACAATCTCTCTGCATTATTGATGACGGAGGGAGATCTGCAACTTTGAACATTTTTAACTGCGAGGTTTTTTTTTTTTGTGTTTTTTTTTTACTTTACCTAATGATGCATTAAATAAGAACTAATGCGCCGTCCTGCGTCGAGATTGAAGAGCGGAAGCGTCCTTAAAATGACACTTTCATTACGACTGTGTTAAATTCACATGAAGGCTGATGGTTGCTTTTTGATAAAAAAAAAATAAATAAAAAAAAAACGCCCCGGCTGATATCTAACGTTTTTTCACTACCAACAATATATTGTCCTGCAAAGAGACCCACATTTTGCAAAAACTCACAATGTTTTGACTTTTCCTCATATTTTTAACAAATAGGCTTTACGCATCAAAAAGGTCCATTTCTACTGAACAATTACTCAGATCATATTTCATAGTTTTATACACTTATCTCATGCACAAATGTTTTCATTTTGTTTTATTTCTGTTTAGTTTTTTAAAAAATGGAAAACTGTTATCAAAGAAAGAGACAAAGGCCCAAAGTCATACTAGAGATATAGAACATTTTTATTACAACTGTGCTACAAAATGTGTCTGCTTCTTTATAAATATTCTAAGCTGCGATGTCAGAGGTGATTTGGACTTGATGACATTCCTGAAGCAAAGTTTCAGTGTAACTAATTGTGATGTTAAAGTGGGGAAAGTGGTTTTGTATGCTGAATCATATTTTGGCTTCCTTTTTGCACATCTCCATGCTGTACCCTGACATGTCTCGCTGGTGATTTTACCCGCCGGTCGTCTTGTGGAGCCCGGGACGATTGGCGCCCCGGTGCAGAGCCGCTCCTCTTGGGGCTTTGGCCCACCGACCGCCGTCTCCTCCGGAGCTCAGCTGACGATGAGTCAGGGAGATCTGCGGTCCTGTTGTCTGACACAGATAGATCGTGGGAAGTGTTTCTCCTGAGCAAAAGCGACCTAAAAACGGAGCGTCGGGCTCGTGCCAGATATTGCTCAGAGGAAGACTGTGGATGAGTCACTCACAAATTCTCACAGTCTTGCCTGCTGGCTGTGTTCGGTGTCTCGTAAAAGATGCGTTTTTATTTATTGTTGTTGTTGTTTTTTTACAGTGTTGTGAGAGATTTCGGCAAAATCTCAGGTTAAGAGTCGTTTGGAGTAAACAGTGAACAGACTGCAAGTTTGTACTTTAATCACATTGTAAACACAAAGCCTTAAATGGCTTCAATACATTCTCTAAAAAAATGAATGGCAAACCAGAGATGCACCGATCCGATATTATTGTCTGTATCGGTCCCGATAATGAACAAATTCTAGATCGGGTATCGGTGAGGATGTGCAACAGAAGTCGCCATGGTGATGGAAGGTCAGTCAACTGTGAAAGAATGCATGACGACAGAAATATTTCCTCATGAAGATGAACTTAGAGAGACGAAAAGTGACATGACCGTAATTCTCGCCAAGAATACAGTTTAAATACTGAGTTAATTTAAAAAGCTGAAGAAGGCAGAAAACTGTTAGGAAAAATAATGTAACGCATCAAAAACGTTTTGAATTCCTTCTTTAGCCGTTTAAAGATGTTTGACGTTGATAAGGTATCATACAAGAAACAAGAATCTGCCGAGTGATGCATCGACCAGAAACTCATCGAGTTGCACCACATTTTTTTTTTTTTTTTTACTTTTTTCAAACGGAAACCAGATGAGAATCTAAAATCTAAATTGAAAATAACCACGAAGTGAAATATTGCGGTTATTTTTGAATGAATTCTCGAAATGCGAGTGGCTCAATACGCTTCCTGTGTGCAGGGCTTGTGGCAGATTAAACAGACCTGTCATTTCCTGTTTTGAAAAGTTCATCTACATAAAAGTAGTTTATGCTGAAACTAAATTATCGGTGGTGATTCTACTGAAAAGTATGACTCTCAATAAACAAAAGGTTTTTCTACCAGTGTTTCTTTCCATTTTTATTTTTTTTTTTCGCAGACTCTCCATCTTCCCATCAGTTCGGAGCAGGATCTCAGCGTACCCCACAGCATAACGCCGCCGCCACCGTATTTCTTTGTAGGATTCAATTTTATCTCAGGAAAACACTTTTTTATATGCTTGCAACATCCTCTATATGACTAAGACTATAAAACTTAATATAATGCTTCGTATGGTGTTTTTTGTGTGCCTTTTCCCCACATCGCATAAAGCCCAGATTTGTGGACAGATAGTCATTTTGTCTAAATAAATCACCCGATGCTGGGCTATGACTGATTCGCTCTGCAGGTCAGGTTCCAGAACAGCCTGGGCAGCGAGCCATACGTCCCCTACCTTAAATCATAACTTCCTGCATGAGATATAGGTTGGAATATTTTTGCCACCACCAGCATTGCTTGTTCTCTAACAAACCTTTGAGGCCTTCATAAAACAGCTGGATATATGGTCCAAACAGGTGGAGCACATTAACCAATCAGAGGAATCCTGAAAGGGATTGGTTGCATCGTCATCATATGGTTCAGTGCATTGAAATGTGTGCTTAAAACATGACAAAAATAAAAAGATTTAAGGGATGTGGACACTTCCGGCCCGCACAATCACGTTCTGATGTATTTATGAAAAAGAAATGCTGAAAAAAAAATAATAAAAAAAAAAAAACGCTGAAGAAGAGCAGTAAACAAGCATTTGTGTTTTCACATCAGCATCATTAATATGTCAAGATATGGAGGATGCTGGTTTTTGACGACGAATCTTCAGCCTCGCCCCTCCCATGAGCAGCGTTGCCTCGGCGACAGCGGGTTTACGTGATGACGTCGGATGTATATGAGCGCGGGCGGCGGGATCTCTCTCCCTTTTACCGCCATCGGAGCGGAGTCTCTTTCTTCAGACTACCTAACTGCGCAGCGCCGCTCGACCAGTTCATCCTCCGGCCGCAGAGCGAAGGTAAGCGACAGCGCCTGGGAAGGACTCGGACGCCGACGCCCCAAACTTTTGCCTTCCCTGCAGAGTTCGGTTTTCAGTCAGCTGGCGAAAACGACGCGAGGGAGACCTTTATCGCTTTGCTAATGCTAGTCAGAACGAGATAGCGGCAGCAGCCATTGAGACAGGCGCCTCCATGATGCGATAACGTTACACGCCTGTAGAGGAATAAAACAACGGTTCTCCGTCTCTCTTTGTTTCACCGGAATGTTTTAACCAGTCGTTCCTCAAAACGGGACAACACGTTAGGGTAACTGCTGTAAGCTTCGACGTCTATAGCGTTTGTTGACACGTGTTTAGGGTTCTTGTGTTTTCGGACTTAACGTTATGTTTTGGGTCTGTGATACCCCGGGTGGGTCGCGAGGAGCTGAGCGCACGCGACGGCCGCCAGGAGTCTTGCATAAGACAAAGGGGGTTAAAACGTGACATAGAGGACGCTTAGTAACTGGACCACATTATGTAGCCGGGGCAGCCTGCCTGCCCGTCTGACTGAGATGTTCCTCCCACTTGTTTCGGGCTGAGTGGTGCGCATCAAGCTAGCAGCATAGAAGCTAGCGTAACTAGCCTGAATTAGTGGAGCTGCTCGGCGGCAGAAGCGCGAGGCCCGGCTGGAGTTCCACCGGGTAACACACCGGGGCTAAACACCGACCTGCATTTACAGGGTGACTCGTGCGTTTTGGGGGGGATTTCTTTCATTTTATTCCCATGAAGTCTACATGTTGACACGCGCGCAGCTTCCCATCCGGGCTTAGACTAATGGTCTGGCAGACCTCAGCGTGCAACACGTGGTCGTGGCCGGGATTAGGAGGAGAACGGCTCTCCACAAAAGAAAAGTTGGGCCCAGTAATCCGCTGCGGCGGTTCTGTCCCTGAACATCTTTCTGGCGCACCGGGGTTCCACTGGGCCAGGCCGGGGCCAGGAGGGCCTCTGCTGCCTCGGGAGACCCGATCCCTGGATTAACAGGATGATGATGATGATGATGATAGATTGATGGATCTTTCTAATCAAACATCATTTTAATTTTTGATTAGTTCAATATTGAAATGCTAAACCACTGTGGCTCGTTCTGACATAATGTTGGCTTGAAGCAAATTCTTAAAAAAAAACAAACTACTTTTTAATATAACACTTGGGCTCATGTCATGTTACATACACGCATACATGGAAGGGTACATTTCAAGTACATTTGGATGATTTTGGCTTGATGTAAATGAAAGGTCAAGATGGAGAGTGTCTGGGGGGGATCTGATTGCTCATATCTAGTTTTTTAATTTTTCAAATAAATGTCATTATACTGTCCAGGAATTTACTGTCTATGTGGACACCAGCAGAAGACATGGCTGCCAAATTAATAAGTGTAGATACTTAAAATTATACTTCAAATCACTTTGCTTCTGTGCCTCTCCACTCTCCCTGCAGACTGTTGTATCTTGCTGTCCTAATGAAAGGCCTCATTTAAGTCAAGCTGAGTGAATCACTGAGCAATAGAGCGTCAGGTTTTCTCCATGAGATGGTTAAATTATTTGGTGGGATTTCAAGCCTTGATAATCTTTCATGGGATTGACAGTCCATTTGAGAATGCTTGAGACCTTTTCTTTTTTTTTTTTCTACTTTTTTCCTTCCACTCAACTTTCTTTCTTTCTTTTTTTTTTACACGCTCGGACACAGGTTTTTATTGTAAGATAAAAACCTGTGACTGCATCTTGCTTCAGCTGCAGTTCTTGGGATGTGGACTCTGAAATCAGGCTTGTAACATTTCATTTACAGATTTGATCAAACCCAACTTTTTTTTTCTTTTCTTTCATTTTTATTATTTTTTAATCCTGAAGGCTAAAACTGCTAGATCAAAACAAAGATGTCCCCCATGTGATGAAAGAAGGCCAAACCATGCCATCTCTGTCGGCATGGTAATCTATTCCTCCCAGCTCAAGTGGGAAACGAGTAAATGTGTAATGCAGTAAATGAAAGCTAATGCTAGCGGGGTAGCCTACACTGACATGAGCATTAGCTAAAAATGGAGACTTGGGGAGAATTTTCTGGTTTCTTTCAAACAACATGGGCTCAGACTGATGGGTCTCAGGATCTGTGTTGAGTGGGAAGGAACTTGACTGTTTATAAATATTTTTATTTTATTTTTTTTGCCCTGTGGGCTAAAATATAATTTAGAATTAAAGTGAGGATTCTTGAGTATTTCTCCAGCATCCATACAGACTCCAGATATTTCCAGGCAGGTTTTTTTTTCTGAACAGAAAGAAAAGACTTTGATCTCTTCATTGCGTGCAACCTCTCTGTGGGAAGCAGCGCGACTCCTGCCTCCATTTAATCTCCTGAACGAGGCTTCGTCTTCGTGCACGCTGATTGTCATGCAGATATTCTTTAACAACATATTTCTGTAGCGACTGTCGTGCGACGGCGAAGTCTGTCCATCCTCCAATCGTTTGCAGCGTGCATCTAATCATAAGTGTTGAGTAGAGATGTGCACCGATGAGGTTTTCGTGAAGACACCAATTTTTTATTTTTTAAAGCTACATATGTACGACTTTGTAATTATAGCCTCAAAAACACAGATATAGTTCTTGTAAAGCATTCCCATGTGCTTCGGTCGGACATTGGTCACAAAATAAAGTGCGCATAATTAAAATACACACATTTAATCATACTTTCAAATTTATCGACCTCATTGATCAAACAAGATTAACAATAAAATGAATAATTGCAACAGTACAGTTTTGGAGGTTTTTACGTGGAATTTAACATGAGAAATGGACAATCATAATTCTTATAAGGAATTTTCCATAGTAAATGATGCAATAAATAGTCATCCTCATCACGCATAAAATGTTTTAGCAAAAGACTTGACATTGTTTTTCTCTTATCTCTGCAGCATCACCAAGATGGCAGACATTGACAAGTGAGTGTTGCTCATCGTTTGACCCTCTTTGCTTTTTAATCCATTGTTTTTCAGAAGGTTCTTTTGGCTTATTATAAATTAAAAGAAACAAACGTGCATCACCTCAAACCAAAAAAAAATATAAAAATGTAGTGCAACCATATAATGACTAATGGCCAATTCTGCTATATTTGAATTTAATCTCAAAGTGTTTGCATATGAATGGGAAACCATTTGTTTATGAAATCGCCCTAATATTAGCACTAGATTAACTGTAGCTCAGAGTTTTCTTGCCAAATTCAAGCTTGACTATAGCATCTTTCATCCTGAATGCGTTTAGTTTTACCCTTGACAAATTTCTCCCAAAATGCCCTCCCTCCCCCTGCCCCCTGATTTAATTGGGGTCATTTAACACCTGCTGACATTACAGATTCCGGTGTAACGTCACCTCTAGAGGGCAGCGTTGCCAACCAGTTCTGCTGGCTATCACCACACATAAGGGTTTTATTTTCTTCCTAACATTTGAGCGACGGTGACTGCGATCCGTCAAGAGTCGAGGGCGGCTCGGTGAATGTCAGCCGTCACCGTGGGGACGGATCCGTCTCCCCTGACATCAGGGATTGATTATTTCTCACCTCAAGCTGCACAGGGGCTAAGCCGTTTTGAAGCAAAGTGTTGGAGCTCAAAACGTGCTGCCCCCTGCAGGATAAGCAACAGAATTATCACTTATTTTTGACGATTAATCGTCTAATCGATCGAAGCAACTACAGTTATTCCAAAATGCTTTCTGAAAGGACCGAAAAGATTAATCGATTGAAATAACTGCTATCAACATAAATATGAAATAGTTTTTGTTAGGGCTGAAATGATTATGATTGGAATAATCAACTCATTTTGTTATTATTAATCAAAAATAATACAAACGCAAAAGGCCATTTGGTGGAGGAAAAAAAAGGATTTTAATTATTTGTTTGCATGTTTTAACCCATTTCTAATATTGTGTAAAAAATCTGTTTGAAAATGAAGGATCTGTAGAATGTGGGATTATTAAAATAAAAATCAGATTTAATCAGAATAATCCATTAATCAGCCTTTAAAATAATCGCTTATTTCTGCACGTGATGCTGCTTGCTCTGTCAGTTTACCTGCTGAAACGTGTTCTGTGGAGTGGAGGAGTGTGTTTTGGTGTGTGTGTTTTGGCTGACCGCCGTCTCTCTCTCTCTCCCCCCGGAGCAGCAAAGACCAGGCTGAGATGGACCCAGCAGACATGGAGGACGTGGAGGACGTGGAGGAGGAGGAGACCGGAGAGGACGAGAACAGCAAAGGTCGGCTTTCAACCGCAACAACCAACTTCTCGCGCTGGGAGTGAATTACTGCCATGTAAAACAAAAATAAATAAAATGCCAGCGTAGCAGTCGTGTACTTCTGTTTAAACCTAGCATGACGCGCTAATCCTCTTTATTTTGGATGCTGCCGATGTTCGTACATTTCCTTTGATGCCCCCAACGCGCTGCTTCCTGTGGAGAGAAACGCTGCTTCTGCCTCGTCCGGTTCAGACTGCTTCTGCGTGTAATCTGCGAACTGAGAATGCTCTCCCCCTTATGCACACACACAATCCAGAGTCCCTCTTTCAGGTTGTTGGAGCAGTGAGGTGATGGGAACTTAACCAGCAGCTTTGTTTTCTAGTCTGTGCCAGTTGTGTTGTCAAACAGTTTCATCATCTCCCAAACAACAGCTGTTTTTTTTTTTTTTGTTTTTTTTTTTTCTCTCCTGTCATTTTCTTTCCCCCAAAGAAGCATTTTTGTTAGAAAACGAGCAGCTTGAGAAACGTATGTTTATTTGATTCCTCGTCTCCTTTAATCTTCACGCCTGCTGGCTGAGATTTGATAGGTGCTAGCAGCGCGTGGAACACAGCAGCTGTGCTAGTTCTCATCAGCATCACTTTGTTGCTAAAATGTGCTCTGTAGTGAATTTGCATCACATTTCATCTGACTGGATTAAAAACTGCAACCCTCACAGACCCTGTTTTTGTCTCGTCCGGTTCCCCAAACCTGTCAAAAACGTCCTGCTCTGAGTGAACTCAAAATGGCAACAGCAGGCAGTGCTCATAAAAACAACAGATTAGATGCATGTATAATTTTTTTTTTCTTTTTAAATCCGTTTGCTTGCAGCTCGCCAACTCACTGTGCAGATGATGCAGAACCCACAGATCCTGGCTGCGCTGCAGGAAAGGCTGGACGGCCTCAACGGCTCCCCATCAGGATACATGGAAAGGTGGGAGGCTCTGCTTTTCCCAGTGGTGAACGCTGTGAAATATGGAGAGCAGACTGTTTTTTGGAGAGCCTTAAACCCTAATCTGAAGTATGTTTTTTTTTTTTTTTTTTATTATTATTATTATTATTCGTTTATTAGGAAAAAGGCTTTTTTAAAAAAAATTATTATTCTTATCCACGTTTTGTAGCTTTCCCCTCATCAAATATTCAAGAAATTAGACATTTATCTGAAATAATAGAAGCTTAAATGTAAAAATGAGTGACCTAAAACAACCTAAAATCTTTCCTTGTAGTTTATGCTAGAATTTTAAACTTTTTATCTTGTTGGCCTTCTCTGCCCTAAAGAGCAGTAATATATTTATTGCTGCAATACTTAATACTCTCGCATTAATATTAATTAGATGATAATGCACACCGAGGCATTCGCCAAAACACAGACACACTAATCAGAACCAGAGTTATGTTGCTCTGATTTGTTATCAGCAGATTGGATGCAAACCCTTTTTTTTTCTGTTCAAAATGTTACTCCTGATGGAAAATACAAAGAAGACAGCTCAGCTTCGGTTCTCCTCACCTACTAAGTTTTCCTAAAGCAGAACTGACCCCAAGTCTAATAGAACCCAGCTGTTTGGTTCTGTGGGAAAACATCTCTCTCTCTCTCTCTCTGTGTGTGCCGCCTCCTGCTCCCCTCCTCAGCTGAACCCCCAGCCAGCAGCTCTTTGATCAGCATGTCAAGTGTTTGGCAGTGGCCAGTGAACTCACCAGTTCCATCCCTGTACTGAGGGACCAGACACACTTCCTCGCCAGCATCGGGCCGGCACTTTTAATTTGCTGCACAGCACAGAAGGCCCCTTCTGTACCAACTCTTTCCAGCTTTCAGCTGAGTGGGCGGAGCTTCAGGAGCTTTAGATGGTGACATGTGAAGTAGATGGAGCAGCTGGTTGCAGTTGTAGCGCGCTCCCCTCCCCGTTTCTTTTCATGTTCCAGCCACAAACAGCAAGTGGATTTGATGGAACTGCAGCTGTAATTACAGTAAATGTTTCTGCAGATTGTTTCATAAAAACCAAAATGTTGTGGTGTAAATGTTAGCAATACATAAGCATATTGTTTGATGCGGAACGACCTGCTTAGTTCCAGATAGCTGACTTTATTAAAAAAATAATAATAATTTTTTATTAAATCTGCAGAATTTCATCAGGAAATAGTTGGTAGTAAGGTAACAAACATAGTTTAAATGATTCAATAAAAAGCTGACCCCTCACACCACCTTTCTGCTCCCCACAGCTTACCGAAGGTCGTGAAGAGACGCGTGAACGCTTTGAAGAACCTGCAGGTCAAATGTGCCCACATCGAAGCCAAGTTCTATGAAGAAGTTCATGAACTGGAGAGAAAGTACGCAGCGCTCTACCAGCCCCTCTTTGACAAAGTAAGTTGGTTTCCCCTCTTCACATGCAGCGTCGGTGAATCCATAGCTCTGTGTTCAGAGGGTCTGGAGACTCGGTTTGATTGGAAACCAAAGTTGCAACATTGGTTCCATTTTCATCTGCTGTGGTTCACCTTCCCTCTGCACTGTCAAACAAGTCGAACCCTTTGAGAAATCTGTTCAACCCCTCGCCTGTGGGTGGCGCTGCACCAAGAACTCCTGAAATGACATGAAAACCTCTGAAGGCAGGAGAGCAACTTCCTTCTTCACGAAATGAAAAGAAATGGTGGAATAGAAGTTGTAGGATTTCTCTTTTCTCTTGCACTAGAGACTTGTAGTCTATCAGCTTCAAATGCTGAGGAATTTTCCTTCTTCCTTGTCAATAAATGCCTCCACCTTGATCCATTTTTTATTTATAAATAAGCCAAAACATTTGTTTTTGTTTGTCTTGCGCCGTTTTGAGCTAGATGTAAGAAAAAGCTTTAGTGTAAAAGTAAAAATGAGTGTTATTCAAAAAGTTCTACCTCTGTGCTTTAGTCTTCAGGAAAAACACTTAAGTTGAAATATTCAGATTTTCTCAAAGAAAATTGGAATATTTAATCGACCAGTAAATCCTGACCAAAGTCAACAATCAGGCCTGACGTCACAAGTTTCCTCCTAAAAAGGAAACGAGTTTGCTTGAAACTACAATCAGTTATGCTTCCAACACCTGCTAATGTCTTCGTCCTGACTTTTTTTTTTTTTTTTTTGCAGAGAAGCGAGATAGTGACGGCAGCTTACGAGCCCACAGACGAAGAATGTGAGTGGAAGACCGATGAAGAGGAAGAGCTGACAGTAAGTAAGCAGGTACAGGTGACGTATACAACCGCATGCTTCCTGTCTCCCTTCAATCCAATCACATCTGTCCATCACAAATCAATGAAGACGAGAGGCTTGTCAATGCTTTGTTCTGTCGTGTGTGTGTTTTTTTTCCCCCTCTGGTTCAGGATGAGATGAAGGAGAAGGCCAAGTTGGAGGAAGAGAAGAAGGATGAAGAGAAGGAAAATCCCAAAGGCATCCCAGAGTTCTGGTTAACGGTATTCAAAAACGTGGACCTGCTCAGCGACATGCTGCAGGTACAGACAGGAAAATGGGTCACAAGCCGTGCAAATATGATGGTTTTCTGCCACCTGCTGGCCGAGACTTGATAGTCCACTAAACGGCATCATTTCCTCTTTCAGGAGCACGACGAGCCCGTTCTAAAACATTTACAAGATATTAAAGTAAAGTTCTCCGATCCGGGGCAGCCAATGGTGAGTAGGCACTATTTAGACAGTTAAAACCAGGAAGTGAAATGCTATGTTTGTTTGTTTTGTTTATATCTGTGGTCTCTCTCTCTCTCTCTCTTCAGAGCTTCACATTAGAGTTCCACTTTGAACCCAACGAGTTCTTCACAAACACAGTGCTATCAAAAACCTACAAGATGAGGTCGGAACCGGATGAGAGCGACCCGTTCTCCTTCGACGGGCCGGAGATCATGAGCTGCGTCGGGTGAGCGGTCGCTCCCACTTTGGATTCTCGCCAAGAATGCTTTGTGTTTTACTGTTTTTGTTTTTCCTTCCAAAAGATGCACGATCGACTGGACGAAGGGGAAGAACGTCACGTTGAAAACAATCAAGAAGAAGCAGAAGCACAAGGGCCGCGGCACGGTGAGGACCGTCACCAAGACCGTCCCCAACGACTCCTTCTTCAACTTCTTCACCCCGCCTGAAGGTCAGAGACGGCTTTTGAAATTCACTCATGGTTTTTTGCTTCTGGTGGCTTCACACATCGTCTTTTCATCTTGTTTATATGCAGTTCCAGAGAACGGAGAGCTGGTAAGTGTTGCAGCGCGTCGTCTGTCCAGCATCGGTGATGCTATTGTTTGGAGTGCGAGACATTGAGCGCTTGTCTTCAGGACGAGGACTCCGAGGCGATCCTGGCAGCAGACTTCGAGATCGGCCACTTCATCCGGGAGCGCATCGTACCGCGCGCCGTGCTCTACTTCACCGGCGAGGCCATAGAGGACGACGACGATGACGTGAGTGTTCTCTCCATCAGGACTGGGCCAAAAGTCTTCAAAATGAAACCTCACACTTTTGTTTCTTTTCATATTAGATCAGATGTACATCTTTTTTTTTTTTTTTTTTTGTTGATTTCTTTTCAACTTTGGGGGGAATTCATACATTTTCCAAAACATTTGATCAATCGATGAAATCAATTTATCACCCCGCCTTTACTCTTTAGCACGGCAAAAGATTTTTGGTTTTATTGTAGCTGCACGGCTCTGAATCTAAAGCATTTCTTCTTCTTCTCCCGTTCCAGTACGATGAAGAGGGTGAAGAAGCAGACGATGAGGTAAACATGGCTTTAAAGAGCTGAAATGAGGCGAGCGTTGAAGCAGAGTTGCTCACGTAAAGCTGCTTCTCTCCAATCAGGAAGGCGAGGAGGAGGCCGACGAGGAGAACGACCCCGACTACGACCCCAAGGTAAGCTCGCGAGAACACGCCGTGATGACTTCCTCTAAAGATCTCTGGTGTCCTGAGAAAAGACCTTGCTCAGCAGTTCCCTGCTGTCGGCTCAGGACGCTCCAGGCAGAAGGCTAGCCGCAGCTAGCGCTACACCCGATCTCGCTGCAGTGCACTGTTCCCGTTCCTCAGGGGTCCTGAGCCGCAGCAGGAGAACAGCTGTCCTCCCTACGCTTTTCAGATCTCAGCATACAGAATACACTCTGTCAAATTCAGCTGATTCACAACCACTTTATCTGTGGTTTCCCCCTGAAAGACATGAATATAAAAGCTTTTTTTTTTTCTTCTTTTTCTTTCCTCCTCTGCATTTCATCTTTTAACAGTCGCTTAAAACTGAATGCTGCATGCCGAAACTAAAATGATAAAAATAACACGACTAGTATCCTTCTAAATAGAAAGTGGAAGGCTAAAGTCATCCTAGTTGGTGTATTTTAAGTGGTTAATTCTGCAAGTGCTTTAGTTCTTTTTTTTTTTTTTAAATGTTTTTTTATACAATTTATTTTTCTTTTACATAATGTTGAACAATTACAATTTAGCACTATTTTCATATCAAAAATCCTTAAAATTCATTTTTAATGTCCATGTTGTCTGATTTAGGAAGTGCTGTCTTGTTTCCATAATTATTCTGATTTTATGTCATTTTAAGATTTTTTTTATAATTCTGATGATCGTAGCTCACAGCTAATGAAACCCCCAAATTCAGTTTGTTAGAAAATTAGAATATCAAAAAAACAACCAATAAGAGCAGGCTCATAGGAAGTGTGACCAATCCGCATGCGCTGATTGCTTGCGTCATTTAGTGAATCTGGAAGCCTGGCCTGCTTTAAAAGCAACCATCAGTTCATCTTTGCCGTTTGGTCTGGCACCCTCTACATTCCTTCTAAATATAGACTTGGACTTTGTGTGCTTTTTGAGCAGATCTTGAGTCAACAAATCTCCTTGAGATCCAGTCCCTGGGGAAAAATTCAAACGTTCATCCCTTCCTCACATTTTCTACCACACTTTTTTCTTCCACTCATTTTTCCATCAAAATTTAGCAGTGATGTGAACTGCTTATTTTTCTAAGAAACTGAATTCTGGGTTTTATATTTTAATCGTTGAAACAAACCAATGGCTGGTGTAGCTCTGTACAGAGCAGGCAGTTTGTAGGGATGCTTCACGGCTCTGATCCCGTTTTCCGTAGCTCTTTATTTCTGCTTGCTCCTGAGCTCCGAGGTCTTTTGACATTCTGTATTCTGCTGGTTGTGCTTTAGAGTTGTTTCCTGTTCATTAATGTTTTTTCATCTTCAGTCACTTGCATCTTTTGTCAGCTACTCTTTAAATTTTTCCTCACTAGGTTTAAATGGTGACTATAGACAAATAACCCTATCCTGGTAGGTACAGCTTGCGATTTGTCAGCTTACTACCATCAACCCCCCTCCCACCCCTCTTCCCTGCCCACCATCCTGCCACTTTAATTTCTTGATTTATTTTTGTTTTAAATATGGCGTTCCTCCTTTTGGTTTCCATCCGCCGTCTCTCTGCACTGCCCTCCTGCTCCTCCTCCTCCTCCGCCGCCGTCCTGCACTTCACCAAAAGTACTAATCCACCAGTTTGTTGTTGGATTTAATTTTTTGTATTTATTTATTTTTTTTAGTTTAACCCATGAGATCAGTATTTGCACCTGTACCATTTCTGTGTATTGAATCTTGTCCATCCATCCCTCTCCTGTTTGCTTATTTTTGTTTTTGCTGTGGTGAAATTCTGGTTTCCACAAACACCCAGAAAGGCTGTAGGTGACCACCAATTCCATTTTGTTGGTGCCCATGAAAGATGTGCAGCAAAAACAAACCTGGAAGTTGATGTTTTATTGCAGTAGCGTCATCTCACTGAAAGAAAAAAAAACAAATGTAGAAAACTCTGGCTTTAAGGGTCGAGGCTGCCCAACACTTTGTGCAATCTGTCACTTTTCAAATTTTCATTGTGTGATTTGTCCTTTTTTTACCTTGTTAAGACTGATTGGAGTCATGAACTAGTCGAAATATGAGTGAAAAAAAAATCTGGTGGCCTCCGACCGCAAACGCACACTAATGGATCATCGCTGGGTCTTTTGTACCAGCATCATGATCAAACCAACACAAAATGAACCTACCATGACTCTTGTCAACAAACCAAGCATCCAGTAAAAATCTAATTTTCCTAAGTTGGAGAAGGTGTCTGCAGACCCCAAGACTTAAGTATCTAAAATTAGTTCTGTGTCTTAAAAATTTCTTTAAAATAAAACTTTGCATTGGTCTTAACAAACTGAGTCGCATGCAGACCTCTTCATTCTGTAACGTGAGGCGGATGAAGCTCTAAGTATCTGCCATCTTACCTTTGCTAACTCGCGTCTATTATTGGTAAATCCAAATTTATCGGCAGCTGACTGACATTGGGTTTTGTCACTGGTTTGCTTTTGTTCCCAGCACAGTGCAATAGAGAAGGATCTGCTAACCATCTCCTATGTTGTATAGGAGATGGTTTGGTCTCGAGTTTCATTCAACGTAGTATTAAAGTCTTAAATCTGATTTGATGAAACTTGCACAGTGAGATGGCGCTTCTGCTACTGAAGTTTAATCTGAATGCTTTATACACATCTCAACCAGGGGTGCCTATAAATGTGACAAAGTATTTGGTGTCTTACTGCCCATTAACATGTCATTTGTTGTCTTACGCTACATGCTAATCTGCTTTAATGTCACACATGACGGCTAAATCATTTCAGGTCACCTTAAGATGTTAACCTGAGAATTAGATGTTAGTCAGCAGTAATCATGTGCTTTCTATAATGAGATAAAAAAAAAAAAGTATTACATTGCTGTCAGAGCTGATTGCACAGACACCCAAACCAAAGTGTTGTGGGACGTTAGTTCTGTTTGGGAATTCCTGGTTTCTGTATCCTGAGATGTGAAAAGGATTTCGAGTTTAGTTTCTGTTGCTGCCTCACATTGACCAAATAAGCTACAAGCAGAATTGAAGGATTGTTTTTAACCTCAATTGTAGTTTTATCTGAGTTGAGTTGTAAAAACATAGATTTTCTGTATTTTTATCAGAAATCAGAGAAATCTGCTTTGTCAGGTTTTAAATGTGTCCAGTTATAAAAACATTAATGCACAGATTCTGCACTTTTCCGTAGACAGTCGTGATGAAAAATTTAATAAAAATGAAGCTCATCAAAGGAATTTTGGGGGCTTTAAAATTGTTAGTAAAACAGGCAGGCTGCTGCTTTTAACACCATTGTACAGAATGAGGAAGAGGCCAAGTAACCAAACCAGACACTGCATGTTAGCGGCATCATACCTGATGTCAAGCACAGTGGTGACGAGTGATGATCTGGACTTGTTTTGCCTCCAAAGCATTTAGGATGCTAGAAGTCCTGACTTGATGCTCCTCAGCCACCAGGCCAGACATGAATGCCTCTCTAGAGTTAGAGATGCTAAACACAGCAGAATGACTGAAAAGAATAAAGTAATGCAGTGGCCCAGTCAAAGTCCAGGCCTCAATCTTATTGAGGACTTTGCAAGATGGGACTTGGTACGGATGGTTTATGTTTAGAACCTTGTAAATGGCAGTCTTGTATTGATGCCCAACCACTTGCATGAAAAGAATCAAAACTTTGTGATGTAGCAGCAGGAAAAAACCCATTGAGGACGTTTCCGTTGAAGGACTTTAGTTGCCAATATAGTTCTTTCACTGAGTGTCCTCATCGGTCTGAAAAGCCCCGAATCAGAGCACCACGTTCTTACAAGCCAAATAGACGCTGCTCACCATGACCGTCCTTCAGGCAGGGTGACCTCTACAGCTTCCAGCTGCTTGTTGACCGTGGCTTCATGTGTAGGCTGTCTTGCTGTCCCATGTACAGAGGCGTGGTCCTGACACCCCACCCTGTTGTGATTTGTTACAGAAGGATGGAACCCCCCCAGCTGAGTGCAGGCAACAGTGAGTCCTTGCCTGGCTGCGATGAGGATCAACTGCACTGTACTTGCTTCTCAAATCAAAAAAAAAAAAGGAAAAAAAACTAAAAACAAACAAAACATACAAATTAAAAAAAAAAATAGTTACTTATCGCCTTATAATGTTTTGTATTTTTCTTGGTAGGGAATTTGAAGAAAAAGTTTCCAGATTTTTGTTACGAAACCAGTGGTAATATACTGCGAGCTGTTTGGCTCAATATACATGATATTTTACTAGACCTGTTTCCTCCTCGTCCTTCTCTGTACAATAGCTAGACGGCAGGAAACTGTCGCCCTCAAACAGCATGACCTTGTTTCTTCACCGCTAAAACTAGTTTGGGTTCTTGTGAAGTTTTTTGGATGTGTTTGCTCTTAGACAACAGCTGTGGTTTAGACTGCAACATAGTGGCATCAATTCACACCACCCCCCCATCCCCTTCCTATTGTCCCCTCCTTTCCACCAATGTCCAGGTTAGTTGGTTCTGGCTGTCCCAGGTGGGTTTTTTTTTTTTTTTATTATTATTATTAATGACGCCTTGAACGCACTTGAACTAGCACTGTAGCATTGCCAACATCAAACACAGGACCTGCAACTTGGGTGTTCATTCCCGTTTGCCCAACTTTTACTTTTTCTCCCCAAAACGGACGCCAAAGTTGTCTGCCCACGAGAAGCGGCTCATCCTCAAGGTTTTCCCTCTCGATACATTCCAGTAAGCAGACTGGGTCAACGACGAACCTCTTGGTCTGGCGCTGTTCGACTGGACGGACTGTTAAAATAGATCAAACCCCCGTTGCTTGTGTCGACCTCCTTGCTGCTAGGGCTCGGCACAAGCCCGGTTGAGTCTCTCGAACATTCCAGGGATTTCTGTTGAGTAAGGACTTGGCAACCTGTCCCATAACCTCGTGATACGGCTTTTCTTAGGCTCGCTGTGGCGTGGCTGTCGTCTATTCTATTGCACTTTGTACTAGTGTGTGGTGTGCCAGTGGTGTCGCGTCATCAGTTAGCAGAGTATTCCTTGTAAGCAGCACTTTGTCACTCTGTCTAAAAGGACCAGAGGGGATGATGGGCAGGTAATGACGCTCTGGAGAGCAGAAGTTGCTGCTCTGTGGATTTTTTTTAAAAGTGTATTTCCTTTCCTACAGAAAGAGGCACATTTTCAGAAGCTTTATCAAATCTTTGGGCAGATGTAGCACAGGGGATGAGCAAAAAGTGTTGGCGTCACCTACCCTTGCTACTATCCCCCGTTCATCACCCTGACCTCTTGTGTCGCCAACTTGTCCAGACTAAAGCCCAGCGGTTGAAGTCCTTTGTACATTTATTTAATTCACTGTGAAAGGGGGGAATTCACCCGGCCATCGTTTTGGCCAATGACCTTCCTCCGTCCCTGCTTCCACCTTCTTCCTTTTCTTTAATTTTCTCCTACCAAGAATGCCACAGAAAGTATGTCAGAGCAATACTTAAAGCCAAGAAGGGACTATGAAGAGAAATCCTAACCTGCCACCCTCCTGGTGTCTTCAGATGTTGGTTGTGTTGGACCTTACCGTGTCCTCTGTGGAAAGCCGGGGGTATCTCTTATTCTGCAGGGAGCATTCACATCATATTCATTGAGAGAAGATGCGACTGGGCCAATGTACGGTCACTCCTGAGCAGCTGTTGTCAAGGCGAAATGCTATGCTACAAAAATACTAATGTACTCAATACCTGTACGTGTATGTTCCTGAATAAATTGGTTAAACATGTCTCTCATTGGTTTTTCTTTTTGTTTTGTTTTTTTGGAGATCCATTTGTTGGCGTCATAAATGACAAAGGACATTTAGAAATAAGTTGATTTCTTATGGATTTTGAAATGAAGCAGCATTAGTTGGAATGCCAATGCATACAAACTGAGTCTTTTCTGTAGGTTCAACAAAAATATAACTTTTTAGCATGATGCTAAGAAAGAGCACGGAAGATGTCGAGGTCGGACAACGTGGAAGTACGGGCAGGTTCTCCCGTCAGACTCGTTAAAGGCGTACGTGTATTCAGGGTGACTGCTGAACCACACGGATCCATTTGATCCCGTCTCTTAAGGCCCATCTGCTCATCCAGCCTTCACATATGGTAAAGCAGAAAAACGACAATCTTTGAGCTGCTTTACTCATATCTGTATTAGAGGTACACCGTTAGTTTTCTGGCCAGTCTTTTAAAAGCCTGATCTGCCGATTCCGATTTGGGTCGATGCGGAGGGAGATGAGATTGCTTTAACAATCAATCAGCGGTCTCCCAAAATTAAGGAAATGGGGAAGTGGATGGAGCAGGTTTGTTTCTCACAGGAGGATCTAGAATGGTTTGCTGCCTCCATTTCGCCTGGAAAACAATGAGCTGCTTTAAGCTCCGGGTCAGGTCAAGAATCCACAGCCTTGTTGGCAAATTATAAAAAGTTATTTCAAACCATTAGATGAGCACATCTTGATCCATGGTGGTTGTGAATCGTCTATTGCTGAACTTATTTGGGGATGAAATGGTGACGCCTTCTACTGGACGTTTTGTACCATCCACGGAAAGATTTGATGTGAGCAGATTAAAGTTAACGTTCCAACATCCATCCTGTCTCATGGAAGGAAATTTGGTAACTGCTGTTAATCTGGTGCCGCCTTTTATACCAAGGAGACGATGTAAGGCAAAATTTTCTGGAGCGGAGAAAAAGACTTTGTGCTTAACAGCTCAGAAAAAAAATGCATTTTGAATTACTGTCTGAAATTTGTCTCGACAATGAAATGAATGAAAAATGTTCTGACAGGCACCTATTGCTCATATGTTCATTTGAAAACCTTCAATTTTCAACAATGGTAGAGAAATTTCTTAATGGACTAAATTGATTCACTGAAAAACATTTAAGTCCCCAATTTGGCCATAATATTTCTTTACCTTTGCATAAAGTTTACTGTAGGAATATTTAGTACAGAAACGAGATGTGGAAGTAAAGCACAGCTGTAAAGATCAGTACGAATATGTTAAAAGAACAAAATCTTTAAGGAAAGTTGCTCTAAATCAATTGTAAGATTTGAGTGAAATTATAAAAATAACGGTAAGAAAAATCTTAAGTCCCTGTTTTTATTTTTCGCGCTACATCCCGCCAGAGGGCGCTGCGGTGCTGCATTTCAAACACACGGGCACTTCATGAACTCTTGAGGGGTTTGCACTGGAAATGGAACATGACCACTAACACATCAACCAGGAAATACACCGTCAGAAAAGGCAGCAGTGATGCAATAAACTCGACATGGTGGAAGTGAGGTAGATTAGAACTACTAGTGATGGGTGGATGGAAAACAGCCTCGAGGATCCAAATTTGTAGTAAAGTCGATTTTCTCCTGCAAACTTTAAAAAAACTAGCAAAAAAAAAAAAAAAATCTCAGGGGAGTGAAGATGGAGGTCTCGCTGTGCGGTATAAAGGGGAGTCTTGATGACCGGGCTTCCATGGTCTCGGGGGGCTTCACTCTACTCAGAGGGGCGGTGCACTTCTCCAGACCCCTCCCGCCCCCAAAAGCCGCTCCGCAAACAGTGACCGGCAGGCAGACTGCGAGTCAGGCGCTTCTTCCACATCCAGCAGCCGCAGCTGCATCCCATGCCCGCAGCCTCTCCGGGATAGAGCGCCATCGATCAAGCAGCGTCCGCGCGTCCGTCAGGCTGGAGGTCCGCAGCGGTCGGCCGAACATGCTGGAAAACGGCAGGAAGGTGTACAAGGAGGGTCTGCTGGAGAAGCGGAGCGACGGGCTGCTGCAGCTCTGGAAGAAGAAGCACTGCGTCCTGACCGAGGAAGGCGTGCTGCTGCTGCCGCCCAAGCAGCACGATCACCCGCAGCAGCAGCAGCAGCAGCAGCAGCAGCAGCACGGCGGCAGCGGCGGCGGCGACACGGGCAAAGTCAAGGAGCTCCACTTCGCCAACATGAAGACGGTGGACTGCGTGGAGCGGAAAGGCAAGTACGTCTACTTCACCGTTGTCATGACGGAGGGGAAGGAGATCGACTTCAGGTGCCCGCAGGACGAGGGCTGGAACGCGGAGATCACCTTGCAGATGGTCCAGTACAAGAACCGGCAGGCGATCCTGGCCGTCAAGTCCACTCGGCAGAAGCAGCAGCTGCTCGTCGTGCAGATGCCCGGGCAGAAGACCGTCCGCAGCGCCCCGAGCGTGGCGTGACCCGCGGGGGGAAACCCACGCACCGGCGCGCCTTCAGCGGTAAGACACCGGGAGGAAACTCAACTAAACAAGAAGCTGGCATGCCATGCTATGAATAACAAGAAAGGCTTTTTTTTTTAGCTCAATTTAATACTTGTTTAAAAAAAAATTTTTTTTAAATCACAAAGTCTAAAAGATATGTATTGAAGTGGCTTGCAAATGAAAAGTGCAGGAGGCCAAGTTAGTGAGTGAAACCGCAGGAGCTCCTGAGGTGTTGCTGCGGAGAATAACTTCCAAATTTGCACCATGATGTAGTGCAGCTCTGGCTGCTCCACTCAGATTTCCACACACGTGGCTTTTCTGTGGCAGCAGCTGATTTGTGAGCTTCTAACACAACTTCAGTGTGTGTGTGTGTGTGTGTGTGTGTGTGTGCCCGTTAAAATATAAATCAGTTGTGTTGAATGTTTTTTTTTAAAACAGGAAGTCTGTTCAAGCGCCACAGCGGCCTAATTTTGTTTTTCAAACAGGGCCGACCTGAAGTTAAAGTGGGGCCCTGGGCAGAATTTGATTCAAGCACAGCACGAGCTGTTTTTAGCTGACTCCAATGACGTCACTATAAAATTATTTTTTCCCCCTTTACTTAAGGGATAATTTGATATTCATGCATTTTTTTTATTGTTCTCCATAAAGTACAATTGACAACAAAACCAGGTGTTTTGTCTGTTGGAGCTAAAGGGCTCTTGGATCCCCCTGCTGGCCTGGGGGACCCTGAGCAGCAGCGCATTTGCTTATGTCTAATTTTCCATCTTTACAAAAGTATTCTGCTTAGTGAATATTTTCACTAAACAGAAAACAAAAATGCGGATTCAGACAGAAACACTTTCTTATCAGAAACATAACGTTTTAAAAATCTTGAAATATGTTCTAAAAAAAAATTCATAAAGTTAATAAATTCAGTGGAAGTTTAAATATGTAGCCTTTTGAACTAGATGCTACTTAAAAAGTAGCATCATTTTAAGAAGATGTTACTCATCCTTCTTAAAAACTGAACGCAGCACTAGGGGGCGCCAATTCTCACTGACTATAAATGCTAACACAAAATATTTAAACTGATAGTTTAGAGTTTTAGAAGTAAAGCTCCACAATGTTATGATCAGTATTAGTTTCCTTATCTCTTGACAGACGACATCGCTCTATTTTTTTAAAATTATTTTTTCAGAAACACGAATAAGCACCAAGTGCGGTGGAATGCCAGCTAGCAGCTAATCAGACGGGCACAATATTTCAGTGGATTTTGACTATTCAAAGCAGAAAAGGTGTCAGATCTTCACATTGCTGGGCATGATTGTCGTTGTTTCCCTGCTGCCCTTTGGGCGTGACCCCTGCTGGAGACATCAACCCTCCTGAAGAGGTGTGACTCCTCGCTCAAGCCACCGAGAGTTGAGGAAACTCTTGTTTTGTTTTTTTTTATGTAGAAAACCATATCAGACACAACTATTGCCAATAAGTTTTGTAGTTTCACAATAGCCTTCGCCTGCTCTGCTCTAGTGAGATCAGTAGTTTAATCTACGGTCATTAGGTCTATGGATTTTGTAATTACGCCTACCTTTGCTCTGCAGCTGTAAAAGCGGTTCTATTGTTGTGCCCAAAGTGGGGTTTTCCCTTTCCTCTGCCTCTCTCTGTAAACCACAGTCAGTCTAATTGATTCTTATCTGCAGGTGAATTTGACACTCAGCCGAGGAAGACAATGAACGCAGGCTTCATCTCCCCCTGCTGCTGCCTCACCAAGCTCCATTCTCCAGGAGAACTGAACACCCCACACCCCCACGTGTGTGGTCTCCACACACCAGCCCACCCTGACCCCCCCCCCACTCCTCTTTTCAGTACAGAGACTTGCTTCACAAAAGACTGATGGACAAAAAGTATGTGAGAAAACATCTGTATTCTACCGTGCAATGGGTTTCGTCCCTTATTTATTAGATGTGTATATATATTTTTTATACATATATATATATATATAAAAAAAAAGTCTGAATGTCAAGTGTGAGAGTCACTTGAGGTGAGCATTCGGTCGACTTGGACTATCTAACAGACTGGAACCTGGAGGGAACGTTTGGTGACGTTCCCTAAAGGTTCACGAAGCCCCAAACTTTCAAGAGACGATGACGAGGGACGTCTGGCCCGCCGACACGGCGCTCCTTCCTGTGGCTTTTTGGGAGCGTTCTCTCAACGTTGAACCAGCTCGTTATGGATAAGACGTGTCAACGCTTTTGGTTTTTATTTTCTAACAGAGCCAAAGACTCATTTGATACATTTCTCTTGTTGCGCAGTGTTTCCTCTCACTTCACTAAACATGTACAGATCGAGAAAATGATCGCGCTCGGCGGGTCGACGGTTGGTTTTTATATGCTTGATTTCGATGGTGTATTTCAGTGTTTCCATTGTGTGCTTCGATTGCTTCCCGCAACTTTATTTCGCTACATTTGTAAATTGAAGGGAAAGCTGTTGCTATGTTCTTAAGTAATGGGTGTACTCTGGCTTTTTAACCATGGACAGTAGAGTTAAGGTGACCATTTTAAAAACTGAGCTGCTTCAGAGACCATTTCAATGCTTGGGTTAAATCTTAGTGGAAACATAACGTCACATTAAACGTAGTTAGACCTCGACTGAGCAGAACCACACCAGAATTGTCACAATCAACAAAATGGTTGTCGTGTCATGAGGCTTGTTGTTCCTCTGATTCGGAGATTTGGCCAAAGCTCGTTTTCTCGGCTACAGAAACTAGGAATTTACTGAAATAAGTTAGCGTCTGAGCGGTTTGCTTTGTTAGCTCGCGATGCGTTTGGTTTGTAGGCTGAAGTTGGAATTTTGACTTGGTAAATCAATTAGCTCAGGCCCAACTGTTCGTTGCACTTCTGAAATGTTGTCTTGTTCATGGCTATCTCATAGTAGTAATAAAAAAATTAATTGTTCAAACACAAGAGTGTGATCAGGTTTGAAATGGAAGAGTAAAACTTCCAAAATTGGCAATTGAGCAAAGTTTGCTATTTGTTAAGCTGTCACTTTTTGTTTTTCTTTCAGAACGTAGCTGTGCAGCTAATCTAACATCAGCTAATCTAACATCAGCTAATCTAACATCAGCTAATCTAACATCAGCTAATCTAACATCAGCTAATCTAACATCAGCTAATCTAACATGAGCTAATCTAACATCAGCTAATCTAACATCAGCTAATCTAACATCAGCTAATCTAACATCAGCTAATCTAACATCCTAGCTGATTGATTTGACAATTTTGCTATAAAGCAAATTGCTGCCTAGCCAGCCAACATTTAGCTTGCCAACTATTTGGTGTCGGTTCCTCAGATCGGTGAGCTAACTCTGCTCCATAGCACTCCTGGTGTGACGGGATCCTAAATAACAGCATCATAATACAAGATGACAAAGTCATTCTGTAATATTGCTTTTTTGATCGGTCACAACAGGAAAAAGATTTCCTGCTCTCTATAATTTAACCTCTTTCCACCGTCTTTCAAGTTGCCTCATGCTGATTAGTAGCAATATACTGATTACTCATAATTAGATCCAGATGGTTTTTGAATGACTCGAATAACAGACCAGCGACCATCGAATAAAAATCTAACATTTGAGTGATTGCGAAAAGAAGGACACAACTATCCAAATTAGTCTCTGCCACAGCTCAGTTTTTGAATGTTTGGAAAGAAAATCACGTCTGTGCTTAACGGACTGAAGGCACGGGAGAGTTTCTGTGAGTACGTAAATGTACTAACGCGTGTAAAGGTGGCGGCGCAGAGCAACAGTCAGAGCCACGTGTCGATCGGAGGCTTCAGAGATGTCCTGCGTTTCCACCAGGACGTGTTTCATCTCGCCGTGGCTCGTGACGTTTCCTCTTTCCTGGGCGGGTCTCCCACCGCTCTCCAGCGTACCGCAGTTAATCCGGCACATGCCTCTGTGTTGCTGTCATCCTCCACACAGGGCCAGAGCCGCGTGCCCTTTATCTGATGCGGCCGGCTCGACGTTCCCCTCCCTCCCCCGACATGCCTTCCCGTTTTTATCATTCCGCACTGTTAGGAACCGCTGTCCAATTTCTTATTTCCACGGAGATTTATTTTCATACCTCGAAAAGATACATTCCATTAAAAAAAAGAACTAAACCCGCCCAGCGTGTTGTGTGGTTTGTGTTTTTCCTCCCGCAGCAGCAGATGAATGGCAGGAGCCTGTGGCTCAGTGAGGTCACGGTAATGACCTGTTTAAGTGGCTCCCACTCAGTCAGTCTCCAGCCTTTCAATCCTTTACAGCCGCTGAACCGCTCACCCCGTGTTTCCTGGTCTAAATGTAGCCGCCACACAGAGAGTTGGATTTCACTGCCGCTTCCACAAACTGCCCGGGTGTAACGCGAACGTCGCACGTGGCTTCGGCCACTCTGTTGTCTAAAACCCCGGTTAATTCGATTAAAGCGGGCCCTTCGCTGATCCGTGGAGGGCTTTGTGCTGCATCAGCGCAACGTTGCTCAAAATTTAAATCTGGATTTCACGTTCAGCTGCTGCCGGTATCCATTACGCAGCTGTTGGTGCCTGAAAACACAGGGACCAACATAATCAACGTAATCACCGGTAATGGGTGTGTACAGTGTTGCCATGCAGGTTTTGAGATGTGTAGCGTTACATTAGCTTTGCAAGAAATGTAGAAAAAAAAAAATTGGAACTGGGTTTATAGCCCTTTGCTACCAGAGCTTGGAAAAGTATTCAAACTTGTATGTTCTCCATTGAGCCACGTTTAACCTTTTTCTTTTTTTTTTTTCCCTCCAGGTTATTGAAATAACATTCAACACTGACTCACTTATATGCTTTTGGCCACCTTTACAATTTATCCAGCCCAATTCTGACAAAATTTCATCTTGAGACGAACGAGCTAGCATGCTAACATGACTTTCTGAAGCTAGTACATTGCTGGCTTGTGTGTTACCAGGTTTGGCGTCGACAGACAGAGAGAGAGAGAGAGAGAGAGAGAGGTTAAGTTCTGTGTTTGAACAGATGCACACACAACAAACTTTATTGGACAGGAATGAGTTTATACAGGGAGCCTCAAATAAGCACCGTTTTCTTTTTCTGCCTGTGTACTCTGTGCGGACTTTGTTGGTGGCCTGACACCGAAGCCCATCTACTGAAAATGCCAAGAACTTCACAAGACGCGTGAAAATAAAAACAGAAGAACGCGTGCTTGTTTCCAGGTTTTGGTTCGCGTCGTCAAATATAAATTAAACCCAATTAAAAAGGATGGGGGAAAAAAAGCGGTTAAAACGTTGAACTTTTTCACTTTCTGTGGAGATCGTCTTCCAGCGTGGAGGAAAGATCAACAGGAAGACGGTTTGAAGTTAAGAGGCCCCGCTGCTGCTGCTGCTGCTGCTGCTGCTGCTGCTGCTGCTGCTGCTGCTGCTGCTGACAGACCACTTTGAACAAGCCGCTGCAGCTGCTCTCCGAACATCACTTAAGAAGTCTCTGCTGGGACTCGGAGTGCCGGGTGACCGCTAACTAATTTCTCACCGTCGCCGGCTGCCTTTGATCAGGACAAAGTTGTGTGAACTCGTGACAGCAGGCGCAAGTGGCTGCAAGTGATTTAGGAAGAGCATCCGAGCCAGACCCGCTGTGGCTCAACTGCGGCTGTTTTGACACAAAACTTGAACCAGCTTGCATTAAAAAAATAAAAAAAAAAACAAGCTTTGTTCTTGCCTTGTGCAAGGATTCATACAGCTTCTTCTTTAGCAATTGCAGGGAAGATGACCGATGGTAGAGGCTGCAAAGAAAGAGCTCCTGCAGGTCAGAGGTTACACTGGCTGCGTTCTCATTAGCCGTAAAGTCGCGTAAATTGAAATTATAACAAATGTGCTTGTCGTGTCGAAATCGATGCGTTTCGCAAAGCCGCGACGGAGACATTTTTCTCCCCATCACACGAGTCGCGTGATCAACAGCTGGAAGTTACTACTGGTGAGAATGTTGGAAAAGACAACAGGAAGTGGGAGGATGATAGGATGCCACACGGTTCATGAAAAATTGTATTATTCGAATGTGTTGAGTCCACATCTGTTCTGTGAAATCGCGATTTCCCCTCAACGCCGCAAACGCAGCCAAACCATCCTCATGTGTTGGAATGGTCCAGTCAAATCCGTGTAGTTGGAAATCATTGGCAAGACTTGAAATTTGCTGTTCAGATGTTTACGATCCAAGAAAATTAAGCAAATCTGTTCGAAATGTAACAGTTAGAGGGGGAGGCTTGTCAAGCAGAACTAAAAAAAAAGCTAAATCAAATCTCCGGCTTGGTGATCACTGTTTTCTCAGAGAATCATTTCACTTCCATGTCCAACCGCGGAGGCCGCCTCCTGCTCAGATCGTTTGGTTCCTCAAAGAGATAACAGGTAGAGCAAAGAAAAGCCCATTATTCGGGGACATTTGGCGTCGGCGCAACTCAACGGGCCTCGTCAGACGGTGAAGCAGCTCATCAGAACCAAGAACAGGGAACAGATTGTTCACACACTCGCTGTTTTGTCTTCTGCCTGCTGTGTAGGTGGGAGATAGTGTCGGATTGCTCTGTGGCGCTTTGCTCAGGCTGCGTCTCAGAACTGAAGCCAGCTTGTTTGTGCCTTCTGGGTCTACTGTATTCCTGAATTCTAGCAAAGACTCCCTCCTCGCTTCGCGTTGTGCAGAAGCGGAGTGACGTCACGCCTCAGGACTTTGCACTCGGACGTTATGTCTCTTACGATCGGCCGCGATCTGCCAGCAAATTGTGACGTTGGCATTTTGAACACTCGGCGGCCATCTGCTCGGCGGCCCATAAACTCTGCTTTATGCTTTTTAGTCAAATGGCCCAAACGGCAAAGAAACGATGACGATAAGCGCGACAAGCTGGTGCGCAGATTCTCCTTGTTTTGAGTTCACTCAATGAAAAGAAAAAAGAAAAAAAAAAATCAACAACAAAAAACATTGAGTTTTATTTTTTTTAATCAACTCTAAAGATGTAAACTGAATCGCAGTGAACTGGAGCAGTATTGATGTATTTCAGTTCACTGCTTCTCTCTGTGTCTGTGTGTGTTAAAAGTTCGCACTGTCAGTAGATTTGGCTCTCCCTCCACTTCCGTGCCCTTTGACCCCTGTCTTTGCTTGCCGGCTTTATTGCTGGACCACCTTCCACTCTAACTACCATCGCAGCCCGACCACACACACACACACACACACACACACACACACATTGAGCAGCACTTACTGGCCAGCCGCCCTGCGGAGTCAGAGCCGGTCAGCTGGCTCAGCCTCACTCAGCGATCAGAGCAGAGCTCTGGCGTCAGAAGCAGAAATGTCACCTTGGTCTCTGCTGCAGCTGAAAAAAAAAGTTTGGAAACTCAAAGCGACGGGGAAATCACATCCGCTACCGGGGCTTACAAAACTAAAAAAGTCTAAAGCTCTCTCTCTCTCTCTCTTCAGCCGACGTCGTTGACGACTCCGTTTTTTTAGGCGTAATGCAAGTTTGATTCATCTTGGCGATGGTTGAACTTGCCTTGTCGTTTGGTATCTAAGCCTCCTTGTGCGCCAACATGCAATTTGTACCAGTCTTTCTTCCAGCGTTGCCCCTTTGCATTTACGTCCTCAACATTTCTGCAGAAGGTGCAACCGGATCATAAAGTTGCTCAGGTTGGAATTTCGAAAAATAAATTTGCTGAAAGGAATCGCATCAGTTTCAAAAAGATTTTTTTCTTTTTTGCACAAGATGGGAAGTGTTTGTTTTTTCGAAATTCATGATCAACAACCAGACGTTTCTACTGGCGGAAAAGACGAAGAGGACGACAGGAAGTGGTAGGAGGATGACGGGGCGGCGTGTTTTGGGTGAATTAAAACGTCAACAAAGTGACTTTATTTTATTGCGTTTTTTATTTAACGGAAACGCCACTATTGTGTTGGCGGAATATTACCGACATTTTCAATAGAAATGCAGCTAGCGTCCGCGGTGAAACACATTCCTGACATGGTTATCACTAATTATACATATAAACTCTTCAGGGCTCTATGTTTTTTGTTTTGTCTTTCAAATTCAACACGTTCCTCCTGTTCCCCAAATGCTCAAACACGTGATCCGGGAAGCAGGGAACGTATTTAAGCCGAGTTTTTGTCTCAGTCCAGCAGAGGTCCAGTTGTGCCGCCTCCTGTTGTCCAAACACTCGCACACAATAAACGTCCTCCGCCTTATCAGTATCAGAATGCCGCCGCCGCCGCCGTACGCTGAAGACCTCTCCATGCAGACAGGCTGTCTGCACCGCGCTCGTTATCTGTCCCCGTCACCTGTGCACACACACACACACACACACACACACACACACACACACACACACACACACACACACACACACACAGACAGGTGAGCCGACAATAGCAGCAACCAGGCAGCTGAGATGCACACCCTCAAGGTCAGCGATAGGCCAGGCGGCAGCAGGGACACCTGTTCCCCAGCCAATCCCTGACCTCCCTCTGTTTGCGTGAAAGGCGCAGTTCCTCTTTTGCATGAGATAATTATTGGGATTATATATTTTTTTCCCCTCCCAGGAGTCAAACGGCAGTTAGTTGCAGATGAACAGATTGTGCAAACAGAGCGTTGCCTGTTCCCAGAGCAGCAGCAACTCGCTCTTCTTTATCCCGTTTTGGTCGCCGCCCCAAGAGTCTCCAGCGTTAAAAATGTTCAATGCAATTGTTTTTAGGAACATCTCCGGTTAAGTCCAGAATTATTCTCACACCGGCTGCAGATTGGCATTGAAAAAAGTTTTCGTCCGATTGAGAAGTTTGTTTCTGATAGAAAATTATGGCGCTACATTGGGGCCATGAAGTTTGTTTGGAAGAAAAAAAAAAAAATTGAAACAGAAAAAAACAGATTTGAAATAGAAAAAAGGTTTCAGAAGTGAAAAAACACTTTTTTTCAGTTTCAATTTTTTTTTTCATTTTCAGTTTTGTTTATTTCTAACAAATCAATTTAACGGCTCGTAAAAGGAGACAGGAATCTATATACCGTAGTTTTTTTTGTGTTTCCAACAGGGAAAATGTATAAGAAAGTTGAGAATAACTGTAAATCTGGTCAGTGCTGGTCCTGCAGACACCAGCAGACATTTCTTCAAACTTCATGAATACGCAACCTTTTTAACGCCTCACAGGCAGATGTGACATTTCCCACTGAATCCTCTGCAGTCACACAGCCAACCGTTGTCGCTCTTCCCCAGCAGCTTCCCTCTATTTTGGGCATCGCCGCCACAAACACTGAAACCGTTTGGTCTCCTGGACCGGGGGATTCGGCAACGCGGAGCTGCAGCAGGGCCTGTCGTGGGCGTGCTGGGCTTTGTGCGTGTGTGTAGTGACGGGGACTTCTCGGGTTTCAGGGATGAACATGGCGACTGCTGCGTTTGCGCCTCTTATCCTCTAAAAACAGAGGACGCGATGATAAGATTAGATTAAACAAAAGCTTTGCAGAGAGTATTATCTCAGTTTCTGGACACACAGACATTTAGAAACAGTGTTTCTGAATAACCTCACCGATAAAACGTTTTTATGTCTCCAAATAGTCCACCGTGCGCTCAGCGCTCCGCCTCTCAGGTCAGACGGTTCAGGCCTTTCAGCTCATGAGGACAAAGCTTCTCAAAAGCATCTCTGTACTCTCTTCTGTTCCCATACGCCTCCAGTCAGGGTCTGTGTTCGTATCGGAAGTTGCTGTTACCTTCCTTGATTGGAGGAAAACATTCGCGGTGCATCTGGACTTATGAATTGACTGATTTCCTGTCCTTCATTAAGTCATACGGAGACGCCTCGCTGTGCATGCATCTCTTAAATTTCTTTGTATTTTGCCGTTTAACAGCCTCCATCTTCAATGAGTTTTACTGGGATTGGAGGGAACAGACGAGCATAAAGGCGCGCAGAGCAATAACAGGAAGGAAATCGATGCACTTCTTGCCACGGATTCTTGGTCCAAATTTGACTTCGATGTTTCTGCAAAACACGCGTTTGTTCCCATGTCGGCTGCAATTCTGCATGTTTAGAGTTCCATGCAGACAGAAAGGGAAATTGTCAAAGTAGTTACGCAATTTGACATTTCTAGAATGAATGGAAACACAACAATTTAAATTTAGAAATGTTTTGGCACCAAGATGAGGTGGTTTCTTTGGCCGTATTGAAATTGGCTTATTTGGCAAAACTGCAACCAAAACACTATGTTATAAAATGGGTTTTTTTTTCTTCTTTTTTTTGCATCACACTGGTCACATGATGTTGCCATTGGCGTAAACCATGACGAAGAAGACAGTATGAATCCACCTCCTGCTGAAGATGAATACTCAACTTTTCATGCCGATATCAAGTGAGAAAAGTGGAAGTGATCCGGTTCACGGTCCGATTCACGGTCCTGTTCGCGGTCCGGTTCGCGGTCCGGTTCACGGTCCGGTTCGCGGTCCGGTTCGCGGTCCGGTTCACGGTCCGGTTCACGGTTCACGGTCCGGTTCACTACCCAACACTCGTCCCCGTCACATAATCCCCCGGTCTGAAGCATGCAGGGCGTGTTTGCACGCAGGAATAAGAGCGTAAGGTGGAGTTCTGTGATCCGATACCACGGAACAACGATGTCTTTTCTTGGCAGAGACTCTCGGGTCGGAGCGCCGGCTCCTCTGTGTTTTCCCGTCGCCGCGGATACCTGGCGCGTGGAGCCGGTACGGGTGTGAGGTGTTGATGTGCCGACGACGCGTCGCACTCAACGCCGTCTGTGATCGGGCCGGGCTTTTGAGGAAGTCTTGTTGTCATGGCGCTGCTTCGGGCTGGAACCACAGGTCAGCTGGTGACCTTTGCAGGTTGCCTGTCTCTACACCTCAACATATTTGATTCTAGAAGCTGATAACCAAAGGAAATGAAACATTTTGAAAGTGAACATCTAAGTGAGCATTATTTTTTTTTTTTCCTTTTTGGTGGTTTTTGCCCTGTCAACACCAAGCAGATATCCACCGTCCTAACAGAACCATGATCTCACAGAGAGAACTTTTTTGTTGAGATCATCTCTCAACAAAAGAGAGATGATCTCTTTGTTTAAAAATGATGTCATCGGTCACCTATTAAACAAAACCTCACATCAAACTGTCCCTTTTCAGAAGCTCAGCATCCTTTGCTTATTTACATGAGAGGGAACAAAGGAGAAAAGCTGCAAACATGAAATCATCTTTGAAAATGTGGGAAATGACCGAAAGGTGGACCTGCAAACGCAAAAGAGAAGCTTTCATAGAGAAGAAAGCTGAGAACCGGTGAGCTGCGTTTTGAAAGGCTGGCCTTCAAACGCTGGCCTTCAAACGCTGGCCTCTCCTTTCAGTCGGGTCTTTTATTTAACTCAGAAAAAAACATGAGGACATTTCTAATCCTGCGTCGTGTTCATGAGTCCTGCATTCCCAGTGTATTTACATGCTGTTTAGATGGAAGCCAAAGACATGAGGGCTTAATAGGGCCGTTGCAGAAATTTAACACTTTTCTAGACAACTCCTGAGGTTTTTTGCCGGTTTTTTGTCTCGCAAAGTTTTGACTCTTGAAGCACATAAATTTGAGATTAATCTCAAAATTTTTTTTTTTTTTTTGTGGAATTTTGCTTCCCTTTGAGTCGATGGGGAACGCAGCGCCTACATTCAGAGAATCAGGCCTTAACCTGCGCTTTTCCTGGACTTTTGAATAAAATGTCCAAATGTTTTCCAGTGTAAATTTTTCCCTCCTCCTTCTTCCTCTCAGTCTATCCTCCATTTCTTCTCACCATCAATGAAATGTTCTTTTTTTCCCCCTCCGTGTTCTCTGCTCGTCTCTCTCGTTTTTCCAACCTGTCCTTCTCTGGCCGCCAAATGACAAAGGTCTCATTCACGCCTGTTGGGGGGACAATTTTTGTGGCCCCCGAGAGAGTAGAAGGGTAGAGGGGCCATGACACCTCGCCAGCCGGCAGCTGAGGAGGGGGACGGCTCACATTTAAGAAAAAAATAAATAAATTAAGTTGGGGTTGCAACTTATGCAGCTTCTTTCAATGTCATCGTGTCGTCTACCTCACTTCCTGCGCCAGCCCGCTCCAACCTTTTAATATTCCACCATTCCCCCTTACAGACCACCATGCCTCCCCCCTCCTGTCACGTTTATGAATGTTTTGGAGTGTGCAGAGCGAGGCACGAGAGGCGAGGAAGAGCCTGAATCCTAATGCGACTGTCGCCGCAGAGGCGCCGCCGCCGCCGCCGCTCCAGCTTGAGTTGTAGCTCGACGGAGCCCGCTCAGTCAACCCCGAGCGCGTTTTGTTTTGCCCCGTTTTAAAACAGGAGTGTGTCATTACGCCTCTTAATTGCAGGGAACGGTTGGATGGCGACGCCGAAGCTGTCAGCAGACGGAGGCGAGGAAAGGGAAATATGGCGGAAAATGAAAGCCACCTGGGCAGAACATTAGGAATCAATCTCCCAAACGACGGCCGTGATTACGAAGCAATTCAAAACGGCGCAGAACAATAAGTTTAATCAGCAGCAGAGCCGGCGTTGACGCTCCGAGCGTTTCGTCTTGGTTCTGTTCTGTCGCTTGGCTTTTGTTTTAAGAGCCTCGTTGTACGGTTTGGTTTATTGAATCTGTATTCACAGTTCTTCAGTCAGGTGGTTGTTGAAGAGCAGAGAGCATTTATGCAAGTTAACGTCTTCTTTGGCACAGCAGCCTGCGGTTCCAGTAGCTGTGTTTCCATTAACAGTGAAACTGCGCAAATTGAAATCCCAAAAGTAAATTTGCTTCATTGGAAACACGGCAATTTAGGAAAAAAACCCCCAACAACAATACGTTTTTCGATAAAGGTTTTGCACTAGGATGAGGTCTGTTACTGCTGCGGAAAACGACAAAGAAGACGACAGGAAGTAGTTGGAGGATGGCGGCTCGTGTTTGGTTCATTTTTCGGGTGCAGCCGGTTCCACCAGAGCTCCCACAGCATCACACAGGTCAGAAACAGCTGTATGTCACTCCAACATGTCGAATCCAAAGCACTTCTGTAAAAACTCTGCGTCGTATTTATTTTAAAAGAACTGCTTTGCGCAATAAATAACACTTTGACTGCAGTTGAGAATAGCTGGTTGTTTCCCGTTTATGGCGCTTGCACATCTTTTTACTCTAAATCTCAATTTCCAACCAAACCACAAGAAATGTGAACGTTTCAGTCGCAGTATTTCATCCACATCTTTTATTACTAATCGAGGGTTCATTGTGTGGTTCAAGTTGTAATTTAATTCAAGGATGCCTCACACTTTCCCTTGTCTATTATTAGAATGCAAGTTAATTTCTTTTTTGAGCCAATTCGGCAAAGAAAAGTGACTTTTTTTCTTTTTTTTTGTTAGCTCTGAAATGGTAGCAGTCAACATTACTGAACATAACTGACAGATTTGGCCTGAATCAGTCACCCACTTGCATCATTAGCGCTTTGAAATCTGTTGACAGAAACATAAGTTATGCTGCTTTAAGCTCTGTTATTGAGCAAAGCACAGCAGAAATTCAGGATTTAAACCCACAGTCGACACTCCGGCACGCCGCAGGCTTTCGGGACGCCAAGATGCCAAGATGCAGCCTATGGTGCAGTTGGCAGAAATATTCAGAATATGTGATTTATTATCTGAAGCCTTCACCTCCCTCCCTCCTCCTTCTTTCTGTGCATTGCTCAACATAAGAAAAAGAAAAGAGAAACCCAAAGACAGATCATCAAACCTGGTGGCTGCGTTGCTCGTGGTCGTAACGCCAAGGCAACACAGAGACCCCAAAAACAGGACAACGCCACAAACGCAGCTGCAGAACGGCACTCCCGACTGCAAGATCCAAATTAAAACCAGTGCACTCTCAAACAGGGCCAGGCCATTTATTATTGATGACCGAATGCCTCTGAAGATGCCCTAAATCGAGATCCGTAGTTGCTCCAAAAAAAAAACACACACAAAAAACAGCTTTTGAGAAGCCAATGAAACTTTCCTGCAATTAGTATCAACATGTGATTGAGAAGGATTTGAAGCAACAAGCAGCAGACTGACGTCTTCGTTGAAATCTGAAATCTGGACACAAAGAGACCGATGCACGCAAAGATCACTGGCCGCTTTGTCTGTTAGGCAGCTGATTCGTTTTAGTGTTTTGCAAAAATACTGCATTGCAAAATGGCGTCCGAAATGATTAGTTTTCTCGTATTTTGTCATGTTGGCATGCAAAAACGGATCGGGGAGGGAGGGACAAAGCTAGAAATTTAAACCAGGATTGCTTCAGTTATTTTTTTATTCTGTGAAGGTTCACTCAATAACAGCACACGTCCATCCCTGACGTGTGCTGCCATTTCCTAAATTTGTGAAAAAAATGATGTGATCATTTTCCTTCCTACTCACAGTTACCTACGACTCTTTAGCCTATCAGACTAAATCCTGATAAGGTTAATGGAAGTCTGTGGCTGGAACGAGGAAACGCTGGAAGCACGAATGCTTGTGCGAGTCGATGCGTTCTGGTCCAGTAGGACATTTTCACTCGTCTGCTGAGACGTTTGCTTACTGCTCTGCGTCTGATGAGACTTCTTCCCCGCTCAGGGGTTTGCAGGCGACTAAGAAGCTCCAAACATTACTTCCTACTTCAGAAGCGGCCGCCGCTGCCTGCAGTGCCGGGATAAATGCCGAAAAAGAGAGAGCGCTCGGCTGGTTTCTGTCATGTTCCGAGAACTTGTCATGCCCCAAAGTCGAAAGCCTCCTCGCCGTGAATGTCAGCGTAACAGGTTTATTCATTTCTCACGGCGCGCTGAGCTTGTATGGAGCCGCTCCTCTAGTCAGGGGGAAACACTTCCACTTTGCAGAGAACACCCCGGTTTTCTTCCTGACGCAGACTTTTAGAGACGCTGCCGTCTCTCTGTTTGTCAGTGGAAGCCCCGACGGGAAAAGCGCTGGTGTCACTGGGTGGTGGGGACAGTGGGGTGCTGGGGGTGCTGGGGGTGCTGGGTGCGGCTCGGACGGTTTTTGAAACAAATCTTTGTGTTTGAACTGTTTCTTCTCCTTCGAATTCTCCCATGGATGCCATTTAAGTCTCGCTTCAATGGCATAGGAATTGTAGTTAATCACGGTTGATGTGTTACTTGAAGGGGCGGTGTTACGTAAAGTCAACTTTTTGGAGCTTTACATTGTGTTAACGTTATTCCCTCATCAAAAAACATACATTGAGTGTTTAATCTCCCATGGCAACCAGGCAACCATTCAGCCTTCTGGTTGGACCTAGTGCTGACTTCGAGGCCCAGCCGTTCCCCGCACCTCTCCCTACTCCACTCCTTCAGACTAGTCATCAGCTATTTGCAAACACCTGCTGGAACACTGCGGGAAATATTGCTAAAGAGTCAACTCCGCTGTGATGAGTTTCAGAAATAGGTTTTAAAGAGACAGGGCCCCAAATTTTGCTGCCAGAAGCTACGGGACCTGCTTGTAAGGCATTACTTTTAATTTCTTTTAAATGCCCCCCCTGGACAGAATCATTCACATGCTATACTGGTCTGGATTATGCCTCACTTCCTCTCAACATTTCAATTTCTGTCAAGCAAATCCACATTTCCGATCTAAAAGCTTGACCGTGGTAGAAAAAGCAAAAGTTGTAAAAGCGATGACGCGTCACCCTCATGAACACAACAGCAGCCTCCACTGACGACGTGACGAAACGCATCGACGGTCTTGCACCGTGAATCCAGCCAGCCTGTCTCGCTGTCGACCATTGCTGTCCTTTTCCCAGACGATCCACCCGCTTGTACTTTTCCACGGCCGTCGGTTTCTATGGCAACCCAACGGGAGGAAGACAGAGCGCTGTCATGCAGGCAGCACCGGGGTGTCTGGGAGTCTCGGGAGGTAAGAGAATACCCGGAGGGAGGAGAGAGGAACAAAACAGGGGGAGCAGCACCGTGGGGAGAGCTGCACGATTAAAGCCCATTCCAAGCTCAGGTTGGTTTTAATTTGTCCTGAGTGACGTTCGGTTCCAGTGCAAATCCACTGAGCCGTCGGCACGTAAGTTGGAGCCGGCCAAAGTGCTTTGGCGCAAACACCCCACGCTGACATCTCAAGGCTCCTTCGTTGCGTTTTTGTTTGATTAATCATCAAAGCGAAGCAGCGATTGCAAACCACGCAGCCCGGCAGGTACCAAGGGTACGTTTCTTTTAAAGCAGCTCGGCTCAAAGCAGCAATTTGTTCCCTCGAATTAATATTTCGCTCACTGACACTGCCAGGTACTTTCGACTAAACATCCCTTCAAAAGAATTAATTAGGTTGTTGCGCCAGCAGGGCCGTCTTGTTGGGAGGAGTATCCAAGATGTTGGTAAGTGTATTTTCCATTTTATTTGAATCATTGCTGGGAATGAGACGCGTTCTTTGTTCTTTTTTTTGTTTGTTTTGCGTTATTTAGACCCCGTCAATGCAGATTCCACCCTCGCTGTGCCCCAATACCACCAGACAACCAAACCCCAGGACCACCAGCCCATCCTCCAGGCTTCAGGCCAGAACACCGACCAGTTGGAGCACAGCGCCATCATGAGAGATTATCTGTGAATGTTCAGTGTGAGAAAATTTCACTTCCCCTGTTCACTCCACTGGCTGCGTTTCCATCCCGGCTGTGGACCAAGCTCTGTCGATATTCTGCTAATGACGGAAAAACAGCATTTCATTTCCATTAGATAAGAGCCGCAATTAAAGCCACATGGGAATAAGATGGTTTGCACGATAACTTATTGAAAAACATGCTGCTCCATCATCTTCCAACTACTTCCTGTTGTCTTCTTTGTAGTTTGCTGCAGTGGCAATATCCGGTTTTTGATCATGTGATTTGTGTGACGTGGTGAAAGTGTTTCCATTGCAGTTTTGCAAAATAAACCAATTTTGTTACAGCCAAAAGATAAAATGAAACAAAATAAAACAAAACAAAATAAAACAAAATAAAATAAAATAAAATAAAAAAGCCCACCGAGTTTTATCAAAAAAACAAGTATTGTTTTTTTTTTTTAAATTCACATCTTTCCATTAATTCTAACTTATTCTGGAAACTTCAAGTTGTGCAACTGCACCACAGCTTCCAAAACCCATTTATTGCTTTTTACGAATTAAGACTGGGCCTTTTTATAGTTTGGAACAATAGAACTGTTTTCTTTCCAACAAAGCTTTTACTGGTGATGCAACAATACTTCAAGGTCTCGAGGCAACACACGCCATTAGGATCAAGAGAATGTGATGAGACGGGACTTGGCTAGAAAGCAGCGTTTTTAACGGAGAATAAGATCCCCCTTCTTTTTTGTTTTTTTTCTTCTTATCACAAATAGAGTAAATATTCCATAAATCTTTGAGGCGTCCGCGCAAACAGAGCAGCCCGAGTCGGGTACTCATCAAACACAATGTCGTTCGCATAAATGCCACACAAGATCTTGAAGGTTAACAATTTCTACTCGATTAGAAAAAATAAATAAATAAAAAAATCCAACATGTTTTTAAAACGTCTCGGCCCTTCAGCTTCCAATCCCTTTGAATTTCTGAAAGCGGCTAAACAAAATGATCAAGGATATTTAAGAATGTTCCATTTCACACACAAACACAGCAAGAAGAAAGAAAAAATAAATAAATTGCCACAGAGCTGCACACAAACTCACAGACAAGGACCATAGACACGTGAAGCATTGAAGCGCCTTAGTTGAAATGTTGAATAACTGCCCTGTAAGTATCCAGCACTTACAGGGCAGTTATTCACTTTTTAAAGGCTTATAGAAGTATATTTCAACCACTCAAACACCAAATATGTCTCCGTGGGCGACGGTCAACAAATTACCCGGCATGCTGTTCATACGCAATGCAGCTTGCCTAATTGACTTGATGATCTGACTTTGATAGCAAGAAACACAGCTATGATTAAATGTCCTATTAAAAGGGAATAATAAAAAACAGGCTCACATCTTAACAGGTGCTGAGAGTTTACCAAGCAAGCATTGTGTTCTAATTAACCGTGTGAACGCGCCAAACGAAAACCTTTTCAGCAATTTTGGCTCATCGTAGCAGGAAACATCCGAAGCTTAATTAATGACTAATGAAGGCGGCCATGTTTCCAGGTCTGCTCCATGGTGACGGTGTGGAGCTGTTCATAGGAAAACGAGAATTTAAAATTCGGTTTCTCCCATATAAAGCTCTGCATAATCACGCCCTTCCCTGATTGGTTGCTCCATGTGCGTATAATACTGATACCAACAGAACAATTCACTCTGACTGCAGGTCCTCTGAGTTTCTGAAAATAAAAGGCACTCTTACACCTTATATGCTTTTTTCTGTTGTGTTGCCTATTTGTATAGGCTACACAACGACTCAGAAAGCAGTAGTTTTTCTTTGCTTCTTTTTTAATTGCGTTTCTTACTTCATGGAAAGACCACAGCTGTGAAATTGTCTCTTTTTTTTCAGCATTAGCAGGATATCGCCACAGTTTCACTCGCATTTGTGAAGGAAACTTGACAGAGAGCTGTTTTTGAATGATGGACTTGCTTTCTTTGCTTTTCTCTTCCACTCTGGTTGCTTCTTGTTCTGAGTTTGAGAAACTGCAATGACTTCATGCGATCTGCAAGGTTTCATGAGATGGTCTGAACTGGACGGCCTGCGTATGTATGAATCTGCCTGCACGATAGATTTGAATTCAGACAAACTCGATTCATTTCAATCAAACTTGCACCGATTTGGACTCTGTTTAAATGGGTGCAAGTTGTGTTTCCTGTAATGAAACACGTGGATTTGCAACCGTGCCGCCATTTCTTTCTGAGGCATCGCTGCGTCCGTCACAGACTCTTGACACGCTTCCGGCTTGCCGCCGAGGCTCCGGACCTTCATCCGCTCATGAAAGACTTTCAAATGAACAAGAAGCGAGCGCAACGTGCGACCGCCGCAGGCCGCCGGGCCGCTGTCTGGGAGCAGCTGTAAACACTCCAGAAGGAGATCAGACAGAGCCCGGCGCACACACGCACCCAGAAGAAAGGGAGCAGAAGGCCAGTCAAAGCCATTTCCTGTCCTACTGAGCCGCCTAATTGGGAAGTAAAGTCGCTAATCTGCGCCTGGCTCTGGTTACCCTCTCCACCAAGATGAGTGTTTGCGCGCTAATATGTTTTGTGCTTCCACTGCAGCTGTCTCCGTCCATCGACGCCAGCCGGGCTTTTTGTGACGGTCGACGGTGTGAGAGCCTCCAGCTTGAGGCAGGAAGAGAGCAGGAGAGAGGAGGGACCAAAGCAAACGGAGCAGATTTTGGGGAGCAAAAGCTGCTGCCTCAGCAGAGCGCGTGTTAATATTGAATTTTACAAGCAGCCAGGAATGAGAGCTTCACACGTCGTGCATGAATGTCAGCGTCCTCTTAGGCCGCTCTTCGTTTTTACTGTGCGACGGTCGGGGTCAAGCTTTAAAAGTGCTCTTTGTAGGGAGTCGCAATTCAGTCACTTTTTTTTTTAAATAATTGTGTAATCTGGTTAATCCTAAACTAATCAGAGTGAGCCATGATGAAACAATGGCATTAATTATTTTTATTTTTATTTTTTTTATCATTTAGAGCTAATTCTTTGCAGGACAAGGCTTGTAGCGCCGCACAGATATCGCAAATGTTTTATTTTTGAACAAATTGTGCGTTTTTTTAGCACAGTGAGGAAATGATTCAGTGGCTGCTCTGTTATTGTAGTTGCCATTCGTGTTACTAACATTCAGACGCCAGTTGCAATGCTCGTCAGCTGTTTCTGTCTGACTCCTTGAGTCAGTCTTCAAAGGTTCACGTGTCAACATTTGGGAAAATGAACAAAAGTTTGATTGATCTAAAGGGGACATATCGTGTTTTGCAGGCACACAGCGCCATTTTGTAGAGAGATCAAGTAACTGTTGCTTTGTTTCCACTGACCGTAAGTTGAAATGATGAAAATAAAATTGCAAGGTGGAAATAAGGAGATTATTATTTTTTATTTTTGGATAATATACAGCAAACTTTTATGCTGTTTGCAACCGTTCTCCGGAGAATTGCAGTTCATATCATCTTTGCAGACCTGCAGTTTCACCAGGTGTTTGCTAATTGCTGCCGCCGCCGTTAATTAGCGCACATTAGGCAACTACAATTCATTAATCTTCTGCTTAATCATCACTGTTTACACTCTGTTATGAAGGTTAGCATTGAGAAGAACCCAAAGCGCAAACCAAAGCATTTTTGTGAAGCAATTGCTGCTGAACTATCAGCATATTGAGCGTTTGAACAACATTGCCAGACCCAAACGATGGATTCCTGGGAGCTGCAGCAGCGCAGGGCCATCTCCAGATTTGACTCTTTGGATTTTGTCAAATATTAGCCACTAATATGATGACTGAAGTGAAACGTGTTGAGCGGAAAAAGCGAGTCGCTTCTAAAAACTGCTCATGAGTTTGTATGTGCTCCTTTCAGCTGGGGTCATAAAACATGCGGGACAGCAGGCGACGCCGCAGCGCGCGGTTTCCTATGACAGGGCGCCACATCCCGGACGTCCTGTGTGTCTGTAACCCGATTCCTCGGTGCGTCGGTGTTCGAGCCGGCGCTGCTGCGGAATCCAAAAGCCTTCGGGTCGGTTGCTTCATCGGTGACGACGCCGCTGCAGCCAGGGCTTTTAATAGGCCGCAGATCCGCCAAAACAAAAGAAGGTCTGCTTGTCAGATGTGCAGAGACGCTCAGCGCTCTGAGGAAGTCTGCTCCTTGTGACTAATCAGGGCCGCTCCTTTGATCACTTTGGAAGTATGGAGTCCTGCAGACGCTTTATCACCCTTGTTAATTTCTTATCGCTCACGCAGAGCGCCAGCAGATCCGGCGCAGAATTACTGGTAGGATGATGAGTTGCGAGGATGTGGCCACGTTGGTGCCTCCGTTGCAAATTCTGCTGCAGTGAGTAAGGCCAGTAATGACTGCGCATTAACCTGTCAGTCTGCACCGGCTGAGGAGTAGGAGGCCATATGGTCAAGGTCAAAGGGCAGAAAGAGGGGGGGGAAAAAGAGAAAAAAAAGAGTTTATGAGGACAGATGTTACTGGAAAAACATAAGTTAAGTAATGGTTGGAACTCACATTTATATATTGTAAAGTTGTTAGTAGAAAAACAGTAATATAATTACTGAATATCTCTATGGTTACCAGCTAAATCAGAGATCCAATATGTAACTAAGTTTTCTTGATTTTTAAAAACGTTTGTTGAAAGTGCCACCATGTTGTGTTGATCCAACTCCTACTGCCATGTGTGTGAATGCGAAACAACCGATCAGAGCCAGGCGGAGGGCCTATACTCTGTCAATCATGCTTGTGTACGGGCTGCTCAGTATGCTAATCCCGTTCGGTGGCCATGCTAACTCACTTTAGCATTCACAGCAGGCTCAGTTGTCGGGAACTAGCTGCGCCGTAGGAGAGAGCAGGAGGGAGGGTATGAGCAGCGTTGACACAACCTTGAGTGACAGCGCTAAGACTCACCCGCCTCAGTCGAGACTCTGATTGGTTGTTTCTGACCAAGCAGTGCAGTTTTCTGAAATTCTCTCATTCTCTCAAGCCACAGTGACAGTTTGAAAAAGTTGTAAAAAAAAAAAAAAAAACATTATTTATAATTGTGACACATTGCATCTTTAATAATTTGAGGATTTAATCGCCTTTTATTGTTTAAACATCAAATATACCTCAGTCGCTCAGTGGAAACCACCTTGGCACGTCTTCCTCTCCTCCAGCCAAGGAGAATCAACGGCGCTCCCGGATTGGCTGCTCTGCAAATGCCAGCCAGTGGCACGCCAGCTCTCACTGCACCTCGGCATTTCCAGCATGCATTTGTCTTTTCCAATATTTTCGATATGCACTTTGAACACGTAGGCCCGGGTCCAATGTAGATTGATTTAAAGGTCAGACAATGAGGTGCAAAAAAAAAAAAAATAAATAAATAAAAATCTTTTTCTACAGAGTGTGTAAACTTGTGGTTTTAACTCTACTACCTGAACTGTAGTTTTCAGTCGATTAGTAAATGAATCGTCCAGGCAACACTGCCGTTTCATATGTGGGATGTAGAATAAAGGACTGGATGCATCTACACAGAGATGTGTGTGTGTGTGTGTGTGTGTGTGTGTGTGTGTGTGTGTGTGTGTGTGTGTGTGTGTGAGTGAGTATAAATGTTGAATGCGTTTGGAGAGGTAATTAACATTTTCCCCGCGTCGGTTGCAAGTCGTCGTGCCCAAAATGATCCATGGAGATCTCTCCCAACCTGTAATGAACACCATAAACTTCACTCCCCAACAGTTCATTCAGTGACAGCAGAGAAAGGACAGCAGAATGAAACATCCAAACGGAAAACAAAAACTTCCTGCTATAAATCAAGAGCTTGGCGTTCGGGGCGAAAGCCGCAGAAAATTCTGAAACCTCCAGAATTTGAAATTGTCTCTCAGAGCGTTACCTAGTCACTGCCAGCATGCGAGTTTGACTGGTGGAGTGTAAATGCCTGAGATATAAAAGCCCAACACTTATCAGGGTTTTAAGACTCTAAACTTCAAGTAAGAAACAACAGTTCTTGAGTTTCTCTGGAAACGGTACATAAAAACTGCTGTTGACACTTTGTTTTTTGTTTAAAATGAATATTCAGCACCTTTCGTCCTGCTCCATCGGTAATTACTGACCTTCATCCGAACGCCTCGGCGCAAACCGTCTGATTTCAGGTCGCCGCCGCTCACGGCGCTCAATCATCTGACGCTGCAGTCTCGACTCCAGGCCGTTCATTTGCTTCCTGTCGGGAGCTCCAGCAGCATCGGGGCCCTCATCTGTTTCCCCCGGTCGCTTCCCGTGATTCCTGGCACCTAAAGCTTCCGCTCCCATCTATCATATTCAGCGATAAATGATTTAACACACCTCAGTTTATCTGAAGGTGACCTCCCCTCGCAGCTTCTGCACTTATCAGCCTGTCAGTCAGGGGAATTGTTTTATTTTTGTCCCCAAGCTGGCAGCAAGTGATTTCCTCCCCTCCCCTCTTATAAATTTGTTTTATGCATTACTTTATAAAGGTTCTGGGCTTTCGGGTGTTTGACAGCTTTGTTTTAATCATTTCTGGTTCAGGTAAAAGTCAAAGGGTTTCTGCAGTTACATTGTCCCGTGTCAACTACTATCAAAGTTTTGCTGGAGACGCCTCGTCTCATTCAGTGTTGCCTTATTCCTTTGCCAGTGAACTGGTCAGCGGTTCAATTCAGTGCAGGACCAGCCTGCCTTCTGCAGCCTGGGGTTCAGCATCTTGACGCTGCTTTGCATTTGTTTATTGATGAATTGTTCAAGTGTAGAGTTTAATTCTCAGTTATCGTTTTATTACCAGCATTTTATCTTTATGCAAAAGTTTTCTGTTGCTTGATTTCAACAGATAATAGCAAACCTGCTACGAATCGGCGAACTGTTAAATTATAAACTATGACAATAAGTTAAGATAATAGATTTTAAAACGGTTTTATTCTCAGATTTCTCCGCAGTTCAGTCACTGATATTTGGTCGTGATTCATCTATCAGGCAAAATCTCGGTGTGGATTATTGTCTAATTGGCCCTTTGGTATTAAAAAGCCCTTTATGGACAGTTTTAGTGAAATGTCTTCCAACCAGTGCTTGTTAATAATGCATAAATTGTAGTTGTAATTCCTCAATTAGGCATTGGCTTGATGGACAGACCACACAGTCAAATATCTAAAACACAGCAACTGTTAATGCGCCATCGGAAATAAAACGCATCCATCAAGTCGATGTTCCCCATGTTGTTGGATGAAGAGTGAATTTCAATTCAGACGTGTCACGTACCGCCGCAAACCCAAAACGACGCCATGACGGGTCCCCCGACCCGCCGCCTGCCCCGTCTGCAGAGCATATTTCATTTACGGCGTTTTAATTAACTGCCGCAGCGGCTCTCTCTGGGAATGCAAAACAGCTCCTCCGGTGTCTCGGCTTTGTTTGACAGCCGCTGCTCCGCAGATGCCGCCGCTCCGCGCCGACTCCATCTGCCTCCCCCTCCCCTCCCCTCCCCTCCCCGCCCCGCACCGAGATCTCACCGCTGCCTCATCACGCATCATCGATCGGGTTCCGGGCAGGAAGCAGTGGGGGGAACCACCTATTTGTTTTCCCGCTGCTCTTGTTTACGATCAGCGCAGAGCCGCCCCGTCGCTCCCTCTCTAACACACACACACACACACACACACACACACACACACACACACACACACACACACACACACACACACACACACACACACACACACACACACGCTTTCACATGGCTCCCAATGCATTCACCAAACACCAGTGGCTCATCCAGAAATGAACTGCATGTTGTACAATCTGCACTGATGTTTCGTTTTAAACAAATTGTATTTTTTTCTCTTGATGTTTTCAGACAAAATTATGATTAATTGCCATCCACCTTAAACTCATCATGCTAGTTATACAGCCAGTAAAGGACTTTGTCATTATTATTATTATTTCTAGAATCAACTGGTGAGTTGGAAGAGAGATAAATTGAAATGCAACCAAAAAAAAAAATTCACTTTTCGAGGCTCAGGGGACTTTTGTAATAGCTTACAGAACTTAAGAACACTCACTGCCCAAAGTGAAAATGACTTACTAATTCACTGGGTAACTTACTAAGCCAGAATGTCTTTAATGTGCAAAAAGCACAAAAAGCTTGTTGTTATGCAAACTAGGCACATAGCATTGCAGGTAGGAAAAAAAGTAAATAAAAAAAACTCTAAAATTTTGAGATCAATCTCAAATTTGGGTCCAGATGTAATTACCGTATTTTCCAGAGCACAAAAACACGCAGAACTCGGCCAAACTACTTTAAAAGAGAGCAACTTGTATTCAGGAAAATACGGTATTTGCCCTGGATGCAAAAACACTGTGGGAAGGTGAGTGAATACACAGTCGCTACCACAGAAGATGCAGAAGAAAGCTTGGTGGTTTTTAACATGTCAAGCAAATAAACATTTGTTTGCAGTTTTTCATGACAAAAACACAAATGACTTTGAAACCAGTTGTGACCTGGTTAAAGAAGCAGACGTAAAGCTCAGTGGAGTGATGTGCAATCGAGTCTGAAGCAGGAGTTTTGCGTTGTTGTTAAAAGGTTTTAGCTCCACTTTCCTTCTGCAGGGACAGAGAAGCTGCTCATAGTGGATGGAAACAGGACGTGAAATGGACTTTTAGGCAAATCGCTAAAGATTTCCTTCGAAATCCTTTACAACCATGCACATTGTGTTGGTTTAGCACAGAAATGCTAAATGTGTTTTGTGAAATTTATATTGCAAAGTGGAAAAATATGTAAGATTTGATTTTTTTTTTTTTTTAAAGTTGCGGTTGTGCTGATTGGGTCGATGTGGTTTAATCTCGGTTGGACTAAAGTGAATCTTTCATTACTTATACATTCCACAGAATTACACGTGTCTAGTCCAATCATTTGGATAGATGTGAATAAATAAGGCAGTCTTATGAAATGGGGCCGCATTTAAAAATGCGAGTAATTGCGCTGCCTCCTCCTACCGCTCTGTGTGCTCAGAATGGAAAACCTTCCAAACACACACACACACACACACACACACACACACACACACACACACACACACCCACACACACACACACACACACACACTCACACACATCTTAATAACCTTCCCCCTTTCCCACCAGCAACTCAAACCCCTGAGCTCCAAGGAGACCGGATGTGCAGCAGGCAGAGTTGGTAGGTGACGTTGCGTCAGCCAGTCACACACTTTGATGTGTTTCATGGGGCGTGGGCTTAAATTGTTTTGTCCCCTCACACGGGGCGGCTCCTGACAAGGACACAGGCATAATTGGATTGATGTTGGGACGCGTGTGGCCATCAGCTTCTTATTTAGCTCCCCAGACTCACTCATTAGACTTGGAGGCAAGTCTTTAATTATTTTCAGCAGCAACTAATTAAGAGTAGAAGTATGGTTGGAATTAAAATGAATGAATGGTGGGCCTCAGGCTGTGCCTGTTGATGATATCATATAAATATATATATAAATATACAGATATATATATTTCGAAATAACTGGAGCAAAACAGCTATAAATATCAAGCAACGGATTTGGTAAATAAGCCTTTTTAAAACAAGAGGATACATCAGTGGTTGGTACTGGACATCTACAGGAAATGGAAATTTTCCCTGCACCAGATTTCTTTGGTTTTTGCTTCATGGTCACATGTCAGCGTTTCAGATCATTTAACCCACATCAGAGCAGGAAGATGGAGACTTGGGGTCATCTCATCCTTGATCTTCCCCGTAAAACTCCCTGACGGTGGCTTGCTCCACCGCCTGCTGGTGTGTTTGTGGTCTTCTGTGATTCTCAGTGGCTTCTTGGTGGGGTAAGGGCCCCACGCCTCTGCTGGGGCCCATACTCGGGGTCGGGGGTTGGAGAATACGCACGATGAAGCCTGATGAGCTGTAATTGTTCTGCAACCTACTGGATGAGTTGCTGCTCTTCACATCGTGCCTGTTTGGTTTGGACAGCTACCATGTGAAAACATTTCTTTATCAGCCTGAGCAATTCATATAAGTATTAGTTTCATCATGTAGGACATTTACGAGTGAAGAGAAAATTATACCAAGAGTCAAGTCCTTCTAGGAACGGATTTCATACACTTTCGTATTTTCCTCAACCGACAATCCGTCCTTCCTGATGAAGGAAGAAAGACCACAGTCAACTTTTTGATGCGGTTTTCCCTGAAATAAAGCCGTCTACTTCCAGTACGAGAGGTCCAACACAAGTTTTGGATGGGCTCTCGGGTGCTTGAGGGCTTTGAAAGGCTGTGTTTCATATCAAAAGCAGAAATCTGACATCTGACGCTTCTCTCTCAAATTCCTCTCGATGTGTTGCTGACTTGTGCCAGGAGTCATCTACAGAAAAAAACGACCCTTTCTCCGCACCTCTAAAACTCACTTACTGCTTGCAGCAAAACCCCTCCTCGTCTTTGCAACCCTGTACCTGCAGAGAAGAAGTGAAAGTCAACGGACTGAAGAGACGTTTCTTCTTGTGGCGCGGTTGTCGACGGGTTTTACTTCAATTCGGTGACAAGCAGTCGAATTCTCACTTTGACGGCCGGGTGAGGCATTCTCTGCCAGTTGCATCAGATCTGTGCCTCGTCGCGAAGGTCCGTCTGACATCACTGGAACGGCTGCCGTCAGTGACCAAGGTCTGACCCCAGCTGTGCGTTCATCTCGAAGGTACAACTGGGACAGAACGCATCAGACCACTGCTGCGATTTGCAAACGGCTTCTTCTACACACTCGTGACGATTTGAGCAGATGGCCGCCGTCTTCTCAAAATACTCGACGGTCCGTTCTCGTCTGAAGCGCAGCACTCAAATAAAGCCCTACCACTTGCCCCATCTGTCTCTTTGTTGACCGAGTAGTCTGCTTGCTTTCTCTGCAGAGTGTCTCCGAACTGCTGCATCAAGCAGGCTCCTTGAGCGGACGACTGGTCAGCAAGAGGCTCTTTGGTTGCCTCAGTGTGATTTTTAAAAAGGTTTCGTTGTTGCACGCAGACTTCGGCGTTTGGCTGCTGAAACCTCCTCCAGTTCTTTACAGCTGTGGCTTTGACATCACGCCGATTGTTGCCTGGCCCCTGGTGTCACCCCCGCCGCTCCCCTCAATGCCCTGTTGTTGCTAAATAGCCTGAAGGTGGCTGTGAGGCGGCGGCTTCGTCAGGCCTGTTCTGTCCCTCCCTCCCTGCCGTGACACAAACACAAGTCTGTTTTCATGTCGACATGAGATTTAGTTGAGCGGCTAACGCCACCGTGGGATGGCACTGGGCCAACGTGAGGAATACACTCCACGCTGTGTGAAGTTTTATGGACATCAGTCAAAAGGCAGACTTGAAAATCCTAAAGATTGCTCAGCGCCTTTGTCTTTCATTCGCTTTCCGAAAATTCAGGCTGGTACAGTAAATCTGTGTAGACAGGGGTGAAAATTTGCCGTCTGGCAGAACGACGACCATAAACAACACAGCCAGACAAGGGGAGGTTTTAGGTCCGAGCATAGCCACGTGTCAGAATGGCCTAGTCAAAGTCTGAAGATGACTTCGGTGGAAAATCTTTGAACATTGAGGTTCACTGGCACTCCATCTAATCTGACAAGAGCTACAAACTCAAATGGGTAGAAATGTCTATTTCTTAAAGTTCCAATAAAAGGCCAGAAAACTAGAAACATATTCCTTAAAGGGGCAGTATGATGATCCCCCCCAACCCCCAGCTCCTTCAGACTAGCCAGCAGAAATTAGCAAACACCTGGTGGAACTGCACGTCTGCTGATCTCATTATAGGAGCTACTTTTCAGGGCAACACTGGTAAAAATGTCGTTGGAGGTTAATGGAGGAGCCATGTAGTGGCGACTTCCTGAAGGCCAAGTTTCAGAAAGAGCAGGAAGGAGTTTTTAAAGAGACAGAGACCCAATTTCAACGTGTTACATTACTATTGTAAAATTTCTTTTATATTTCATTTATCTAGCTTTTTTTTTTTTTAAACAGCTGACATTAACATAGTTCCTTGATTGTACTGTAAATCGAAAAAGACGTAACGCTGCTCCTTTTTAAAATTCACTGTAAAAGCTGCAGCTGCTCTGAGTGGCGTTCTAAGACTGAAATGTACATGATGCACTTTAAAAAGCAGAAATTTCGAAGTTTCACCAGAAAAACGCGGCTGAAGGGCTTGAAATGCAGCAGAGGAAGCAGGAGGAACTAAATCTGAGTCTGAAATAGAGTCTGGTTTTGGTTATGAATGTTTAAAACCTCATTTATACTCACTCGCCGTCTCTGGATTGTTTCTAATGACTGATTTAAAAAAAATTTAAAAATTATATATTTTTAGTTGTATTAAAAAGCTCCAAACAACAATACGTTTGTGCAGATTTCAGAGACTCGATCACTGTTTTGGAAATGTAGAAACCGCAGCGCGTCTTGCGAGCCGCGGAACCATGCAACCTTTTCATGCATCAGCCGTCAACTGCAGCTGATTGTCTAACGTCTCTTTATGCTACCCATTCAGCACGGCTCAATTATGGCACTGTGCTCTCTTCAGAGAGCCTGACAGCTCCGAGGACTTGTTGGTTGATCCCCCCCCAGTATGTCTCTGAGGCTGTGCCGTAATTATAGCCTCTTCTGATCTGCAATCTCTGGCAGAGGCTGCCTCTCAGAGAGGGGAGAGTCATCCATCTCCTCTGCCCACGGTTTGACACTCATTTGCAATGCAGATATTTCGCCTCAGTTTTGGAGTTTTAAAATATAAATGAGCGCAAGAAGTTCCGGAAAGGGTTGCTATAAGAGGTTGCTCGACGTTTTTTTTTTTGTTTTTTTTGTGCTAAAATACTGTAGATATCATATGGGAAAGATGCGTAAATTTAATTGGATTTCTGATGCCGATGTTTTTCGTCCTAGAATCTGTGTCAAAGCAGTCGATTTGACCTGCTTTATCCACGTTTGTTGGATTAGGGGCAAGAGTGAGAAACCGGGCTTTCTTCTTTTGCGGCGCCGACTTGGGATGTTCTTGCTCTGAAATTTGTCTTCGAATCAAAAATGGAAAATTGAAGGCGCCGCGTTTCAATGGCAAGCCAAGACATGAGCCTCTAATCCTAAAAGGCTCTAGTGGATCAGAAACTGTGCACGCGTAAAGCATGCGCAGCGAACCTCCGCCTGTTTGCAGTTCAGAATTTAAGTCGTTTGCAAATCTTTTTTTTTGTGGACTGTAACTCCAAGCTATGCAAAGAAGAGCCTATTGACGTAGTTTTCCATTGAGGACGTCTAAAGTTATCAAAGGAAGTGAAGCTCTGGAAGCTGAGGTACTTGGATGCAACGTATGGTTTCAGCTACTCAATCCACTTGCAGTGGAAAACTGTGGACCCGAAGAATTTTGATGTCGGACGATAAATATACGTCCCTCAATGTTTTTATTGTAAGGAAAGTGGCTAAAAGATGTTGCCTAGCAACCCATTTCCTCCAAGATTGACTATTCTGATAAAAAATCAAGATGAAATGATCTCCCATATCGATAAACGTCTGTGTTTTTCTTCTGGTGACACTTTATTTGAAGGCGTGTGCGCAGGCCTGACATGTCATGAACTCATCACCTGTCATGAGCAGGAAGGAGTCATTATGAATGCCTGACTGTCGTCATGAAGTGGCATTCGGTAAATAAAGTGTGACCTTTCTGGGGGTTTTTTTCTAAAATGCCGCGTTTCCGTTAGGCAAATCTATTGTTGTGGTTCCAATTTGCACAAGCATACGGCCAAAGGAAACGCAGATAATGCAGATTCCCCATCCTAACTCTGCCAAAAACATGTCTCGGGCCAGCAGGAGACTGACAGAGAGGGGAATTATAAATGGAGACGAACAGATGGAAAAACAAGGCATTCTGTCCTCGGTTCAGAAATGTAATTGTGCCAGGATGAGCGATGTGCGGCGACGCTGGACAGGAACGCGCGAGTTCCTCTTCCCCCTCATGCTAAGTACTGAACATTACTCAACGTCTGACTTGCTCCAAGAGTTTGGGGGCCTCTTACCTCTCATCCATGACCTGCCGTCTTCCAGAGAGATGTTAGCCGCACCAATGCGTGAAATTGTAAAATTGCTAATGACATTTCCCCCCACCCGCATAATGGGGTCTTCTGAAATCGTGCCACCACGTTCTGGTGCTTTGATTGAGAACTGCAGTCTGCAGGATGTGCGAGTTAGGAACGGCATGCCCGGGAGACACGTCCCCCATCTCTTCAGTTTCTGTTTCGCGGACTGCCAACGGTGCTTTATGTTGGTAATAAATTGAACTGGATGGATAACGAAGCCACTCGTGTCGTGTCCTTGGCTCGTCCTTCCCTCCCATCCATCGGAAAATCTCTGCACGCGTCTTTTTCGACGCTGAGACAGAGGTGTGTTATGAGCACGCAACTCTGTGGGGACAAATAACTCCCAGATTTCTAAGAAACTTGAATTACACGGGAATTTCTTGAAGGTTTTAAAGCCTTTCAACACATAAGTATGAGACATGCACCCAAATGCTGCGTTTTGCAACTAGACAGAGGAATCTTTTGTGAGTGAATAATCAGATAGAAAACACATGAATCGATATTATCGCTTACTAAACAAAGCATCACAGTGCCAGTTTCTTGACCTTACCCAGTGATTCTTGGAAATTAAGTCAATTTCCTCGAGCTCAATTTCTTGTTGGTCATTTTTCCCCTGTTTTCTTCAGTGCACATCAATGGAAAGACTTTTTGAAATTATTTTTTTGCTGCACAAGCACAACGCAGCTGATTGACACCATGGTTTGTTCGACTTTTTTTATACGGTTGACCTTTGACCTCCGGCGACATTTGACAATATCTTCAAAAAGATGGTGGCACCAGTAAAAAAAAAAGAAAAAAGTTTCATTTTTGAAAATCCTACACCTGTATGTGGTGTAATCCTACGCCATATTTTACTTCTATGTTATTAAAACTGGTCAGAACTCGTCATTCTGACATAGAAGCTCAAGTTGGACCCGCAGGGGTCACGTATAGACGCCTGAAATGTTAAATCAATAAGTAAATGCACATTTATATATTTGCATATATTCTACCGTCCAGCCTATATTTTGGTGTGTTGTTTATTCCCACTTGGTTCTGTAGATGCCGAAAAGAGCTGGAAGAAGAAAGTTAGTGTCCAACATGTGCACGTCACGCGTGGCACAGAGCGCTCTTTGTTGGCCCAATTTTGTTTTGTGTAGTTTAGATGAAGGGGGGGCAAAGGTCGGATTCCCTCAGTAAAAAGACGGACTATAAAAGTTTCATTTATTCGTATAATTAACTGCTGCTATTTCAGTAGCGGCACGTGACTCGGCGCGCATCGGGAGACGAGTCGGTGCATGTTGTGTTTAGACCCCTTCAGCAAGTCAGACGGTGCCTTGCGGAAACATTCGGTCAGGCCGCTTGCACTTTTACACGTTTCGTTAAAACTACAAATATGCATATATGGCATCATGATGCCGTGAGAGACCAACAGAGTGGCACATTAAGAAAGATGTAGTGTGCAACACCCTGAATAAATAAACAGGGCCAACTTCTGTGCAGTAGATGTTAAAGAACATTGAAGAATAAGCGCCATTTATCAATCCCAAGAGACCAAGCAGACAGGTCAATGACAGAGTTGCTGAGCAATTAAGAGAAGGTTTTGAGTTACTAAGCAATATTTCTTAATTTGCCTGTCCACCTACAATGCGAGGTTTTCAAAGAATCAGCCGACATGCCTGCAGACATCCACAACAGTTTTTGTTTCAGTCGGTTCTCAAACCTGGGCTTCATCCCTGCACTTAAACTGTCTGGATTCATTTGAAACTTCACTTAAAATCAAACCATTTTTGCCGTCGATCAAATGCTAAATGTGGCAGAGATTATTACTTTGATTCCGGTACGTTGTGCTATTTGAAATGGAACTTAACACTGTAAAGTAATTGTGTGTGTGTGTGTGTGTATGTGTGTGTGTGTGTGTGTGTGTGTGTGTGTGTGTGTGTGTGTGTGTGTGTCAAATGTGAATCAACTGGCACGGTGGTTCATCAAGACAGAATATAAATGGCTTTCAAAACTGGACAACTTTCTAGTTTAAAAAAAAAGAGTAGAAGTCGGAGTTTAACTTTTGGTAATCGAACAGTTTTAATCATTCCATGATGTTAAACAAATGTAGCACTGGATACGTTCAGTGATCCAAAATGCACCACTTGTACTGATTTTTCCCGCTCCTCCCACACACGCTGTTGTTACCAAGCAACGTCAGCTTACGTCACAGGGGGCTTTGATCTTTGGTGACAGCCCCCAATTCCAGGATGCTCCATAGTAAAGAAAAATTTTAGTCTCATTCTTGATTTGTTTCACTTCTAAGAGTGACACGCGATTCGAGAAAACGATACTGTAAAACTTTCGAAAATCACTTTCCAGGCAAGATGTTTCAAAAACCAGGGAAAGCCATGAAAACGGACTTCTACGAGGCCGAAATACTGAAGTCCCTCGACGGACATTTTCCCAAATCGGTCGCCCACATCGACGAGCCTGCAAACGTGGACAGCATGTTGAACGAAGAAGCGTCTTCGGATTCGAACGCCGAGAAGATGTTCACAGCGGAAAACATTCCGGAAATTGTGAAACTATTCAAAGAGGCCGACACTGACGAAAGTGGAGGCCTGGACATGGATGAATTTTATGAGATGATGGCGCAAATAAACACAGACATCACAAAAGAGGAGGTTCGCGTCCTACACATGAAAATTGACACAAACTGCGATCGAACGGTGGATCTCGGAGAACTTCTGCACTACCTCCTGCAGAGAAATGAGCAGGCAGAGACTCTGGACTACAAGAACATACTTTTCCCATATGATTTCACGTACACACAGACTGACTGTCTGAAACCAATTGTGAAAATGATTTGCCGACCCTCCAATCTGAAAACCACACAGGATTTCCGGGACTACTGCTTAGTGGAACCGATCAGGTCTTACAGAAACTATAATTACATCACGGTCACAACAAATGGCACGCTGAAATACTGGTCCAATGACCTAAAGATATCAAAATGTATTCCCCTTCAAGAAAGAGAGACGACAACGCCTGCTTATCACCACACCCCCAAAATGCATGTTTTCGATGTGTTGTACATCAGCGATCTCAAAATGCTAGCCGTCTCAACGTCTGACAGAGAGATCTTGTTCTATAACTGTGAGCACTTTTCTGATTTAACGAGAATCAAATTCTGCATCTTGGAGGAAGAGTTTACAACCATGGACTACTATTGTAACGGGAACAAGGGTATTTTTGCGTGTGGCGACTCAAGAGGGTTTCTGTTTGTGTACGTCTCCTATTACATCCACGATAATGGCCTTTTCAACAAGAAGAAGTTCCAAAGAAGCTCTTTTCGACACTACCCAACTGTGACCGTCTCGTCTCTGCTGTCTTCCACCTGTGAAAACTTTGACAGCCTGAGGATTTTTATGTTTGATGACATTTGCACTCAAGTGCAATACATTCCATCTTTACAGTCTTTCACCGTGTGCGGTGCGACGTCCAAATTCATGGCCGTCATAGAGTGCATGTTTGACCAAGAGAGAAGCGAGCCTGCTGTCAACTCACAGATCTATAGGAGCCCTGGGAACTACAGATACTACAAGTCCGTTGGGTATTCTCCCTGGTCCAGGTATTTCTTGACCGGTGGGATGTCTGGCGTTCTCCGGGTGTGGTTTCCTCACAAAACCAAGTCATATGAACGTGAATTAATAGGACATAAGGAAACTGTCACCCATGTTGTGTACAATTCCATAGAGAAAATGTTTGTCACCATATCAACAGACAAACAGATATGTTTTTGGACTGATGGAGATTGGAACCTCAAGCAGCGTATTATTCCCAGTGGCTTGATACCAACAGCCCCAATCACCAGTGTATGCTACAACATCCACAACAATGAGTTTTACGTTGCTAACTCAGTTATTGGAAAATGTTTCGGAAGGGGAACCAACGTTTTCCACGAGACCTTGAAATCCCACCAAATGCCTTTGTGCAGTATGCTCTATCACGGGATTTACAAGCAAGTTATCTCTGTTTGCCAGAAAGGCATCGTGACGGTGTGGGATATCTTGACCGGAAAGGCTGTTATGGAGTTTGACCTTACACCAAGCAAGCAGAAGATTGCTGGAAACACATTCATGTCGTTCGATGAAGTCAACCGCAAACTGATCACGATTTCTTGCGACAGGTTGATAAAACATTGGAACTTTAACAGCGGGGAACAGCTGGAAACCCTAGAAGAAACCTTGCCGAATGACGTGACCTGCATTGTCCTCATGAACGACGACATGTACATTTCCACAAAGGATTCCTCGAAAATCTTACAGCTGAATTCTAATGGAAAGTTAAGAAACGAGTTCGAGCATTTTCTGCTGAGCGATATTTCCTCGATGGATCACCATGACGACAAATTGATCGCAGCATCCAGCAATGGCAATGTTCTCACGTGGGATTTGGAAACTTTCACCGCTTTGTACTATATCAACACAACGAACAACCCCAAAATACAAAGTCTTGAACTGTACCTTCGCCAGTTAACGCTTTCATATGATGTGTTGCTCGAGTCCACTCTGAAGCAAGGCGAAGAAAAAAGGGTTCTATTCGTAAAATCTCTGAAGAGCAGAGAGGTTAGTGCTACCACAGGCACACTGCTGACAATAGGAGATCTTTACATCACGGCATGGTCAACGACAATTAACGGAGGAGTGATAAGTAGGTTCAAGGCAGTCATACAAGACGGTGCTAAGATTACTTGCGTGTCACTTTCTGAAAGTGAAACAATTTTACTGACAGGTGATAGCTATGGAGTGGTTTGTCTGTATGATATTGAAGATTTTGGTCTTCAAACAAATGATAATCTGGAATATGAGACAATCAGCGGATGGATTTACCCTTCACAAACGACTCCACTGATAGCCTCGTGGAAAGCCGGGACTTCTGAGTTGATAAGTGTGGCGTGTGACCCTGCTTGCGAGAAGATAATTACAGCAGAGGTGGATTACAACGTGAAACTCTGGTCAAGCACCGGCACCTTTGTTGGCATCTTTGGAAAGGATCGATGGGTGAACATGGTTCCAAAACAAGTTCCGGCGGTAGAAGACATAGAGATAACTGGCCCAGAGAGTTTGCCACAAGAAGAAGAGAAACTTTCAGATGGCATGGAGTTTGACTACATGATCTACAAACAGCCGTTTTTGTTAACTTTAATACATTATCTTCAAGAGACAAAGTACATGCAATGTTTGACGAGGCCATTGCCGGAAAATTCTTCTCCTATAGACATTTCAGTCGAAGGTGCAATTGCTCAGTTTGCTAAAGTTAGGAAGGAATTGCTCTTCATGAAAAAACTGAAGCAAATGTACTATGAAGAATTCCGTGGCAACAAAATCAGATATCTGTCTGGGCTTTTCAGCGTGCCTATAGAGCCGGAAACGTCCGCAAAATCTCCAAGTGAAGACGAGGAGAAAAAGGCCGAACAGCCTACGGCTGAGGTCCAGGTGCAGCCTGAAGGTCTTCAAACTGAACAACCTCCATTTATCTCAGACATCACAGAAGGTGTGGAGGCTGAAGATGTGGAAACTGTAGAAGCAACTGAAGGTGATTATCCATTGGCTGACTTTGACAAAACTCATGAATACATCAAATTGATTGAAAGCGAAGAATCGCCGACATTGTCAGGCGAAAAGGAAGAGGCGACGCCATCTTGGCCTGTGGAATTAATACAACAGGCCCAGACTGAGCCGCCAACAGATGAAGCAGAAAGCCAGAGCCTTTTGGAAAAGCTGCCTATGAAGAAAACAAACCTTGATAAACTGCTAGAAAAACTGCTAGCGTTGCCGCCACAGATCCAAGCAAGGCCTCGGTTGAGTCGGTCAGAAAGTGTAAGGAAGAGCATATTTGAAAAGCAGATGAGAAGTGACGATACGGAAACACCGGGTGTCATTTTGTCATTATCAGAGAGATTAAAAATACTTAAATCAATCCAGGAACAATTTGACTTACTTGAACCCGAAGAGTCTGTAATTGAGGAGATTAAAAAACCTGAACCGCCCCCTCCACCATTACCAAAAATAAAAATGGTAAGGTTCACAGATCCACTTGAGCAGCCAAAGCTTGCAGAGTCCCTTAGACACAAGGCTGGGCAAAGAAAAGGTGTTCTGAGAAATGCAGACGAAGTAGAACAAATGCCTGTATCTCCAGCAAAGACCCCAGAGGAACTGCTGCCTTCAGTAGTTCCGTTCCACGAAAGCCGATTTATGCAGCTCGATCGAGAGAAGCTCGACAAGCATCCCATCAGCGATTCGAAAACGTTTGAAGTCGGTCCACCTCCGCAGACGTCAGTCACTAAGATCAACACCATGAGTAGGGCAGAAAGGAAGCGACAAAAACAATCAATCACAGAAAGGATTAAAGCCCTACATCATGGCCTACCCTTTAGACCTGTGATGACAGAAGCCGAGAGTGAGATTAAAGCAACGAGAAAGGCCTCTCGTACTCCTTCATTAACACCACCATCCAAAAGGGTTTCCTTAATCCCAACCCAACGTGAACCACAGCCACCCAAGCTGAGCTTGACTCCTGCAGGTCAAGCTCAGCCATTAGCCATCTCAAGACTAATCATGGGCTTAGGCAGACATATGGACGAGAAGGAAACCAACGTCGTACCATCAATTTTAAAGGTGGAGCCCCTGAAGCCAACAACGGCCCCCGAAGGCCCGTCCACGGTGGCAACCACACAGAGAGGCAGAAGAGACTCTCTGTCTGAGGTGGACACAAAAGTTAAACCAAAGACGGCTCAGTTCTCTGAGGGCGAAGAAAAGCCACAGGCTGCTCGTGCGGCCAAGCGTAAAAAATCCAGATGCTCAAGAGGACATTTACATGAAGAAGATGAGATTTGTATTGAAGAATCGCCTTTAAAAATGCTACAGCTCTCAGACAGCGACGACGAGTTGCATCCTACACCGTCACCTGTGGCCCAAGAGCAGAAGAAGAGAAGACGGTCCACCAAAGCGTCTGTTCAGGAGAAGAGAAAATCTGTTCAAGCACAGACGCCACCGCCATCCATATCTTTGGAAAAGCCAGAGCGCCCGCAGGTTAAACAGAAGCCGCCGACTCCCCCGACTCGATCAGCCGCGGCGTTTGAGGTGGCGAGAATACGGAGATGCAGGTTCGGACATTTGTATGCAGTTGAACAACGTCAAGAGTTGCCGCCAATAACGAAAAAGGCATCCCGCACACTGACTCAACAGCAGCCACGTTCATCGTTGTCTTCTGAAAGGAAAGCTTTCCTGATAGATCATTCACACAAATGCATCAGTGAAGCCTTGCACGCCAAGAGAGCAAGTTTTCTGGTATTACCGCCGATATCAGAAAAGGCGGCGTCCCCCGCAGATAAAATGGTGGTGAGCGACAGGGAAGAACTCCAACTGAGACCCGAGGTGTTGGAAGATGTGGAGACCACACCGGATTTAGAACCACAAGCTCTGGAGCAAACCGAGGAGGTTCACAAACAAATTAAACATGTACACTTTGAACCTGAGTAGAGTCTTCTGAACAGAAAAAAGAGCAAAGTTGCATTTGCTCGGCGTTAGGAATTTGCCAATTCAATACACTGTGTGTGTTGTCTTCTGGTCCGTCATTTGGGGTTTTCTCCGGGCGCTCCGGTCTCTCCTCCACCCCAAAAAACCCTTTTTCCATTTAAAGACTAACTGAAATGTCAAGAAGTTTACAAGCCAATATCAAATTTGGCTTGTGAATGCGGTCATTTGGTAGATGATGGCACTTTTAATGCAAAGTTGACTCTTTTGATTGATTTTTTAATATAGGGTTTAATGCAACTTTGCATAAAAATGTAATTATTTACCAACTGATGCTAAATTGACACTTTTAATGCACTTTTACACCAATTTTTATGCAAATCTGCATTAAATTTAAAAGCATGTCAGATTTTTTCTGGGTTCTATGTTGCATTATATTGATCGTGTCTATTGTATGTATGTGTTTGTATGTATGTATATTTTACACATGTATTACTTAAATATATTTAAGTGAATATATCTAAATAAAAAAACATTTCATACTTTCTTTTGTTTGCAGGTATTTCATATCTGTGGGGTGATTTGTGAATGTGGTGCATCTTAGTTGTCTGTATTGTAACCAAGTTAAGAAATCCCATGCAGTTTTTGCTGCAGTTCACATTTCTTCAAAAAAAAAAAAAAAAAAACCCCTCTAAATATCGGACACTGCTACATTATGTTCTGGATGAAATATAACAATTCAACTATTTCCAGACGAGGTCGAGCCCCTAATATTTCAGGACCAACATGTCTGGGACCTTTAATTAACGTAACAGTGACACAATACAAAGCAGAAATGCCATTTAGACTGAGGTCATTAGTCACTTCGGCCATTAAATATCAAAAAGCTATTTTGAATCATGAAGGCAGACATGGAGAAATAAACAATAGAATGTTTTGTTGACTCTTCATGACCTTCTCCTTGATATTTACCAAGCTTTTAAAGACTGTGACCACTTATGGGGACCAAAGTGTGACCCAATGTGGCGTGTCTCTGTTTTTGGGGGGGGGGGTTAAGAAATTAGCATTCCCTTCTCCTTACTTGCGCAATCTCTTATTCTTATATTTACATATTTGACCTTTGTGTCGATATGCGTGCTTCCACTAACTTGCCGCTGGTACTTGAATTTCCCCACTGGCTGCCGATGAGATATTTCTAATCTTTTCTCTATACTACAGAAACGAATGAAAGACTTTGCAATGACCTGGCAGCGTGTGTGTAAGTGTGTTTTAGCATTTCTCACCTTGTATTCCAACAAATACGACACAAAGCCTGGACCCCATAAGAAGGGCAGTTTTTGGTAGAGCTGGTCAGATCAATTCAAAATACAGATAATATCAATACCAAGTTGATATCAGTATCAGTATCGTAGTAAAGTCGATACTTTAGTGTCTACTTCTACTTCAAAATCAATTTTGTTTGATTTGCTTTGCAATAAAATTATATATATATATATATATATATATATATATATATATATATATATATATATATATATATATATATATATATATAAAGTAATCCATTATGGATTACCTTTTATATTTCTTGACTATTTCAAGAAAGGTGTGTTTCTGATCTTGTATTTGATATAATGTAAGGACCATTTTCCCAACTAAGGTGATCCGGGCCCCATAAGACTAAGTTTTGTTTTAGGATTAGGGATCAGAGTGTGAATTGAGTTCAGGTTAAAAATAAGTGAAAAATGAATAGAAGCCATGGCAAAGTCCTTGTGACAATAGAAAGACATACAATGTGTGCGTGACTGTGTGTGTGTGGAAAGGAGCTTCAGAAAATTAGCATATTTTGTCAATTAACCTTCAGACGATATAAATGAATGATCATAGAAAAAAAAGTCTCGTGCTGCCAAAAGCTTCACTCTGTTAAAATGGCAAGCAGAGACGGAGAGCTCCTTTTCTAGGGCGGCGACACGTTCACTTAACCCCCTCATCTCTGATTGATGGTAGTTGCTGGTGTCCCGGTCATTCACCCAGTGGATAAAACTGGATCAATGTGGCAGCCGTGGTATTTTACGATGCCAATAAGATGCTCTCTTAGTTTCTTTCTCTGCTATAAACGGAGCGGCTGGGGTAATGGACTAGGCAGGTACTTGTAAAGTCAGAACAACCCTCGCTGTAAAGAAATGGGATTCCAGTGTGCCTCTCCCTTCAGAGATGAGTGGTGCTTTTCAGGAGTCGTTTCCACTGACCTAAAAATGGATCCCTTCTCCAGCCCTGCAGCGTCCCTCATTACACATTATAAATAATGGATTACCTTTTATATTTCTTGACTATTTCGATATCAACTGTGGGGTTCAGTGTTTATTCTGGTCATGGTGTGAAGAGCTTTTCTCAGTTTGAGGTGAGCTTGGGATCTTTGCTGCATGCCGTCCTCCCCCCCCCCCCTCCTCCTCCTCCTCTACCTGTCTGACAACTGCAAAAAAGGCCACTAGTGCTGTAACAAGACTAAACAAAACAAAACAATTGTCCAAGTGTGCAGTTTATCCACCAGATAGGTTGTTGTTGGTGTGACGAGGTGCTTGTGACACCAACGATACCCCATTACAGCACCCATTGGTAGATGTGAGCACATGATCCACAAACAACATTACCAAATCTAGTTCACTCTCATATTTTGAGTTTGGTGACATCAGCCATCTTTTCTAAACTGTTGCCTCTGAGAGCAATATCAACAGTTTAAGAAAAGCTACATATCCATCTAGATATTACTAGCTAGCTATCTGGATAGTTAGCTACCCAGCTAGGTAGATATCTAACTGTGCAGCTTGCTAGCTAGCTACCTGTCTAGCTTTTAGCAATGTAGCTTGCTATCTAGCTACCTGTTTAGCTTTTAGCAATGTAGCTTGCTAGCTAGCTACCTGTCTAGCTTTTAGCAATGTAGCTTGCTATCTAGCTACCTGTCTAGCTTTTAGCAATGTAGCTTGCTAGCTAGCTACCTGTCTAACTTTTAGCAATGTAGCTTGCTATCTAGCTACCTGTTTAGCTTTTAGCAATGTAGCTTGCTAGCTAGCTACCTGTCTAGCTTTTAGCAATGTAGCTTGCTAGCTAGCTACCTGTCTAGCTTTTAGCAATGTAGCTTGCTATCTAGCTACCTGTTTAGCTTTTAGCAATGTAGCTTGCTAGCTAGCTGTCTGTCTAGCTCCTTCGGATGTCCTTAATTGCACTTTTTTTTTTTTAAACACAGCCCAAGCATAGAGTGTGTCAAAACCTTCCAATAAAAAATATCAGTAAAAAATGTTCTGCCCTTCATGTCTTGTCTGGTTTAATTATTATGAGGTGATTTAGACGCCTGGTGTAGTTCTGCCCCAGAGACCGCCATGCAGCGTTGATGAGGTTCTGATAAGAATTGCACTCTTCCTGACACCTGCCCTGCGCTCCCTTCTTTTTTATTTACAATGTAGCGCACAATTTCCTGTCCCGACTTCCCCCAAGTCAAATGCAAAGATAAATGCTCTCAAAAATAGGTTTGCATTTCGAAATTATCCGAGGAGAGAAAACGGGAAGGCAGTTGTTTTCAGCTCGTCCTGCAGGATGGCTCCAGGAGAGCAAGCAGTCTGTTAGACAGTCAGCTCGCTGCAGCGGACCTACACTGGTGTAATTCAATGAGCATACAAATGGTTTAATCATATTAATGTGTTTGGATGGACGAAATACTTTTGGGATGTGGGGGTGGGATATAAAACCAAACAAAATTCTTCTCTAGCAAAGATTTTATTGGGGAAAAAAAAACACCCTAAGATGTATTATGTTGCTTTTAATTGGAAGTTACCATAGTTCTGCATTTGTGTTCATCTCCAGTGAGCTCATATCTTCAAAGTCTAAACCTCCAACTCAGAGGGATCCATGCTCGTTTGCAACCTCTGCGTCCTGTTGGTTACATATGTAGCGTCAATGTCTGCGTTTGTCATGGAAACAGCCCGTTTTTATTTAGTTTGGTTAATGGAAAAGCTTTTCTCCATTCCAGTTTTGGTTATTTTCTTAGTTTTAGCTAACTATAATAAGTTTGATGCGCTCTAGCAAAAAAAAAAAAAAAAAAAAAGGAAAAAAAAGTTTCCTGAACATTCATCCAGCTTCTCGCACCATCGGTTTAAAACTTGCCCCAGTCGTCGCAGGTTTTGTCGGTTGTTTACACTGGAGCACCGATCAGTTGAGTGTCGACTCGTGTGGCGTGGCGAGGCAGCCTCGTTAACTCGCCACACATTTACTTTGGTGTCACCTGCTATCAAAGCCCATTGCACACTGCAGCTCCGCCATCTTATATGGCCGTGCAGCTAATCAGCTGCAGTTCATCTTGGCTCCGCGCCCCAGACTGGACCTGCAGGTTTACCCCCCCAACACCTTCGAGGAGCATCTCTACTCATTATAGTGACAACTGATAACAGGGAGATGGAGTGAAAGCGAAGGTGGGGGGGGAAGGGAGTCATTCCTCTTTGCTTGGATAATCTGGGAAAGGTTGTGGAGTCGGTGTGTTCCTGTCACGCGCAGGCCAGGAATTTACGATCGCAGGCTTCGTGTGGACGCATTCTAATAAAATCTGATTACAGACGCCGCTGCCGCAATTAAATATCAGATGACAGCTCCCCGTGCTCGGTATGCTGATCAGACTGGTAGGAGTACTGCAGGGTAGGGGGTAGGGGGGGGCTGCTGTTATAGCTTCACTCGTCTTCAGCAACACATGTCTAAATATGTCGGAAAGAAATGGAGTACTCAACCTGCATCTGATTGCAGTGAATCTGAAATTTCAAAAATGTTAGAATTGCAGATTTTGAGCTTTGCATGTGAATCTGTCTTTCAATCTGGTCCTTTATGTGATCCGACATGGGGGGGGGGGGACTCTAAACATCCAATACCCAGGGCAATAAGGATTTGCTTTCTTGTCCCAACCCATTTCTCCGTTGACAAATCTCACTCTAGGTCAGGTAAGGTCATTTTATTTGTACAGCACATTTTCAGCAACAAGGCAATTAGAAAAGTGCCTTACATGAATTAGAGGGAAATACAATAAAACAACAAACCAACGGAAAGAACAAAAGAGGAAAAAAAGAAAACAAAAACAGGTATAATCCCATGTTTAAGGATAAATGCTCTGTGTTTAATTAACTAGTAGAGGTTTCTCTGGATTGTTGTTGTGTTGAGGCCGTTCTGGTGCTGGAAACCAACGGATCAAGACCAAAGTCCAGATTCCTCTTCTAATGCATAAGAAAGCAAGCTTTAAGAAAAGGTGGGATCCCTTAATTCAGAAGGGACTTTTCACAGGTTATGATTCATATTTCAATCATAACAATCAATCAAGCATCGCTGAATGCCATCATAAAGATACTATAAAGTCTGACTCGTATTTTAAGAGAAGGGCTCAGAACAAGAAGGTCTGGATCTTTATCCCAGTTTTTCCGCGTATGTCTATTTTCTCTTGTCTTATTTTGCTTTTGGCTGCATGACTAAATAGCAACACATGCGCTTGTGATCTGTCTCCACACACTGAATGCTCAAGGGCAGTCTGGGAAGGCGAGATGAAATTAGGATTCTTCTTGTTTACTTCCAAGATTAAAAAACAGAGCGGAGAGGCCTACGGCAGTCATATTACATCAAGACTCCAGTTCAAGTTTTGCTCTGAACGCGGCAAGTTTGGTTCCTCCTTATATCTCGGTGCTGCGGGTAAATATCACTGAGGACACACTCTGGGGAAGATGCATCGTTTCTCAAACTTTGAGCAAGACAGCCTGATTTCTTTCCTGGACTGGATTACTTTTGACCCTGTAAAACTGAATGATTTAAAGAATGGAAAAACGTGATAAATTGCGTGAAAAGTTGTTTTACGCGTTATGAAATGAACGCGTCAAAGTCCCAACTATAATACATTGAGGCTTTCTGTCGTAGTCTCACGTCTTTTCCAGCCTCTACCAGGATTCTCTTCCTGGATCGTCCCGTGTTTGTCCTCGGTTTTTGTCCTCGTAAACACTGAGCTCTGCTGAGGAAAAGCCTCTTCCAGCTACGCCCCATTCAGTCTGTCAGACGCACCTGTTTCTCGCCAAGTAATCACCCACCCATTTGGAGAAAGGGGATAATTAGGGGCTCATCTAGGACTAAGAACACGACGGGTAGCAGTGCTACTACGATTAAGCATCGAGTATTTTTAGTGCATTTTCTAGTTCCTCTCAATCAAAGCTGGGAAACAATGGGAAACCCTGCTGTTGGCTGGCAGAGTTTGGGGTCTTTAGGACATTTCTTCTTAGGTTGGAGTCAAAGGTCTTTAGTATTTCAGGCGAAATGGACCTGGAGGTTTGTTCTGTTACGCTTTCTCCACCCAAGTGATTTAACAAAGTCAGAGAGAGTCAGGGAGGTTCGTCAATCCCAGTGGCTGGATGGATTATGTGGTGGTATGATTAAAAGTGAGCGTTGGTGTTCGCTCATTAAAGTTGTATATGTCAGTGTTTTTCCTTTAGACAAATATCTTAGAAGCGGTTCAACCTCCATACCGTTAAAGGGCAGCCTTTTGTCTTTGCTGATGAAGTGTTGCAGCCGGGCCGCCCTCTCGGTTGAGTGCGGCCGCGTCCGGCGTCGACTCTGAATAGCTAAGTGCGAATTACGGCGCCGGAATAGCAAAATTCTGTTGTTGGGGGGGGTAAAAAAAAGCGAGGCTGAATAAACGCGTCCCTGCTAATCAGTGAACCAAACACCAGGCCACGGGTGGAAATGGCAAAATTAGTTGATCAAATTGGATTAGAAGTACGCAGCTGGATCTGCGCCGTGAATTTTATTGAGAGAGGAAATAGACTTTTGAATAAATTCTTTGAGGTTCACTGCTCGGGACACAATTATCGTACATTTAACTGTGCTTTTTCCTATCATGTCCCTATTCCAGAGGGGAATGCAGCTCTCCTATATATCCTTATTAACAGAGTGATGCCTCTCCATATGGTGGGAGGGGAAAAAAAAAAAAAAAAAGCACTGGCACATCCTCATAAGGTCCTGGAGGCACAAACCCGTTCAGACGGCAATTAAAACTGAAAAAGTCATTTAATCAGCTTTCCTGTTACGAGGTGATACAGAAAGCATGTGCGCACAAGACGAGCTTTTGTTTTAGAGCATCTCAGTTTCTGCTGATTTGCAGGCCTCCGTCAGAATCCCAAGAGGCTTAGCGCGAACAAGAAAAAGCAGCAGCGGGGGCTTATTTTCTCCATTTCCCCCAACTGCTCAGCAATTGGTCCCAGGAGCTCTCAAGAGTAAATTCAGAAGGTAAACGACGCCGCAATTTGCTCATAAATCCAACAGATTGTGGCTCCTGCTGAAGAACTGAGTGTTAAGAAAGCGCAGCGGTGGAAAGAGACAGCAAATGCGTTCAGAGCTGCAGAGCTCCCGGCGCCATAATGTTTCACTGCGCCGCTTCAAGTCACAGGATTAGTTTCAGTTTCCAGTTCGTCCTCTTTTCGATTTTCCTGTTTATCAAGCCGCTAATCAAACAGCTGCCACTGAAACCCCCTGCTGCTCTTCATGTCCAGTTAACCCTGGGAAGCACAAGAAGGTGTAAACGCTGGCATGTGCACACAGTGATGGGTTTCGGTAGGAGTCAAAAGGGTGGTCGCCCAGGGCGCCATTAGAAAGGGGAGCATGCGTTCAAGATAAAAAGAAGACTAATCTGTTAGTTGCTACTCTAGCAACAAATGTGGTTAGTTTTAAGTGCTTTGAATCCACCGTTAAGGGTCGAGTCAGTTTTCAGATGAATTAATCGAGAAGAAGGTCGTGCTTTCAGTTTCACTTTTTCACTTTTTCACTTTCACCGATGCTATGATGTACACAGCATGTCTGAGCTGTAGCTTGATGAGGTGGAATTTTTAAACCTGGCTATAAAAAAAAAAAAAAGAATAGTAATCCATTCCAGGCGGGCTTGTGTGGGCTGGTGTCAGATGCACCGTAAGCAAATGCGGTAAATTTATCGACCTCTCCTCACCGCCTGCGGGCGGATTTACAGATGACTGGGACAGTTCAAGGTGCACCTGACTGCTTCTTTAAGTCAGCTGTGGTCCTCATCAGACGCTCCCACAGGCCAGTGGTTTTAAGCACCCTGAGATAAAGTTAGTTTACGAGGCCGCTTCCTCTTTATGTGGAATAATCGTGTCGGCAAGCACTTGGAGCGGCGCAGAATTTTAATCCGGGGTTCAAACAGCTGTGACTTGCATCTTTAGGCTGAGTGAATGTGACCTGCAAATGCTCCAGTCTGCCAACAAGTGTTAGGTTGCGGTGCTGCGGGCCGCTGCGAGCTCACCTCTCCATGGGAAACGAATCAGTCGTCACGGTAGCCGCGGTCAGGATCTTCAACCTGTATCTTCAACTAGTTGTGGTCTGAAGATGATTTACACCATTTCAAAGAAAATGGAAATGTTTTTCCTTTTTTTTCCCCCCTCTTATGGATAACTTTTCTCAAACTTATTAGAGAATATGACGACTACTGAGAATGGTAGTCATCGTTACGAGGAAGTAAAGCTACTGGTAAGCGACGAATCGCTGGCGTCGACAACACACTGGTGATCTTCCGAGATACATGTGAGGATATGTACAAACATTTTTGCTTAAAGTAATAATATAACACTACAATTATGTAACTACGACTTCTATAAAGTGACCAGTCCTATATTTCTGCCTCGGCCTCCCATTTGTCCTCGTATGAGATGTGTTCCTTGGACCGTGAAATGTCTTCAGCTGTTGTTTTTAAGCTCCTCCATGAAGCAACAAGTAAACGCATCACAAATGCAACCTTAACCTTCAACATGTAAAGGAAGATGGAGCGGATGCATGATGCAAACTTAATGAGCTCCCTTGAAACTGTCATTGGTAAAGATTTTGGGGGGGAAAATCTGTAAGTGTTGAACATTTCTACAAATGTCAGCAGACAAAAAATAAGCACTAATTGATATTTTCACCCAAACCTCCTCCGCACAGGATCATCAGGAGGGAAATGTGACTCAGCTTTTTTCCCCCCCGACATCTCCGCAGCCGCTTGCAGTGACGCTTCATAGTTTAGGATCCAGATTTGTTCCGCTTGCTTCAGCGTGTGTCGCGTCCAAGAAAGTCAGCTCACCCGTCCTTGTTTGTCCTCTAAGACATGTCCAGCGATCGTTGGACGAGATGCACAGCACATCCTGGACAAACATGTGTGTTCTCCAGCAGACAGTTAACATGTGAAGCATATGTCAGGACATGCATTCACAGGAAGAAACATGCGAGCTCCGTGCAGAAAGAGCCCGGTCGGGGTTTGCGGCTTGGGATCTTCCTGCTGTAAACCACCAGCAGTGCTGACCACCACCGTGACAGGAAGTTTTCACCAGTAAAAAACATTTAAACTTGCGCCGCAGGCTTGCTGGTCGATGTGCCGCCTCCTCCAGGCTCAAGACCCGGTGGGTTGTTTCTCTCACAAGACCCTTCGACGCGGCTCCGGAGCATTTTAAGTGGTCTGCGGATGTTACCATGGTGATGCAGCGGGGTCAAAAAGAGCCACCCTCGTGACATTGAAACCTCTCACCTTCAGTTTTTTTGCATAAACATTACCCACGATTTGTCGTTCACCCTCAGGTCACATCTAATTGTGCTCAGCAAAGACCTTTTTTTTTTTTTTTTTCCTTTTAACTCAAACTCAGTGTTTTACCTCACTGTGTTATCTACAATAACAATTTGAGCACGTTATTATTCCTCCCTACACTTTTTTAGCTTGTTTTTCATATCAGCAGATGTCCTCCAATTGGGGTTTCCTTGCCCGTTTGTTCAAACTGGTCGGTTGAGTTACACGTGGACTAACTTCTCGGTTGACATTAATCCCAACAGACAATTGGTCTCCCTGCGGTTTGTCCCTTACTGATCACCGTATATCCCTTCAGCCTCTATCAAAACACGTCGCATCTGCCTGTGTCGGAGTCGGCATTGGTGCCTTTACCTCTGGCATTGAGAGAGTGTGCGCCACTTGGGGAGACAACAAAAGCGTCACATCGAGCGGTGGGTCTGTTTTTCCATTTGGGGGACGAAGACCGACCACACGATGCAAACCTTTACGTTTCGAGCCAGCGGCTGGGTTAGCGGGTTCTGAGTAGACGTTCGGAGTGCCATTAGCCTAATGGATCTGGAAATGAGGTCAGGCCGAAGCAAACCTTTGTGTTTGCTGATTATTTTGGTTCAGGTCAGACTGCCTATTTTTAGCAATGCAAACGACAACTGTGTATTTCTCTGCACTTCATGCAAAGAGGCATGCTGCGTGTCACTTATTCATGAATACATACCCTCTTTGTGAGAGAAAATAATAAGATAAATGCTGCATATGAAACCAGATCTTGTACTTGCATTTTTCTTTTACTGCTAATTTGAAACCTGGAATATTGACTCGAGTCTCCCTGGTGTAGCCGTAAGCGTTCAAGAATATGAACTATAAGGAGTGATGTGAAAGGCAGAATCATCCTGTGTGTAGTTGTTCGTGCCACCATATTGGCTATCTTGCAAAGAACATAACTTAAAGCATAACCGTGAATTCAGATCACCGAGACAGGGATGCCAGGCATCGCTTGGTTTGATAGTTTAAGCTGCAGGTGAAGATCTTTGTTGAATTTTAATTTCAGAGCAGAAAGCAACTAAACTGTAGCATCGGACTATTTGTTGGACTGCAACAACATATACTGTGGCTGAATAAATATTAGTGGCGTCTCACTGCCACTCGTAGCCCGCTGACTAGAAACTTTCAAGCGGGCCAATGGGTCGGGACGGTTCGTAATGGCGACATTAAGGGAGTGCAGAGGTATGTTTGGTGGCTCTTCTTGGCCAGACTATGGAATTGCTTGGTAAAAACGCCTTATTTTTGTCAGATGGCAAAAAAAAAAAATAAAAAAAAATCAGTTGTGTTGGGCAAGTCCATTGGGAGGCTCAGAAAATATGTTTGATATTTTTTAAATTGTTTTTATTATAGTTTATTTTACATTTCAAATGTAAATTTATAATAGGCAATTTAAAAAAAAAAAGCTTGTGTTTGTAAAATCCTGTATTGGAAATTAAATTTTTTTTTTTTTCATTGATCCTGCTGTATTTTGTCTTGTGTAATTTCTGGAACTGAAAATATGCCTCTGCCTGTTTGCCTTCAGTAAGGCAGTCTAGACAGGATCAAGTTGACTCTGAAAACAGATTTTCTGTGAACAGTGACCTCTTGTTCGTCATCGTCCCGGACGTCGGGGTTGGTCTGCTGTTTCACAGGGAGACGGTCCCCACCGGGGGGTTGGGGGAACGAGGCGCCAACATCTGTGCGCCGCCGCCGCCTCCAAACTCTGCTGGCAAAATAAAACAAAATGACAGCATTCAGAAAACGTGCGTAGGCTCAATTCCTACTTTCTCAGATCTTAACAGTCACCCACATATTAGTCCAATCATGACATCCAACAACCTTTTCGCAATTTGTTGTAATTATCCAAACTAATAAATGCACCTATGAAGCATCTCCCAATTAGAATAATTTACAATAAAATCGCAGCTATTAAGTGATGCGCTCGTGTTTTTTCGCGACAGTTGCAGACCATTCAGTGCAGCGATCCTCGCTGCTGTAATTACCAATATGATGTTACATCACCTCTATTTTCTTCATCGTGAAACTCGACGAGTATCCACACCTACAAAGTACCGCGTGCTGCAGAACATACAATGGCAGAGGTTTATGCTTTCAGGTAAAGTCGCCTGCACCTCTGTACTCACCACCTACTCCGTTACCATGTCACTTAATACCCCAAACCCCAGATGTTTTGGACAGGACTGACACATTAACCCCGGGGGGAAAGCATGAGAGATGCTTACACATTGATGGAGCTTTCAAATGGATCATGTTTGGGTCTCGGGGTGAATTGTAAGAGTTAAAGTGGTAAAAGCTGTTGAGCCCGTTGAAAAATCTTTTTTTTTGTTGTTGTTTTTTTCGCTTTTTTATCGCCCCTTTTGAAGCGGAGGAATTATACAAGATTGACATTTTGCACATTTACATACTGCTTCGAACAACACTTCAAAAACATCTGGCCAATTTGGCAATGAATGTCTGGAAAATGGCTGTAACGTAACAAGTAAGCAGGCACTGTCCCTCACCTAGCAACCCCAGTGAATCCTAGCCCGTCACATAGCAACCCAAAGTGAGCTCCAGTGCATTTGGTCAGCTGGTTTTAGAAATGAGAAAAGAAAGGTGTGGAAAAGGTTAGAAAGGAAAGGAGACGTGACCAGAGCAGCGGAGTCTCTGACAAATACTTGGATCTCAGCACCGGACAGACCTGGTCAGTGACCTGAAGGGAGCTGGTACCTCAGACCCAAGGGTTACCATTAGTAACGCACTACGCAGTCATGGATTAAAACCCTGCAGCGCTCTCAAAGTCCCCCTGCTTATCCCAGTATGTATCCAGGCCCGTTTGAAGGCTGCCAATGACCATCTGGATGATCCAGAGGAGGCATGAGAAGAGGTCATGTGGTCAGAAGTGCAGCTTTTCTGTAAAGGAGACCGAACAACAGGATGGGATTACATTTTGGGCACCAATGTCCTTCCCTCAGTGAGAGCATTGAAGAGGAGTCGTGGCTTGGTTTTCCAGCGTGACAGTGACCTGAAACAAACAACCAGGGCAAGTATAAGGAAAACCTGTCAAGGTTTGGCTGAGCTGGTCTCCATACCTGAACCCAATAGAAAGTCCTTGAGCCCATATATAATTTATATTTGGCTGATCAAATTCTGAAAACATAGATTTACAGCACGAAACATTAACTCACTACATGTCAGCAGTATTTCTGCTGTTTGTATTATAGGGTACAATGTTGGCATTAAGTACTTAGACTAGAATGACTGCTAGTATCAAGATGTGTTTTACCCAGACGTTCTGCTCTGCTGTTGATGAGCGCAACTCGTTTTGTTTAGTTTTCCCTGGTTTGGTCAACCATTCTTTTTCCAACATTATGGTTCGGGTTTAGAAGGGAAAATGTTTGGATGCTAAACCCCAGATGAAAATCTTTCTGCATTTCGCACCTTTAATCAGACAAAACTTAACCCGTGACTTTAGCAGGTTAACTTTGGGTTAACCTGCTAACCTGTTGGGTCAAATTTTGACCGGATAATTCCCACAACCAGTGGAGCAGAATACGACTTCCTGTCATTGTCTTCTTTGTGGTTTTGTCGTAGGCGAAATAAACCAATTTTGATAAAGGTGAAAAACGACCGTCTCATCCTGTCGCTAAAACTTTTTCATGGAAAAACAACTTTTTAAATAACTGGTTCCATTAAGCGTATTCATTCTCAAAATGTCAAATTGCGCCATTATCTGACCAATGGAAACGCAGCTGACGAAGACTGTGGATGTGATAAAATGTGCTAAAGTTGATGGGTTTCTGAACACTTTTGAGGTTCTGTACAGCCGCCCAGATTAACTCCTGTTGCGAATGGCAGTAGATCTTCCCTGATCTGAATGCAGGAGCAAAATATCTATAAAGCTCAGACATTAACACCCTTAACTAACGGAAATTGGTGCGTTTCTGAATGGGACTCATGACAACAATGGTTCAGCGCCTGTAATGATTACATGTTGGTTTTTCAGCTCAAACACGCATCGTGAACAAGAACATACCACAGATGGAAGAAGATAGGAGACCCTGGCAGCAATCTAAGCTGTTAGGCGTAACGAAGCCTCTATCTGGCCTTTTCTTCACAGTTTCCCAAAAAGACTGTAACAGGCTATTTTCACTTCCCTCCTTCTGATTTTCTTCTTGTCACACCGTCTTGTTTCCACTTTCTCTGAGGGGGAAAAGGAAGCGGTGGGAAGTGTGGCTTTCAAAAAGAGGGAGGGTGACGGCAGATGCCGCGGCCGTCTCCGTTTCTCGCCGTCTTCACACCTCAGATTGTGCTAAAAAGAGATGGAGGAAAAACAGAAAACACACCCACGCCCTCCCACTCTACCTCCTCCTCCTCCTCCTCCGTCCTCTCCTTCTCTTCCATCCTCTCTCTGCCTGCGAATATTGGATTCAGCTCGGAAGGTCTGCTCCCACATTTGATCCCCAGCACTCCCCTCCAGGGATTGAGTGATGTGCCCTGTGTGTGTGTGTGTGTGTGTGTGTGTGTGTGTGTGTGTGTGTGTGTGTGTGTGTGTGTGTGTGTGTGTGTGTGTGTGTGTGTGTGTGTGTGTGTGTGTGTGTGTGTGTGTGTGTTTTTGGATGTGTGTGGAAAAGGGAAGGAAAAAAAATGTCAGCCTTCAGCGCTCCTGGCCTGTTAAACAGTTTCCATAGCAACATCCGAGGATAGCTTAGCAGGTACGGGGACGCTGAAGCTCAGAGGAGTGGATACCCGGCGGCCTCTGAGTGAACTGTCTGACTCTGACTGACGGCCGGAGGTTTGATTGAGGCCTGTCGCCGCGTGTGAACGGATCGTCGGCGGCGGACCCAAAGCGCCGCTGTAAAAGCGGAAGTTAAACACCGACAAATGGCCGGGCGCGTTCTGCTAAGTCCATGTCGGCCTGGCGATGGACGACAAAGAAAACAACAGTATTGATGTCAGTAAAGGCGTTTCAATTTACTGTACAATTGCGCAATTATACTGTATAATTATTTCTTCTTAAACTAGTGGGAGCATGTAGTTATTAAAATAGGAGGTGAACCAGTATTGAACCTTGGGGTACCCCAAGCATGACAGAACACTGGCAATCAAGTTCATTTTACATATGCTATAAATATATAAATTGCATTTTTTTTTTCTTCCAATGAATAAAAAAGTATCCTCTCTGCCAACATGGTGAATGGTATTTACAGTTTCAGATAAAGGACCCAGATTTAGAGTATAAAACCCAGGTTCCTTTTGTTGTTAGCCATAAAACAATAAATAAATTAGGGTTGTATATATTGATTCAGACTGAAACAGCTCGCATGAGTGGACGGCGTTTCTCTGCACAGCCAATATTTACCTTAAATTAGCCAGTGAGTTGCAGAGGGAGAAACGGAGCGGGGCTGAGTCTGCACAGTGCATACATCACGGACAAAGGACGTCCCAAACACTGACAGGTCCGGTAATTGCCTTCAGCCGATCATAAAATTGCATGAATTGCGTCAGCCTTGCCTCGCCGATGTGGGGGGTCGGAGTGTTTTCGTCCCGGGGCTGGAATGCCCGGCGCGTTTTCGGTGCAGCTTCAGTGAATTCAAAACCCCGAGCGCCCGCGCGAAAGTCAACGGCGCGAGAGGGTCCCCCAGTTGTCCGCCATTGTTCTCAGAGAGATTTCTGTCGAACCTCCAGCCGTCTCATCTCTGAGTGCCACATGCAGCCCGAGGAGTGGGCACTGATCCCTGTTTTAATCCACATCAATCATCTTTTATTGGGCAGGGCCCAAACATCAGCATTTCAGCGGCGCTGTCTTGCGCTTAAATTTGAGCTGAGCTCTGTTGTACACCGCGGAGCAAGAGGCCCGACTTCTGTCTGCATCATCTTGATTTATGGCAACAGAAATAAATCTGTCATACTCAACGGGGGGTGGGATGGGATGGGATGGGGGGGTGATAGGGGGGGGGGACGGGAAGCAAGTTTCTGCATTTTTATGTCTAATTTAGTTCCCTTCAACATTTAAGGATTCAATTTAGCTGCTGAGGCAGCAGAGATTGATGGGCCTGCGGTGGCTGGCAAAGACCTGCTCACATTTTTACAAACACAGACATGCGTGTATTTCAGTGGGGTTTTCATCAGATAAACCAACACAATGTTCAAATGGGGGTACAGAAGAAGATTAAGAAGCGTCAGCGTCGGCAGCCCATCGCGGAGTGAGCTAAATATTTTTATCAGCGTGAATTATTTTTTTAATTTAATTAACAAGGCTTTTTTTTGTTGTTGTTGTTGTTGACCATGTTGCCCCTGGTCAAAGAGGTCTAAATGCAAATCAATCAATTCTTTGAGTAAAAACAGACAAATAAACAACAAAAAAAACCCCGATCCTTCGATAAAGCAGTCATACGCGTTCTTGTCAGTGCATCACATCGAATGCAACCCAAACACACTGATCATGTGTTTGTTGCATGGAGGAGCTGAACGCGTCCATGTTAGAAACAAAATCACAGCGATTAAAAAAAAAAAAATCACAACAGAACCGAAGAACTTCCAAGACTCGATCAAGAACACGTGGGTGTGACAGACAGCCGCAGTCTGAGGTCAGAGTCTGAGGTCAGAGGAGTGTCTTCCGGCCTCCTGAATTAAGCGTTTTGTCTCTCCGCCGGGGCAATCAGACGTCTATTGAACCTCGGGGAAATATAAAACCACTTCCGACAGGGACCACGTTGGCGAACCCCGCGCCTCGGTCAAAGCTTTGGTTTCGCTTCAGCGAAACCAAGACTGCTGTATGTCTTTAAACTCTTTTGTGTTTTCGGTTTTGTAGAAGAAAGAGAAACCCCCACGCGGCGGCGCTAAAGTTTGCAGCCTCCAGTTTGAAGCTTCTCATAACGGCGCTCAGCTAACAGCTAACTTCACGGTTTTCATCAGAGGCGAGGGCGCGAGTCGTGCGACTTGGAATCGAGTCACACTGCAGACCGTTTGCCCTCGGACTCGGCCTGGACTCTCACACCACTGACTGGCGCTCGGGGTCGAATGAACTTCCACGCAGCGTGCATCGTGTGCGCTCTGTTAAAATGTCACCAATTCAGGAAACACTTAGGTCACAATTTCCCAAACTCATCTCAGCCGTTTTCACCCTAAAGTCGTGGCTTCGTTTTCATTCTCCAGACTGTAGTAGCAATTATGCGTTGGGAGCAGAAAAAAAAAAAAAAAAAAAGTGCAAGTCTAATGAAAAGGGTGGGGTGAAAATTAACAAAGACTTCATAACAGGCTGCTATTTTCTCACTTGAATAAAGCTTTTATGGTCTTTCTCTGCCACAGAACAGATAACGAAAAGACAAACGCTTTGCTGCCAAACAAAAGCCACTGCTCTTTTTTTTTTTTATTTGCCAAAGAACGACAAAGGAAAAAAAATAAAAAAGCAGTTTTTTTTCACTCTTTTGGGGGGTTTGAAGCTTTTAAGCACAGACTCATACAGGGAGCCCGGGGCAGCTGTCTTTTTCATGTATTTCTTCAATATTGCAACATTTGTAGGTAATGAAATCCCCCGCTGTGTCCTTGAAAAGGACATTCCCCTGGGAAAAAGATGCACAACAACCACGTGTTTTGTTTTTTTTTTGTTTTTTTTTTCTTTTTTCTTTTTGGAGCAATTTGAGAAAAATAAACACAAATCAAGAGTGCGCAGGAGGGAGAACTCAAATCCCGAATAAACGCCCCCTCCAGCTCGGCGCCTTTGTGCATTACGTTGTTCCTCGTAGCCATTTGATAAAACAAAGGCTTCTCTGCAACCTTTGAGTGTTGTGATTTCCATGGCAACCGCATGTATCGGCGGACTTCAGATTTCTGGATGCGGCTCGTATTTCATGGAGGGTCACAGTGAGGCGTCAACGAACACTACAAGCGGGTAAAACAAAAAAAAAAAACAAAAGAAAAAGAAAAAAAGGGTGAACGAGTCGCGCGTCGGATTTCAGTGTTGGAGGACAGGATGGCTTCTCATCAGATGTGTCCACAGACATCTGAAGTTTGATATCTTTTTCCTCTGGGACTGGACCACATTGGCCGGAAAAACTTACCAGAACGTAAGCGTTTCATATCAGTCGACATCGATAAACGCCAACGCGGACAATTATGGATTGATGCCGCCAAACTGGTGGCGCAACCTTTCCTGCTTTATCCACAGCTTTCACTCCAGGTTGTTGCCTTTCATTTTTATATGAGGCACAAACCCAAAGCTGCTGCTGCGCAAGTTATTCGACGGGTTGTTGCTAGGCAACCAATGACTCAGTGACTTTAGTCGATGCCACCGCCTTGCTCAGTTTGCCATCAGAGGTTGGATGTAGCTAATGAGAGGTCACTCCTCTATAGAGCCTGTTAGAGGCTCACAGATAGACTACTATGGAGGGGTTTAAATCAAAATGTTCTTATGTAAGAATGGCTTAGTCAAAGTCCGGTGCCGAACCCAACGAAGTCACGACACTTGATCGATTGCAGCAGCTGTAAAGCAGCGTCGCGTAGTTCAGCAAATCCCGTCCACGACATTTTGAAATTCATGCCGAGGTCCATCACATAAAATCCGCTTTTTTTCCCCAAAGGACCCGCAACTCCAAATGTACCAATTGCATGATTTTGTCTCCAAGTCAAAACAGTTGTTTCAGATCAAAACAGCACATTTACACAACTGCTTTAATGACTATGGATTTGCAGGGTCGTGTCTTTAGTCTTAGTTCCAGCGTGATGGGCTCAAATCAATATTAACGGAATAGAAGTTTCTCTGCGACGTCATTAAATCCACTGAAAGGACGACAGCAGGGACTTAAAACTGATTACTTAACTGTCAGTAAGTGAAGTTACAGGGTTGACTCCTGATTGCTGGTGCAAAGAATAATCTATGCAAAAAAAACCCCTGAAACACAAAGAGCGACCCGTCAGCGACTGATGTTTACAACAGGATCCATTAACTCTTCTGTCTGTTCTGTCCCTTAAATCAGACCGGAGAGAAGAAAAGGTGAAAATCACCAGATAAAACGACGCAGAAACAACCGTTAGAAGGTACAGAAATACTCTATATATATTTATTAATGGTATCTTCCATGTGGAGGAAAATCTATAAACAGGTTTCTACCAAGACCAGCAAAAACCCATGAAAATTTCAGTTAGCTACTTTTCTAGCTTCTTGAAACAGTGAGTTGTGCTACAGCCCTTAAAATGGCTTTTACGCGATCAGAATGAACAAGTGAGGAATAAGATTTTATTTGTATTTTTTATCATTGTTATGTCATATTTCTGTTTTATTTGCATCGATGTATCTCACATGAAATGCTGCAAAGCTAAAAGTTCCCCTTCCACTCAGACTTCTGCAAAGGTTTGATTGGTGCACAGGGCTGCACATGTAATTACCATAAAAGCAGAGAATAATTCTGCGCCTCATCATTACAAAACAATAAAACCAACGTTCTAGTTCCCATCAGAGTATATTTGGGGCCCAAAGGCATAACCATAAAAGACCAAAGACGAACCGGTACCAGTGGAGTTGGACACCGCAACAGCCGCTTTCATCTCCAAAGATAACGTTACGTTTTCGTCGATGCACATAACCGGTTTAGCATTCCCTTTGATGACGTATTAGGAAATAATCTGGGATGCCCCAAAGCTTCTTTGATATATCGAAGGCCGTCACTGAAGTGGGGTGCGATGTATGTCCAGATGCCCTTTGATGGAAACCATCTCATTTGTCGGTTTCCAGAATAATGGGAGATTAGTGCTTATTGAATTTTTCGTCAACATCTTTGAAGTCAGAAGTTTACGTACCCAGAGATTGGGGGTGGGCGACCTGGACTTAACGCTATAATTGCTATATTTTTTATAAAAACCAACAAAAAGTAACATAGTTACTTGATACAACATTGCCCTTTAAAGCAATTCTTCCAACTACTAAAGGAATGTATGTGAACATTACTCTGCCATTTAGCTAATGGGAATAAATCTGGTAATCCTGGCTGACCTAAAACAAGAACATATTCAGTGTCAAGCAGTGGGGAAAGAAAAAAAAAAAAAAATCGCTGCAACAAGTAATGACAGAAACTGAGTGAACGTGTGATTGACAGAAACATCTGTCATCCCGTCTGTTTGAAGACTTCATACAGGATGTAGCTGGGTGCAGCCAACACACGCCGCGTCCTCCCAAGACGGTGTAGCCGATTAAACGCCCATCCAACATGGCCGCCGAAGGGGCCCGGTGCTGTCCCCTGACGGCGTGCTTATTGACTCCATCAGGTTAGGATTGCATTATTTCAGAGCAAGTTAACATGCAGTCAAGATGTTTTGACAGTTCTCCCCCCCCCTGCCGTCCCCCGCTGCCCGGCTCTGGAGGCCTGACACATGAATGAACATAGTGGTGTGGAACTATTGACATTACGTGGGATTTGTAGATGGTGTGTTATTTCCCCGGAGGGCCCCCCCCCCCTCGCTGTGTTTCCTCTGCAGCAAACAAAAAGCCGTGAGAATGAAGGTCTTTTTGACATCAGCAATGCCTCCTGACAAGTAGCGGGCACGCTCTGCCGATCCTGGGTGAGCACGGACCGCGACGCTGCCGCGTTGATGTGTGTGTGTGTGTGTGTGTGTGTGTGTGTGTGTGTGTGTGTGTGTGTGTGTGTGTGAAGGGAATTGGAAAGACGGAGGGGGAAAAAAGAAATGCCCAAAGAGAGTGTTCAAATCAAAGCCATGCAACGATCAAGATTTATTTTTATTTTTTTCCCTTTTTTTTCTTCGTTAATTACCCGATTAAAAAAAAGAAAAAAGCAGGTCTGGGAAGCTGTAATGTAGCCCAGTACTGTCAAAAGTGCTAAACATCTAAAGTTTTCTCTTTCATGCAAAGAGAATATTTGATTTCCAAACAGTCAGCTGGTAAAGAGGGAATAGCCTGCTGTTGCTCTGAGGGTAACAAGATTTTCCTTTTATAGAGAAAAATGCTGTTTGATTTCTTTCCCTCTTTTTTTCTCTACATAAGGCTGTCACTTCCAGCTCAAAAACAGGTCTTTTCGATTAAAGTTTGTCCTTTTTTTGGAGGCACTGGTGTATTTGAGAAGATAAATGTTGCTTCAGAAAGCAAACTATGAGTAAAATGGATTTTAAAGGTACGCTTGAGTTTATAGAAGTCTTCCAGCCGAAAGTCTGGGGGGAGGATAATCTCCGGGCTAATATCTGGACAAACCGTTGGATCTATGCATGCTACTCCCCACTTCTGTATTTCCATCAGACATACAGAGAATATTTTAGGAGCAGCCGAGTCTCAACCGAGCTGCAAACCTCTCCCGTGCACACGCAGGGTCATGGTTCGGTGACGCCAACAGAACCGCATGAATGAATCATGTTGTCTGTTTTTTTTGGGGGGGGGGGGGTTTGTGGGGGGGGTTTCACGGCTCTGCTGGTGTCAGCCGCTTGGGGTAGGCATTAAACAAAGATGTTCCATGAGAACGGGGGAAATGTGTTGGAGTCTGTTTTATCTGAGTGAAAACGCTGGCGTGGCTTAAAGCAGAAACGTCAAAGATGCATGACCATAAGTCGAAGGATCCTCCGGTCTTATCTTCGGAGGATCCCCCACCGGAAAATGTCAAGGATCGGATGCCACAGATTGGTGCAGGATACTGTCACTAGGTTCCATTAATTATGCTAAAAAGTTTTTTGTTTTTTTTTTGTCATATCAGACAGATTCTGTGATAAACAGGAAATGGAAGAACTAGACAGGAAATAGCACGAGTAAATCTAATTGACAAAGTAGAAGCAATTGTCTAATAACTTTACTTTTAAAGGTCTGTAACTTCTTGTTTGTCAAGCTTTATTCTGACATTGTTTAGTTGCATAGAAAGAACCATTGCATTGTCACTACTGCCATTGCATAAAATTACTTGACTAGTTTATAACCTATTGTATGTTGACTTTAGCTAAAGTTAGCACAGCACACTACAGATTATGACACAAATGGCATCCCTGCACATTTCTAGAAGTTCTTTGTATTGTTCTTCTTTCTTGTTCACATGATTTTCACTATCAAAGTCTTTGGAAGAGACGATAAAATACGTTTGGATATCTTCATTGAACAAGTTTAGTTTCCTGGCTTCTTTCCTAAGTTGTAAAACTTAGAAATGCTGTTCATTGAGGCGCAACCTACTCTCTCTGTACCAGCTGGAACCGGCTAGTAGATGCCCAGCTGGTCCCAGAAGTCACATATATGGTTCCTGGTTCCGACTTGCGCATGCAACCGCACCGTCAGGTTCATGACGAGCCAGCCACTGGTGTCGGAGTAGCGTGGCCAAACGGGAAGACGTTGCTCGCGACAGAACACCGTCTGCTGAACCCTTGACGACGGGTCACCAGTGTGTGCGAAAGCCCCCCAGTAGCACAGCATCCGGTTAGACAGGAGCTTTTCAGGCAGGGTCAAGGAGTAGTTGGTCACCGGGGCAGAGTCGAAGAGAAAGGGAAGCTCCGCCCCGTGGCAGACGTGGTCATAGCAGAACGTGAGACCGGACCAGACACTGCGGTCTGAGGCCACGTGGTCAAACACGTACATCCATGCATGACCGCCAGCAGTCGCTCCGGCACGCGCCGACCTCCTGGATGGACACAGGAAGACGTAATCGGTGACAATCTGAAATGAGAAATAAAATGGTCTCAGATAAGTGATTTCACCCCAGCATTATGATTAATTTAGTTTCTGGTCAACATAATGTCACGAAAAGCATGAGTCAATCTAAGTGACAAAATCCAAACTGCTCTGTCAGTTCAGCTTGTTACATGGATTTTTTTAAGTTCAGGGTTTTCCACGTGCCGTTATATCTAGGACAGTTGGACCACATTTTTGAATTCATGCTCATGGTGCTCTCTATACTGCGTGAAATATTTTTTGTTCTTTGTTTTCTGGCTCGGTCACTACATGACAATGTTTTTGACTAACCAGTTCGTCAGCGCTTTAGCCGGGCGTTCGGATCGTAGTCATGTTGAGACTTTCTTTGCTACCAAATAATGGATGGGGTTGAGAATCTTTAGGCTTTTTGGGGGTTTTTTTTTTCCAAAACCTCCCCTGCCAACCACCAAGCTTGACTGTGGTGATGATGTTCTTGAGACAGAACACATCAGATTCGTTTATACTCATCCCGTCATTGGCACGACTATTTTTTGAGCTTTGCAGCAAATGTCCAGTTATTGCTAGATATTCATTTGCTTTATTTGAAGAGGTGCAAAAATGTTTGCTCTTTATTTTATCGTTTTACAGCCGTAATTAAATCCATAATTAAAATATGGTTTGGCCTTATTTCAGGGTTTTCATTTCTCATCCTGCTTGTTGCACATTGTGATCAGTTTCAAGTTGGGGAATAAAACGCCCCGCATCCGTCTATTGATTATTAAAGCATCTGGCAAAAAAAGAAGTCCATCAGTTTAAGTATCGCTGCTCTTTAAAGGTCCCACAGACTACAGTGTGAGCAGAACTAATTAGTGGGATTCCTACAGGAAGATGAGCTTGGAGCAGAGAGATAAAAAATTAAAAAATAAAAATCGGGTGTTCCCTCTTGCCTCAAGGAAAGCAACAGAAGTGAAACCAGACTTCCTCTCTCCTGCCTGTTACCTGGAAACCAGTGTGTCTTTTTGGGCAGTGTGCGACTTGCGCCCACACTGCTGCACATCTCGCACCTGAACACAGACAGGCTTCGTGTAAAAAGTAAAAAAAAACAAAAAAACAAACACAAACCCACACACACAAACATACACCCTCTCTCTTTTCTCATATTAGGCTCATGTCTGCTCCAAACTCTCTCAAGATGAAATGTAATAACTCGGAACAGGCACATTCTGCACCTGAATGCTGATATCAAGTGGGTATGTGGTGTTATGCAACAACTCCTGCCTCCGAGTGGCGGAGACTCTCACACAAAACAACTTCTAATCCATGCCGACATACACTGCACTGCAATTACAACTTCAAAGCAGTTTAATTGGATTTTCTGAAACAGACCACCATTGCAGTGACTTATTGTGAAGTGGAAGTAAAACCTTACCCAGGGACCTAACTGGTAGCTCTGTAACTGGTGGAGCTCCAAAGAATTGCTTGTGGAAACTTTTTCTCATGCAAAAACGGCGTGTGGCCTTGTTTGTTAGCTGGTTGCTAGTTTTTGTGTAGGTGTGTTGGATCCAACGTTTGCAGGCTGCAGACGTTACCTTCCCCTTCTCAACTTTTATTTTATATGTCATTTGGAAAGTATGACACAATGCGTCTGGTTACAGAACATCTCATAACTCAAAATTAGGCAAGATCACATGTACAGGAATAAAATATGTGTAATAATGTAGAGACAGTTTTTAAAGTCCGTCACACGAGTTCGGTTCATGGCGTTCAAATGCATATTCTATTAGTGAGTGCGCTGACCCCAGTTCCTATGGAGAAGTGTCCTTTATTCACATTAACATGAGGAGTATGTAGTGGGGCCAGCTCTGGCTGCAGCTCCAGCGTCCTCACTGACCAGCCAAGTGCGACTGAATAATAGAAATGCATATTTTGTCGGGCTGTGTAAAGTCGGGGCATGATTTTGGTACAGAAATCATGATTAATTGATGTGCTCGGGTCTCTGTAGACATAAAGTATGCAGCTTTGAGATAGAAGTCTCGTCTTTCTGAGAAACAAAACTTCTTCCAGTGGAAAACTGACTCTGTCTGAGCCTTAAAGCTAAAGCACATCAAGGCCCATCACACAGACTGGGCTTATATGCGCAGATGAGACATGACCACCTCACTGCTTCTTGCACAGAAAATGCTGGCATACCAACCCACATTGAGGAGGAGACGGGATGAAAGTAGACATAAGGCTGAGAGGTAACCATGTTGGTCAAATGATAAACTTGTGGCGGTTTGCAAGAAATGAAGCAAACCTACAAAACTTAGAATTTGTACAAAATATATAATGCCATATTTAATTCAAGATTACCGCCTAAACTCCTTCATATCGAGCATCATTAGCTCTTAGTAACTTTCTGCAGTTATGTCTTAACTTCAACCTCACAAATATAATAATTACGAATTCAAACCTTCTCCCACGCCTACAAATTTGAACCCTAACCCTACCGAGCTACGCTAGCACTTTTACAAAAAAATAATAAATTCCCACACTTTTTTTTTCTTTTTTTGAATAAAGAAAATTAAAAACACTTTGGAAAAAAAAAAACAATCCTGACCATGATTCATGCATGAAAAGGTTAAAGGATCAACTTGGTGCTCATTCAGTCAAGCTGCTGAAGAATGGTGATTGTACCATTCTTCCTCTTCCAGACACACTGCTGCTCATCCTTTGGCCTGAACGGTTCCAGGTTTTATTAGTCGCTCCACAGAGTAAAATTGTTAGCTGGGATTATAAAGTGTTGCTGGGTTGTTTTGCTTTAACGATGTGTTCCGTTAATTCAGATCAAAAAGCGAAACTCATTATATAGCTACGTTACATACAGACCGAGTGTTTTTGTTTTCGCTTGATTTTATTTATTTGTAGACCTAATGAAAGCGAAATAAAAATTATGTTCTTAAAACATCTGATCAATAAAGAGGTTAATTGCAAATGAATATGGATATTTTGCTGGGCAATTTATCCAAGTATCTTTGTGAAAAGTTTAGTGGAAGGAAAAGGTCTGTACAAAAACAAGAAATGCTACAGTTCATTTCGACCAGTCATCAAAATGAGTAGAAATAACAGTGGAATATTTCAGTCTGAATAACGGATGTACATATCAAGTTTCACTTTTTGGAACTCAATTGCTAAAAAACATAACTCTGATGAGGATTCAAAATCACTGAAAATCATTGGTCCATAAATCTGAATCTTAAATCTTACCATATGATTAGATTAGGTTGAACTGAATTCATTCATACTGAATTTGGAACTAAAATGGACGCTGCATTACCTCTCTCTTCTTCTGCTGTAGTTTTTACTCATCATGATGGAAATAATCTGAGTTGAAAATACTTGCATAAAAGCTGCTAATTTCACGGACTTTGGACGTTTCTGAAAGACCGTGTCTTTATCCAACTCTCTTCTGGTGGTGACAGCGAGTGCCTCCTCTTCTGGTGAGGCCGTAGTCTTGATCTGTGATTCCACAGCTGATCCCACCCGTCACCAAGGACCCGCATGAGAATGGAGTCCCTGTTTAGCGCAGCAGTCAGGGTTGCATCTTAAGCAGACAACCGTCCTGGCTTCAGGTGGTCTGCATGCTTCATCCATGCAAATGATGGAGAGGGGGAAAAGCACAGCCTGTCACTCAAGGTTAGAGATGATGGAGCGGCAGAGCTGGAGCTACAGCGCCCACTGCAGGCCATTTTCAGACAGTCTGACCTGCTGACTACAGGAGAATGCCAGAAGTTTTTAGTTTATTTTAGCAGCGAAAGAGAACTGATCACCGTTTTTTTTTCTCCTCAGAAACAAGACAGGGATGGAGGTTCACCATGTGCTGTGACACAATCAACCTGCATCACTTTGTGTTGTAATAAAAAAACGTTTGGGATTTAAATGCAAAGATTTTCAAGACATTGAAACATTTGCAAGGCACTGTTGAGCATGTTTCCATCAGAACACATTGCTCTCATTCTGCTGGTTTCCAAGCAGGGTTTCCAAGAGTGCATTCACACCAGCCCCATTTAGGCCGCTTTAATCCAACTCCAGTCTTTATGCCTAGAAAGTCTGGTTTATTTGGGGAGGTGTGAATACGCAACCACACTCTGGTCCTCCTAAAATACCCAAGTGAATTTTGGTGTAGTTTGAATGTGTACGAACTGAACTACCACGTGTGAAAACACCCTGAAAGCAGAATGAAAGGAGGAGATTCAATTCTTTTCTCAGTTATTATGCTATTATGCTGATTCTAACTGGATTTAATCTCGTCATATTGGATTCAGATGCACTGGATTAGCTAAAAGCTTTACATTTCTTCCGAATGCAAATGGAAAGTCCAAAGCAGTCAGCGTTAAATCAGTTAGGTTTCTCTAACCGTGCCAGTTTCCAACTGAACCTGGTGCATATGGAGAGGATTTAGCTGAGCTTCGTCTACCTGCGTTAGCATGTTTCTGCGGTCAGCCTCCTTGTAGAGCGGCAGGTATTTGTGTAGGATCCTCAGAGAGTGCTGCTTAAAGATGGCCGCGATGTACACAGTGGCCTCCACCACGGACACTGGCTTGCCGAAGACGCCGTAAACAAACAGCACTCCTTCTTCAGAGGTGGTTCCTGCAGGGCAGAAAACAGTCCAGAGGAACAAATGTTGCAGCGCTGTCGCGCCAAAAGAACATCACCGGCTTTAGAGTTCCTGGCAATCGACTGGTTTTTAATGAGGACCTGTGGGAGTCCAGGAGGAAGCAGGACGAAAAACAACAAGACATTAGAATTTGCTGCTGCTGCTGCTGTCTCACCGAGCAGCAACGCCTTCTCTTTTTGCCAGTCACCCTTCTGGAAGGCGGCGATGGCCTGCTCTTTAATCAGCTCTCCGTCGATGTGCGGGCCCCACGTCTCGAAAACCTCCAGGAACCTGAACGGGTTCACGACCTTAGAGCCTGCGAACGGAAAGAACACCATCGTGATGAATCGATAATCGTGGAAGTGGGCTTTTCAAAACAGAGGAAGGAGCCTTACAAAAGGCACATTAAGCTAACTAACTACATTACTGTTCTGAGTACAAAAAGAGAGACTTTAATTAGCAGGAGTTATGGCTGGGCGATATGGCTTAAAAATAAAATCATACCAAATTTGATTTCCAGTTTCAATCGATTTATTTTCTTGATTTCAAAATAAGAAATGACAGAAAATATTCCCCAAACCTTGCTTTGATAATACAAAATCCAACTGAATACAAACTTTAAACCATGCTTGTAAAAATAAAGATGGCTGCCCTTATCACTCTGAACTACGGAAGCCCAACGAGCACGCTGGTGGAAAAAAAATCTTGATTTTCCAAAACATAAAATGGTATTAAATGATAATATTGATTTATCGCCCAGTCCTAGCAGGAAGCAATAATTATTACACACCGAACAGAAGAATTAAAATGTCGTTTGGAGAAACGTGATCAACAAAACCCCCAGCAACGCCTGTATGGTTCTGAATTTGCTTTGAAAAAACAGCTAAAGTGGCTAATAAAACGGAGAGTTTTCTCTCTATTTTCTTTTGTATAAAGTAAAAGTGAAAACTGTCTCTCAGAGCAGAATCCCGGATTTAAAGACACTGATCAATAAACCTGCCAACCATAGATAGATGACATTCATTTTCTGCTGTGAGGCAGTAAAACCCATCAAACGGCTCCTTCAGGGGCTAAAAGTTCACTTTAACCCATTTTGTCTTCCTCTAACTGAAGATAAATAAAAGCTTTTCATCATCTTTCCCAGATAGACACGCCGTGTTCTGCTGTCTGACTTATGTAAGTGTGTGGGCAGCTCTAAATTCGGGCGGTGGGTGGGTGGGGGCTTGTGGCGCCCTACTTGTTTTCATCTGTGCAGCCAGGACGGCCTGCGGAGCGAGAGACAGCAGGCAGACGAAGTCGCTCGCCGAGCAGTTGGTCTCTTTAGCGAAGTCTTTCCCCAGCCTCAGGGCGTCGTGTCTGGGAAAGAGAAGGGGGGAGCGGGGAGGGTAACTAAATTAGTCTGCAGCTGGAAGTTATCCGGAGGCGTGCCAAAGACGCCGAGAGGGCTAGGTGCAGTGTGGAGTCCTTTGAGCGAGTGCGAAGGCATCGGATTCTGTTTTTAGAGCACGGCTGACCCCGAGATGTGGGTTTCCTACCTGGTCTTGAGTGGGATGGAAAAGGGCAGGCTCTGCAGCACGGCTTGTTTGAACAGAGGTTTGCTGCTGTGGATCATCAAGTGAAGACTCACCGACTGGGCGCCGGCACTCTCTCCAAATATCGTGACCTTAACCACAAAATGAGGCGAGATAAGAAAATCCGCAACAAATGTATATGCTGTGTTTAGTTTTCAGCCAATTTCTGATTCTGAGAGGCTATTTGTTTTTTATTTAACGTGGACCTATTATGCAAAGTTCATGTTTTGCACATTTTGGTTTTTCCTTTCAGGTATCAACTGATTCTATAAACAACCCAAATGCTGAAAAAAAAAAAAATCCAGATGTTTTATGATGTCACACTGTCACCTAGCAACCCCAGTGTAGCTCCAGCACGTTTGGTCAGCTGGTTTTACTGCTGTACTATGGCTGCTGGAAAAGACAATTGTTTTGTCGATGACTTGCCACCCAGAAACCACTTGCTCCATTCTTGTCAGCTGTGCTGGAGGCTCCACTTCTGCTTTTCGAACATGTACGGTTCGAAATGGTTGCCTCTGTTTACACTCTTTTTCACATGTGAGTGTAAACGTTGAGTTGAGGGAAGCATTGCCAGCAGCAGCATATCTGCATTTAAAGTGACAGAAACTCTAAATCAGCTAATTGTAAAAGAAGCTCACCACAGGCTGAACTGAGCTGACTAAAATCTCATTATCTAAGCTTGATTTTGTGCAATAAATATTACAAACATGTTTTGTCCAGCCTAACCTGTTCAGGGAAGCATAATAAGTCACCTTCAATATGAACAACAAAGAACAGTCTATTAAAAAATGCTTATTTGTGATTTTTCATTTCAGAAAATTGCATTCCAGTTCTCTAAGTGTTACGAATATCATATGTTGGAAGGCTACCCAACGCAACCATTGGTGTGCAACCGTGTGCATTTTTGCTTGCCTTGCTCGGGTCGCCCCCAAACGCTGCGATGTTCTGCTGCACCCAGAAGAGCGCCGCCTGCTGGTCCAGGATCCCGTAATTCCCCGTAGCAGACGACAGAGGATCTTTACCCGACACCAGGAATCCAAACGCCCCTTCCACCAGAGAGCAGTTTGCATCATCAGCAAAAAAACAAAACAAAAAAACAAAAAACAAAACACAATCAACTTAGGCAAGACGCTCATTTCCTCTGAATTCCAAAGAACCAATCACATGCCCCCACATTTCCAGCCTGCTGGAAGGCCACTCATTTCCCCTGCTTTCTAGTGCTCACATGTAACTATATGTGTATAACTTTACACATTTCTGGAGAAACATCTCGTGCCAAAACACCACCAGTGTTTCTCACCGAGTCGGTACTCCACGTTCACAACAACTGTGCGAGTGAAGTTGCTGATGAAGCGTCCGTCATACACGGGCTTGGAGGCCGAGCCGGCTATGAAGTCACCCCCGTGGATCCACACCATGACAGGCAGGGGGCGCCACAGGGGGGAGGTGAAGTTGAGATCCAGAGGCACGAAGATGTTGAGGAAGAGGCAGTCCTCGCTGACCTGTTTGGGACGCAGGTCATTTAGCTCTTGCTACGCTAGCAAATGACTGCATTTTAAAATAAACACAAATTCACAGGTATTCCTTCTGTCCACTCTTTCTTCCATCTCTTTCTTCGTGTAGTTTGTTTTTTCTGAGTTTGACGCTTATGTGTATTTGCTATAAATAGTAAATATTACATTTCACACCAAACTTTGTGTATGCTGTTCATTTGTATTATTATGTACTAGTTTTATGGACAACCCTGAGCATCTTCTTCACGACTGTCATAGAAAAACTGTGTGCCTTCAGTCAGAGGATTCTTTAAATGTGCTGTAATACAGACCGCTACAGGAGATCCTTCCAGCCCACAGCCATCAGAATCTACCACACCTTTTGAAGAACCTTGAATTATTATGGTGTACAACAACATTTACTTTCCTTTTAGGAGCAATAAAGTATTTTTGAATCGAATCAAAACACGTTGAGGAGGTTCTTAGATTTACACACGTGGGGGGAATAACTTCAGATTTTTATAAAGAAAAAAGTTTAGAGAATTTGTTTTGCCGTACATTCTTCTTTTTTCTTTTTTTTTTGGCGCAAACCCCCAATAAAATATATGTATATTTGCAAACAAATTCAGAAAATGTGAAAAATGCATTTAGATACTAAAACCCCATAAAAGTACCCCAGCAGTGAGCAAAAGATGTTTGCGTTTCTCACCTTCTTAGGACACTCGGAGGAGGTGGATCCACTGCAGACCTGCATGCACGCTGGCCGAGGGAACGACGCATCGTAGACCCCAGACCACGGGCTCACAGGTCTCGGGGGTTTCCAGCGGTAGGCACCGACTGGAGGGTCTGCATAGCGCACCCCGTAGAATACGTAGGCCTTATCCACGGTGACGCCCTTGATCTGCCCGTTTTTGGTAAACACCACCGGCCCATCAGCGCCGGCTCTGCCCTCAGTTCGCTGTGTGACTGCAGGGTCCGCTGGGCGCCTCGGCTCTTTAAGCGCAGAGTCCCTGACGAACGGCTCGGCCCTCACCAGCAGCCTGCTGTAAATATTTCTCCGAAGGCCGATGGGGTCGAAATCATCATCATTTCCCCTCGGCTCTCCAGGGCAAGGCCTTAAACTAACTGCAGTCAGCAGCAGCAGCAGCAGACACTGCCGGCTCTCCATAATCGCACCACGGAGCTTCTTATAGCTCAGGAAGGCTCACAGCTTAGATTATGGTTTGACTTGAATTATGAGATGAGGTAGAGGCGAACCTCGAGCTCTTCACAGGCGGCGCGTGACTATAATTTGCCTGGTTCTGTTTTAGACAAAAGGTGCTTTCTCTGACCACTCAATTAACTCTGAACAAATGGAATCCAAGACCACTAATAGAAGACCACTGGCCTTTCATTTGCTTAATCCAGGCTAATCACAGTCATACATCCAAGGTAAAGGGAATATTTTGGACTTATGGAGAACAAAACAAGGGTTGGAAGTCTGTTAAAAGCCTTTTCTGTTTCAGTGAGATACATTTTATTTTATAGATATCTTTTTCGGTGGGGGGGGATTCCTTTAGTGTTTTTTAGTGAAATTGCTGTTAAGTACACAGTGCCATCTATTGGTCTCCTGTAGCATAACACAAAACTGGGAGGTCACCATGGGGTCATCTATGAAGAAAGGAAAACAAACATTGTCATTTGCAAATAAAAAAACAAACAAACATTCAAACTGTTTCAATTTACTCTCGTTTTGTTCTGATGTTACACCTTCACTCTTTATTGCGCTTTATACAAAGAGCCTATGACAATCAACTAGAGCCACTGAAGATGGAAAAAAGCTCCCACGTTTTGAGATTAATCTCAGAAATTTTACGTGAACATTTCTGCGTTTCAAAGGTCAAACGTTTTTGACCTTTGACACTCAAGACATTCCTACTTTTTTTCTAGAAAATTTATGAGCTTAATCTGAAGAGTCTAGATTTTCTAGCAAATTTTTGACTATTCAGAGATTTTTTCAATAGAAAATCGATTTTTGGTGGAAGTTTACATATATATATATATATATATATATATATATATATATATATATATATATATATATATATATATATATATATATATATATTTACAATTTTTAAATTGACTTGTAGATAATCAATGAATTCATTAATAAGCATTAATAATGACCAAATAATGCTACAAAACCGCAAACACCCCAAAGCAAACAAACTAACAAAAAAAAGCAAAAAAAAAAAAATCGTAAGTTATAATTAAAAGTTGTGGTATTTATGAACGACATTTACAGCTACACAAAGAACCGTTCCGTTATTATATTTCCTTTTTTTTTCTTTCAAACGTTGTTTGTTTTTTTTTGGTGACGTCAGAAAACCTGAGCAGGTGAAGCACAGCTCTGCACACCTGCCTCTTATTAACAGCCTGTCTGTCATTACCTGCCTCTCGGTTTGGAAAAGACAGAAAATGTAAGAAAATTCACATTCAGAGCGAGTCTCAGTGCCAAAACATACCCTAATTATTTTTCGTTTAATATGTCTTTTAATGTTTTCAGGAACTCGTTAGAATACTCCTTTATATTTTTTATATTAGTGCCTCACTCGTTTGGTAAGTATGGACCTGCTCTTTTCCGTCTTAAGTACGCGCACAATAACCTGGTGAACGTTTACGTTTATTTAAATACAGGAAGATGCAACGACATGCTGTTCTCACTTTGTTGGCTGGACACGGAGGACGCTTTAAATGGGTAAAGAAACAAAACAACAAGCTCCTCTCACCAGAACTGTAGCTGCTAGCTGCTGAAATCCTCATGACGCAGCAGTGAAAGTGACGGTCGGCCGGTCAGCGCTCTCGTGCTCCCAGGCAGTGTTTTGTCACGAGCTTTTCTCCCCCGACTATTTAGGCCATAAATTAAAAATATAAACGCTATCACAAAACGACGAGGAGCGAGTAAAAAAAAAAAAGACGCAACATAACGTTGTAAAAAATAATATTAACTTTTTTTTAACTGCGTCTTTGTCAGTCTCGTGACAGCTCAACTGTTGCCTTTAGTTGCTGTTGAAAGCGGTGAAAACGTCACAAGATGGTTTCCTTTATTTATTTATTTTTTTTTCGTTTCCTAAAGCAGGGCTGGATTTAGAAGAAGTTGAGTCCCATCCAATTTAGATTGAGGCAGACCTGGAACTAAACTACTGAACATAATAAAGTTGTTGTCTGCTAAAGATATATTTAGCACATATTTTCTGCTGTTGCATGCCTATATTCATACTCCTGGGAGTTTTTGTCATTCATTTGAAAATGAGATGTGGAGGTGGGGGGGTCTCCCAAAACTTAAGCTTCATCAAGTTTGATAAACAGAAATTTACATTCAGCATAAATTATGTTTGCTTATTTTCTAAAGTCAACGGGAAACGCCTTGTTTGGCTTTACAGAATGAATAAAACCCTCCTTATAATTAACGGCCACCTGTTAAGTTATGTCTGAATAATGATATTGTGTAGCTGTAATTTAATAGATTTGGAGTCTGAATCAAAGTTCAATCTCCATCTAACCAAAATAATTTAACTATTAAATATTTTTTAAAATTCTTTGTATTTAGAATAGGAGATGTAAAGAAATCAGAAGGAATTTTAAGGGAAACTGTCATTGCATGTAAGTATAAAGTCTTGTTTCAGTGTTTTTGTTCTTTCAGGCAAAATGGAAACCTGTGGCTCAACGGCACTTCATTGAACTCCATGAGAAAAGCAGGGCGAGTTACCTCTGTAACAGTGTCTCCAGTTGTAGAAAACAAGGTTGCTTTGCAGTACGGAGGCTTTACTGAGAGATGGACCCTAACAATCAGCCCACGTAAGAACCAAAGTGCCAAAGTTGTGTTTTGTTTTTTAATCAATTATTTGTACCCTGTAAGAACCTTCTCAATTTCACCGTAAGGTACAAAGATGATCAAAATCACAGGCAAACACAAACCATTAGAGCAGCCAGCAAATGCGACCAAGGTATTGCTAACATATGTTTAAGCTTACTTTTGTTCAAAGATGAATGGCATTGGTAAAGTGTTATGCACTCCTTCCATTGGGACAAAGTTTACTTGCATATTGTTCTTCAGGGTTTCCTGGAGTTGCTCGATCCTACGGAGGTGTTTGCATGTGAAAGTGGCACAACGTTCCTCCACCAGGATGAGGACTTCTTCCTCGCTGTTGGTATGAAGAAATTTCCATCAACACTATGACTAGAAAGCCAAGCTTATAAAACGGGCTCATATTAATACCTCTTGGAAGTTTTCCACATTTTGTGATGTTACAACAACAATCCCTAAAGTACGCTTTTGGGGTGGAAAAGTTTAGATGTGACCCCTGCATGCCGACCACTTGAAGGAACATTTTCTCTCCTCTGAGGTCATACGACGCGCTTCCCCGTCAAACTGGAGTCCAGGAGTCCCTTCATGTTACTGGTGTCTTGGTTGGTGAACAATCCAGAAGATGTCTCGTCTCACACGGTGACACTTTACCACACTGAAATGGGATCCTACAACCCCTTCTTTGAGGACACCACCACCCTGGACCACTACCGCTTCACCGCCTTGGACTCCTGCACCCGCTATATGGTCTGTGTGGAGATTGCCGACGCTTACTCTTTCACATGCCTCTCTACCATTTCAGGTCTGAACATGTAGACTTTGCGGTTGAAAAGAACAGTATTTTAATATCCAAGTTGATGAATTTCAACCTAAATTGTCCCCGCCTCCACTAGACCCAGATGTTCCAAAGTATTTCGAAGTGACTTCGTGGAGCAGCAGCAGTATATCCTTGGCGTGGGATTGCCCTGCAAACCTGAAGTACTCGGTCTTCCTCCTCACGATCTTCTACCTTAACGGTACGGACCATGTCACAGAGGTGGCAGAGTTGTGGATGACCGACGACAGCTTCACGTTCTCGCTGTCCGACCTGCAACCATGTGTCAGGCTGAAGTTTGGCCTGCAGACTGTTTGCCAGTTGGGGTTGGAGTCCCGCTACAGCAGAATGGTCCTGAATGAAGGAAACTCTGGTAAGTCTGAACTTTAACTGGACTATATTGACATACTTTGATCTAAACCTCACCATTATAGCTTCGGCAGTGTGCTTACGACTGTTTTATACATCAACTCACAACTGTCACCAAGCTCTTACTTTCTAGGGAAATGCTAAGTTTTTCATTTTAAAAGCCAGCATTAAGTTCTCCATAAAAGTTATAATTTTGAAGATCTGTGTTCCTGTCTTCTTGTCAGATTTCTCCAACATTTACTTCTTGCGCCAGACTTCGTTTGCACCCAACAATTACACTCTAAGCTGGGAGGTAAAGAACACCTCGTCCATCTCCATGTTCAGAGTTTACCATGAGGGGGCGCTGAAGGGCACCACACTTTTGACCACGCACACTGTGGCGGGGCTTCTGCCATGCCAGAAGTACCAAGCCAGGGTGGCGGCGGTGTGTGGTGACAACGTGGTCATGAGTGTCAGGACAATCACGGCTCAAACGGGTAACTCAAATCTGACATTCTGTTGTATCCCCACCCTCTGTATTCAGGTGGCGCAACTGACTTTTTGCATGTTTGGTATACATGTTTGTTGCAAATGGTAAGTAATCTGTCTGTCCAGGACCTGGCGGTGTGTCTGAGCTCAAGTTTCGTGCCAGTGATTCCACAGTTGTGTGGACACCTAGCCTCCCTAATCAGCAGGGGGTGGCCTACATATACGAGCTCTCCCTGGAGAACAGCTCCGTCATCGATAGCAGCCGTGTGTTCAACAACAAGTTGCCTCTCCTAGGCCTGGAGGCAGGAAAATCCTACATCCTGGACATATGGGAGGAGTGCAACGGCCTGGGGGAGTCTGAACCGTCCCGTTTGGGTTTTGAAGGAGTCAATTCAACGTTTGAGATTGATGTGAGGTCCATTGAATCCCCTCTCAACAATGGTCAGTTGTAGGCATAAATCAACCCTGACATGGTAGACTTTGTGTTTAGAAACAAAAGCTAACTTTCTACTTTGGGCGCTGTGCAGAGCTGCAGTTTGATTTCAACAACATTGGCATTAAGATGGTCGTTCCCTGGTCTCTGCCTGATGATCAACAGAGTGACCCGTCAGAATCTAGAGCCAAGCTGGATCAGATTTTAAAGACTAAGGTGAGACACATTTGTAACTTAGAATATATACAAAAAGGTTTGTGTGTTTTAGTTAAATTTACTATAGTCAAATATGTTGTTGAGGTGATTCCTTGTCAGATATTGAAATGTTTCACATCCAACAGACTTATAAATAACTTTTGAGTATTGGTTTTAATAGTATTGATTGTAAATGATTCATACCTCTTGAACTTCATCAGGCTTCTGAACTGCACAAAATTAAGCTGCAATGTATTTTGCTAAAATGTCATTTGATAGACCAACACAAAGTAATACAACTGTATGAAGTGGAAACCAAATGAAATGTAGTTTTTAAGTCTTTCTCATACAAACTAAGATCTGAAAAATAAAAGTTGAAAGGTTCCGAGTACATCGGCAAGGAACTTTCTAAATCGTTGTATCCAAGACACATAATCACTTGAATTTAAGCAGCGTTTTTCATACATTTGTAACAAACTAAAATGGTTCTGCTATAATTGAAGGATGTGTGTGTCCTTTAAGCTGGAGGAACTGTTGAAGGACTATGAGCCGCCAGCCCGCATTGAGCTGGATTTTCTGGGACCTGCAGATGAGCCAGCGAAGACGGCAGTTCTTTTTAGGTCCTTTGATGCCTCCAACTCAAAAAACGTCAACTTGCCAGTTGACGACCAGCTCAGGCACATTAGTTCTCTCAACATGTCTGACATCAGCGTAGAGAACGGAGTCATTTACTGGGATGGTAAGTGATGTCATGGTGCTTACCTTGGTCTTGCGTATAAGATGTTGTTCTCAGTCAAACCGATTTTTGAGCTTTGCTTTGCATTTTCAGGCGCAAACTTGTGTGCGTCCATGCAACCTTTCTGTCCCCGTAATTCTGTGTGCGTCAACAGTCTGAGCTCATACAGGTGCATCTGCCAGGACGGTTACTATGACGTCGGCTCTTTTCTACATCTGCCTGCAGCTTCACATCCAGTCTGCAGAGGTACAAAGATGTTTTTTTTTCTAAAAACACTTTTCCTTTTCATTTGAAATGGCTCCAACTCTTGACTGATATTTAAAGGGAAGGTTTGACTCATGACAGTTATTTATGTTGGATAGTCCTGCTAAAAAATGCAGCATCTCTTATCTCAAACAGATAAAGGACTTTTCAGCCAATGTCTGGAGAGAGTTATGGTGGGTGGAATAGCAAAAGCCTACCTGACCTCTCTGTTTGGGGGGAAGCTTGAGGTGAAACTGAACGACGGCCAGTGTCCAGTGAATGAGACGGAGGTTGTGTTCTACTTCAACACCTCCCTGCATCCGCCAGGGTGTGGAATGGAGAAAAAGGTCAAACTAACTTGCATTTGAGAAGAAAATGCTGCTGCAGCAACTGCATTTGTTTTCAACTTTATTTCATTTTAATTGTTATATGATGGAAAGTGTGTCCATTAACCTGCAAATGCTGCTTTTGTGGGAGATGTTTTGAAACGGTTTGCATAGAAGTGTGTGTGTGTGTGTGTGTGTGTATCCAGGGGAATAAAACCCACATCGTGCTCCAAAATACTCTGAGCGTCAGTCTGAGTAAAGAGCATACAATCAGCCGGCGAGATCTCAAGGTTGTCTGGAAGTGCATCTACCCTCGACGCTACGTCCGAAATGCTCAAGTCGTTGCCGACATGGAACGGTGAGGAACGCATCCTAATGTTCTAATTTTGTCAGATCAAATCAGCTTAAATAAATGAGTTTATTTTGGTTCCAGGCTGTCCTCACTCTCCCTGGTGGAGTTTAACTCATCGGTACTGCTGGGTCTGACCATGGACTTGTTTAAGGACGAGTCTTACAGCCAGGCTTACGCGGATCCCGTAGAGCTGGGACACGAGGACACCTTGTACTTCCAGGTGGCTCTGCAGACCAACCGCTCGTTTGCCTCGGATGAGCTGCTGCAGGTGGAGTCCTGCTGGGCCACCGAGAGCACCGACCCTCAAGAGGCAGTCCAGGCTGTCTTTCTCGAAAATGGGTATTTTTTTTCTTCTTCTGTTTTTATTTGAAAGTCGTAAAATGATCTGCCACCTCTTCCTAGCGCCGGTGTAGTGGCAAGACTGCAGGTTGCTACATATGGAGGCTGACATTTTGCTCAGTAGTCTCTACACAACATCGTTCAAACTCAAATCTGAAGAAAAGCCTCCACACAGCATGACAGTGAGGAGAGTCACTGGTGGTTTCCTTCCAGACACATTGCTCTGTTTGTACCCCAAAACATTTAAGTGTTGTTTTTTTTCTCTTTGCTGCCTCTGATTAATTTTCTCTTTTCCCTGCCTGACACATGAGGTGTAAAACATTCCCTTGAAGGTTCCCATGTGTTTTTGGATAACCTTTTATTAGCCAATCATACTTTTAAATTTCTCCATAACTTTCTCCCTGGCCTGCTTGCTGTTTCTTTAACATTTTGACTCCTTCACAGAACAGCTTGATTATACAGCGAGATTGGATTCCACACAGTTGGTTACACCAGAATTTATTTAGGAGACAAAAGCACGCCCCGCTTCTTAAAAATGCATCATCTGCATGTACCTCAGTTGTGCACTAATTTGTCTTGGTCCCATTACATAAATTATTGAAAAAGAAATCCAACAAAATACTTTTAAATTTGAACAGTTTTGCATTGCAAACACAAATTGCTATAAATACTTTTGCGAGGCACTGTAAGTTTTATTTAAGTTTACCTCGTGCATGCTGCTTTTTAAATATTTACTCGCAGTAGATTTTCAGGAGACCTTTTGTTCCACTGCTTCCCTTCAGCTGTCCCACTGACAACACGTTCCAGTGGCTCTCTGCAAACGGCCTGGCACAGAGGAGCAGGTTTTCCATCCAGATGTTCCACATGCCCAAAGGCTTACCGCTCTACTTCCACTGCCTGACCAACGTATGTGGGCATAAGGAAGACTGCACTCGGGTAAGACTGTGCAGATAATGGCATCAGATCCACTGAGCATGGAGCTTTGCCCTGGTAATGAACTATGATCAACTGTAAGGGCATGTTAATCTGTCCACATCCTGGTATTAAAACCTTGGGAGTGATGAAATCACACGGTTGACCTCTGACTATTATCTGGTCAGTTGGAACATAATCTTTAGCATCATGAAGAGGATCAAGTGTAAGAGCTGCATGTCAAAACATGTTCGCAGCTTTGAAAGCACAGTTATTTAAAATCCTGTCACGCATTCATACTGGGAATTGGCCCTCATCTATATGCAAGCCACAACTTCCTGGATAATTATCCAAGCTGAATATTTGATCCTGAAGATGTCAAACTGACTACTTTTTTGAGGATAATCATATTAAAACCAAACTAGTTTTTATTTTAGTTGGTTTTAAAATCAGTTTATGAAGAAATTATTATTGTAATGCTGTATAAGAAACGTCTGTTAATTTCTTTTAAGTCTTCTGATCATCCAAGGATTTATCCCCCTCTCCCCCCCCCACTTTATTTCTGTGAAACGGGAGAAGATTTACAAACTTAAATTTTTTTAAAGTGTTGGGGCCCTGTTGCTTTAAAAGAAACCAGCTGACCCTTATTTAAATGCAGAACTGCAGCATCCAGCAGCGCCCAAAACGGTCGGCGGACCAGACGGACAGACAAGAGAAACAAGCTGCTGTTGTGTCTGCTGGACCGCTGACGGTCACCAAGAGGATGAAATCCAGCAATCCGTCCAACCGTGAGTCTACAGCCTAGGATTAGCATAATGAATTATGACACAAACTTCAACAAGATCACCTGATGTAATTTGTAGGGTTTTGTTTGGGGTTTTTTTTGCGTTCAAATGGACACATTTTAATTAGCAAGTCAGACTTGCAATAATTGTTCCTAATGTTCTGTGTTTTGGGTAAACTTGTTTCTCTCTCTTTCAGGGGCAGAGCACATGAGCATGGTTGTTATCATTGCTGCATCGATAAGCTTTTTAGGAATCTCCGTGCTCTCACTGAGTGCTATTAAGGCAGTAATGATGTACTATGAGAAGCTACGGCTTCAATAAACAGTTTGAAATCACCACTGAGACCTTTTTGTGTTGTTGTGACCATGGAAACTGCTTCCCCATAGATCAAAGCCATTAACTGTTATCTCAAAGCTGTTTCAGAGGACAGATAGGTTAAAGACACAAAACATAGCTAACAGAAAATGCCAAATTTTGATTGATGCCAACCAAATGTCCTGATGTTTTTCCAGGCTGGTGAATTGTTGAAATTCAAAATGGGGGTAAAAATAGACAGGAGGGATTTGAAAGGTCTTATTTTTCAAATGTCTGTAAACTTTGTAGGTCAAGTGAAAAACCTATAAGTTTATAAAGTTGAGTAAAAAGCAAGAATTTATAAAAGGTAAAAGGGAAAAGAAAAAGATCAAAATATGAGACAAAAGCCAGCAAAATGTTTATTTGAAGTTGAATTGCTTTTAAATGTCTGAATTTCTGTGGGGTCTTCACTCTGAAACTGCAGGGAAAAAAATCTTGAGATGCTTATGCTATGTTAATACTGTAAATACGCAGAGTTGTTTAAAAAAACAAAACAATTTGCTACTATGGTGAGCGGTGCAGCAATGCTGATTAAAAAAACAAAACAATGCAATTTCCAATTAAATAAAAACGCAGTTTTAAAATGATATACATAAAAAACTGCGTTATTTAAAATAAAGACTTTCATAACGATGTTTTTTTTTTTTTAATTAAAGACAGTCATGTTACCTAAAACTCCGTTTTATATTTGGAAATGTGAAAATAAACGCTTCTTCCTGTAAACAGTTACGTTTACAGGAAGAAGCAAGGATTTGCGTCACTTCCGCCGTTTCTCAACAATGGCGGCCTCCACCGCTAAAGACGGCATGAGTGGAGACCAAACGGCTAAAAGCCCTAAAAAGACCAAAGTTCAAGGTAAGTTCTGGGTCCTACAGAGTTCCGGGCTGTTAGCGGCTCGTGCAGGGAGCGAAAAACATCGTTTATGGAAGACACGTTTATGACGTATTCATTCCCCTTCGTGATGCACGTTGTTGTCCACTCAAGTCGGTTTACAAAATGACTGCCCTGTCTGTGCTGTCAACTGTTTACATCTTGTATCAATAAAGTTAACAACGCGACAATGAAATCTAGAAGTCTCTTACAGATCCCGATGCCGAAATGCATTGAGTTGTTGTGATTGGCTGACGCGCCACTTGTATCAACAAGCTTTAAAAAAAAAAGAAAAAATCGTTCAGTCCTTTTTAGTGGTGACTCGTTTCACTGAATGTGATTTCTTGTGTGCCTCTTAGTGGATGAATCTGAACTCCTGACTGTTCCTGATGGGTGGAAGGAGCCGGCCTTCACCAGAGAGGACAATCCCCGGGGACTGCTGGAGGAGAGCAGCTTCGCCACGCTGTTCCCCAAATACAGGGAAGCTTACCTGAAAGAGTGCTGGCCGCTGGTGGAGAAGGCTCTGGGAGACTTGGTGTGTACACACAGCTGTCTACAATTTTTTTAGAGCTCTTATTGGATATTCAGTGAAAAATGTAACTTCCAAGATAACTAATGGAAAGATCTTGCACCCAATAAGATGTGTAATGGTGCTTCTGTCTTTTGCTACAAATAGTCAATTAAAAAAAATATATTGAGTCCAGATTGAAACTCAATGTTGTGCTGGCTTTAGAGCGAACAGCTGAGATCAGGGACTGGAATTGGGACAATCTTATTTTTAATAAATTATAAAAACAAGCTCAAGACTTCCAGTTTTCCTCAGATGCCTGTTTATTAGTCATATTGGTATTACTTCAGGGCCCAGGTTTTCAGCCCGCCCCCAGCAGTGGCCCGAATGTTGCTAAATCTTGTCTCTTTCAGCACATCAAAGCCTCTCTGGACCTGATCGAGGGAAGCATCACGGTCTGCACCACCAAGAAGACCTTCGATCCGTACGCCATTGTGAGAGCCAGAGACCTCATTAAGCTGCTGGCGAGAAGCGTTCCATTTGAGCAGGTGAAGGCCTCTGCTCTGTTCATCACGACCTACCTGGTTCACACAGTCCCTCACCTGGACCACCTTCAGAAAACTCTGATTATAACCTTCCACCGTCACCCTGTTTGTGTCCAGGCTGTCCGCATATTACAAGATGACGTGGCTTGTGACATCATAAAAATCGGCACCATGGTGAGGAACAGAGAGCGGTTTGTAAAGCGGAGGCAGCGGCTGATTGGCCCCAAGGGCTCCACCTTAAAGGTAAAACCTAAAAGTAACTTAGCTTGTTGCATCAGAGCTAATTCAGCATAAGAAGTTCAACTTGTGTAAATATTGTCTCTATATCGTATTCTACATCTTAACAGTCATCAGTGGAAGTGAATTATTAGTAAAGTGCCACCAGGTGTTTTAGCCACATCATTTCTCTTCCCCTCTGCAATTCAGCGTATCAGTTATAAATGTATTACTATATAAAAGTTATTCTATAACCTAGCTTTAAATGTTAAATAATCTTTTTCATGATGCATTTTTTTTTCCTTTTGCTTTCTAGGCGTTAGAGTTGTTAACCAGCTGCTATGTGATGGTGCAGGGTAACACTGTGTCTGCACTAGGGCCCTATAACGGCCTAAAAGAGGTAAGTGTGCCACAGCAGCCTAACAGGGCTTAGCCGAGGGTGTCATGATCTGCTGCATGTTTGGACAACTCAAAAATGTTTCAATATAACGAAAATAAGAGTTTTATACATCAAACCTTTTGATTGTGCTACATTTCTGCTGTCAACGGAGGCTGAGATTGACGACTTAAAGGGGCAGCATTATGTATTTTCCATCCAGATAGCATCACTTAGTATAAAGAACAATGAAGTAACTCTGACCTCCAGATGTTTAAAAACAACAACAAAAAAAGGTAAAAATGTCGCATATGGCTTAAAAGAAATTGGGCCACTGTCTCTTTAAAAGTCCTGCTCTCTCTCAAACTCTGCCTTCATGAAGTCATCACAAGCTCAAAAAAGTCTTTTACATAATACTGTAAAATAGACAGCATTATAGGGAAGTTATAAATGAACTATATATAGTTTACTTAACTATATATAGCTAAATAAACAGGATTTCCTGCAGCATTAGCTTTATTGCTAAAAGGCACACTCAACCAAACAAACTGATTCACTGCAAAGTTTATATTTTATGGTTCTAAATGTAAAGAAAGTACCGCAAAATAAAGAATAATTGTTGTTATACAGGTACGCAAAGTGGTAATGGACACCATGAAGAACATCCACCCCATCTACAACATCAAGGTATGTTAGCTGCTATCAGACACAGCTTCCTATTTATGGCCAAAAAGGTCGAAGACATTCGTGTCCAATGAAGAGTTTCTCCATCCTTGTTCTTGATTTCCTGATGGAAACAAACTCCCTCTGGGTTTGAATGCCATGGCTGGCTCAACCTGGAGCTGAGGGCATAAAAAAATGTGTACACCATTAATTCTCCATACCGTAGCTTTTACTTTGCTGTTGTTCTATCAGTCAATGTGCTAATGTTTTTTTTTTCCTTACTGCCATGATCCGTCAGACGTTGATGATCAAACAGGAGCTTTCTAAAGACCCGGACCTGCGGACGCAGAACTGGGAACGCTTCCTGCCCAAGTTCCGCCACAAGAACCTCTCCAAGCGCAAGGAGCCCAAGAAGAAGAGCGTGAAGAAGGAGTACACCCCGTTCCCTCCTCCACAGCCAGAGAGCAAGGTCAGGTGGCGTTAGCATGTGAAAAAAGGAATTTGTGCGACTACCTTGATATCATCACACCTTTTAAGTGTTTGTCTTATTATCTAACTGACCTACCTACTGTATCTTCATAATTTCTCTCACATAAATGTGAGATGAATTTGTAACTAACTGTTTGGATCCCTTCACAGGTTGATCAGGAGCTTGCATCGGGTGAATTCTTTTTGCGTGAAAGCGTGAAAAGGAGGAAGAAGATGGGGGAAATTAAAGTAAGCATTTGGGCTGGTTTTTTTTGTTTTTTTTTCCTGTTCCTTAAATGTAGCCACTTCTTTCATGTGAAAGACACTCCCTTGAATCTTCGCAAAAAAAAAAAAAATGAAACATGAAGTTGCATCACTCTGAAGAAATGTAACAATAGTGTTTGTTCTTCTTTCAGGTCAAGCAAGCAGAAGCGCTGACCAAGAAGCAAGAAGAGCGGAACAAGGCTTTCATTCCTCCCAAAGAGAAACCGTTAATGAAGAAGACGGCTAAAGGTAGCTGAGATCAGAGGACTCGTCTCTGTACGGCGACCGCAACGTCCTGATTAACCACCTGAATGTTTGTGTCACAGCTCCTACAGAAGGAAAACTGGACATCGCAGCCATCAAGGAGAAAGTGAAGAAGGCCAAAACGAAAAAACTCGGAGCTCCACCCGTGATCCCTCCTCCACCCACCAGCAGCACGACGGACAAAAAGAAGAAAAAAACTAAAGACAAAGGCTAACAGCTCACCAAGTCCCATCTTGTAAACATGTACTATTTGACTGGTTATTGCTGGACAGTCGCGGCGTACCGAAAGAGGACCGGAAGGGTTTAAATTCTTCTGAGATTTCAGGATGCTAAGTGTCAGAAATGATGTACATAAATGTTTCTTCCTTTCTTGTCTATTTTGACAGTTTTGGACAGGGAGTTTCTTGTTTTTGCTTAGGCTATGTGTCACTGAGGATGCTGAGTCACTCAAAAATGTCAAATTAAAGTTTGTTTTTTTTTATGATGTGAATACTGTTTAATTGTTCTGTTTTCATCCATGTTACACTACACATTACACTATTATTTTCACCAGAAGGTGCAGTTACCAAGGTCTATGATGGTAGTCAAGAGATGACATCCTGAGACCTTTGGATATCTCTCTACTTCAGCACACCTGGCTCCAACATTAGCTAATGTAGCACTGGACTGTATGATAGTGAAGCAGTTTCACCATTTAATTCAGGTGTGTAGGACAAGGCACAGATCTAAAAGCTGCAGGTTGTGCTTTTTCTGTTGGCAAAGTGCAACCAACGTATAGAGAACTTAGTCCTGGAAGCAGATGTCACAGGTTTGAGTCCCAACCTGATGACCTTTGCTTCATGCCTTCCCCCACTTTCATTACCTACTCTCCTGACTAACCACTCTCAAAGACTGCCTGAGCCAAAAATGAAACTTAAGAAAAAAGGTTGCAGGACTGGCCCTTGACCACTGGTCTATGGCAAACTGTTAACCAGTGGGATGCCCTTTGGTGTTCAAAATTACATATATATATATATTTTTTACATGGGTTGAATAAGGTGTTTGAAATATTCCTTTAAGGTTGTGATTCTTATTGTCATACATATATTGGTATTCCAAGAAAATTCCTCACTCCATTGAACCACCAGCAGCAGCTTTTAATGTTCAGACCCAAACTGATTGTAACATCTGAAAGAAGCAGCACTGGTGAAAAGAAGAAAAAAATTAAAGACAAAGGCTAACAGATCACATTTAGTTCAATAAAGACTTGGAAGTGCTATAGTATGGTAGATTTTGTCCATACATGTCTCATCGACAGAAAATTCATAGATATAAGATTAGGGTAGCATTTTTTTGTTTGATCTAAAAGAGATGTACATTTGGAGGTCATTGTGGGACGCCATCCATCCGGGTCTCCCTTCAGACCAAAAACTCTATTCATAGCAGAAGATATTGGGGTAAAAGTAATGGACTGCGTATGCAGCAATGCACGTCAAGACGAGGGCGATGGGCCGAACGATCAGGATATCAAGAAAACAGTTGCGAGGTGCAGCGCTGCTTCTAGGTGAAATGTTGTCCCAGCGTGGAGCCCAGTTGTAATCTAGGAGAGCAAAGAATCCATTTTTTAGATTTACAGCAGAGTACAACTGGTCACTTTTACTTCAATAGGATTCTTGATTTTCTGCCCAGTCACATACTTGTTCTGGAATCTCGTTGCAGACTACCTACAGCGAAACACAAAATGGTTTAGCAAAGTTTTCCTGGTTTGGAAATGTGGTTCTGGTAAATGTAGTCCAATATTTGCATTGCTATATCCATGACTTTTAAACATAGAAATGTCGTACTTACGACACATTTTGTTGTCACATTCGCCTGTGCATCCAGAGCAAGGAAGTCCATCAGTTGCATAAGGCTGAACTCCATCGATAGCTCCACTGCAAAAGGAAGCGTCTGGTTCAAAAACCTCTGGAGTCAAACCTTCCCTCTATTTACCATCTGACTTTGGTGTATTTGTACTGATAGATTAAATGTGGTTGCTGCAGATTCTTCAAATAACTTCTGGCTTATACCACAAGTTGTAACGTGTTGTATCAAATGTAAAATCTATAGGGAAAGAGATCAAGTTACCCTGGTGCGTAGTTGCATACAAAAATGGCACCCTGACGACGGTCAAAGTTTTTGATACCGTGTGGACAGTCCACAACAGCACAACCAACCTTGTAGCTTTCTGCCCACACAACCTGAGAAAGGAAGAAGGATACTACATATTTACAAATATAGTATAAAACACATAACCTTATCTATTTCTGCCTGACATTAAAACCGACAAAACCTTTCCTGTCTTAGGTTGGCTCAGAATGCAATAATCCAAGCTATCCTAAGCTCTAGAAGGTGCGTTTTTTTTCTTCCATTTTTTTGTCTTTTTTCAAAGTTAAATTTTTGCCATGTGACCATCTCCCAATAGTTTGCAGAAATTTTACACCATTCCTCCTAATGGAACTGCTGTGACTCAGGTTATGTGACTGGCTTACACACACCTGTCTCAAGTGTGTGGTTTGCACCTGGAATGTGTGCGTATAAACCTCAAATATATAGTGGCATCCCCGTCTGGCAGCAACATTCAAATGCCTTTGAACCCTCAAGTTCACTTGACGTGGTGTTTGCAGATTGCAAGTTTTAACCTTTGCCTTTCAGATTTAGCAAAGATCAGGAGACTTACAAGTCATGACATCATCAATGGTTTGAAGGTATATTTATCATGATATACGTAAACATTATGTATGTGCAATTGTCACTGTTCTGATGTTTAGCTAGTGGAAATTATGTTTATAATCACAACTGACCTTAACCAGGAAAAGGTCAGTGTTAATGTCAGACACTAAATAAATAAAGGTATGTGATTTTCAGACAGAGCACAATTTCATTTGTAGAAGAGTGATCTCTGCACATGCCTGTTTGTAGTGGTCACAAACATTAGTACATCTGTCTTCCTTGTAGCTGTAACCCTCGGCTTCATCCACCCACTTTTGAATGGCATTCTTTACGCTGAACTTATTCAGCGGTCCCGTCCAGATGTTCTCTCCCACGGAGGTAAACGTGGGGTGCATGTTGCCGACCTCCTTGCGATGGACGTTGTGTCGATCATTACAATGTTTTGCCCACGCTCTGGCGGTAATAGCCAACGCCTCATCCCACGACTTCATGACATCATGCACACGTTCAAACAAAATGAAACGACACATTATTTTCACTTCAGTAACTTTTAAGTGTCACACAGGAAGTTATTAAAATGATGGTAAACAGAACTAATTCTAGGTGATGCTTAGAAACCAAACTAGTGGTTTCATTGATTTAGTCTATGTGAATTCACTTACAGCTGCCTCTGTGTTGATAAGAATACTTTTCAGTCACTTGTTGGATCTTCACAAACTACAATGCTTTCTCACTTTTTTTTTCCATTTGATTACAACCAAATTTCAGTTTAATCAATGACATCCTGTAAAGCCACCAGTCTGTTCTCCTTTCTTGGCAGTAAAACACAGTGTGATGTGCAGGACCCACCATGTACAGCATGTTGTTTGCAGGTGGGCTGACATCTGCGCGGGCTTTGTTGTGCTCCTCCACACACTCGGTGATGAAATTCTCATCCGTGATTTCTGGCAGCGTCACGGCAGAGACCCCCAAACCCAGAACAAGAACGACCCACAGCAACATCTCCAGTTTTCTGCAGACGGCGGCCTGTAAACTGCAAGGAGTTTCACGAACAGAGGAAATTATTCGCTCTTCAAGAACAGGATGTAGTTTATTTGAAATCTTACTGGGCAATTTCTACATGTATCTTGTACGTCAAATTCATCTGAAAGCTTTTTAAAAAATAGCTATGTGATAAAATGTTAAAGGAATTGCCAAAAAGAGAAAATTTTATAGTTGGGAGTTTGCAAAAATGAAAACAGGAATAGAGCTCCCTCTTTTTCTATATCCTCTTAATAGCGGAAATATCTGAAACAGTCAAGTGAAACTAAGTGTGAAAACTGGGGGCTGTCAGTCAGTCATCTATCCCTACAATCTATAGTACAATCTTTGCTGCCATGATCTGAACATTTGAATGCCTTGCATAAGCCCATTCCCAACCTACCTGGTAAAAACCAATGTCACTGCCTTAACTCCCAAATCATCTGTCACAAACCAGTCTTTCCAATTTGCTCATGTCTCCTCCATCTTAGAGAAAGCCATTATCAGAGCACTCTTCAAAAACCTACTCTTGGCTTAGAAGTCTTTTTCAACTACAGGGCAGGCCTATCTCCAATTTACCATTTATGTCTAAATTTCTAGATAAAGCAGTTGAAATCCACCAACAAGATCATCTAAAAACTCAATGAGCTGCATGAAAAGTTTCAGTGTGGTTTCTCCCTCCCCCTTCATCCTCCTGGACTTACCTGCTGTGTTTGACACAGTCGACCATGGCATCTTACTCAACAGATGCCATGGTCTGTTGAGTAAGACCATGGCATCAGTTCATCCACTTCAGCACTGGATGCACTGAGACTGCCCTCTGTTGGTTCCAGACTTACCTCACAACCGGACAGGAATTCATCTCCATGAGTCACTCAACATCAAATCGACAGTCACATGTGTTGGTCCTCAGGAATCAGACCTTAGTCCTCTCCTATTTATCCTTTACTTTCTTCCCATTGGCCAGGTCGTCAGCTGTCATAGTTTCTCCTTTCACTGCTTACGCCGATGACACACAGCTTCATGTCAGTGCCAACCCTGCCCTCTTCACCACCAACATTCTCAAATCTCACCACTTGTCTAGAGGTGATAGAAAAGTAGATGGAGAACAACTTTTTCTAACTCAACAGCTCCAAAACTGAAGCAATCCCCTGTGGGGACTCCAATCATCATCCATAGCCAGCATCTCCTTCTCTGGGTCTGGTATTTCTATTTAATCAGCAGTCACAAATCTTGGCATAAAGAAGGACCCCCATCTCTTTTGGATCTCGTATCAACCACCTCTGAAAGACCTCCTCCTATCACCTATGAAACATTTCCAAAAATCCATCCCATTCTCTCCCTCTCAGACAACAAAAATTGGTCTATGCCTTTGTTGGGATTTCTAGTTTGAGCCTACAAAAGCCCCAGTACGTCCAAAACTCTGCAGTTGGGATCCTGGTGAGAGTGTGCTTTCATGACTAAATTACTTCCATCCTCATCTCTCTCTCCACTGGCTTCTCCTCCTGTTTCCACCACTATTTTACCAGATTTGAATCCTCGCACACCAGTGCATTTATGCAAATGCCCCCGACCTTTTTCAAACAACTGCTTAATCTACAAAACACAATTCACTCAACTTTCTCCACATATCCAAAATGGCGTTCTGTGTTGATGCTTTATGCTTAAGTCTTAAGACTTTAAGAAGACACTTAAGACATTTCTTTTTACCAAGAGTTTTGGTTTACTTTCTTCAATGCCCATTTTTAACCTCTTTTATTCATTTATGGATTTTTGTCTAATTGCTTGTTCTATTTCTCAAACGTTGTAGCCCTTCGAGGTCTCAACAAACAAATAAATCCGGTGTGTTATTATTTTACTCTTGTTTACCTGAGTGGTTTTGTGCATGTGTGCAGTGCAACAGGTTAAGCACCTGTCTTGAAGTTTGGTTAAGGTCATTTTTTTCTCTATCTAAATTGAATTTAACAAGGGAAATATATTTTATTACTTTAATGAAGCGCTGTGCCTTAATGTCATGACCCGTGGGGGTTTGTTGTTCATTGCTGTTGTTCGGGTCTTACCATGTACGTTCTCTCTGTATATTTTGAGACATTCCCGTATGTTAGTGGTGGGCCTTTTACTTTTTGCTTGGTTGATACTTTTGTTTTCTGTGTTTATTAATCATTTCTGCCCTGCATTCTCTCCCAGCTGATTCGTCTGATTAAGCTTACCTGGTGTCTATGTCAGTAATCAGGGGCGCGTGCAGGTTTAGGGCAGTACAACGTGGGAACCTTGAGATTTTCATCAGAGTAAAAAACAAACAAACAAAAAAAAACAAAAAAACTTTGAGGTATCGTATTTTTTTATTTTCACCACGTTTGTGCGCGCGCGTCTTCGTTGGTGAGCACATGAAGGCACGCGTTCTAAACCTGAACGTTATTCTGTTTTGGTATTATTATCTTTTTTATTTTATTTTATTTTTTTTATCCTGCATGTGTACGCTTTCATGAGTTTTTTTTTTTTTGTTGTTTTTTTTTTGGTAGTTTCTGGGACTGAGCCGCTGACGGGACACCATCACCATCGGTTCTCCGTTGACGGACCGCGACGTCGTCTGCCGTTTCGCTCTTCCTCAGCGTCGCGCTACACTGGTCGAGTTAAAACGGTTGGCGTTGCTTCGATATCGCTGTCCTGCACGCGCCCATGTCAGTCGTCGGCGTCGACCTCCTCGGTGTTCGAGCGCTCGCGTTTGTCCGCCGCTGGTTTCTTCTGTCGCGCTCACCCCTTTCTGGTCACGGCTTAACTGGAAGTTTATCTTGTTTTTATTTTCATCCCGTTTTCAAATCCCCCCCCGCCTTCCACCGACCGTCTCATTTCCAAGAGAGTTAAACCTGATGAATTAACTAGTTTTAACGGTAATAAACCCGCTTAGCTTAAAAACTTTACCGGCTAATGTGTCGTAACTTGCGGTTTTGGAATATGACAAAAGCAGGGTTAAAATCACACAATATTTCAAACATGTACTTATTTACATAAATAAACGTACCTTGTGCCGCTATAAAGAGGGCAGTTAATAAAACAGGTTTTTTTATAAGCTCCGTTGCAACTTCTGTATTTTGTTGGCGTAAATTCAGCTCAACGGCAAACCGTTATACAGGAAGTTGTCGTTTCAAAACAAAAGCGTCCCTACTCAAACAGGAAGTTAGACGGATTGTGATCTAAAGGCGAGATCGGTTTCTTGTTTTTACATTGTTGACGTCATGTGAAAATGTATAAATATTAAGTTGTGTAACAAAAAAAAAACAAAAAAACAGGAATGAATTCTTTGTCAGAGTCGCACAGGCTACAAAAATGGATTCCACTGTTTAATTTTTAAGTTTAAAGTTGTTCATTTGAGCAAATGACAGGGAAGTCCTTGAATGGTATGATTAGGACGTGCTTTAGTTAAGAGTTTGGTCAAATTTATATTTTAGGCTAATTACGCATTCACTCTATTTGCCTTTGTAGGAGTTTTCTCTGTGGGATCAGTGTTTTTCATAAGCCTCCATCTAAAGGTGATGCTCTTTTGGTGCGAAGCCTGATGCACAAAATTTTTTCTGTTGCTGCTTCAGTGAATTTGTGGTTGATGTCATGGTCTCGTGAGGAAATCCATGGATGCACGTTTACCCAAGTCACTTGAATGTGGAGGAGTTTGTGTATGTGTGGTGCCACAATTTGCACATACTTAGTGCAACTTTTAAAATTCTGCATGCCGTATAAAAATATCTGCTTGTTTCTAGTAATTTTGACAGAAGTGAACCTATAATTCTAGACCTGTGAATGAAACAGCAGATTTCCCGCAGAAAACATGCTAAGCTCGGTGGTCGGGGCGCCGAGGCTGTCCACCGTGTTTTTGTATTTAAAGATGTTAAGTAGTCGGGGGAATGTAAAAATGTTACTCGGCAATTATGTTATGGGAAGACATCGCCAGTGAAATGCCATTTAAGCCACGAATTAAGATAATTAGTCTTGAACAACAGATAAAAAGAATATGATTCAAATGAATATAAATTATTTGCACTTATAAACATATAATATAAACATTTTAAAACAGACTACAGAGGTATAAATGTAGCATTTGTTCATTGAGATGATCAATGCTGCTAAATTTGATTTAGTGGTTTCAGCATACATAAATTAAAATATTTTAAATAGCTTACCATTTAAATGTAAGATTCTCAGGAGCTGGCAAGTTTACTTTGTAAAAGTTCAATGAGCAATATTAATAGTTTGTTTTGTTACCACAGCTACAATCTGATGCTGTGAGTTTAATCTTTGAGTTTTAGCTCTGTTTGTTGACAAATACAAATTGGTAAGCTGCAATTATAACCAATTGTTATAACCAATTAAGCTACTCCCCGTCTCCCAGATTAAATCTAACACACTCAACGCACACCTCTGAAAGCGCATTGAGCAGGAATAACTACAATGATATGATTACTGTTAAATTGTTCTGTTGTCATCCATGTTACACTACACATTACACTATTATTTTCACCAGAAGGTGCAGTTACCAAGGTCTATGATGGTAGTCAAGAGACGACATCCTGAGACCTTTGGATATCTCTCTACTTCAGCACACCTGGCTCCAACATTAGCTAATGTAGCACTGGACTGTATGATAGTGAAGCAGTTTCACCATTTAATTCAGGTGTGTAGGACAAGGCACAGATCTAAAAGCTGCAGGTTGTGCTTTTTCTGTTGGCAAAGTGCAACCCACGTATAGAGAACTTAGTCCTGGAAGCAGACGTCACAGGTTTGAGTCCCAACCTGATGACCTTTGCTTCATGCCTTCCCCCACTTTCATTACCTACTCTCCTGACTAACCACTCTCAAAGACTGCCTGAGCCAAAAATGAAACTTAAGAAAAAAGGTTGCAGGACTGGCCCTTGACCAGAAGGTGCAAACTGGTCTATGGCAAACTGTTAACCAGTGGGATGCCCTTTGGTGTTCAAAATTACATATATATATATTTTTTTACATGGGTTGAATAAGGTGTTTGAAATATTCCTTTGAGATTGCGATTCTTATTGTCATACATATATTGGTATTCCAAGAAAATTCCTCACTCCATTGAACCACCAGCAGCAGCTTTTAATGTTCAGACCCAAACTGATTGTAACATCTGAAAGAAGCAGCACTGGTGAAAAGAAGAAAAAAATTAAAGACAAAGCCTAACAACTCACATTTAGTTCAATAAAGACTTGGAAGTGCTATAGTATGGTAGATTTTGTCCATACATGACTCATCGACAGAAAATTCATAGATATAAGATTATGGTAGCATTTTTTTGTTTGATCTAAAAGAGATGTACATTTGGAGGTCATTGTGGGACGCCATCCATCCGGGTCTCCCTTCAGACCAAAAACTCTATTCATAGCAGAAGATATTGGGGTAAAAGTAATGGACTGCGTATGCAGCAATGCACGTCAAGACGAGGGCGATGGGCCGAACGATCAGGATATCCAGGAAAGTATTGCTTGTAGTTGCAGAAGATCTTGCCGGTGCAGAAGTGCTTTTCTGTGCAGAAGTTCTTCTCGGTGCAGAAGTGCTTTTAAGTGACGCACTGTCCCAGTCCGGAGCCCAGTTGTATTCTAGGAGACCAAAGCATCCATTTTTTAGATTTACAGCAGAGTACAACTGGTCACTTTTACTTCAATAGGATTCTTGATTTTCTGCCCAGTCACATACTTGTTCTGGAATCTCGTTCCGGACTACCTGCAGCGAAACACAAAATGGTTTAGCAAAGATTTCCTGGTTTGGAAATGTGGTTCTGGTAAATGTAGTCCAATATTTGCATTGCTATATCCATGACTTTTAAACATAGAAATGTCGTACTTACGACACATTTTGTTGTGACATTCGCCTTTGCATCCAGAGCATGGTTCTCCATTAGTTGCATAAGGCTGCCTTTCGATGAAATTTCCACTGCAAAAGGAAGCGTCTGGTTCAAAAACCCTCTTTTTACCATCTGTCTTTGGTGTATTTACAGGTTTTAAGACATTGCTTGGAATTTTGTACTGATAGAGTAAATGTGCTTGCTGCAGATTCATCTGATGGTAAACCATTTCCTGCTCCAGCAAACCACTTCTTGTTTATACCACATGTTGTAACGTGTTGTATCAAATGTAAAATCTATAGGGAAATAGATCAAGTTACCCTGGTGCGTAGTTGCATACAAACATAGCAGTAGGAAATTTAATGAGGTCTTTGACACCGTGTGGACAGTTCGCAACAGCACAGCCAACCTTGTAGCTTTCTGCCCACACAACCTGAGAAAGGAAGAAGGATACTACATATTTACAAATATAGTATAAAACACATAACCTTGTCGTTCAGATGCTAAGAAAATAAAGGTATGTGATTTTCATACAGAGCACAGTTTCGTCTGTAGAAGAGTGATCCCTGCACATACCTGTATGTAGTGGGCACACATAAATCTGCATTTTTTTGTCGTGTAGTCGTAATCCTTCGCTTGGTCCATCCAATATCGAATGGCCTTCTTTACGTTGAACGCCTCCGGCGGGGAGCCCATCCAGATGTTCTCTCCCACGGAGGTAAATGTGGGATGCATGCGGCCGACCTCCCTGAGGTGGATGTTGTAATCAAAGTCACAATGTTTTGCCCACGCTCTCGCGGTAATAGCCAACGCCTCATCCCACGACTTCATGACATCATGCACACGTTCAAACAAAATGAAACGACACATTATTTTCACTTCAGTTAATTTTAAGTGTCACACAGGAAGTTATTAAAATGATGGTAAACAGAACTAATTCTAGGTGATGCTTAGAAACCAAACTGGTGGTTTCATTGATTTAGTCTATGTGAATTCACTTACAGCTGCCTCTGTGTTGATAAGAATACTTTTCAGTCACTTGTTGGATCTTCACAAACTACAATGCTTTCTCACTTTTTTTCCATTTGATTACAACCAAATTTCAGTTTAATCAATGACATCCTGTAAAGCCACCAGTCTGTTCTCCTTTCTTGGCAGTAAAACACAGTGTGATGTGCAGGACCCACCATGTACAGCATGTCGTTTGCAGGTGGGCTGACAGCTGCGCGGGCTTTGTTGTGCTCCTCCACACACTTGGTGATGAAATTCTCATCCGTGATTTCTGGCAGCGTCACTGCAGAGACCCCCAAACCCAGAACAAGAACGACCCACAGCAACATCTCCAGTTCTCTGCAAAGCAAAGTCTGTTCGTAAAACACCTTACAGATCGCACAGAAAGTGATTCACATACTTATGGAAGTAAATATGTGCCATCAGGATTTGAATTAAAAATGCCTCTGAAATTTGAACGTAAAAAAATTCAGTGTCATTATTTGTACGTGAAAAAAAATTCAGTGATAAAAAATTCGCTGTTAAAAATTCAGCGTCTAAAAATTCGCTGTCTCAAATTCAACGTCTAAAAATTTGCTGTAAAAAATTCAGCGTCTAAAAATTCGCTGTTAAAAAATTGCAAGGTTACTTCAGGTCACAGACATGCGCAATGGACGTCAGATTTCAACACCCAGCCAATCACAAGACGCCACGTCATGTAGAGGAAATACCATCGTCACCGAGGCTGGCGACTATGGAGGCGAACGCTAACCCAACGGTGAGTTTAATGCTTTCATATTTCTGTAGTATATTTCATTTTGCGCCTGAAGTTTGATACATTATCTTAGAGCTCGATTTAAAACACGGGTTTGGTTTGGTCCGTTGTTAATCTTACAGCATGTAGCGCTGGCATATAACTTCTCGCTACCTGCTAGCATCCAGCCCCTCTCCGCTGCCCCACACCCAGTTTCCCCCGTTTCATTTAAAAAAGAAATAAACTTGGATCTTTAAAGAGAACTGATGGGTGGTGACTTTCTGGGTTGTTTGTATGTTGTCTTGGGTGAAAACTAAGAAGTGACTGAAACAATATCTGGGCCATTTACATTCTATTCTTCAGGCTGTGATGGTGAGTGTGGTTGAAAGCTGGTGCTTATGTCACAGGTGTCAAAGTCCAGTCCTCGAGGGCCGCTGTCATGTAGTTTTTAGATGTGTCACACTACAAAACGCTGGAATGAAATGGTTTAATTACCTCCTCCTTGTGTAGATCAGATCTCCAGAGCTCTGCTAATGACCTAATTATTCTATTCAGGTGTGGTGCAGCAGAGGCTCATCTAAAAGCTGCAGGGCCGTGGCCGTCCAGGACTGGACTTTGACCCCAGGCTTATGTACGTCCATTTAGGACACAATGATGGTCACAAGCATTGACTTCACCTACACAGAAATTATCTTCCAAAGGAATTTGGCATGTTTTAACGCTTACTTTGTATTAAAAACGTTTTTAAAAAATTAATTGTATATACATTTTTTACCCTGACCTTACTTTGGTATTTGTTTTTATCACTAATCTTCAATTACCATAAAATTTAAACTTTTTCCTGTAACTACATTAACTTATTTTATTTGTCTTAGACTGGAATTCATATGCGATGCTTCAAAGGCCATTCCTCGCTGTGCAGACCATCTCCTCCAAAAACCTGCGACAGAGAACCCCTTGCTGTTGCAGATGGACTTGAGACAGCCCTGCAGAAAAAGACATGGCTCTGCATACTCATATAATCATGTATATTATTTGTACTCAAATTCCTCTAGTTTTGTCAAAATCATATATCTGATTTTGATAAAACTGGAGGAATTAGAGTAACAATGTTCAGAGTAGATACTTCATTTGTCAGAGTTCATACTGTTTGTAGAGGCAGTTTTAAAAATGAAACTGAAATTGTTTTTATGCAAAATTTTATTGAATGCACTTACATGAGTTCATCTATGCTTGAATTATTACAAAATAAATGACCTAAGACAAACTAACTTTCTGATTCTTATGCTGCCAGAAATTCAAAGTCCTACAACAATGGACAAATGTACCTATTAGCTTCCTTTTGAGTAAAGAAAAAAACAATCAAATTATACATTTTAAACACTTTAGTTCTTTAACAACTACTATAAAAGCACTCAAATTCACATTTATGGTAACATAATCAGCATTTTGCTTTACATTTCATAAATGCTGAAGACTTCCGCTCTTCAAAATAAGTCATGCTTTGAATTTAATTAGACAAAATCATGATTATGATAAGTTACCTATATACAGTCAGATGTTAAGCACAATTTACACAATTATACACAGAATTTAACTTGATTGTACATAATTACAAAAAGCTAATGTGAAAAATAATAAAATTCAAAGCATGATTCATTTTGAAGAGACGAAGTCTTTTATTTTTAAGACAACTTTCACGTAGTAAAAAAACTGCTGGCAAAACCGAACTGCAGCAATATAAATGTCCCATCCAGAAAACAGTGATGTGGCTTTTGGGTTTACTATATATTAATAACTATATATTATTTCTTAAGGCTGCCATTTGTTCATCAGTCAGTTGCAAATTAGAGTTTGGTTCTGTGACGTTTGACTCGTGAACAGGAAACCCGCTGTCCTCCCATTCAATTTCTGGAATCTGTACACCCTGGAAAACACAAAGATTTGATTATTATTACAATATTAATGAAAAATTTTAGCATATCTCAAACATTCTTTGAAACAGTATTTTGGATGATGTTATAATGACAATAAATGTATTACTTCGTTCATAAATGAATTCTTCTGTACTTTACGAAAAGGATGACAATCTTACTGTGCTCTTCTCCCATTAAAATTGTAGAAACTATATCAAGCACAAGTAAATCTACAGTTTGGTAGGTAGCTGGTATTTTTTATTATGTCGTAAAGACAATAAATGTATTAATTCATTCATAAATGAAGTCACATTAACAATACAGTAGCTGAACAAAATGGGGTTGTGGTTATAGTTAATGTCAGAAGTGTTCACAGCCCCTCCTTGAAGCACACAAGGCAGCCATATTAACTTATTACATTAGTTAATATGAAATAACTAATGTTGCTTTCATTCATTCTCATTGACACGGTTCAGCCTGGGATGTGCGTCTTCCGTCTGAAACCTGTATCTTTGCTAGGACATGGTGGAGAGCGGCAGCATCTCCTGAAAAATCTGGACTTTACTAAGACTGCCTGTCTCAGTCTCACCCAAGACAACATACAAACAACCCAGAAAGTCGCCACCCATCAGTTCTCTTTAAAGATCCAAGTTTATTTCTTTTTTAAATGAAACGGGGGAAACTGGGTGTGGGGCAGCGGAGAGGGGCTGGATGCTAGCAGGTAGCGAGAAGTTATATGCCAGCGCTACATGCTGTAAGATTAACAACGGACCAAACCAAACCCGTGTTTTAAATCGAGCTTTAAGATGATGTATCAAACTTCAGGCGCAAAATGAAATATACTACAGAAATATGAAAGCATTAAACTCACCGTTGGGTTAGCGTTCGCCTCTATAGTCGCCAGCCTCGGTGACGCTGGTATTTCCTCTACATGACGTGGCGTCTTGTGATTGGCTGGGTGTTGAAATCTGACGTCCATTGCGCATGTCTGTGACCTGAAGTAACCTTGCAATTTTTTAACAGCGAATTTTTAGACGCTGAATTTTTTACAGCAAATTTTTAGACGTTGAATTTGAGACAGCGAATTTTTGAATTTTTTACAACGAATTTTTAGACGCTGAATTTTTAGGCGTTGAATTTTTAACAGCAAATTTTTTATCACTGAATTTTTTTTCACGTACAAATAATGACACTGATTTTTTTTACGTTCAAATTTCAGAGGCATTTTTTATTCAAATCCTGATGGCACATATTTACTTCCATATTCACTCTTCAGAAAGAGGATGTAGGGTGGTTTATTTGAAATTTTACTGTATCATGTGCGTCAAACTCATCTAACGGCTTTTTAAAAAGTAGCTATGTGATAAAATGTTAAAGAGATTGCCAAAAGAGAAAATTTTCCAGTTGGGAGTTTGCAAAAATGAAATAGAGCTTCGTCTTTTGCTATGTCCTGTTAGTATCGGAAATATCTGAAACAGTAAAGTGAAACAAAGTGTGAAAAGTGCAGCACTGTTTTCAAATATACAATATTACATTGAAGTTGCAATCTGCCTCACACTCTTATATGAGTAAGCATGAAGAAAGCTAAGTTTTTGTGTGTCACATTGTGCCCACAAGTTAAGCCTTGTGTGGATCAGATCTAAGGTTTCTGTGTCATGCACATTGCGTTCATGTGGGTTAGGTTTGTGCAGTTTTTGCGTGTTGGGCATGTGGCTGTATTTGTGTCTGGGCCAGCCCAGGGCACAAGCAAACTAAGCAGCCACTTAGGGCCACTAAGGGACCCTCTCAGTGGAGCTGATTTTTTTCTTTTTTTTTAAGAAGTAATTTCTATCTCATCATAATTTAAAAAGAAAACCCCACACAATTTCACAATTAAGTGATTTGTTTTTATAATAATATTTGTAGAAATCATTATTAAATGGATAAATAGAAAAATAACAAATTGCTCTTGGGGGGCCCCTGGAGGCCGCGGTAGGTACCACACGCTTCACCAGTGTCATGAGCTGCCGTGCAAAGTGCAGAGCGCATCCACACATCCAAAGCTCTGGTCAGAAGTTAAGTAAGCAAAACAATGTCTCAAAAAAAGCACTTAACCTTCATGGAGGGAGAAAAGAATAGAAAAAAAGCCAAGATGTAGTTTTGTTTTCATGTGCCTTTGCAATGTTAGGTGTAGGAGCCATATACACGTTGTTTAGAACTTAATACAAAATGTTATTTTGTGTTGATGTGAGTTTATTTTTTTAGTCTTTTGTTTGAAAAAGATAAGCATCTGTAATTGCATTGTGCTTAAGCTTGTTACTTGGTGCCTTTTGATTGGATGTTGTCTAGTTCTTAAGACCAGAATTAATTTAAATTAACATAATTATCGCGGTAAAAGCCATTTGTTTGTTAAAGCTTAATCAAATATATGTGTCCAATTTGATGTTTGTTGTGACGTTTACTGCAAACGAACGAGGTAATGAGTCCAAGTTTGTCGTTTGTTGAACGTTCAGAAACTCCAGCGGCTGTGATGAACCACAGCGAAGGAAAACAAAGGTAAAAAAACCCAGAACAGGCGATCCGCTCGAGAACCACTTGCACCTTTTTACTCTCTTTCTCTCTTTACCTTTAAGCACACCCGTTGCCGTGGCAACCGCCTGCGCCCGCAAGCCGAGCAAAGATTACGTTAAAAACGTCCCAGTCCGTTACGATATCAGTTTCCAGGCTTTATTATTATTTAATGAAGCTACAAACGTTTCGGATCTTAGTGAATATTTTGGATAAGCCTGTCAGAAGAGGAAGTGCTGCTCTCAGCGTCCTGGAGGCCTTCAGTTTCTCACCTGCTGCCGAGATCGACTCAAAACCTTCCCGCGATCGACCGGTAGATCTCGATCGACGTTTTGAGCAACCCTGGGCTAGGCTAGTGAGCGCTTGGCGCACTAACGTCAAGTCTAAAGACTTTCGCATGGGAGGACCCTTTCAAGACTAAATAAGAACTAAAAGAGGACTTACACACCAACGGAGATTCAGTTCAGCTGAAGGAAACGACGGAGTTGAAGTAATAAAATATGTAAGTACAATGTTGTTGTCAAGAGCGACAGAAGCTTCCTCCGAATCAGCTCGGTTGCTAAGCTAACTTCTTCACGAAGCCAAGCACGTCACGTGTGAACTAGATAAATCTCGTGAACTACGGATAAGAAACCCTGCACATGAAGGAACTCTTGTCACACATGTTTGTGGACTTTTTAGAAGAGTAAGAAGCTATTTGGAGGCTCACAGTGCATGTGTAAAGATTTTAAAAGTAAAATAAAACAGGACTATATGGCAGACGAAAGCGAAGTTGCGCATGTCGGACAGAAGAGGGAGCCAAAGCCTCTTTTTTTTAATCACTAGATTAAAAGGAGAAAGGAGAGGAAAGCTGTCACAGTTGACAAAAGAGAAGAATAACATTGAAAGATTGAAACAGAATGAATGCAATGCTAATTTAATAAATGAATAATCTTTTCCAATGTTTGTCAAATGCCTGAAGGAGTATGAACGCATTAATTACGAACTATGTGAACTGATAAGTGAAGATGATAAACATGAAGACCAAGATGTGTTCGAGGGACGACATTCTGAGTTCAAACTTTTCTTACAAAGCGTTAAAGAATGGATAAAAGATGCAAAATGCTCTCCTGAGGAAGATGTACATCCACACGGCAGCGTTTCAAAGGCTAACTCGGTGGCAAGGATCATCGCAAAGATCAAGTACAAATACAATGCGACTGAAAATTAAAGCAGAACGTGAAGCGCTTTTAGCAAAAGCAGCAGCAATGAAAAAGAAAGAAGATCTGCTGTTTGATCTGTTGTATCAACAGATTCATTGATTTATAAACTAACAGTACAGTCTATTCTCTGAGCTACAGGTGCCAGTGTAGCGACTTTAGAACTGGTGTTATGTGCTCTATATTCCTGGTTTTAGTCAGAGCCTGAGCAGTAGCGTTCTGTATCATCTGCTGCTGTTGGACTTATTAGTCAGACCTGTGAAGACTAGGCCTGTCGCGATAAACAATAAGTCAATTAATCGAACGATAAATTAAAACTATCGACCTCATTGTAATTATCGACTATATCGTTTCTTCCTGTCTTTTTCTCTGACTGTTGATGACACTGAATGAAAAAAGGCTCAACTCCGGTGCTCTCCACTTCCTCCCTTCCTTATTTCCTTAGTGTAATGCCCAGCGCGCGCTGCACGATCTTATGTCGCGGATTGTCGGCCCATTATCAAAACCTGAGAGACACATTAGCTGACAGAAATCCTCGGTATAACGGTTTCATCGAAACCATGTTGTGTCCAACAATGGACACAAAATAATGAGTCCAGTTCACTAATTTTGAAACCAGGCATTAATCAATTCCTCACTACAATCTACCTGCAATGCAGTCCTGACTGAATGAAAATCATTATAACTTATTTATGTCACGTTAACGAAGAACAGCTGAAAAGTTACCAGGTTTTCTGGTAGAAATTTCGTTCCAACTTCTCCCCTAGTTATTTATATTTTCTTTGCACGAACTGTTGAATAAACATTCATGTTGTTTCCGATGTCTGCTGGACTTCGGGTTGCACCGTGTCAGCTGTTCGGGATTCCCTCCGTGTTTCCCCTCAGAAAGAAGGAAGAGAATCCGCGCTTTCTGATTGGCTACCGGTCACATTCAACAGGCTGCGTCACGCTCCCAGTATGGATAAATTCTTGATTTAGATCGGAGCGGCACAACGATCTACCGTAATACACAACACTAGTGACAATCTCAGAACGAAGAACGTTCTAAGATTGTCGTTCGGGGTAAAAAAAATCCATCCGGGTCTCCCTTCAGACCAAAAACTCTATTCATAGCAGAAGATATTGGGGTAAAAGTAATGGACTGCGTATGCAGCAATGCACGTCAAGACGAGGGCGATGGGCCGAACGATCAGGATATCCAGGAAAGTATTGCTTGTAGCTGCAGAAGTGCTTGTAAGTGACGCACTGTCCCAGTCCGGAGCCCAGTTGTAATCTAGGAGAGCAAAGAATCCATTTTTTAGATTTACAGCAGAGTACAACTGGTCACTTTTACTTCAATAGGATTCTTGATTTTCTGCCCAGTCACATACTTGTTGTGGACTACCTGCAGCGAAACACAAAATGGTTCAGCAAAGATTTCCTGGATTGGAAATGTGGTTCTGGTAAATGTAGTCAAATATTTGCATTGCTATATCCATGACTTTTAAACATAGAATTGTCGCACTTACGACACATTTTGTTGTGACATTCGCCTTTGCATCCAGAGCATGGTTCTCCATTAGTTGCATAAGGCTGCCTTCCGATGAAATTTCCACTGCAAAAGGAAGCGTCTGGTTCAAAAACCCTCTTTTTACCATCTGTCTTTGGTGTATTTACAGGTTTTAAGACATTGCTTGGAATTTTGTACTGATAGAGTAAATGTGGTTGCTGCAGATTCATCTGATGGTAAACCATTTCCTGCTCCAGCAAACCACTTCTTGTTTATACCACATGTTGTAACTAGGCCTGTCACGATAACAGATTTTGCTGGGCGATAAATTGTCTCAAAAATTATTGCGATAAACGATAACGATAATGAAGACCTTTTTACATTGATTTAATGGAAATTACGTAATAATACATGCGATTTCCTGCCAAAGATAGATACACTTTACTTTCAAAAGAACACTTAACACTGGGACTGATACACAAAATAAATAAAACAACCACAACCAAAAATAATAAATAATTCTTAGTTTCCATTAACAATAAATGCTTAAAAAAAATAAATAAAACAACCCAAAAGTGGAAATAAACACTGCATTCAAGAGTGCAGATTATGAAGTCTGTGTAGTATATTGGCCTTCAGTAATCATTAAGATTTAAATAGAGAAGACATCCGACTGCCTGATGCAATAGTTCAAACTACAGGATTTTTTTTTACCCCGAACACAATCTTAGAACGTTATTCGTACTGAGATTGTCACTGTGTTACGGTAGATCATTGTAGCCGCTCCGATCTAAATCAAGGATTTGCCCAGACTGGGAGAGTGACGCAGCCTGTTGAATGTGACCGGTAGCCAATCAGAAAGCGCGGATTCTCCTCCTGCTTTCTGAGGGGAAACACGGAGGGAATCCCGAACAGCTGACACGGTGCAACCCGAAGTCCAGCAGACATCGGAAACAACATGAATGTTTATTCAACAGTTCGTGCAAAGAAAATATCAATAACTAGGGGAGGAGTTGGAGCGAAATTTCTACCAGAAAACCCGGTAACTTTTCAGCTGTCCTCCGTTAACGTTACATAAATAGTTATAATGACTTTCATTCAGTCAGGACTGACACTAGCTACGTGCATTGCAGGTAGATTGTAGTAAGGAATTGATTAATGCCTGGTTTCAAAGTTAGTGAACTGGACTTATTATTTTGTGTCCATTGTTGGACACAACATGGTTTCGATCGAACCTTTTATAGCGAGGATTCTGTCGGCTAATGTGTCTGTCAGGTTTTGATAATGGGCCGACAATCCGCGACATAAGATCGTGCAGCGCGCACTGGGCATTACACTAAGGAAGTAAGGAAGGGAGGAAGTGGAGAGCACCGGAGTTGAGCCTTTTTTCATTCAGTGTCATCAACAGTAAGAGAAAAAGGCAGGAAGAAACGATATAGCCGATAATTAAAATGAGGTCGATAGTTTTAATTTATCGTACGATTAATTGACTTATTGTTTATCGTGACAGGCCTAGTTGTAACGTGTTGTATCAAATGTAAAATCTATAGGGAAATAGATCAAGTTACCCTGGTGCGTAGTTGCATACAAACATAGCAGCAGGAAATGGAACAAAGTCTTTGACACCGTGTGGACAGTTCGCAACAGCACAGCCAACCTTGTAGCTTTCTGCCCACACTACCTGAGAAAGGAAGAAGGATACTACATATTTACAAATATAGTATAAAACACATAACCTTGTCGTTCAGATGCTAAGAAAATAAAGGTATGTGATTTTCATACAGAGCACAGTTTTGTCTGTAGAAGAGTGATCCCTGCACATACCTGAGTGTAGTGGCCACAGACAGCTCTGCATTGTTTTGTCGTGTAGCTATAATCCTTGACTTCAGCCACCCAATTTTGAATGGCCTTCGTTACGGTGAACATTTTCGGCGGGGAGCCCGTCCAGATGTTCTCTCCCACGGAGGTAAACGTGGGGTGCATGCGGCCGACCTCCCTGAGGTGGATGTTGTGTTCAAACAGACAATGTTTTGCCCACGCTCTGGCGGTAATAGCCAACGCCTCATCCCACGACTTCGACATCATACACACGTTCAAACAAAATGAAACGACACATTATTTTCACTTCAGTTAATTTTAAGTGTCACACAGGAAGTTATTAAAATGATGGTAAACAGAACTAATTCTAAGGGATGCTTAGAAACCAAACTGGTGGTTTCATAGATTTAGTCTATGTGAATTCACTTACAGCTGCCTCTGTGTAAGAATACTTTTCAGTCACTTGGTGGATCTTCACAAACTACAATGCTTTCTCATTTTTTTCCCCCATTTGATTACAACCAAATTTCAGTTTAATCAATGACATCCTGTAAAGCCACCAGTCTTTACAGTTCTCCTTTCTTGGCAGTGGAACACAGTGTGATGTGCAGGACCCACCATGTACATAGGCCTGCCGCGATAAACGATAAGTCAATTAATCGAACGATAAATTAAAACTATCGACCTCATTGTAATTATCGACTATATCGTTTCTTCCTGCCTTTTTCTCTGACTGTTGATGACACTGAATGAAAAAAGGCTCAACTCCCGTGCTCTCCACTTCCTCCCTTCCTTACTTCCTTAGTGTAATGCCCAGCGCGCGCTGCACGATCTTATGTCGCGGATTGTTGGCCCATTATCAAAACCTGAGAGACACATTAGCCGACAGAAATCCTCGGTATAACGGTTCCATCGAAACCGTGTTGTGTCCAACAATGGACACAAAATAATGAGTCCAGTTCACTAATTTTGAAACCAGGCATTAATCAATTCCTCACTACAATCTACCTGCAATGCAGTCCTGACTGAATGAAAATCATTATAACTTATTTATGTCACGTTAACGAAGAACAGCTGAAAAGTTACCAGGTTTTCTGGTAGAAATTTCGTTCCAACTTCTCCCCTAGTTATTTATATTTTCTTTGCACGAACTGTTGAATAAACATTCATGTTGTTTCCGATGTCTGCTGGACTTCGGGTTGCACCGTGTCAGCTGTTCGGGATTCCCTCCGTGTTTCCCCTCAGAAAGAAGGAGGAGAATCCGCGCTTTCTGATTGGCTACCGGTCACATTTAACAGGTTGCGTCACGCTCCCAGTATGGATAAATTCTTGATTTAGATCGGAGCGGCACAACGATCTACCGTAACACACAACACTAGTGACAATCTCAGAACGAAGAACATTCTAAGATTGTCGTTCGGGGTAAAAAAAATCCTGCAGTTTGAATTATTGCATCAGGCAGTCAGATGTCTTCTCTATTTAAATCTAATGATTACTGAAGGGCAATATACTATACAGACTTCATAATCTGCACTCTTTTTGTTTAATGCAGTATTTATTTCCAGTTTGGCTTCATGTTTAGTTTTTATTCAAGTACATTTATTGTTAATGGAGACTAAGAATTTTATTTTTGGTTTTGGTTGTTTTATTTATTTTGTGTATCAGTCCCAGTGTTAGGTGTTCTTTTGAAAGTAAAGTGTATCTATCTTTGGCAGGAAATCGCATGTATTATTACATAATTTCCATTAAATCAATGTAAAAAGGTCTTCAAACAATATTATCGTTTATCGCAACAATTTTTTGAGACAATTTATCGCCCAGCAAAATCTGTTATTGTGACAGGCCTAGTGAAGACACTGTTGCAGTAATCAATGCATCTGAAGATAACCACTCTCAAAGACTGCCTGAGCCAAAAATGAAACTTAAAAAAAAAGGTTGCAGAACTGGCCCTTGACCACTGGTCTATGGCAAACTGTTAACCAGTTGGATGCCCGTTGGCATTCAAAATTAAATTTTTTACATGGGTTGAATAAGGTGTTTGAAATATTCCTTTGAGATTGCGATTCTTATTGTCATACATATATTGGTATTCCAAGAAAATTCCTCACTCCATTGAACCACCAGCAGCAGCTTTTAATGTTCAGACCCAAACTGATTGTAACATCTGAAAGAAGCAGCACCGGTGAAAAGAAGAAAAAAATTAAAGACAAAGCCTAACAACTCACATTTATAGAGTAAATGTGGTTGCTGCAGATTCATCTGATGGTAAACCATTTCCTGCTCCAACAAACCACTTCTTGTTTATACCACATGTTGTAACGTGTTGTATCAAATGTAAAATCTATAGGGAAAGAGATCAAGTTACCCTTATTAAGTTTATTGGTGCGTAATTCAATAAAAACTCGGAAGTGCTATTGTACGGTAGATTTTGTCCATACATGGCTCATCCACAGAAAAATCACAGATATAAGATTATGGTAGCATTTTGTGGTTGAGATAATAGAGATGTACATTTGGAGGTCATTGTGGGACGCCATCCATCCGGGTCTCCCTTCAGACCAAAAACTCTATTCATAGCAGAAGATATTGGGGTAAAAGTAATGGACTGCGTATGCAGCAATGCACGTCAAGACGAGGGCGATGGGCCGAACGATCAGGATATCCAGGAAAGTATTGCTTGTAGCTGCAGAAGTGCTTGTAAGTGACGCACTGTCCCAGTCTGGAGCCCATTTGTAATCTAGGAGAGCAAAGAATCCATTTTTTAGATTTACAGCAGAGTACAACTGTTCACTTTTACTTCAATAGGATTCTTGATTTTCTGCCCAGTCACATACTTGTTCTGGAATCTCGTTCCGGACTACCTGCAGCGAAACACAAAATGGTTTAGCAAAGTTTTCCTGGTTTGGAAATGTGGTTCTGGTAAATGTAGTCCAATATTTGCATTGCTATATCCATGACTTTTAAACATAGAAATGTCGTACTTACGACACATTTTGTTGTGACATTTGCCTTTGCATCCAGAGCATGGTTCTCCATTAGTTGCATAAGGCTGCCTTCCGATGAAATTTCCACTGCAAAAGGAAGCGTCTGGTTCAAAAACCCTCTTTTTACCATCTGTTTTGGTGTATTTACAGGTTTTAAGACATTGCTTGGAATTTTGTACTGATAGAGTAAATGTGGTTGCTGCAGATTCATCTGATGGTAAACCATTTCCTGCTCCAGCAAACCACTTCTTGTTTATACCACATGTTGTAACGTGTTGTATCAAATGTAAAATCTATAGGGAAATAGATCAAGTTACCCTGGTGCGTAGTTGCATACAAACATAGCAGCAGGAAATGGAACAAAGTCTTTGACACCGTGTGGACAGTTCGCAACAGCACAGCCAACCTTGTAGCTTTCTGCCCACACTACCTGAGAAAGGAAGAAGGATACTACATATTTACAAATATAGTATAAAACACATAACCTTGTCGTTCAGATGCTAAGAAAATAAAGGTATGTGATTTTCATACAGAGCACAGTTTCATCTGTAGAAGAGTGATCCCTGCACATACCTGAGTGTAGTGGCCACAGACAGCTCTGCATTCTTTTGTCGTGTAGCTATAATCCTTGACTTCAGCCACCCAATTTTGAATGGCCTTCGTTACATTGAACATATTCGGCGGGGAGCCCGTCCAGATGTTCTCTCCCACGGAGGTAAACGTGGGGTGCATGCGGCCGACCTCCCTGAGGTGGATGTTGTGTTCAAACACACAATGTTTTGCCCACGCTCTGGCGGTAATAGCCAACGCCTCATCCCACGACTTCGACATCATACACACGTTCAAACAAAATGAAACGACACATTATTTTCACTTCAGTTAATTTTAAGTGTCACACAGGAAGTTATTAAAATGATGGTAAACAGAACTAATTCTAGGTGATGCTTAGAAACCAAACTGGTGGTTTCATAGATTTAGTCTATGTGAATTCACTTACAGCTGCCTCTGTGTAAGAATACTTTTCAGTCACTTGGTGGATCTTCACAAACTACAATGCTTTCTCACTTTTTTTCCCCATTTGATTACAACCAAATTTCAGTTTAATCAATGACATCCTGTAAAGCCACCAGTCTGTTCTCCTTTCTTGGCAGTAAAACACAGTGTGATGTGCAGGACCCACCATGTACAGCATGTTGTTTGCAGGTGGGCTGACATCTGCGCGGGCTTTGTTGTGCTCCTCCACACACTCGGTGATGAAATTCTCATCCGTGATTTCTGGCAGCGTCACGGCAGAGACCCCCAAACCCAGAACAAGAACGACCCACAGCAACATCTCCAGTTCTCTGCAAAGCACAGTCTGTTCGTAAAACACCTTACAGATCGCACAGGAAGTGATTCACTCTTCAGAAAGAGGATGTAGGGTGGTTTATTTGAAATCTTACTGGGCTATTTCTACATGTATCTTGTGCGTCAAACTCATCTAACGGCTTTTTAAAAAGTAGCTATGTCATAAAAAGTTAAAGAGATTGCCAAAAGAGAAAATTTTCTAGTTGGGAGTTTGCAAAAATGAAACCAGAACTAGAGCTTCCTCTTTTGCTACGTCCTGTTAGTATCGGAAATATCTGAAACAGTAAAGTGAAACAAAGTGTGAAAAGTGCAGCACTGTTTTCAAATATACAACATTACATTGAAGTTGCAATCTGCCTCACACTCTTATATGAGTAAGCATGAAGAAAGCTAAGTTTTTGTGTGTCACATTGTGCCCACAAGTTAAGCCTTGTGTGGATCAGATCTGAGGTTTCTGTGTCATGCACATTGCGTTCGTGTGGGTTAGGTTTGTGCGGTTTTTGCGTGTTGGGCATGTGGCTGTATTTGTGTCTGGGCCAGCCCAGGGCACAAGCAAACTAAGCAGCCACTTAGGGCCACTAAGGGACCCTCTGTTTTTATAATGTTTTTATAATAATTGTAGAAATCATTATTAAATGGATAAATAGAAAAATAAATTGCTCTTGGGGGGCCCCTGGAGGCCGCGGTAGGTACCACACGCTTCACCAGTGTCATGAGCTGCCGTGCAAAGTGCAGAGCGCATCCACACATCCAAAGCTCTGGTCAGAAGTTAAGTAAGCAAAACAATGTCTCAAAAAAAGCACTTAACCTTCATGGAGGGAGAAAAGAATAGAAAAAAAGCCAAGATGTAGTTTTGTTTTCATGTGCCTTTGCAATGTTAAGTGTAGGAGCCATATACACGTTGTTTAGAACTTAATACAAAATGTTATTTTGTGTTGATGTGAGTTTATTTTTTTAGTCCTTTGTTTGAAAAAGATAAGCATCTGTAATTGCATTGTGCTTAAGCTTGTTACTTGGTGCCTTTTGATTGGTTGTTGTCTAGTTCTTAAGACCAGAATTAATTTAAATTAACATAATTATTGCGGTAAAAGCCATTTGTTTGTTAAAGCTTAATCAAATATATGTGTCCAATTTGATGTTTGTTGTGACGTTTACTGCAAACAAACGAGGTAATGAGTCCAAGTTTGTCGTTTGTTGAACGTTCAGAAACTCCAGCGGTGATGAACCACAGCGAAGGAAAACAAAGGTAAAAAAAAAAAAAAACCCTGTATTGTGCTTAAGCTTGTGCCTTTTTATTGGTTGTTGTCTAATTAGTTCATAAAGACCAGAATTGCTTGCTAATTGTAGAGGTCTGGGACCTGGAGTTAACACAGTCTTTTGACCGTCACTTTCTATTTGTTTTGAATCTGTTATTTTTATTTTCTTTTTGACCAGTAAAGACTTAAAGATGACCGCTGGATTCAAGACCTCTTTATTTTTTTTAAGAAGAAATCGCGTACTCGCGTAGCTTTAAGGGGCTAGGCTAGTAAGAGCTTGGCGCTCTTATGTCAAGTCATAAGACTTTCTCATGGGAGGACTCTTTCCAGACTAAAGAACTAAAAGATGACTTACAGACGAACGGAGATTCAATTCAGCTGAAGGAAACGACGGAGTTGAAGTAATAAAATATGTAAGTACAATGTGGTTGTCAAGAGCGACAGAAGCTTCCTCCGAATCAGCTCGGTTGCTAAGCTAACTTCTTCACGAAGCCAAGCACGTCACGTGTGAACTAGATAAATCTCGTGAACTACGGATAAGAAACCCTGCACATGAAGGAACTCTTGTCACACATGTTTGTGGACTTTTTAGAAGAGTAAGAAGCTATTTGGAGGCTCACAGTGCATGTGTAAAGATTTTAAAAGTAAAATAAAACAGGACTATATGGCAGACGAAAGCGAAGTTGCGCATGACGGACAGAAGAGGGAGCCAAAGCCTCTTTTTTTTAAATCACTAGATTAAAAGGAGAAAGGAGAGGAAAGCTGTCACAGTTGACAAAAGAGAAGAATAACATTGAAAGATTGAAACAGAATGAATGCAATGCTGATTTCATAAATGAAGAATCTTTTCCAATGTTTGTCAAATGCCTGAGGGAGTATGAACGCATTAATTACGAACTATGTGAACTGAGAAGTGAAGATGATAAACATGAAGACCAAGATTTATCATCTTAAAAAAAAACACAATTTCACAATTAAGTGATTTGTTTTTACAATAATATTTGTAGAAATCATTATTAAATGGATAAATAGCATAAGAAAAGTTCAAACTTTTCTTACAAAGCATTAAAAAATGGATAAAAGATGCAAAATGCTCTCCTGAGGAAGACGTACATCCACACGGCAGCGTTTCAAAGGCTAACTCGGTTGAAAGGATCATCGCAAGGATCAAGTACAAATACAATGCGACTGAAAATTAAAGCAGAACGTGAAGCGCTTTTAGCAAAAGCAGCAGCAATGAAAAAGAAAGAAGCAACTGAAGTCGAAGAAGCTCGTCTGAAGTTTAGAAAAGAGCAACTAGCAATTGAAATGAAGCTTGCCATTTCAGACGCAAAATTAAAGGTGTATGAAGAGAATGAAGATGCTCAGAAGTTGTCAACCCATCGCTATAAATGGGGAAAGGGTGGAGATGGTGTCAAATTTCAAATTCCTGGGCACCAGTGAAGACCTGACCTCGAACACTAACTCAGTCCTGAAGAAGGCACAACAGAGACGGTACTTCCCGAGGACTCTTAGGAAGAACAACCGTGGTTCTTGGTGTCCTTCTATCACTGGTCTGTGGAGTCGGTGGGGAGCCATGGCATCCTGCTTCGGTTCTCCAGTTACAATGCGGCAGAGAGAAAGCAACTCCAAAGGGTCACAAATGCCACCCAGAGCTTAAATGGCTGCCTTCTTATATCTCTGGAGGAGATCCACAGGACCCACCGCCTCCAGAGAACCCGCAGTATCACCAAGGACACCTCACACCCCGGCCACCTCCTGCCCCAAACTCCTGCCCCTGAGGGCAATAAAGTCAAAGACAAACAGACTAAAAAAGTTTGGACACAAGAGTTGTTGCGTCTGTAAATACACCATTAACTTTTGAGCCACATGCAGTGTTTCTGTTTTGCCAGTAGGTGGAGTTCTAGGCCACAGAGAATAACCCTTCTAAAAATAGACACAAGAGCAGAGAGTACCTCTTAGACAATACCTTCTGCCTCTGTAGCCAGACTTCTTTCATTGGGAAAGTGAATTAAAGGAGAATTTCAGCATTTTAAGTGATTCAATCAAATTTTATTTGTATAGCACCTTGCAGCGACAAGGCATTTCAAAGTGCTTTTACATTACAGAACCACAAAGTCATAGAACACACAGATGACCTTACACTGTGCACAACAGATTATTGATTTGATGTTTTATGATTAGGTGTCAAAAGCAACTCTAAACAGGTGAGCTTATAGTCTGGACTTAAAGGAGCTCAGTGTTTCTGCTGCAGTTTTCTGGAAGTTTGCTCCAGATTTGTGGTGTATAGAAACTGAGTGCTGCTTCTCCATGTTTGGTTCTGGGGATGCAGAGCAGAGTGGACCAGAACCAGGAGACCTGAGAGGTCTGGTAGGTTGATGCAACAGCAGATCTGCTGTTTGATCTGTTGTATCAACAGATTCATTGATTTATAAACTAACAGTATTTTAAAGTCTATTCTCTGAGCTACAGGAAGCCAGTGTAGCGACTTTAGAACTGGTGTTATGTGCTCTATATTCCTGGTTTTAGTCAGCCTGAGCAGTAGCGTTCTGTATCATCTGCTGCTGTTGGACTTATTAGTCAAACCTGTGAGGACACTGTTGCAGTAATCAATGCATCTGAAGATAAGAGGACTTACACACCATGAGTCCTCTAAATGTTCTCCAGGTGATAGAAGGCCGACTTTGAAACTTTCTTCATGTGGCTCTGAAGGTTCAGGTCAGAGTCCATCACTACTCCCAGGTTTCGTGCCTGATTTCTAACTGAAGCTGTGCATCGACTCTAGATCTATAACTCTAGATTCCTCCTCTTTAGATCAGAAGAAAATAACGCCAGTTTTTTTTTTTCAAATACAAATACATTCCATTCAATTAGAATGTGTTCTTTTTTTCTTTTTTCGATTTTAAGTTTTACACAAATCCCATTGTAATGAATATTGTTACCACCACCCATCACAATATATATTGAGATATGAATTTTATGGCACATCGCGCATCCCGAGTCGTTAACATCTCTACGGACATGAAATGTCGCCTGGCCTCTGGTGTACCTGGGGCCCCTTTAAACCAGTTGTGCAAATCCCTGAAATGAATTGGACTCTCTCCTTCTCCCAGGTAGTAAAGGACAGAAGTTTTGCACAGATTTCGGGAAACCCACAAGACCTACAGCCGTCGAAAGATGGTGCTGATGTTGTTTTGAATTCTGTGGATAGTGATATTTATATAGTGCTGACCATATAGATTTTGGTCAATAATTAGTCCAATTGGTTTGTTGGCCACCTTTGGGAATAATGCTTGATTTTTGAAGTTGTGCAATCTGACGTCTTGACGGTTGTGCTCGGCGAGCTGAATCTCTTGGCAGTGGAAAGCTGATAAACCGTAATATTTCACAGGCTGTGTGTGCAGAATCTTTGGGTTCTCCTTCTTGGATAATTTCTCTCATATTCTCATGGAATTTTGGATTTGTAACTATGCGGCCACACAGAAATCGGACTTTTCCACCAATATGCACACGTTTTGCCACTCGGACCAAAACTTTTCACCACATGAAGCAGACAATCGGTACGCCTCGGATCTTCAAACACTACTGAAGCCAAACGGAGAACTGGCCTGGCAGGAAAAGGCTAAGGGACAAAGTTTATGACTCAGACACTGGATCTGCGCCTGAGAGAACTTGATTGAATCAGAAAAGATTTCTGATTGCGTGTTAGCGACTAGGTTTGCCTCTTCCCCTCAGGCAGTCGTTAACACCTACGCAAGAAAGGACATGCCCTAAGGAAAATTAAATAACGATGCAGAAGATCGTGTTTTGGAGCGTGTTTAGGAGACTGAGATAGAGAGGTCTTTTTTTCCCGTGTTCTAGAGTGGGGAATAAATCTAAAACGCTTGTGTCTCTCTTCTTTTCTAGCGGGCGCTCAGGTTCCTTTAACCTGACAATTACAGCGTGCGTCACAGGCCTTGTTAGAGGAAGCAGGTCAAATTTTTCCAGTGTATTGATTGTCACTGCCCTTCCAATCTCCACGGTTTGTGTATTTTCCCTCTGCTGCCACCTGTTAACATTCAACCACTTCCCCTGACTGATTAACAGTTCAGTTAGATCTGTTCCAGATCCACTCATTATTCATAACCAAGTTGGTTGCCATGCGCTCCCAGTCGCTCCAGTTGTTTCCTTGCACTCTGTTGATTTGTTCATTTCTATTAAAGCCAGAATTGATCAGGGTTCTAACTCCTGCTTGCAAAAGACAAACAAAAATCAACTTGAAAAAATTAAGCAAAATAGCAGATGTGGAAAAAATAAAATAAAATCGAGAGCCAAACGTTTCTTGAAGGTGAATCCGTCTGGTGAAGCATCTTTACCCGCATCACCAGGTTGTAATTTCGGAAGCCTGCCCATCTGGATCCAGCTCTCAAACGTTAGGGCTGTCGCGTACCGCGTGGCTTTGAACTTCAAGAAAGATGGAGTCGCAAGACCTGGCTGAGCAATAATTAACCGATTAGACCATTTTTACTGCTCCTGAGTTGAAAAACCAAAGAGAAAGCGAACCTCTGACTAGATGTATTGGTGTTAAACAGCACAGAGTTACTTTTCAGATCCTTGGTGAAAACAAACTGGCTGCTGCTGCTGCTGCTCAGCTGGACTAGGATGGATTGGCTCTTCTGTGGCGCATTTACAGGAGTTTCTGCTTCGACCAAGACTTAAAGCTCACTGTATATTTTGGATTATTTTGGACTAGGCTGACTCTTTTCCTCAACAGATTCATTGTTCTGCCATTTCATCTTCAACTCTGCTCTGCCCGCTCTCGACGCCAAAGAAAATGTCATCTCTCGCCTCCGTTTATTCCACTGCTTGCCTGAGCTCTTTCCGAAACTCAAGCCTCCATCAAGTTTCTATCCCAAGCAGGAGGCATAAACTGAAGGACTTTTATTGCATAATTACAGAAAACATCTAATCGAATTGGTTGTAAGTCAGAGACTTTTTGTCAAATGGTCATAAAGCCGTCAGTCTGATAGTACTCATGAAATGCCTTGAGAAAATAATCTAATAGCTTACTCTTGTTGGCTTGTGCCCAAAAACAACTGAGGCTTCATAGTGAAACTCTCAAGATGAATGGGCCCCACTCTTTCCGCTGAGCGCGCTCTCCAGAAGCTGTCTGGGATCGCTCTGTCTGCGCCACACCAGCACCAGCTGCCCGGCAGATGGAACGGGCCCAGGGCACTGGTAGACGTATCCAGGGCCCGTTAAAACACACAAGACTAGTGGGTGCAACGCCGGTGGTTTGGTGTAGTGCCTTGCCAAAGTATTCATTCGCGCTACTGGCCAAATGAGAAGGGGGTTTTTTTTGTTGTTGTTTTTTTCCCCCTGGGTTTTTCATATGAAAGCGTTTCACAAAGTTCAGCAGAATACTGTGATTGTGAGAAGGATATGCTATATGGATTCATTAGATATCTTTACTAATAGATATGAAAAGTGCAGCAAACATCTTTATTGAGCCCTGTGCAAACAGTCTTATAAGTCTTTGAAGTCTTCCTGGAACACGCCGCAGACTTCTGTATTTTGTCATCTGAGTCGTTTTCTGTCTCATCCCACAGCATGCCTTTGTTGTGGAAACGCTAAAACAAAAATGTACTGTGGAGGAAGTAAGTATAGCTTTGACGTCACTCTAAACAGCTCCCTGCTTCCAGAGCCTGAGCTAATGCCCAACATAAAAACACACGGGCAACTTTGACTCATGGTCGGCCTGCTTGTGGGGTCTTTCAGTGCAAGGCCGCGGTCCAGCGCAGCGCCCAGTTTGGGACTCCGCTGCCAAAAGGACCAGTCAACTTACAACCGAATCTGCATTCAAGTTGATTTATTTCCTGAACGCATAAAGAAATACAAACGAGGAGGCAACGGTGGTGACGGTGATGGGAGTTTGGCCTGTGTAATCAGTAGATCCAAACTGGGTTCCATTCCCAGTTTGCTCGTCCTCAGGCAAAACGCTTCATCGCCTTTTTTTTTTTTTTTGCCGATGGCGCAAAATTCCCCTTCTGTCAGAACGTCCCAGAGCAGCTGCAGCTACAAACCAGCAGCTCACCTCACCACGGTATGAATGAGCCCTTTGAGATATATAAAGGGCGTTACGAATAAAGTTGTTATTATTAGAGTACATTCAGCAAGTCAAGCACAGTCTAAAAAAGAAAAAGACAACCTATTTTTCTTCACTATATTAGCTTAAATAGGATGAAATGTTCCTGTTTGAAAAACAGGAACATTTAAACAATTTTCCTGTTTAGGAAAACAGTTTAGGAACTGTCCCAGTTCCTAATTTGACAAATTAGGAACTGGGACAGTTCCTAATTTGAACTGTCTCAGTTCAAATTAGGACAGTTTTAAGGCACAGCTGTGGGAGCATTTTAAGGCCTCAAACGCCGGTCGGGCCCAGAACCCCGGAGAGTTGAAGGCGTCACGTTAACCTGTTTAAACCATTATAGGTAAGAATAAACACCGTGAGAGTGTCCAACTGTCTGGTTACTGTGGCATTTAGAAATAATGTTGATAATCCCGACTCGCCTGAACCAGGACAGGTTTTGCCTGATCTAGTGTTACGCCATCCAAACATCACCTTCAACTCAGCGAAGGTGTTGCACAGTGGCACTGTTGCCTTGGGTTCGATTCCTGGTGTCTTTCTGCATGGAATTTGCATGTTCCGGCTACTCCGGCTTCCTCCCACAGTCCAAAATGACTGCCTTCCTAAATTTCTCTCCAGGAGAATGCGGCAAGCGTGTGCATGGTTGTTTGTCCTGCGTCTGTCTCTGTGTTGCCTTGTCAAACTATGATGTGCATGGTCGTTATTTGTGCGGTAAACGCTAACAATGATGTAGCGGGTCGCACAGGGTTAACTCGGTGGGTTTGATGCTGTCAGACGCGTGCTTCAATAACTTCCAGGCCCCTTCCTTTGTTGCTGTTATCATCAATTTATTCCATAGATTAACTGCAATACTTCAGACTTTAACTGACACATGCTGACCAGGCTAAACTATATAATGACGCCAACAATAAACGACATTTATCACGGTCAACAGAAATTATGACCCTTCACCAGCGCACCCGTTTCCTTCTACATACTCAACCAGCGCTCAGTATGGCTCTCATTCATACTAAGTGACAGTCACCCCAACCTACAACACCACCCAAGTGTCACGGCTGCAAGCTCCTACCACATCAGTAATGCTCATTTAGATGATTTGGCTCTTACAGTCATGACTTTGCATGACTCTCTCCCCACCAACCGTGCAAAAAGAAAAACGAGGTCTGAGGTGAAAATAAATGTACTGTATGAGGGAACGGAGTCCTAATACAGTTGATGTGTGGCATTGCATTTTGCTTCAAAACATAAAACTATCTAAGCCATTTCTAACTCAATAAGAAAGAGAATAATGATAAAAACAATCATTATGAATTTCCATTGGGAAGATGACTTCCATTAGACTTCATTTCCTTCACATCTCCTCCTTCCTAACCTATGAAACGGAACAGTTCCAATTTGTCCCCTGGATGGGAGGGACCTGCTGCAGAAACTGGTCCCAGTCTGGACGGTGAAGAGGTAACTGGGTCTGGAAGTGGTTCCAGAACCTGAAGGCCAAAGTGAAACAACAAAAAGAGAAAAATGAGCTAAACGGGTTTAGAAGAAATAAAAGCTATAAAACCCAAATATGTCCAAAGAAGCATTTTTTTTTCCCTGCGTGTCTATACTTGTGGTGGTAGATGTCGGGATCTCGGCTGATGCGGTTCTGAAAGCCGATGTACAGGTCGTCCCAGAGGCCGCCGTGCAGAACCACGTACCTCATCACGCCGATTCTGTTTTTAACCTTAAAGTTGAACACAGAGACACTTTAGGCTGTTCCTGCCAGTCACACAAAACACGACTGACTACATATACAGTACATCTTCCAGCAGGACTAATAACTGACTGATTAACATGACATTGTGTGCAAGTGACCAAGCACACAAAGACCCAACAAGCTAGGTGCAAGTCCAGTTGCCTTCAATGTAAGCCTGATATTCCAGATCTTACTTAAAGGACAGCTTTGTGTGGTTTGGTATCAGTGATCATATGAGGGGTTCCTCAAGGTTCTGTTCCCAGGCCACTTTCAGTCAACACCAGTATTTCGCTAACTTCTTACAGAACGCAGCAACATCATTTATCCCATTATCTACTGTCTACTGTATGTGATCTTATCACATACATATGTTGAGTGCGTCTGTCCAAAATATTGCGTGAATGGGTCAGACACTCTTCTAGGAAAATGTAGAAGATGCCAGGTTAGATCAGGCTAAATCAGTTCTGAAAAGTTTTTGTTTACGCCTTCACGCTACAGAACCGCAGCCGATGCGAAACAGACGCCGATGTAAGCGATCTTTAATTCCTCCCAGAAATGAAAACATTCCCAGTCACAAAGCGGCCACTAAACCGGGAGTGCAGTTAATTTTCCTCGGGGCTGATTGGCCGCATCACCAAGAGCAGAAACAAGGAAGTCCGTAGATGTTCTGGAGTACCGCGAAAGCGGTTTTCACTACTATTACCGTAGGCAGTTTCAAATGATTTTAGTTGTCCGTGGGCAGTTGCGGTTCTCTTGCCCATGCATATTTTGAGTTCTAAAAATATGTTCAGTTCCTTTTTGCTGCTTCGCGCTGCACAAGAGGAGCTTACCTCAATGTAGGAGTGCTCTCTCTCCGGTCTTGTGGAAGGAAATGACAAATCCAAAAAGTCCACCAGGTAGTCATAGCCATTGCTCACTGGTTTAAAGCTGTCATCTGTTTCGATCATCTAAGTGACGATGAATCAAATATCAGTTTCAAATATTTTATGTTCGGACATGAAAGGGATCAGGAGTGAACAAAACATAACATCTCTCGTAACAAAACATATAGAAGAAAATTAAGCAATCCAGCAGCCAGAAAAAAAAAAAAAAAGGTTGAGGAAAAACCCAAGAGTTTCTGTAACAGGTTTTTGAAGAAGATTGGAGGTGAATCCTTCTGGTCAAATAATATTTACCCGCACCACCAGGTTGTAGTTTTGAAAGCCTGCCCAGCAATAATAAAACTGGATCCAGCTCTCATGCTTGAATATCTCACTGCTGATGGCGCTGTTGAGCTCATCCACATACAAGTCAAACTCCCAGCTGTCCTTGTAGATTTTGGTATTGGCTGGAGGATCAGTAATGGCCTCACTGGAATTGATCACAGCAAAGGAAGCAGTGAAGGAAAACTACGAAAGCTTGATGTAGCGTTTTGACCGCTCTTTGTTTTCACATCTTAAGAGTCGACATTTCTCTCTGGGTACTTTCTCCTTTTCACAAACAGGTGAAAAATAGTTTTAGGACGTGACATACACATAAACGCAAGGTTTCCCCCTAAAAAAAAACAAAAAAAAACAAACCTTGCTAAGCCTGGTGATTGGACACTGGAGCAGTCACTCAAATGCATGAACCGTGCTTCTCAGATTTCAACTTCACAACTACACATGACTAATGTTGAACTCTACATGACATCTCAAGGTTTTAACCTTGAGATGTCAAGGTTAAAAAAAAAACCTTGTTTTTTTTTTAACCAAGGTTAAAAAAAAATGTCAAGGTCAAATAGGCCTTCGTTCTGGCCTATTTGCACATCGCAGCCTAACCTTTATGTTATACTTTATGTACCATCTTAAGTTGACATTTGAAGCTCACTTAAGTGCTCTCAGCCAATCACTGAGAGACCATTTCCACTCTCGATATAATTTTTAGGAAGTGATGGCTACTTTACTATAGCCGTCACCTGAAAGTTAATCATTTACGCATGTCCTGGACCGGAGCCAATGCTTCTGCACAACATGAAAGCGCAACTGCATTCCACAAATCAAGTTGGAGACATGGTCGACCTGCTTGCGGGGTCTTTCAGCACGAGGCCGAGGTCCAGCACAGCGCCGGGTTTGGGAGTCCACGTCTTGGTGTCCGGTGAAAGCTGATTGATGAGTGCGTTGAGGTCCTCTGCTCTGTTTTTGATGTTTGTATCCTTAATGTACCTTCACCCATTTAGAAGACAGAACAAAAAAACGTATTGGAAGGTTAAAGTTTACAGCCAACTGTTCATACATTACTGTTTAGGTGCCATTATTTGGTTTATCTATACTGTTCATTATCTTTGAGATAAAATGCTTAGATGCTATTTAGGCTGCGGTGGATCTATCATTGGTACTGTGCAACTGCTGTCCAACGCCGCTGTGTGAACTCAACTTGTCTGATGGATGAGCTTCCACAAAATATCCAGCGAAGGGACAGTAGATCCTCGGCTGCAGGGATTTGACCAGCGTGGCTTTGTAGTTCAGTAACTTCGTCCTTTCGGTCTTGATGAACTGTGCCTTCCACGAGTCTGAGAATGAGGACGCATCACCATTGGTGCAATGTCAACAGTGTCATGCGCAGGAAAAATATTTTTGCCTTTACGATTCGTTTTGTTGGGGAGTTAAAGGTGGCTAATAACAAAGCAGTCATCGCACCGGACTCCGTTTGGGTCTGCTTTATTTCGGACCAGCGTTGGAGGTTTGTGGTGCGCTACACCAGCCAGATACTCTCACTGGACTCTCGCAGAGAGCAGCGCGTATTTATACTGTGACATTCTTAGCCAGACCAGTTTCTGCTTTTGTTGACACAGATCTCTTGAATTGCGTTTCCTGGAATTGTCCACAGCTGGGACCTGGCAACATTTGGCTAGATGGGTGTTTACAGCGGCTTAGTGATTGTTGTTCCACTGCTCTCCAAATCCGCATTCCTTCCTTCCTTTTAGATAAGAATGACGCATTGCATTTCCTTTTGATGACATACCTTTTGATGACATGTTTGGCAACTATTAACATCATTTTTTTTCTCTATGGTTTCGTATTTTGTTTATCTGTGCCATTGCAGTAACATGTCTTTGTTCTGCGAAAGGTGTTCCCCAAGGCTCTCTGTTAGTCCCACTGCGCTTTCCATTCTCCTACTTGAGTCTTCATCAATAAAACTTCTGTCTAAAAACATTTTGCTGCCAGGAACAAAATGTTTTTGAGTGGCAGTTGTTCACTCAAAATCTAATGTGGACAAAGACAAATGGGGAGAATTTAGAAAGACAGTCATTGAACCAGACCGATCTCAGACACTGCAGCAAAGAATCACCTTTTGGCATAAACGCAGCCTGTTGATGGTGTTTGGCGTTCTTTCATTTTTTTTATCTATAATTTGTAGCCAACTATATTTTCTGGGCGGCGTTGCACAGTGTTCAGCTCACCGCTGTATTTCCCTCCGTGAAACGTCATGGGGAATCCAGACGCACCACCAGCAAAGTCACTCATCATCAGGTCCACTTTTTCTGGCAGTCTGCCCCCATTTGGCCTGGTGCAGTCCACCGTGTTCAGGATTATGTGACCTGCAAAAAAAAAAAACATTTTTTTTTTTAAATGTAGTGCACTTTAAAAAACAATAAAAAATGTCAGACGGAGTTTCACAGAGGCAAAGTCTTCTGTACCCTTGTAGTCAACAATGATGCAGGTGTCCATTTCAGGGTGAACCCCGTCCATCAGAATCATAAACCTCAGGTTATCGTCAACCTGTAAAAGGCAAAAGCAGATCAGCAACGACTAATCAAAACGGCCAACTACCTTCTCTGGTCAAAACTGGTAAACGGTGTGAAAAAAAAAAAAAAAAACAGCTTACATTTTGCCAGACACCAAAAGGAGAGACTCTGATATTGGTCAGCTTGACCTTGCTTTCCTCCAAATTCCTGTTGCATTGTGGGGGAGAAGATTTTTGCTGAATGAAGAAGTTTTTGTAATAATTTCCAACCTACATTTTTTTTTTTTTTTTGTAATCGCAAAGAAATGTAATATTCTGATGAAATATTTAATTACAGAAGCTCTAATTATTTAGATTTTTAATCAAGTCCCACCAGCAGTTACATTTACTACATTTTATTCTCAAAACGTCACTCAACTTGGATGTATTTTGATGATTTGTTTTGCAAAGAATTGTCATGAACATGTTTCGCGCCGCACATAGACCTAAACCAACCTGGTTAAGGAAGGACAATAGGTCAACTTGAGTAAATCCCCTTGTGCCGACGTCAAAGGACAATAAATGAAACTGCATAGTTATCATTTTACTAACCAGAAGACTGGTCTGGATGTGTCACCAACGTATATTGGAACGTCTGGCCTCCGTTCTGACAACACCTTCAGAGTGGGATAACTGGAAGAGAAGCAGAATAGATTAGCTCGAACCCCAATTTTACACACTTATTGTAGATGATCACTTGATACTAATGGTCAAAATAACTGATTACCATCAGTATAATTTGCCATTGTTACTAAAAGTATAAGTATACTGTTAAAATAAAAGGCAGTTATACAAAATAATAACTCCAGGAAGTGGCCAATCTTACAGTCTTAATCTGAAACAAACAAACAAACAAAAAAACCCTAATTGTCAACAACTTTAAGTGAATGGCAACAGAATGTGACCAAGCTTTCATCACAAATAGAACCTCATCGATCCAGAAACTTTTACCTAAAAACCGGACGGTGCTGCAGCCAAATCAGCTTTTATTTCATTTATTAAACTCGCGACAGAAAGTGACCCAAATCCTGTTTGTTCAGTCGAGCCCAAAAGAATTTGAAAACTGGATGTTTTAATCACAGCAAACGATGCCAAACAAAAGAAATTGGACTGGCTTTGCTTGCTTGATTTCGGTCGTTTTGACATGATTCTGGTGGGGAGAAAGTTTGGACAGCCCTGCTCTGCTACATCTGGACACGGCAACAGGGAACGCTTCCAAAATTTCCAAAGTGCACCTGAGGTGGTCGGAGTGCAAGTGGCTGATGTAGATGAGATCTGCAGCACAGAGTCGGTCCAGGCAGTCTGCCGGCGGCTCGTGGAGAAGCCACCAGCCTCGGGCGAAGGCGGGGCCCTTCAGCCAGGGGTCAAACAGGAAGCGCTTCGGTCCCAGCTGCAGCTCCATGCAGGCGTGGGTGAGGTATGTTACCTAGAGGGAAAGGTTAAAGTGTTCATTCCTTTAGGAGTAGTGTTTTTTTTTTGTTTGTCAAAGTATAGAAAGTCAGAGCTCCTACTTTCACTTCTCCCTCCTGGAGCTCCACAGGTTCTCTGGGGTCGGCCAGCCAGGGGTCGACGGGGCTCAGCTCGACCAGCTGCATGCCTCCATCATCCAACATTTCAACTTCTGTGAACGTAAAAAAAAAACAAAAAAAAAAAACAAAAGCCACTTTATTGTGAGTTTTCTGCAAAACCTTTAATACAAAATAATCTCAAACTGGCTGATTATCGTTTTTTTAAAAGCACATCTGCTCTGAAAAATCAAAAAGAGAAGAGAATCCGCTGCATATGTCAAGTCTTCACAGATCAACCCAGAGAAAAACTTCTAAAATGCATTTTTGAAAGCACATACTCCAGTAGGTTGAACTTAAATAATCTGGCAATACTCCACTGTCATAGCGCTCAGTTAGTCCATTATTTGACTAGAAGGTAATTTGACTCGAGTAACAAGAAAACGGAGGACATACAATCTCTTTACACAATCTATTTTTTTTTTTTTTTTCCAAATATCATGTTTCAGCTGGTGTTTGCATGTGCCACTAAATTTTTCAACGCGACTCTCAATTCACACGCAAGCCACCTGCGTCTTAATTACAGACGCGCGCTCGTCTTACCCAACTCGTCCTGCAGGAAGCTGTCGGGCGGGTTCACGTATTTCATCGACGACACGTTGAGCTTCCAGTTGTGCTTGGTGCATTTCACCGTCCTGTGAGAACAGCAGCTGGACTTATTAGTCTCATCTCAACTCCGCCGCGTGGCTCTGGGGAAATGGACGCACCTGCCGTCCAGGTCTTCGATGTCCTTGATGAACAGCCCTCCTTGGTGTTTGCACTGATTCCTGCAGGCTTTGAAGCCGCCGCTGCTCTTGTAGATGATGTAACACCTCCCGTCTTCTGGGTTTTTCTTGAAGCTCACCCCGTCTTTGAGCGAGGCCACCTCTTTCGCGTCCAAAGACAGCACCACCTTGGACGCTTGGGCCTCCATTTTCCTTAAAACCAATAAGATGAATTTGATAGTCGAGGAGAAATATGGACTCAGTGTTCTCAGCGATTAGCTTACGGCGTCAGTTGGGTTCTCATTTCTGAACACAACTTTGTTTATCTACTATTTACCCTATGAACACTCTGAGGTCAATTACATTTATTGTTAACTGACTATTTCTGGTTTAATATGTCGTCGTTTTCTACATCAATAACATCAGTTTTCAAACCGCTGTTTCTCAGGTGGCTTTAGACCAGTGGTGGCCAAATGTGGTACAATTGTTCTGTTTTTGGTGACCATTTTTTAAAAGTCTATTTCACTTGTGGTTGAATTACAAGGGTCAGACTTTGGACACCCCTGCACTGGACTTTGACTAGGTCGTTTCAATACGCTTTGATGGAAACAATTCTGCCGAAGCGCCCAATGGAATCTTTTTTTCTTTTTTTTTTTTTTCTGCGCATTACGTGCTTTCTGTCCAGGTTGGTACGACACAGGAAGTGGCAGTCGCCAGACGTGCTCATTTGCATTCCCCCTTTTTGGATTTGATTATTATTTAATATCAGGACTGACGTACTTGACCAGCTCAGACAAATAGTTCTCACACATTTTCATGACAGCACATGCATTCCTCTACAAGAAAATATTCCCACAGCATGACAATGCCGCTTCTGTGTTTCATTTCTTTTTTTCCCCCTCACACGTTGGCTTAATAGACAATTTTATGTTACGCGATATGCACTTATTGCAACACAAACCTATGTTTTGTCTCTATCAAGAGATAACAAGATGCTTTCTATAAGCTCATTTACAACTCGTCTTATCTTCTGATTGCCGCTGAGCTGCGTTTCCCTTAATAGATAAACAGGAAACATAAACCTGCTAAGTCACTGTGAGTCAATGGTACATTGTAGTCAACATCTCAATGTGCTTCCCAGATGCTGCAAAATGTCATATTTAGTTTTGACGTTTGCTCTGTGTAATTATTGATACGACATGGAACCAAAAAAAAAAAAGAGTAACATGAATGAATCGGCTGTCAGAGCCACACTTTAACGCTGCAATATTATAGGTCCTCCACTGTTAAAGTGTCAGATTAAGCGCATCATAGGATTGCGATGAGCTCGTCATCAACTCCTGTCAATCCTCCACGGAAAAGATGTTGCGATTCATCATCAATGGTGGATCTGTGACGGAACCCGCTGGCCTCTTGAAGAAATCTGTGAATCTGCATTTATTCAGATTACTTAAGCCCGACTTGACATGGCCGCTCCTCCTGAGCCCAAACGAATAAATCCAGGCGATGGAGGACGTCCTAGAGGCCGATTGGACCCTAATCGCCTGGTGCTTGACCTCAAAACGCCCAATAAAGATAACTTTTTACAGCCTCACTGCACTTTGTCATTCTTTTGAGAGTTTTCAGTTAAATAACAACTTCTTACGTGGAAGACTCATAGAGATGGCAGTCATGTTTCCTCTTACCGAGCACAATTAAAAAAAAAAAGAAGAAAAAAAAAGAAACATTTAAAATGGTTTCATCCTTATAAAAAAACCTGCCACAGCTTTAACTTTGACTGTCTGAAATGACAATTAAAGTTGTACCTTTTGAAAATAAATAAAAATAATAATAATAAAAACAGCTGCTTTTAAAATGAAGGACCATTTCAAAAACCAACACTGCACATGGAGATGCCAGCAAGCGTCGAGATCCCAAACTGAGGCTGCACTTATTTGAACTCCTGTTACGAAAAGACTTTTGCCGAATCTTCCGTTTGCGACCAGAAAATCGCACGCACGCAAAATAAATAAATAAATAAATAAATAATATGCCCATTTTATTTTTTTAAGATAAAAAGACAACAAGAAGGATAACGTCTAGGGCCCTGCTCGACTTGGCCCCAAGACGTGTGGAGGGCCCCTCTGCATGTCACAAGTTCAAACATTCATTGACTGGAGAAGCATCAATAAAAACATGACAGAAACAATGATTCATTGTGCATCCAGACGGCCTCTTTTATGGAGGTGCAAAAACCTATAATATTGTGAGGCAGTACCGCACCTCGGAGGCGCGCGCCCGGCGGCCTGTCGGAGCGCGCGCGGTCGAGGATCTGGTCGTTTTGCTCACGTCGCTTCTGATCGATTTCTCGGTAAAAAATAAAAAAAAAAAAAAAAAAAAAAAAAAAAAACGACTCATATAAACATGTCAAGGTTGTAACATTCAGTTTGACTGGCAGATGTTGTTTAAAAAAAAATAAAAAATAAGCAAAATAAATAAATAGACGAGGCCTCCTGACGCGAAGAGAATCGCTCTTTTTCCAACGTTTCTCACTTCAGCCTGGCAGAAATAAAAGTCAAACACAGTTTTCCAACACGTAGTGCGTATTTAACAATTTCTGAGAATTTGGAAACGGTTGCTCTTTCTTCCCTCAGGTTATGGGGGAAGGAGAGGAGAGAAATGATGACTCGGCTGCCTGAAATGATCTGTTCATCCTCCATCAAATGGAAACAAATTAATTTACCTGCAAAATCTTGAACCGTGTTCATTCCTCTCATCAACAACAGCGGCGCGCGCTCCCGACACTGAGGGCAACCGACTTTCGCACAAGACCTCATTGTTTCGAGAAACTTGAACCGGTCTGACTTCAGGTGAGCATATTTTGGGTTCGGACAAAAATAAAAATTAAAATCAGCTGCTGCGATGCGAAATATATAGGAGAATGAGAGAGAGATCCCAGCGGGTCGAAGAGTTTATCATGTAGAAAAAGTGAAAAAAAAAAAAAAGTCAGCGCGCTCAATGTCTTTCTTACACTTTTTAAATTCATTTATCTATTTATTTATTTATTTTCAAGCTTATTTTTATCACATTTAATGCGTTCGAGGCTAAAAAAGCAAACAAACAAACAATAACAACAAAAACACCCCAAAAAACAAAAAAACGTCGACCCCGGTGATTATGTGTGAGTTCATTTCCGAGATTACGAGCAATCCTCTCTCTCTCCCTCCGCGCCGTCCAACACCAACTTTTATTAAAATACACTAGAGGAATTACGTGATTATAATTCCTGAAAACGGACACACTTCTGACATACTTTAAAGTCTGATTACTAAATGCAGGATACTATACACACAAACACACAAAAACACGCAAAAACATACACGCACATGCACACGCACACACACACACACACACACACACACACACACACACACACACACACACACACACACACACACACATACATATATATATATATATATATATATATTATAAATGCTGGTCCATACTACCTTGAGCAGGATGCTGTTTCTCCTCGGTCAGGTCTTCAGTTTCTCCTCTCCTCTATGTGTGGGAGCCAACCTGTTCCTCCATCCATCCAGGAAGGAGGAGGAGATCAGTTATCAGTTTATGCAAACGCAGAGCAGCTTCCATCACCGACAAGTGACGCCCCTACAAAGCTGCAAAGCTATCACCGCTTCCTGGAAACCACCTTTATTATAGCGTTGTTGTTTTTTTTTTTGCTTTTCAAGAAAAAAAAAAAAAAAGGGCAAATCGTGTATTAGTTAAAGGCAGATAAATGTCGGTTCTCATGACTGCAAACACTAAATCACATCGTCAGACCTTGTACGCGCTCTCAGCCTGGGCTTGTGACATTAAACGGAGAAATTTGTTAAACCCGTTTATCCCACCTCACCTAACCTGTTCATTGTTAACAGTTAACAAACACTGGCGCCTTGCTTTGGCACCGGTGGTAAGACATTTAGTCTGCTGACTGCTGAAAGGGAGAAATTAGCAGGAAACCTATCTGATCAGTTCTTGGCCTACATGCTTTAAAGATAGACCAGTACTAATGTGGTTAATTGAGTAAAGAATTAAATGAATTTTTAAAAAAGAAATAACACAATTTTTCCTTCACAACCGTTATGGTTTTTTCTTTCTTCTCACTGGAAGTAGTGGTATTTCACTGTAATTTGGAGAATTTTATTTATTATTTTCTATTTATTAATTAATTTATTTATTTGCTAATATATCATTCAAGACAGAAGTTACATCTCTCTTTTCGGTTATAATACAATAATATAAGACTTGTTGTCTGCTATCAGAGAGCTGCTCGGCGGGAAGCAGTGATCCCCAACCCCCGGGCCGCGGGCTGCTGCCGGTCCGCGGCCCAATTGGTGGCGGCCGCGCCGGAAATAAGCAAACATTTCCGTTTTATGTCTCATTTGAGCCCGGAGCATCTTTTATTTTGAAAATCCTTTAAACGCGTTCTCTCGGTTGCGTCCCACAAAGCAGCGAAATGAATCACAAACAGATCAGATTCTTTGGAAAGTTTCTAAGCGAAGGGAAAAGAGACAGCAGGATGGATTCATCCCGGTAGGTTGTTCCCACATTCCAAGCTGCTCTGCAGGATATGGTGGCCGGATGTGAATGAGGCAACGAAGCGTCAAACTGCTCCTCCATATAGAGACCAGGCGCCCTGTGAGTTAAGTCTTCTCTCAGAAATCGCCCTGGAAGCTGGATATTTGTATTTGTTGTCACAAACGCGTAGAAAACTTCTGCTAGGACTCTTTCTCCGTCCGATAAAGGTGAGGGTCCTTTTTGATCCGTTTCCGATCATTACACTTTGCCCCAACACAAGCCATCTGCAAGGACATCCCAGGTTTTCCCATGTTGCGGGTTTCACTCGGCCATGTTTGATATTTACAGGAGGCAGAAGCAAATTGAGAGTTGCACACCAACACCTTGCTGTCGAAAGAACCTGACGCGCAACCAGGTCTCCCCCGTTTGGGCGCCTCTGCGTGACGACTGCAAACTGTCAGCGTATTTTATCGGGATGAGACAAACACAAAGAAGAAAGTACTTGCAAAGTGTAATTGTTTTTTTGTTGTTGTTTTTTTTTATCGTTGAAACACATCACTGATAGAGAAATATCTATTTTCCCACAAAGGCACAATGGTAAGTCATTACAAAATTATGATTACAGATTGTCTTAAACTTTGTACATACAGCCCTCTGCAAATAAAGCTTATCAGGAAGGCCTATATATATATATTAATATATGAGCCGTAAGACACGATGGCAAACAGTCAGTGATCCGGGTTTGCTTTCTGTCATAAAACGTGGAGCATAAAGGTCAATATGGTAGCAAAGTAAAGAAAAAGTTCTCCCAGTTGTGTACCAAGAGCACAAGCTGTTCAATGACATCCCGAATGAAACATGGCGGTGGCAACATCATGCTGCGGGGATGCGTCGAGAAATGCATCAGACAGATTGAGCTAAATGTAAAATCAACCTACTATCAGACCCGTAGTGTCGTGAGTATGGATGTGTAGAGCTGATGGAGACCTGAACCGGAATGATTCATATTGGCCAGTTTCCAACAAAGTGCTACTTCAGCCCTACATAGTGTCGGGTCGTAAAGGAATAGTTAAAAGTTCGTAAAATAGTTGAAAGGTTATGAATACTTCTTCTTCTTCACCTTGTGGTACTTTTACCATCCTGTACTTCCTGAAATCTCTATTGAAATAAATTCAATAGGTGAAAGTATAGAAATTATCCTAAAATTAGCTTTCAGTTAAAAAAAAAAAAGAAAGAAAAGAAAACGTAAATTCTACGAAAAAACGGAGTAGAATTATGGGTTAAGTTGTTTTTTTTTGTTTTCTTCCACTGTTAGATGGCTTTTGCTATTGATGTTTTTAGATCTAAAAATGTTTCAAAATTAACATTAAAACAACTTGTGAGACGAGTGTGCAAACATAAAACAAACAAATGATTATTTTCACTGATTTTATTTCATTCATGGTGACTTCGGCAGTTTAAAAAATTTTTTTTTTAATTGTTTTACATTTTGCACATTTTTTTTTTCCCGTCACAATTTTACTGTGAAACCTACAGAAACCTTTCAGTGTTGTAATCGTGATGCAAATATCTGAACCACCGTGATGGCCTCGGCTCATTCAGAGAATACGTATAAAGGGGAGAAGGGGTGTTTAAATGGTTGTTGGGTCCAAAAAGGTTACGCGAGTTCAAGAACGGGGATTGGTGACCTTGTTTGCTGACTCATCCCTAACTGATAGCCCTGTCTCTGTTTCTGCCTTATCTTGTCTTCCTACCATATTGTGCTGTAGCTACAGGATTAATTATTATTCACAGTTTCTTTACTACCCTTTGTCAGAACACGAAATGGTTGAGCTGAACCAGTCCACCAAAAAAAAAAAAAAAAACCCAATGATGAACCAAAGATGAACATTTCCATAGTTGTCAACTTGTGGCTGCGTTATCAGTTGCTGCATTATCTTGTAATTTAATACAACTGAGATTCCATCAAACCAATTTAATCAGCAGGCCCAATGAGAAGAACCAGATGTAACAAATGTAATTTTGTTTTGTTCTTATCAGACAGAATCAGGAAATATAGGCAGCAAGACACTCTGTTTGAGCAACTGAGTCTTTTATGCAATGTCTGCTGTGTAGACAAACCACCAAAACCAAAAACATTAGCTATTCATAGAAAAAGGAAATGACTGTAGCAGCTGCCTCTAAAGAAGAATGCTGCACTTGACATACAAGTTAATAGTGTCAAAAATGGTTCATCGTGAGCTACGTTTGGGCAAAGAGAAATATAGGCAGAAACTAATAAGATAATTAATACAAAACCTGATATAACACTAATATGGATCAGTTCCAAACACTAAATAGTCCAGACCAAAACCAGACAGCTTTTTAATTTTGCTTCTAAAACGCGCACGCGCACACACCCACACACACACCAACACACGCACGCACACACACACACACACACACACACACACACACACACACACACACACACACACACACACACACACACACACACACACACCTTTTAATTTACTCATCACTTGTTTTAATGCCCTCCATTGTGCATGCAAGGTTTCTTTTTCCTTTTCTGGCCAGCAGAGGGCAGTCTCTCCTGTAGTGTGATAAAGCGCTATGGTAACAAAAAGCAAAAGAACATGTTGCTCCAGCGACTCCGGATGTCTAAGTGTCACACCTTCAAATTAAAATATTGTGTTGACTTGCATCCGTTCCTTCTTTCAAAAAATATTATATTTAGTTTATTTAATTGGTTTTAGTTGTTTTTTTAAGCAATATGTCACAAACAATACATACAAATAATCATCTTCACATCTGAAAACATTATATATGTAAATAAACCGATGTAAGTATGCCGTCTTCAAAATTCTGTCCATATTGAAAGATTTGTTTTGAATCAGAAGCTTTTATTGTGAAGGTTTCTATTCCGGAAGTAATCAGTGTGCGCAACAGAGCACAGCTGTTTTGGCGTTAGAGTGGCAGGAGACAGCTTCCTTAGCACACTTGTCTCGTAACTCCAGCCTGTTAGCTGATTCCAGGCGCATTCTCGCAGCGTAGCAGCTCTTCACTGACTGCGAGCGCCGTTTCCTGCTGTTTGTGCCCAGTGTTCGGCGCTGTTCCTCGGCTATCCCCCCCCCAAGCGACAGGGATGGTGTTGTCAACGTCTCAACAAGTCGCCCTGGCGTTCACGGCCGTGCTCTTCACGTTTGTCGTCCTGCCGCGGCTGTTCGGTGTCGGTGGGGGGACGGCGGCGAAGGAAACCAAGTCTGACCATCGCTACAACAGAAAAGGTGACGAGTTCCCGTTCTGGCTTGTGTGTGTTTGCCACCAGGCCGCTGGTGTCCTGTGTGTGTGTGTGTGTGTGTGTGTGTGTGTGTGTGGTTGTCGCATTTTTACCCGATTAGAAAATATTGTTGCCAAAATACGGTTATTATATAGTGCAACATTCTAATGTTTTCTTAGAAAACTGGATTTTAAATGTAGTTGAACTTGAAGTGCGTTTATGAGGACGTTGCAGACTTGCTGAACTTTACATCCGGGTGGCTGCTGTCCATGGTCCTGATCACCTTATTGGTTTCAAACGGTTAAAATGTCCAAACAGGCCGCCGTAAAATGGTTAAAGTTGAAGAAAAATGTGTTCAGTTAACCATCAGTGTTTTTTTTCTGATATATATATCTATATGTATATAGATATATACATAATTTAAGTATACATTTAAAAATAGAGTAGTGTTTAGATGTGAGTGGAGATTTGATCATTTTGTAGGAATATTGGCATCAAACCAATTTACGACACACACAAAAAGTCAAGCAATTATGCTATTTAGGGAGTAAAACTAAGGCTGGATTTGATATCATTTTAGAATTTGAGATTTCTATCATGTGTTACGCTAGTTTCCGAAGCACCATACGTTTATGGCGTGAAGCCACAATGTCAAAGGTCAGTGATGTTGCAGAATTTGTGTGGAAACGTATCTTGGCTGTGACTCACTTTTTGCCCATGCAGTCCAAAAGTGTACGGATACAGAGAAGATCCAACGCATTTAATCGTTTTAGACTTTTTGTATTGGCTAAAGCTAACCCAACTTAACTTAAAAATCCATTTCAAATAGATTGCTCGCATGAGAAAAGCTATTCAGTCTATAAGAATTCAATGCTCCTTCAAAGCTATTAAGTTGTCAGCCTTAATCGTTATTTAATCCCCGACTTTGCTTTGACTACTTAATAGTTTTTGTCATTCAAAAAGAAAAAGCATGTTTTTTAGTTTATATTTTAATAAAAAAATAAAATTAAGTTTTATGGGGGGGGAGGGGGGGTGTTACATTGTGGATGTCAGCGTAAAAGCGTGAAATTTTTCCTTCTTTTCATAAATAAACGTACGCAACTTTGTGTTGGTCCGTCACAAAATCCCAGTGAATTGTAACCGGAATGACAAAATGGCATCTAACATTGTCCACGTCGAGCGTGACGCTGCCCAGACGAAGAACACCATGAATAATTCAATAAATGTAGGAATGTGTTGCACTCGGCGTCATTGTCATGAGAATGTTTTCAACGCGCACTTTCACCCTCTACACAGATCCATTGTGGTTTGTTTACAGCTTATAGAGGTTTTTATGGATCATGTTAGGCTTGCTGTCGGCAGCTTGCAGTGCTGTAATGGCTACTCCCAGCCAGTTTTGTGTGCGGTAACAGTAGATTCATGACACCAACCCATTAAACTGAGTGGTTTAGTGGAATCTCACAAAGTCTTTCATTTCCTTTTCCGTTCCACATCCCGAATGCCCGCCATCTTTGTTCTCAGCTGAGGAATAAAATCAGTTTTACGTGTATAGCTTTTAAAGCCAAACATCGACACAAGAAAGTTTAAGTAGATTTTGGGGATTTATTTGAAATGTTTTTTTTTTTGTTTTTTTTCTCTCAAACATAAAACTTATGTATTAAAGGTATTCATCAAAGCAAATGATGTTTGCTGGTACTTTTAGAAAGCAAAAAAATGTTCCACACTCTCCATTTTGACGCAGCTAATGGATCTGCGGGCAGATTTACCAGTACAAGCCCGATTCCTTTTTGTCCGGGTTTTTGGCACAGTCGATTCAAGACTCTCATGCCCCTCCTTTAAACCCGTTTCCGTGACGCTGCAGGTCCAGGCCCCGGCGCATCCAGGGGCCAGCCCGTCACCGTGGGCCCCCCCGGCTCCCATCAGAGCGCCGACAACATCCAGCAGATGAAGAAGCGCCTGGAGCAGGAGATGAAGAGCGACAAGTACAAGTCCAACAGCAACAAAGGCTACGTGTTCACCCTGATGCCGCTCTACGCCATCGGAGTGGGCGTGTTTGCGGCATACAAGTTTCTGAAGGTAGCCGCTTTGCGTCACGCTCTGCCACGCTCAAAACGCAATTACCGAAATCCAAATGTCTTGTTTGCTTCTCTGTCGCAGATCAAGTCTTCAGATAACAAAACGCAGAAGGATAAGTTCGCCAAGGGGGCCAAAAAATCAGCAGAGGCAGGTGTGTTTGCCACTTTGCCTCTGTTTGGGCTGCGGCCGCACCCATTTGGTTACGGTTGATTTGCATTCCTGTCTTGTTTTGTTTGACGCAGAGAACCAGTTGAATGAACTGGAACAAAGGCTGGCGCAGACGGAGAGGATGCTCAACTCCATCCTCACCCAGCTGGACCCGCTCACTAACTGGTCAGGTTTCCTCACACAGAAGTGTCCGGCTAAAGCAGTTGTGTTAATTCATCTCCTCTGTTCTGTGGTAGAATTAGGTCAGAAGTGTCCAAACTACTGTGCTTGGGTCGTGTGACCAAAGTCGCACAAAACGAATCCAAATAAGTGACGTAAGAAGCAAATTTTGTCACTTCAATTTCTATTATTTGTAAATGGAAAAATGTTTGGTACAAGATGACATATTGTTGCTCTCGTAGCCATGTCTTTTCTTTCTGCAAGTTTGTAAATGGGGACAAAAATATCCAGCAATTTTTCTTTCTTTTTTTCTAGAAGTGCAGATAATAATTAAATGTCCTCCAATGCAGCCAGCGTTTATAAAGAAGGTTCTCACTAACCCTAACGTCAATCCAGTCAATCGGTGTACATTAGCAACAGTTTTCTATTGCACAATCACCTCTACACACTTGAGTCGATTGTGTAATCTCAGATTTCACCGTAATTCCACGTTCCTGTCCCCTTTCCCTCCGTAGCGTGAAATCTGTTGCCCAGGAGCAGAAGAACGAGATCATGTCTCAGCTGCAGACCATCCGCTACCTGATGAAGAAGAGGGGAATGGACTGTCCGCCGCTGAGCGCCAACGGTGGGCTGGCAGAACGGGCTCAGGGGTTCTGTAGGGCCTCCACACAAAGAATCACTCACAAATCTGTGTGTTTTTTAAAGTCTGAGCGATGGATTGCAAAAAATAGTTTTGTATTCTGCTTTAAGATAAGACTGGCTCCCTACGAGGTCACTATGTAACTCAATAATGAACGAAAGGAGGAATTTGGCCATTAGATCACATTTATTGAAGCAGAGACGCATGTAAAAGCTCAAAGTCAGTGGATGTTGAAGACTGCCCCTGTAAAATCTTTACAAATTAGCAGTTGTGCTGTAATTAAATGTGGAAAAAATCCTTCTAGAAAGCAAAAGTGTCACCTAAAACCAGTCTTCACACTGGTTTCCTCACCGACTCGGCCTGACCGTTCCATTTCTTGACCGTCGTTTTTGAATTCCCGGCCCCAGCAGCCGTTTGCTTTGAATCTCCCTTGGAGTCTGTTTTGCATGAGAGGCAGCATTTCAGCCTGTGGTGGTCGGGGAGATTTGCAAGAATCGATGGAGCCCAGACTTCTGCGTCGCTCCTGCTTTACATGGAAGCAGCTTGTGTTTGCCGGGCGCTAAAATCCCGCTCTGTGTTTCAGACGTTTCCCGTGGCCGGAACCTGGACGAGCTGATCGAGTCGATCGGAGCCAGCCAGACCCCCACGACGGCGGACGCTCAGCCCTCCCCCGACTCCCTGGGGGCTCCAGAGGAAGCTGCTGACGGCACGGACGAGGTGGCGGCGCAGGGGGAGGAGACGATGGAGCTCCAGCCGGAAGAGCCTGCTCAAGAAGAAGAGAAGGAGGAGGAAGACGAAGAAGAAGAAGCAGCAGCAGAGGCGGGTGATAAAGGGGAAGACGAGGTGGAAGACTCTGAGTGTTCACCATCATGTGAGACAAACATTGAGCTGGTGTGTTCAGAGCAGCCTGGAACCGGCCTCAGGAGGCGCAACAGGCCTGAATGAACTCTCCACCAGGAGGCGGCGATGTGACAGTTTACTAGGAATATTTATTATCTGAAAGGCTTCCACGGCTCACGCAGTCATGACATAAAACGTCCACCTGAAACGGATCCGTTTGCATGTTCCGGTCACAAAGCGCAGCAAAGAACTGCTGCTGGAGGACTTTGAGCTAAGCTAGGCTAGGCTAGACACAAAATGCGTTTCTAGAGCTCGGTGCTCTCCAGGCGAATAGCAAGAAATTAGAATGTAATTAAAAATATAATTTGGTAAAACAAAGCAAAAAAACCGATTCATTTACACGCAATGGTACATTTAAAGGGTATATTTTTGTTTATTTTGGGGATTATGGCTTTCAGCTAATAAAAACCTGAAATGCAGCTAATTATCAGATTAACATTTTTTCTTACGACCAGCCGGGTGAAGAGCTTGTGGGGTCCTAATGTTATCTTAAGACTCCCAATTGGGTTAAATGGTCACGTGCCTCTTTGTGTTTTTTTTTTTCCTACAGTTTTTCATTCCACTCAACCTTCTAATAGCTCACTTTGTACAGCCTGTAAGATATTTCCCTGCATTTGTTGTTTAATGCAGAATTAAGCGGAGTTTCTTTTAGGTAAAGAGGGATAAACCCTCAAAGAACCTTGAAACAGTTCATTTCCTTTTGGGATCAATGTGGTGGTCCAGCTTTGATGTTTCCATGACAACTCTGCAGCACGATCTTTTTCAAATATGGCATTGATTTTTATCTACTTCAAGCAGCTGGAAGCCATAATCGGCAAAATAAATCATGCGCTTTTTAAAGATAGTCCGACCCGATATGCAGCTGTACTGTAATAAGACCAGCAATGCAGACTACATTCCACAGTTCATCGAAAGATAGTAACACCCGTGTGTCCTTGAGAACCATTTTCTCCATGACACAGAAAAGGGCAGAGAGGGCTTTTAAAGGTTTATAGAGCAGCATTTGTTCGTCCGCGTGAAGGCATGCAAACGGAGCCGCCTGAACTTCACTTTTTTTTTTTTTTTTTTCCCCACCTCTTCTCGTCCGTTTTCTTTTCAGAGCTGTCTGAATGTTGGAGCCAAACTGTTACGCTGAAGCTTTGTGTTTCCTTGCCTCTTTGAACACCTCTCAGCTCCAACAGCAGCAGCCGAACCACGCAGACAGAAGTACGAGTAATGCAGCCCTCCCCCAACCTGTTGCTGTCCGCTCGCTGAAAGAAGGATCCTAAACCTTTCAATGAAGTACATCATTTCAGTGCTTTTTTTTTTTTTCCTCCTCCCTGAAGAGACTGATGCTGCTGGATGCTGTTTAGAGTGCAAAAGATTGCAATCCTATAAAGAAGTGGACTTTAGCTTGTAGTGCGATGGACGTCCAGCGTAACTGCATGGGGTTTCCTTTAGTTTATATGTTCAGTGAAACTGCATGAACCGACAATCATTTAACCCGCTTCAGACACACAGTGTCACGTCTTCTTTAAACCCCTATTTACAACAGTTACCACTCTGCCTTAGCATCCTATTGTTATCGTTACGAGAAAAGTTACACTAAAATACAGCGCCATGTTAGGGCCACTGCAGTGAGGGAAAGACTACATTCTTGCTGATAAATCTCAGATATTCTAGAAAAAAACAAGGTAATTTATGAGTTTAAAAAGTCCAAAGTTAGAACTTTTCTTTGGAAAAACATTTAGATTTTTTTTTTTTTTAGATTAATCCCAAAGCTAGCAACTCAAATATTTCAAACTCAAATATTCTTGTTCTTGGTAGAAAGTTTGAAGCAGAACATTTTCAAAAGTCAAATCTTTTGTCTGTTGAAACTCATTCTCCAATTTGAGGTTAATCTCAAAGTCCCGGTTTGATCATTTTTAGCAAATATTTCACTTTACGAGCTCAGAGTTCAAATTCAACATGAGTTGTTTACAATTTTTTAAACCTTTTTTAAATTATTTTAAACAATTTATTTTTTTTTTTTTTTCTTAGAAAATTTCTAAGATTAATCTTGAAATGTCCAAATATTTTTGGCAGACATTACGTCTCATTTCTATCTGCAACGGCCTTAATATGCTTTTGTGCTGATATGCTACACTAAAATAACACTCATTTATTTATTTATTGTTTTTAAAGTGAACATGAGTGACTACACTTATTGATTTCAGCTGCCTGGATTAACCTTGTTGCTGAATAGGATGTCAAAATCTAGTGGATTGTGTAGAATTGAACTCGGGATTAATGAGTTGAACTTTTTTGTTGTTGTTCATTACAATTGAATAGTAAAACCAAAGCCTGTTATTCCTGAGCTGCCCACCACTGGGCCGGGTGGCGTATTCGGAAAGCTGATCTTTTACAGCTCGCAAAGAAGAAGTTTGCCTTATTTTGTCACCGTTTTCGTCCCTTATTCCCCATGTGTGCATTGTTCAAGCCTGTGACGATTGTTCCGTGTTGGGGCTGAGCGGACAAACTCGGCTTGCCCCGGTAGAAAATAAAATTGTTCAACAAAACCGGATCTCCATCATATTAAGAAGCTGAGAGCTGCTGAAATATGTCAAAAAAAAAAAAAAAAAGAAAATAAACAGCTTGTCGAGTTTGCTGGGAGTTGCGGTAGTTATAGTCGCAGACGATCTATGATGCAACAATCCGGAGCTCTTCAGTTGAACAGCTTCATGTATGGCTGGTCTCTAAAACCTGGAACACACGCCTGAAAATCGGCATGCAGAAAGCGCCGATGATCAGGTTGTCCACCAGGTGGCAGTCTTACACCGTCTCCCAGTTCTGGCACTACGTCACAACAGCGAGGGAGACGGTATCCAAGAAACCAAAGAGATGAATCGGACTTGTGTTATGGGGTAAGTTGACCTCTCGACTCTTTTTACACCCATTAATCCTATATTTTTATTAACACAATTAATTAGAACAATTACTTAAATAAAAAAATACTGCTAAATAGTTCAGTAAAAAACGAAAACAGCCCAAGAACAACACGAGCTACTTACAATGTTTATATATGTTGACTTTTAACATCATATAAGTGCAGAGTGTTGATCTGATATGCAAGATTTGTAAACTGCAGACAAAATCTATATGCACGGAGTGTATGGGGTGAGTTGAACCACGTCACACTTTTCAGATGTCAGTTTCCCAAAAATAATTTAAAAATCATGTTTCACTTCATAGCTACCCACTACTTTGTGCTGATTACTCCACTAAAATGAGATGCATTCTGGATGGCAACCTGCAGATGGCACCAGAGCAAAATGCCCAAAGCTGGAGCCTCAAGGTTAAATTAGAAACATTTTCTACTGGGAAGCTTTGGCCTACTTCAGTGAACGTCATATTAATAAATATTTTTTTTATTTACATTGTGAGGGAAATGGGGCAAAGGCAGAAGTATTAAGCAAGCAAGATGGGGCAACCAGGAAGTGAAGCTTCCCTCTATATTCAGTGGAACAAGGTATTTGGAGGAACTTCTCTAAAGTGTCTTTGCAAATTAAACCACCTCTTCTAATCATAGCTCATAATTAGACCATGCTGAGTTTGTTATTGTCTTCCTTTCATGTAGCATCAGAAAAAAGATAGGGGATTTAGCGCAAATTAGCTTGGCTCTCTCAATTAGAAAAGGAACATTTAATCAGCTTACTCGCGTTCCGTTGGGATTCCCGCCCAATTCCGTCCCGACGACTCGCGGCGAGTGCAAGACGGAATATTTTACGCAGCCATTTCGAGTGGAGACTGAAGGTATTTCAAGCAAGACGTCCACAGACTGCAGATGAACTCATTCCCACAGCGTGCTCCATTCAAGGTCATGCAGGACTTCTAAACACACCAAAGTGATCCCGGGAGCGTTGTGGCATTTATAGAGCAAAAGTGATTTTTACTGGCACCGTTTGCTATTCTCATGGACCGCTGATCTTACACAGCTATAGCTGTGCCCGGCTTTTCCCATACTCCAATCCAAGTTTTTGGATTTTACAGTAAGGAACAGATTTTTACAATCAACCCAGTGGTGCCAAAGAATCAGGATACAAAGAATCTTCAGACTTCCAACAAACTAATTGACGTGATGATTTGATAATTTGGCCTTAGGGACAAGTCAAGAAGAGGCCAGGGGCGCTTTGATTCTCAGCTTTCCTTTAATTTCCTCAGTTCTTTCGACGTGAGACGTTGGACAACTCAGTGTGATTTTGGCGGGAACTGCACGAAGACAACAGAATTGACATTTTATTTGTCGGGAACATGAGAAAGACCATCATCTTCTGCGACGTGGCATTATGGGACAGTTGAGAACTCATCCAAACAAACGTGTAGTTATATGAAGAGACAGTTGTCATACCTGGATGTGTCTCGTCTTGATTTGTTTGTTCAGAGACCGCTGGGTTCCTTTCATTCCCTCTCAAAGGCAGGCAAAAATAGCATCTCTTCCTCAAAGTGAAAAAGTAAGCTGATTTCTTGTCCTTATTTGAAGAGACAACTGAAATTGCCGAGGTTTTATTTTGGGTTTTAAACAAAGGAGTGTCTTTTCATGTCCTGGTTGTCTTCAGAGTCAGCGGGTTTGTGGAAAGCAAGCAGAGAGTGTGCACAGAACAGAACTGAAGGTTCTGACAGAAAACTCAGCCAATATCCTTTTATTTAGTTATTTATTTAAAAATGTAATACAATGTGATGCAGTCATGTTCTTGCCGTTTCTGGACCAGCGCTCTCGTTTCGCCGCTCCGTGTTTCTTTACATTGACTTGCAAAATCTTTAATCTCGAAACTGACTTTTGCTCTGCCTTCTTTGCGAGAAAGACCAAACTCAGAGAGGATCTGTGAATGCCAGTCTTCAAGACTTGGTACAGATTCGCCATTTGATTTGGCTAGACCATTCTAACACATCAATTTCCAGCTGACCCTTTTACATTGTAAAAGGGTCATTTTCTTTCCTTCTGCTGCAACTCCAAGCAGATTTTCTTTTCTAAGGCAAACTTTCTTCTTCATGTTAAAGAAATCATCTCACCATGACGTTCCCACCACCCTGTAACACAACAGCGGGTGTATTTAGTAAACTTACCGATTAGGAGACTTCTGATGGCTTTAGTGTGTTTTGTTTTGAGGTATCTAATTAAGAGTCTGAAAGCATAGGAACATCATGTTTAGTGTATTTTTGTTTGGAGAAAACAATAAAACCATGTTCCTGCCTGTCATTCAAAACATGTGAACAATATGCTCTGTTCTGGCCTCAATAAGCTGTGAGCATCATTTATTCTTTTTAGTATACACATATATATTAAAAAAAAAAAAACCCTGTAATGAAACTAGATTTTTCTCTCCCAGAATCTGCTGCACATGACCAGTTAAAGTAATCCCCCATTTCTGGAAAACGTCCCTATGGAAACAAACCAAGGCTGTGCTTCTGGCCTCCATCTCCCCCCGGGATTGATCCTGTCAGGCGAAATGGACCGGGCAAGGACTTTCCATCGGACGTTTTCTTTCCTTCTCCTTTTTTGTTTTTTTTCTGTTTTTTTTTTTGTGCCCTCCAGTTCCTGATAAAGATCAGCAATCTGGCTGCTCTATTTTTAGTCGTGATATTACGGGGAGGGAGAAGGAACCCGGGATGCTGTTTGCTGCCTGCATCATTCAGAACACCGATGGGCTGTTTATAGGCAACGACTGTCCTGGACCGCTGTCGTCCCCCGTGCTCTAAGATAAATGACCTTATTAGCGAAACATTAAAATGGGCTCTTCATCACAAATGGAGTTTTTCACCGGCTCAACCTCACTTTGAAGCAGAATTGAAATGAGCGTGTTGTAGACAGTCATGGCCCCGGTGTTTGCTGTGAGCTGACATCTCCTCTGTATAGACCGTATAGAGGAGAAGAACTAACCCAAAGTTGGGGCGCCATCATATGGGATATTTACGGGAAAATAATAATATGGGAGCACGGACATGTATGCATTTACCCAGAATGCCCTGCGCTATAGTCCAAATCCAGGGCTGATGTGGATGCACCCAAACTCTAGGTAAAGTCAGTAAATTTGCTGCTACAGGGATTTTATTATTATTATCATCATTTCTTTGTTAAATGTCGTTTTAAAGTGACTCTGTCACTAATGGAAGATGAATGATAGATTCTGTTTTTGCTGCAAGTTAAAGTCATTGCAGAAAAGTGCCACTCTTACTGGAACAGTCTTTTAAATCCACCAGATGAATCTTTAAAATAATTGGATGGATTCCGTGTTCGTTTGCTTCGTCCAGTTTCAACCCAGTTGATGGGGTCTAAAAAGTTGGGAGTCGAGACTCCCTCTTTCACGCTGCTGAACAGAGACGATGGCGTGATTATACCTTTCACATTTAGGGAAAAAAAAGACACTGAAGTGCAGAAAGACTGCCTCTATGCAATCTTGGGGTAATTGGGTCACTCAGAGGTTGCAGTTCTACAAACAGGTCTTACATCAGGGGATAATGACGCATGTAATTATGGGAAAAATCACCCGCGGTGTGTCTTCTCGTTGATTGAGCTGTGCTCAGATTCCCTGAAGATGTTCCTCTTCCCTCCTCTCACATTGTGGTGGCTGTCAAGACGACGGGCCTTCTGGCTGACGGCTGCTTCGTGGCTCCTTACGGCAAAATCTGCCAGCTGATGACTGGGAGTCCGCGGCTGTCTCGCTGATGGGAACCACCTGCTACTATCTATAGCAACTGAGGATTGATGAGTCACACGGAGTTTGATGAAAAGGATCAAAATGGTGAAAGAAACGCTCAAGAAAACCAATCTAACCCACTGGGAAAAGTAATTGTAACCTTTGGTAAATCCTGGTTAAACCGATTAGGTTGAAAAGCTAAATTATTCGGATCAAATCTGCGTCCAGGTTTGCTTTAGAACAGAATGTATTATCAAGAAATCACATAGACAAGACCTGTCCAACATGAAGTTGGTTGTTAGGTTTCAAAAAGCAGCTCATAGTGCCATTTCCTGAGGATTAAATGTTCAAAAAGGCATTAGGACTTCAGCAAACAGCATTTCGAGACATTATCCACCAAAGAACACAAGATTGAACGTTCCCAGGAGTGACCAACTTAAGGTATAAAAATTACTCCAAGTGCACTTAAGACTCATCCAGATGGTCACAGACCAACGTTTATAGCACTGCAGAACTCTTTCTCAGGTAAGGTCAGGGTTCGTGGTTTGACTATAAAAGAACAACTGGAGGAAAATGACATGGGACATTGTAGTTCAGAGGCCAGAACTACAGCGAGGCAGAAAAACCAAAGGCCGCTCTTACACTTTCCAAAAACAATAACTTGATTTAACTTTTGTCAAATCCTTCTCACTATGATCCTCTGATTTAAATGTACCATCAGTAGGATGCACTTTTGATGTTTATTCTGTTTTTACACACACACACACACACACACACACACACACACACACACAGGCGAACATACCCTCCTGGGCAGTTTGCGGTGATAAAATGCCTCTGCGTCATGGTGCAGTTGGAAGTTGGATGTGTAAAGTTATCCAGAGGTGTTGGACTGATAGACCCACAATGTGTTAACTCATGTCCTCCAGTGACTTCTGACCCTGTTACTAAAGTCTGGAGGAGAGGCGTTGCCCAGGAACGCGGGTTTGTGGGAGAAAACCCACAATGCAACAGTCTGCAGGTATTTTGCTGCGTGGCGTGTAGCTTACAGGTCTGACTTGGCTACTTCCGGCGGGTTCTGGTTTCGACCCAGAAAATGGGTCGAAAGCACTCTTAAACCAGCTCTCCAGACCTTCAGACCAGATACACCATCATTCAAAAATGATGTATGTAACTTTAAAAAAAAAAAAAAAAAAAATATATATATATATATATATATATATATATATATATATGTGCTCCATCTTTTCTGTCCTCTCGTTTCTCTGCTCTCTGAAAAATATCTGGTTCATTCTCATTAGGGTCCAGAAGGTGCTGCTGTGCTCTGGAAAGCATTACTACGCCCTGCTGAAGCAGAGAGAGACGTCAGCAGCCGGCCAGAAGGTGGCGCTGGTCCGTGTGGAGGAGCTGTGTACGTTTCCTGTCGAACCTCTGCAGCAGGAGCTCAGAAAGTATCCAAACGCTAAAGGTAGAGAGAGCGCACGCACGCACACACACACACACACACACACACACACACACACATATGTATAATTTATAGTAACAAAAATTTTTCCTCAATTACCGCTGTTTTCGAAACTTTAAATATATTTTAGTATTTTGCTTATTGTTCAAATGAAAACGCAATAAAATTAATTTGCGGGATGAATTGTACTGTGCCAACACCCCCTTCCCAGCCCATTCTTCTGTTCTGTCTTCTTCGTAGTTTGCGCCAGTGGCAACATCCGGTTATTGATCATGTGACTGGAGTGATGAGGAAAAAGCCCTACCATGGCAGTTTAGCGAAATAATGAAACAAACCGATTTTGATACAGCTGAAAACACACACACACACACACACACACACACACAGAGAGAGAGAGAGAAAAGTGAATCTAAAAGAAAGGCAGAACACCAGGAAGGCAAAGAAAGATGAGATGCAACTACTTTTTAACTCGCATAGGGACTGAAGTCTGGAAAATAAATATTTTCCCAATCTCTTGTTTTTCTGCCCTCACTCTCACCTGTAAGGTATTCAGCTGTCAGTGTTCAATACTTCTCCAGACTCTTCTGAAACCTGATCAAACTTAAGAGATTCCAGCCTTACTTTGTGGCTGCGCGCTTGGGAACCCTTCATCCGGCTGGCGGTGCGGTGTGGAGGCTGGTGGTGGGCGTTGGTCTCGCGTGCAGTTACGTTCATCCTTGAACGCAAAGTGCAGCAGGAGACCTGTTGATTCTGTTTTACGCTCCATCGTTTTTTTTTTTTGTTTTGTTTTGTTTTGTTTTTTTTCTTTTTTACGCGTTTGGGTTTGAGGAACGCGAATCTCCGACTGACATATCTTCCTCCGCAGATGCTTCCGCTGGACCCCCCGGGGCTCCGAAGACGCGGATCGGTTTTCACCGGCAGCAGCAACAACAACAACAACGACGACGATGAGAACGACGTGACAGACGACGGAGCGGATTAGTCTGTTTCCAAAGACAGCCTCTAACGACGATGCCGTCATCGATTCCCAGACAGCTGTTGCTGTTGCGCGTTCCGCTGATTTAGGCGGCGTGCCGGACGCTGACGAGGAAGGCGGCTCTGTGCGTCTTGGAGAGGGGCAGGGTGGGGACGCAGGAGACGCGCAGCAGCACCAACATCAGCGGGCGATCGGCTCGGGGTTCGGATCATCCGGCAGCCTCCCGGGCGTAGAGGCGCCGTCGGAGCGGACCGCGCGATGCGCACCGACCACCTCCGTCTCGGCGTCTCTCCCTGAGATCCCATCGAGTCATGTCTGAAACGGAGCGATGGGCAAGTTCGACGACAACGAGAGGATAATCCTCAACGTCGGGGGCACGAGGCACGAAACCTACAAGAGCACCCTGAAGACCCTGCCGGGGACGCGCCTGGCCCTGCTCGCCTGCGACTCGGACATCGACTCCGTGCTGGACCAGCTGCAACAAGTCCCCGGCTTCATCGAGTACAACGCGCGGACCAACGAGTACTTCTTCGACCGCCACCCGGGCGTCTTCGCCTACGTGCTCAACTACTACCGCACCGGGAAGCTGCACTGCCCGGCGGACGTGTGCGGACCGCTGTTCGAGGAAGAGCTCTCCTTCTGGGGCATCGATGAGACGGACGTGGAGCCGTGCTGCTGGATGACCTACCGGCAGCACCGCGACGCGGAGGAGGCGCTGGACGTGTTCGAGCTCAACGTGGACACCACCTGCGAGGGGACGACGAGGTCGGCAAGAGGCTGGGAATCGAGGACGTGGCCGCGGACGCGAACGTCAGCCTGTGGAGGAAGTGGCAGCCGGTGATCTGGAACCTGTTCGAGGACCCGTACTCCTCCAGGGCGGCGCGGGTAAGGGCGCACCGCCGCGCGCATATGGCGGCTCGCTGTCTTTCTCTTTGTCCTCCTGTTTTTTTCCCCTATTGTTGTTTTCATTCACAGAAACGCACAGCGTTGTAGTCTGAAACAAATCAGCTCACAGAGTTCTGACAGCAGTAACGCGTGGATCCCATTTCCCCTGTTCCCCAGTGCCAAACGCGCCACAGCCCACACTTGTTGATGTTGATCATGTCAGAACTTTGTTTCTTCAGGCCCCACTCTTAGAAATTTTGCTTTACATATATAATTGTAATGTATTGTTTTTCTTCTGCTAACTATCACACAAAGAAATGATCCAATCTGAGAATGTCTGGCAACATGAAATAGGATAAATATATATATATATATATATATATATATATATATATATATATATATATATGTCTTTTATGGGTTACAAAACATTTCTGAGGTTTTATCTTCAAAATGTTTAATATTACAGAATAACTTTCTAAAAGTCTTTATTGTATTAAAGTCTAAGATCAGCTTGCAGGAAATTGAAAACCTAAACTTATCCCTTCGTAACATGCATAGAATATGCAAGCTCATGTTTTTCTTAGCTTAAAAATAACAAAGAAATACTGTTGTTTGTTATGTTAAGAAAATGCATAAAATAAAAATTGGATATGAAACCACCACCAACACCTACTGAAATGACTATGGTCAAAATTCAGACACCAGACTGATCAAAATGCAGCAGAGCAGAAACGACACGCCTCCATGCTGCGCCACACCGATGGACTGACTGACACAAAACCAAACACCAGACGCTCTCTTGAGCTCAAATGCTGAAATTACTTTTTAAACGGTTTATTAAGATGCATCCATAAACCACAGCTTGTTTTCAACTTACACGGTGAGACACTTTTGCATCCTTTAGACATTATTCACATATCATCACCTTCCTAGCCCAAGACATTTTTCGGCAAAGAAAATTTATTGGGCCAAAAAAAGTCACTTCAGCTAAAAAGTGTAAAAAGTATTTTAGGATGGTGACGATGTCATATGGGAGCCATTTTTCTTCAATACATCCGTCAGTTAGTCTGCCTTTTTGCGCATCACGCCGGCGTATGTGAGTCTCTTGATTCTAACAAACAGTTGGTTAAAAACAGAGCAGCAGATAGAGATGGTTTCATACACTGTGATTACATCACTCCTCCTCTTCACTGTCTACAGGTGGTGCCACAAAAAAAAAAGACTATGAGGTTGATGTTTGAACAAAGGAAGCAGTATTGTTGGTTTACATAAGAACAAGAGTTAACCAAACACAAACACGATATCTGACTCTACAGTTAGTACGCTTTTGGAGGTTTCTTTTCTTCTTCCCAGTCACTGCGGTCGAGAAGCTGAAATACGGCACACAGACGTCGATAGCTCTGTTGAATGTTTATTTCCCTTAGAGTTTGATCGATCAGAGGAATCTGCGGTCTCAAGTTGCGAGGTCATGCGGACGGGCTGAGAATCGCATGAAGGATCAATATTTTGTTTTCTCCACTCGCCCTGGTCCATAATCTAGCCTTGACCCAGATATATTTAATTAATAAAAGCACAAAAATCTAAGTTGAGCTCGTATAACTGCTAAGTCGGAGTGATGCATTAAGCTAACAGGATGAGATGAAGCAGAAAAAAAAGGAGCCGAGACGTTAGCAACATTTGGAGGAAAACCAAAAATTCCCCTTTCTATTTTTTTAAAAAAATTTTATGTTGAAATATTTTTTTTTCTGGGCACTTATTATACCGATTAACAACTATAAGGGACTTAACACTGATAAATATCATGTTTGGTTTCAGCAAAGAGTTGATGGAGCGCAACGCTTGTTTAAAACACACATGCAGCTGTCGGTGCAGGACATAATCATGTTCTATAATATGTGTACGCACAAAGCCCTTCATGTTTGACTGAGGCAAACAGGACTTAATGAACGCTCGTGTTAAAGAGCCCCCTCAGGGGCCCTGAACCAGCTCGCTGACAAGGTGCTGGGATGGAGTTAAGTACAGCTGTGACTTCCTGAAAACACAGTGCTGGCAATCAAGGAATGTTCGCTTCCTGTGCCTACGCAAATAAGGAAGAGACGTCCACCCGAGGTTTTGGTGTCGTTATCCAGCAGCCGTTTTCGTTTCTACCATTTGAAACCATTTTAAGGCTCTGGAAGGGTCAAAGAGGAATCTTGAAGAACTTTTGGACTTTTCACCGTTTCTCCTCTAGTTTTTCACAAATGATGTGTTCAAGGACTCGCATATTAAGTGATCTGAAAACCATGTAGAAAAGCCCAGTCCATGTTTGAGATGTCAAATTCTTTTCCATTTTAAACTAAAGATGACTCGGTGCCTTTAGTTTAGGCCGAAAAGGAAGCTACAAACCAGATGCTAACTTCTGGCCGCTTAGTGTCTTTCCTCCGAGAACAGATGCTGTCAACTCAAATCTGATCCAGGTACATGCAGTTGTCAGTACAAACTGATTTCTTCAGTCTACTTTGAAGGGAAGGTGACTTCTCCCCAGGGAAGCGACGCAGTTCTGTAATTCTTCTGGAGGGATCAATGCGGAAAAAAACAGAAGAATCTTCTGACTCGCTGTCTTTCCCCAAAAGCAACCTGTTGTTGTCGCTGTTTTTCTTCTTTCTGGTCGTGATCTAGCTCTTGCTTTTTCGCCCTGCGAGCGTTTAGCGCCCTCCTTTGATTTGGGGGTTTCGCTGTTGCTGTTGCGGCGCAAAGTGCACAGGGTCCTAAAACTCAGGGCTGCACATAAACATCCGTGGAGAACCTGAGCAGGTACAGATGACAACAGGCCTTACAGTGGAATCAATGGTTCTTCTCAGACCCTAAACACTGCCTCTTTAATCACTAATTGTTTATGTTGGGTCGTGTGAGTCATAGGGACAGTTGTAGCTTAACTGCGTTTCTTTCTGTTTTTGCCTGTGTGTGTGTGCGTGTGCTGCCATGTGTTAATCTGTTTGTTTGTCCCTCTCGTGTCTCTGTAGTTGGCCCTTTCTGGATCTGGATGGTAACAAAAAAAAAAAAAAAAAGAGCAAGAAATAACACATTTCTCATTCTCATATCTGCCCTCTGAAGCAGAGGTTTAACCGATGCCTGACTTCAAATCCTCCCCTTAAACAAAGACAAACATCCTTCACCCTCACCCACCTACACACACACACACACACACACACATCCCTAACCCTCATCCCATGATCCCATCAGAGACTGCAGCTTGCTTCCTGCCACTTAAGAGGTTAAAAACTCAAACCGTCTGGATGTTGCCTGCCGCATGCCTGAAGATACTAAAGCCAGGCTGCACGCTCAGCCTGCCTGTTGTCATGGCAACATCATCACTCATCACCACAGCCTGTTTTCATTGATATCCGGCCTGTCCGCGAAGCTGATTTCAGGGACCTGCCCGAGCGTGAGCCCTTATTGCTCAGTGACGCCTTCTGCGCCGGGTTGTTAGTTTTGGATCAGTGATGCAACAAAAACAAAGGCGCTGTAGTGTCGCTCGGATGACTAACCCTCCTCTTGTGCGTGCCTTTTTAACTGCTTTCCTCTTGCTGATAGGGGCGATGCAGAGCGACCTCACAATTTGATCCTTGTCGGTCAGATCCACAGGTGTGCGTCAGCCGACAGGTGCGCCCAGCTGACTGCTTACTCAGATCATCCGAGGCCACCCAGGGTGGTGGTGGTGGAGGTGGGGTGAGGGATGCAGATGATCTCCTGCAAACAGTCGACAAGGCCTGGCTGAGTAAATAGGATCTGACGGGTAAACGGCAGCGGAGCCGACTCTGAGTAGGAGAGCGGCGTGGACGGCACACCGCCGGGCATGTTTGCGACCACTGCCAGTCACGTCTGTCCGACCCGCCAATCACAGGCCTTGAACGGGTTTACTCTTCCTGTAGAAATTGTCGGCTTCAACCAAATTTCAACATTTAAATGTGATGCGAGACGCTTCGGGAGTTTGATGGTGGCTCGTCGCAGCGTTGCCCGCTACGTTTTATGTTTTTTCCCCTGAAAAGTCTCTGTTGTTGTTTCTGGAGGGAGAAGATGATCGATAAGCGGCACTATGGTTTGGTAAGAACGTTTCAGGTGCAACTTTAAGATGGCGCTCCGTGTCAGACTCTACAGCAGTGGTGTCAAATTGCAGTCCTTGAGGGCCAGAGTCCTGCAACTTTAAGATGTGTCCCTTATCCTACACATTAAGATTAAATGGCCAAATTTTCTCTAATCTTCAGCTAAAGCAGTGTGGCACCGGGTGGAGTTAATCACAGGTGGAGTTGGGCACAATTTTCTTTCAGTAAGTGGGAATCTCATTTGTGTGGCAAAACAAAAAAAAGGAAAAAGTTTTGGACACAAAATCCTATCTCAGCCTGAAGAGGATAATCTGTTTTCTAAATTGAAAAGGAACCAAGGTGTCGATGTGTTTGGCTAAAAGGCATGGCTGAAACACTCGCCAACACGTTTTTGCCTCCCTCCCCAAAGTTAGTTGACGACCAGCAAACATCAATGTTGCTTCACATTGACGACGATAACAAATGTCCCGTGTGCTGGAAAGCTGTTGAAGACTGCAGGGAAGGTTGCAGGGAACCACAAAGTTAGACTCTACATGCCGCAGTTCGCATGTTAATGCTACATGTCATGACAGGACAAGCGAAATAAGACTGAACAAGATCAGCTTGTATGAAAGCGTTGAAGCAGAAACTGTCTTCTCTCTGAAGACAATATGGCTGCTCGAGTTATTTAGAATAGTTTCCTCTAAATCAACAGCGACGCCTCTGGAAAAATATCCTTATCGACAAGGGAGATCGAAGTGATTTTTGCAACTGCATCTTAGGACAGTTGCCACACATGCCAGTGGAAAGGAGAGGTGATGATTTAGGTTCGTTTTGCCATTGCAGTGCCATAGAAGCTGTTGCATTCATAAAGTCCGATTGGAGGATTGGAGTACGATTTGTGCTGTAATCTAGCCTAAAAACGCAGAATTCTCCCTCAACTGCAATTGCACTATTCCCGTCTGATTGCTTGTATTGATCAACTGGTCCATCCCAAGTCCTCCAGCTAACTAACACAGGCTAGTTGGAGTGTGTCGATGCGTCTACAGAAGAACAGATAGCGAGAGGCCTGTTGGATAGTTAATGAGGGAGACTCTTTCAGCATGCACGATTGGACCCAAACCCGCCTCGCGCTTCCGCCGCCTGCTATAAACAGCATCCCATCAGGCCTTGCTCGCTCCGTCTGTTTGTCTGTTGCCTCCTTTCACACACAGCCGCATGCTTCCAACCAGAATGACGAACGCTCTCGCCCTCTTCCTCCCCTCGCGAAAGAACTTTTGAATTATTAGGCAGCAGATTCAGCATAAGCAACGACGCTGGGGCCCCGTGACGGATTCCTTCCCTTTGTCAGGTCTTCGCAACAGTCCTACAATATTCATAGGGCAATTAGGAATCCATTTGAAAGGAAACAGATAGTGCCTGTCTTAACAGCTGTTTCATCACATTCGATTCAGTACGGGTCATTTTAAGCCAACGGTGCTTGTAGATATTCTTTTGTTTCTTGACAAATGAGCAAGTGACGGGTCGTGAGTAACGGGCACACCGGAAAGTACGTCTATTGTCGTTACCGTGGTTTTGTGTTTCTCCTTTTTTTTTCTTTTTAAGAGACACGCCAGCTTTGGGCAGCATGATATGCATTTGACTATGAATGAAGCATTTTGCAGCATGAAGTGGAAAAGTGCATGTTTGACCTCGGCTGCGGCGCTGAGCAGCGCTCTTTCTTTGTTCTTTTTTAAGAGATCCCACAGAGGGTTAATTCGCCACAGCGTCTCGTACGAGGGCTGGATATTTTAAGGCCGCCGCCGCCCACCTGGAACTCTCTTCTTCCTGTTGCTTTCAAGAGGTGTGCGGTCGAGATTGAAAAGCCGAAATGCATACAAAAAAAGCCTAAATATGGTAAAGAGTGGATATGTGTCCAAAAGTTACAAAAGCAGAAGAGACCTTAAAAAGTTTCTTGTTGCTTACGCAGTTTTAATATCAAACCAATGTGATTTGAAAGGCCATCAATCCGGCCTTATCATATGTAGAAATCATGAAAATATATTTTCTCTACATCCCACTTCTCAGCTTTAGCCAACCAATCAAAATTAATACCAAAGCGCATGTATGACTCATCCAGGAGGTCACAATGGAGGAACCCGTAACACCAAATAAAACCACAAAGCTCAATAACACAAAGGCCAGTTTCACTTCTGTCAAACATCATCTTGGGAAAACATTCAGAACAATAACCTGAAACCAACAGTCACCACGTGGTGGTGTTGGTTTGATGGTCCGATTATATCCTGGATGACTTCTTGCAATTCATAGACAAACTGACTTCAGGTCTCAGTCAGGAAAATCATAAAGGAACATTTAAAAAAACAAAACAAAACAAAACAAAAATCTCATGAACAAAATGAATTCGGTCTAGTCAAAGTGAACTCAAAGTCAATCGAGATGCTTTGACTCAACCTCATATGTTGCTCATCCTCGAAACAGCCTGGAAAAAGGAATACAATTTAGAAAGAACATGTGTGGGACACAATTTCTCCCCAGTGATCATGCCAGCATCGTCTTTGTCTGATTTAGAAATTTTCTTGATCTGAAACATCCAAGTGTTTCAAAAACAGTCGAAACATGCTGACGACCTTTACACAGCAGGCTTCCCGTAAAGTAGACGCGGTTCTACTGTTAGCTTGTCAGTCTCTTTAGTAAAGGTAAATATCACGACTTGGTTACACCATCAGTCAGCATATTATAGGTGTGGTCTCTCTGCTGCCTGTGAACTGCAGCCAAATGTTTAGATATGGCGTTAAATAATTAATGAAGATCCATTTGCTCTTAAGCGTTCAACACTTCTCAAGGACATGGCATTGATCTAAATTGATTTTTTTATTTTTTTTTCCATTCCCACATCTCAAAACCAATAAAAAAACAGAAGAAAAAAAAAACAACTAAAATAATAATAAAACAGACTAGGTTAAGTTTTAAGTCCCGCCTTGGTTAGCTGAATTTGTTCACGTAAAATTAAGACAAAACATTAAAACTCTGTTGGAGTACAGAAAAATTGAAATAAAAACAAAAAAAACCCTGTATTTCATTTGATTATCTCCGAGGCGGTGGACGGAGGGTTTTTGGCAAAGCAAGTCATCCTGGCAACTGCAGTACAACTTTATCTTGTGCTTGTCTGCATGTAAGGAGCCTCATTACTCCCCGTTATTGAATTTCCAAAAAGATTGTGGACCTTTAATTTCAGCTGATTGAAATCCATTTGGCTCCTTGATTTTATTTTTTTCCTACTTTTTCTTGTCTTATTGAAATTTCGGAATGCTACGTAAATCTGCGACGTTCTGACCAGACAGAATACCAATTCGAGACATCGTGGGATTCTGACCCATCAGAATGTTAATTCAATATATCTCACATAGAAAATTGTCTAAAGACATTTCTAACTAATTTCAAGAGGAATTTTGATGAGTCAGAATTATAATTCCAGTCGTTATTTTATTTCAGGAGATCTGCAGTTTAATTTGCACAAGTAAAATCTATTTAAACACTATCTACAAGCACATTTAAGATGTCTTGAATTATGGCGTCATTCAAGACATCTTTAATTTTAGTGGTAACAAGTTAGCTCCAATTTATTTTATGACTAGTCGTACTTTAATTGTAAATATCCGAAACATGTTGTAGATAGTGATTCATTGTAGCCATCTAGAGTTGAAGCCTCCATTCAGCTCACTAGTAAATCTAACACGATTTATACCAGTAAGAATATATTTACAGATATCTCAAATAGGTATGTTGTCAGGTCAAAATCTAATAAATAAATGTCGTAAGTTCAGATATCTGGATCGTAAGTGTGGTGAAAGTAATTTTATGTTTTAACAGCTTGCCATAAAAAGAGGAAGACAATTTAACTTACACCATATCTATCCAGACTCTTTGGCATAAACACCAAGTCTTATCTCTTGCTTTGAAGACCTGCACCCTGGTAATAATAACAGCTTTATGGCTTCAGTCAACACCCTGATGAACTGTGTCCTAGAAATCCCCATGTGGCAACAGAACTCGACCCAGAAACACATGAAGACTGTTCAGAAAGGAACAACAAGGCATAAAATGGGACATGGCATCTAAACAAGCTAGATAACGATTGAACAGGATTGTTGGGATCTCAGACTCCCAAAGTATCTTAATCAACATCCATTACAAGACATTACCAGGACTTCTTGATTTTACCTGATTTGTGTAAGCTGTGCGAAATAAATAAATAAATAAAAAAATAACAAGAGGCTTTTCTAACATTCCAATATCTTTGGAAACAGCCAAAGTAAAAAAAAAAAGCCCTTCACTATTCAGTTGATTGAGACGTCACCTTCAGCCAGACCCTGCAATTGTTTAAGGATGCCTTCAGTATGAATGCAGCCTCAGTGCGAGACTCGCATCAGATGACTCAGAATGACGAAGAAGCAATTAATTCCTTGTTGCGTCGAATCAGCTTTGCGCAGCGAGCGAAGTAAAAGCGAGCTGACCTCATCCCCTCCGCTGCAGCACCGGATCTTTTGTCCAAGCCGCCTTCTGTGATTCACCGATACCGACCCGGCAGAACCGATCCTATTAGTAATTCTCCTCTGGATCCTGCTCTCCGGGGACCCGGAGACGCCCCGCGCCGCCCTTTCCGAGCGTTCTTCGTCAGGGGGCTCACAGGCGGAAGATGTCTCGCATGGCCGCGTTCGCTCTTCAGTAGAAACCCCAAAGGGGCTCGGCAGTACAAACGCGGAGTCCCGTGTCTGAAAGACGAGGTTAAAGGCCCGCTGCTTGTCGAGATCTCTCTCTGCTATTGTGTACTTGTAGCAATTTCTAAAGCTGTTAAAAACAAACACTTGCACACCTGCTCTGTTCTTTTATGTCTAATATTGGATGGAAAAGTTGACTAAGAATATTTACATTGATCCTCTCCCTCGTGTCCTTCAGTTTAGAAGACGCTGCCTTATTCTGACTGCTGGGATAACCTTTAAGCAGCTGCTTTATTTTGAACTTCTTGAAATGCAAACCATAATAACAGTAAACTAACCTATTTGGTTAGCTGTTTAGGAAAATACGTTTTCAAGTCAACAAAATTGAATTAAATGAACAAAAAGACATTCCTGCAGCAGGTACTGGCATACTTACTATACTTACTAGGAATTTAAGGTGCAGCTGAAGTGCCATTACGAACTTTTGGTCCCATTTATTTATTTAATAATCATATTTATTATACAGATTAATTTTCCATTCCTGTACATTAATGAATAACGGGCCTTTGTGGCCCACCAACACCAACATGAACAGAACAGCAAACAAGATCAGAATGGCATTGTTTGACAGATCAATCTCTCGACAAGGTGCATGTTGCCACTGACGGACCACTGGATCCCTTTCAAGCTTACTTACAGAGCGTAATGTCTGTGAAGTCTCACGCCAATGTGCAGCAGCCGTGAAACTCTGCAACCACAGACGCTTTCGAAAGAGCCTGCGTAGCGATCGACTTTGAGCCTGTCAAAGCCGTTTTGTCACGAGAGAACTGAGGAGACATTTTCTGATTGTTGCCGCTTTGCTGTCTTGTGGGAATCCGCCTCGTTTTTCACAGAGGAAAACGTTCCAGTTATGTTTGAATCCACATTGGGTTTTACGCTCGTCTTTCTGCCCTGCCCCGTGTGTTGACGTCCTCACAGGCGACTCGTGGTTTGAGGGATTAGAGCTTAATGTATATTTAATGCACCTCTGGTCTTTATCCACAGACACTTTGCAGAGTATATATAACCTGATTTCCCAAGATCTTCTAAGTGGTCATAAATCACCTTCAGCTCCAACACCAAGCGAAAACAGAACTATTAGTCTTATTATTATTAAATCTCGCTCTTTTTCTTCACAAATCTGAAATGCATCTGAAGGAACAAGGAATTTGGACTTGGATGCAATAGTCGCCGTCTCCTGTTGCCTTGGTGATCCGTCAACCACAGCTTCCATCCTTACCAGGAATATGTTTCATGAACCAAGACACTTCAGGGTGGGGTTGGTTCTGGGGAAGCTCCCTGAAATAGTGTCCTGGTTATTTATGGAACGCCGGAAAAAGTAAGTGAGAGTCAGGAGGAGCAAACGGGAGGGAGAGCCGCCGTGGTGAGAGAGAGGGAGAGAGAAAGAGGGGGGCAAAAAAGTCACCGCATTGCCCCTTTGCTTGAGTTAAATAATTTCACGCATCGCTTTCAGACTCACAGTGAACTGAGCTTCTCCGGTGCTGAGATGCACTGCATTCAATGTTACACAAGACCTCATCCTTTGTGTCATTTTTAGGAAATTAAAAATGTATATACAACTCGCCGTGTGCGTTGATTGTATCCGTTAAAAGAAAAAGGGAAAATTCTTGTCACAAGCATTTTGATTTATCGTCATGATAAAGTTCAGTTGCTTAAAAAAACTACACTACATGTTTTGTTTTTTTTTTTTTTTTTTTTTTTCACAAGTACATTCATAAATATCAGTAAATATGAAATTCTGATTGCATCTGTGTGGTTCAGTGACGGAAAGCACGCTGCTTTAAGTAAGTTGCGTCACAAAGGAAACCTATTTTAAAATCGGGATGTTTTTTTCAAGAGCAGCATTTCCTTGTGGCGCTTGACACACAGTTCCCTAAAAATGAAGAAATCATTTCTAATCATTTGCATCGCCATGACGATGGCCCTACAGCATATTGTGATCAAATTCTAAGTCCGCCTCTATTTACAACCCATTCATCCAATCTGAACTCAATCTCTCTAGCTGAGGTTTTTTTTTGCAACAGACACTTTCGAGTAGCTAAAGTGATCAATTAATAATTTAGCGATTGCAGTGAGTTTCTTTTCCAATAATTTGATTGATGAATGGGATAATTGCCTTCAGTGACTGTAGAATTCCCACAAAATGCTTTGGAGAGTGTTTCCAGCTAACGCAGACTTCCAGGCAGGGTAAATTATATTCTGTTCAGATCGCTGTAAGCAAGTTGACCATACATGCAGTTATTTCCAGTGGCTTAAAATGGCAGTAAGCTTTCAATAATATGTAACGTTTTAGTGTTTTGACCGTCTGATCCAGACGAAGTAACGGCACGTCTGCGTGACTGAGAGCCATCACCTGCGATTCGCTTTCACTGCTCACGATTTTGATGACGGCTTTTTGACAAAACATAATGCTTTTGTCGTTTCGTAATCGGTTGCTGTATTCCATTTTATACTGTGAAGCACTTTGAACTGGCCTGTTGCTGAACATGCAATGCAAATGAACTCGCCTTGACCTTCTGTCAGTCAATAACGTCAAAGGGTCGTATTACCCCAACAACAAGTCTAACAGCAAGACGTTATTCGATATAACGCACACCATGCAACCTGCAGGCCAGTGAAGTTTACTGTATTGTAAAAGGTTGGAAACTAAACTCTGAGTTATACATGATGAAATGAGGGGGTTTTATAGTCACAGGAGTTTCTAAAGGACGAGGTTCGGATAAATGAGGACGCGTTGTCGGTCGGCGCTCTGAAAGGTCGCTGCGATTCCGCAAAGCACGCCTCACTTCAATTACTTCTACTGATTATTTTCCATCTTTTGTCCTGATATTTCTGTGTCGCACTTTAGCCTGAAGTTCTTCATCAATAGACGTTGGATCAGAACGGACCCGGTCCCCTGCGTGTCCCGTTTCACCCTCCGTCGCCGGGAGTAAAAAAGCAACGCGGCGGCGCCGCGTGACGTCCGCGTTGCCGCCAGATGCGGCGTCGCATTTAAATGCCGGCCTGTATCTGCTCGCGCTCACAGCCCCAGCGTGTAAATATAACCCTCTCTTCCCTGCAGCACTCTTGTATTTCCCACCCTTGTCGAACACAGGCAATTAAGCTATTCAGCAGGTGCCAGGCGCTGCCTCGAACCGTGACTCGCTCACCAGTTGAAGTCACTTAAGCTGCGAGCTGGAGGAGGCTGGTGGGTTCGCAGAGAGGGTCTTTCGCACATTCAAGCGGACAAACGCACGCTTTAAAACCTCCCGAGGAATGTTACTGTTTTGGAAACCCAAAAGGAGTCCTGAAATTGTTTTTTCAGATTTGGTCAGATTATGCATGCATAGCAGCGAAAGGGACATTGGAGATTAAAAGAAAAATTGAGCAAATTTCCACTGAAAAAGATAGAAATTTTTGAGGTTAATCTCAGATATTTTCTTGAAAAAAACAAAAAAAAAAACCCTCAAATGTCTTGGCTTGAAAAGTGGAAAATTTGCTACAAAAAACTCTAAAATGTTCAGATAAATCTGTTTTTTTTCTTCTAGAAAGGACAAGGAATCTCAAAAGTAACTTTTTTTTTACTCAGAAGTCATAACTTTTGAGAGTCAGAAATGTTCCTGTTTTAAGAAAATATCTGAGATTATTCTCAAAATGTCAGGTTTATTCCTGCAGATTTTTGACTTTTCAAACTGAGAAATTTCCTTGTTTTTTCTAGAAAAAGTTTGAGTTTTAAAAGTTGAACATTTTTAATGTGCATTACTTTTGAAACTCGTAAATGTTCTTGTTTTTTTCTTGAATGTTTTTAGATTGATCTAAGAATTTCAGGGGTTTTTTTTTCTAGCAAATTTTTGACTTCACTTTTTTCCTCTAGAATATTTCTGAGACTGATCTCAAACTTTCTGACTTTCAAGATATGTAAGATTTCAGCCTCCATTACTTTTGAAACTTGGAAATGTTCATGTCTTCTCTAGAACAAGGTAGCTTCTAGAAAAAACAAGGACATTTTCTGAGTTTTCGACCTGTTTTCTACAGGTCAGATTTAGAGATGAACGTGTTTACGGTCTCGCTGTCGAGTCTCGGCTCCTTCTTTTGATCTCTTGCCCCTGATCTGTGTGTTGGGGTGGGGGAGGTGTGACACTGGGGGAACTCCTGCCTCGACACCATCTGCGCCGCTGCGCCTCTCCGTGGCCTCCGTCACACAGCGCTGCTGCCGTCATGGCGTCGCCTGCAGCAGCGGGCGCGCAGCCTTACATGTGCGGAACATAAACATTGGATTAACGAACAGAGTTTGGCTCTTATTCATTCCAGCCTGCGGGGTTACTGAGCACAGCAGTGGCAGAATGTAATGCCTTTTGGAGGAGCCTGCAGAAATTGCTGGGTGTTCAAAGTGTGGCCCGGGGCCCATCTGCGGCCCCTGGACTGATTTTATGCAGCCGCTTTGACCCGCAATTCAAGAATGAATTTAGGACAAAACTACGAGTCTTACATTAAAATCTTCTTAAGTGTAGCACAAAGTCACCATATTTTTCAGTGCTTCAGGTTTCCTTCTGTTGTCATGGTAACATTGACTTGTTGCACCCAAATCTGCTTTAAAATGCTGTATTAAATGCAGCAGGTGTTTTTGAATGAAGACTGTTTTCATCGCTGAGAACAGATAAAATATGTTTACACGTTTCTTCAGGATAATTGGATGCCTTTCAATTAGTGAGGAAACTGCGCATCTCCCTCTCCTCCCTCCATTGTTTATGTTTCTGTTGCTGCTGACGCTGTCGCATAGAAACGGAGGTCACTCCTCCAGACGCGCAGAGGAAATAAAATCAAGAAAATAGTAACGCAAAGTGATATATAATCTCTGATGTACGATAAGAGTTTTTTGGCTCTCTCTTTTTTTTCTGTTTGTTTTTTTGTTTTTTTGTTACCTGCCACATAAAATTCTGCGATTAAAATAAAATCAACCCAAACCCAGCAGCTTGTCTCATAGCTGCTGCCCCGCTTCCAAATATGGCCGTCGTTGAAATGACTCAAAATTTGGCCCAGGTGAAACGTTTCCACTGTTTTGCATCATTCGGTTCAAGTTGTGACACGCAGCCGGTTTGTTGTAACAGCCACATTTGACAGGCCTTCAAGTTGTGACAAACTACGACTTTGTCGTCCTCCTCGCTCTGAGCGTTCGCATCCGTCCAGCCTACTGTTCTGGCCTCCGTTCATTCTGTTAGGCTTTCGCTCCCAAACCGTGACAAAGAGCAGACGGTCGCGTGTAAACACCGCGCTCCCCCGAACTCGTGAAACTCGACCTTTTCTGCTCCCAGTTCGATCAAGAAGATAAACGGAAATCCTCTGCATATTGAAACGCCTCAGTTTTAAAACAGAAAAAAAACAAAACAACAAAACAACAAAACTTTACACCCGTCGCCAAGCTCCGCTAGCGGACAGACGCGTGAAAACTCCTGCTGAGAGCTCAAATACGTTTTCCTCGCCGCCGCCGAAACAGAGAAGCGCTTCAACGGAATTTGTTGACGGGGTTGCAACATGTAAAGTTGCTCAGGAGAAAGTGGCTGGGATGAAACGCTCGGAGCAATCTGAAGAGCCAGCAGCACCACACGGCGAGCAGGAACACGACCAGAAAGTACAGGATGTGCGGAAGCCGAACAACGGCTTTAAAACCTTAAAGCCCACTCGAGGTCTGCCAGCCAGAAAGTCGCTGTAATGCTTCATCGTTTCATCCACTGTTTTTTGTTTCACACATTCGTCGCGTGCGCCGTGTTATAAAGTCTGTGAACATGACGGTTGATTTCAACGTAATTGCAATGAACCTTTAAAAAGTGAGTAAAGCTCAAAAACTCTGAATCTTACCAAGTATTTTTGGTCTAGTTTCCGAGGCAAATATCTAAGTTTTGTCTTATTTCAAGTGTAATAACTTACTACCTACTTTTTAGCAAGATGTTGGAGCTTCTTTTAAGTCAGTAATTCCTTCATATTCATAGAAAAACTACCATTTCCACTGGCAGATTATTTCACTTATAACAAGACATTTTTTCCATGAATAAAATAATCTACAAATGTAACAAATACTTTTTCATCAAGATGAACAAATTATTGAAATGAACGCATGTATCTTGCAAAAAGTTGCATGTTAGTTTTGTCTTATTTCAAGTGTAATAAGATATTTGGTCTAGAAACTAGACCAAAAAATACTTGGTGAGAATTTGTGTTTCTACAAGTGCAGCATTTTGCCCTGTCATGTTAATGTGCAGAGATAATCTCCCACCACCGGAACATGAAGAGTAAATGATAGAAAAAAAACCGCAGCACAAGATCAATAACTTCATTAAATAAAAACACACTCTGACAAAGTCAATTTAAACAGTGGCGTAAAGACTTTGTTTCTGATAAATCATTCATATTATAAACATTTTTTTAGCCTTTTATGTTTTTGGAAGAGAAAGTTCAAGTTTTCCCAAAAAAAAAAGAAAAAAAAGGCAAATGGTTCTTTGGCAATTTTTGTGAAATTCTAACCTCTTTAGCAAATTTCTTCATCATGCAAATTTTGCCGAACCTTCTTGCCGTTAGCTTAGCTTCCCGCACCTTGATTGTTACGGAACTGCTGGACAATCTTTTACCATCAGTTGGACCCATTACGTTTTTTATTTTTATTTTTTTTGTGTCTTGCTGTACAGCCGTTAGTGAAGCTGTCAGCCGGAGTCAGGGCTACGTTGTGCTGCGTAGGCTAACAAAGAGCAAGACAGCTGTACTAAAGTCACCAGGGACTGAGGAAAACTTTTTGTCCTCGGGGCAAGATGTCCTTCAGGCAGGGTGACGGAATAATTTGTGGTGTTTATTTATAAAGAGGTTATTCTGGGATTTAAAATGTTATTGTAAAGTAGAGCAAGGGGACAGTTTAATCTTCAGTTAAATCTTCCTTCGCGGCATGTTTTCCAGTCCACTATCTGGACGTTTTTCTTTTCTTTTTGACTCATCCCAGTCTATTTCTATCATAACTATAAAATCTATCAACAAGCAATTTTCTTTTCTGCCTCAACTCCCAATTTGCAAAACATATTTTGTTCTCTTTTCTTTTGTTTTCCCATTTTCGTCGTGTTGAAAAGCAGTCTTCAGTGTTTTGTCATCGACCAGCAAAAGGTAGTTTGTAATTGTGAAGCAATTACCTTCTGCTGCATTGAGCTGCAGGTGTTTTGAAGTTTGTCGCTATACCAGTTTTCCACATTTAGATGCTAAATGCAGTTATCCAGCGGTTTTGTTGCTTAGGCCAGAAAATCAAAACTGACTGAAAAACACGATTTTTTTGTTCTTTATTGCTGATGGCAACAGTTTGACAGCAGCTGCTTTTCCATGACAAATTTCAGCTAAATATTCCGCTAATGTAAAAAAAACCAACTACATTTCATAATTGCTGTGTTGTCATTAAATGAGAAGCACAATTAAAAATCCCACGTGAATAAATTTATGTGAAAAGTCAATAAAAAACCTGCTGCTCAATCATTATCCTACCACTTCCTGTTGTCTTATTTGTCATTTTCGCCAGTAGAAACATCTGGTTGTTGATCACATGACTCGTGATTTTTTCTTCATTTTTTAAATAGATTTTAAATATGCAAATTTCGATATGGCCAAAAAAGCCCACCTCATGCTGGTGAAAACATCTTTTCTTATTGAAAAACCTGGGTTTTTCTTTTAAATTGGCGTAAGCGGATTTATTTTGGGTAATTATGTGGTCGATGAAAACGCAGCTACTGTGGTAAGAAGCTGTTCTCTTCTTTTTTTTCTTCTCTGTGTGATGCTTGTCTTTTCCTTGGAGTGTGTTTCGAAGCCTTTGACCCCAGGTAACAAAGTCAGGCGGGACAAATAAAAGCGTCGCCCGCCTAAGGAGTCGGTGATGACTCCCGGGGAAAATGTCACGCTTTCCGGCCCCCTTCGATTAACCCCTCCCAGCAAATGCGATTATGTGACCCGACGTCCTTTCGTCGCCTTCCCACCTCACAGGCGGATAAAAATAATGACCTTTTCTGCCATGTGACAATCACAAACACGACAATAGGCGGCAATGTTTAAATGCGCAGTCGACATTTGATGCGGCACGTTGATGGAGTGTCGCACCTGCTCCGACCTGCTGTCATCTGATACGGCTGCAAGCAGAAAGCGATACCCGGTGAGTTCCTGATTTATTTGCGCTGCGGCGGGTCTCTGTCTGGCATGTTGGGCAGCAAGCAGAGATTATTGTCAGAGGAAGAAATTTAAACACCTGCTTATGTTTTCACGTGAAAATAGGAAAGCAACTCTTTTGTTTATGATTTTCAGTCCCGTTGAAGGTTTTCCATACGGCAAGCAGGGGAAAAACATACTCTGGTCCAGTGAGGTTTTAATATTCCACCTTTATAGTGTTTCGTTAGTCATTTTGGAAGAAAAATAAAATAAAAGGACAACACTTTTGCAGTTTATGACTTCCTGTCCAATTGCTTTTTTTAATTTTTTTTTTTTACATAGGATTTGCTGACCTGTTATCCTTTAATTTCTGCCAAATCCCGTCTGTTTTGCACGGAAAAGGGTTCAACTTTCTCAAGCGGGAGATATTTCACCTAAAATCCAACCCTGAGAACAATCCTAGAGGTCGGCTCACTTCGATTTTCTATATCAAGGAGTGCAGGAGAGCTAAGTTTAGAGCTTTTGGTCTGAGACAGGATCGCTTCCAGGTTCCTGATACGGCCAAAGTGCTCCGATACGAAACCCTCCTGAGCCACCGCGAGCTTGTGCCAAGAACAAAGTGCTACAAGACAATAACACTTCTGTCCTCACACCAATCTCACCACCCCGGAATCCTCATCGTCTGTCAGCAGCTTCTAAATTTGCCCTCTGACCTTTCTATTTAAATCCGGATCATTTGGTGTTAAATCCTCCTCTGGCAGCATTTACTCTTTGTTTTACAGTTCATAGGAAACAATGGCATCGAATGAAAGCAACGTTTGCTAATTGGTTAGAAATTTGCCGTCGCTTGACACCAGGAGTGCCTGAAGAGCAGCAGAGCGACGAACTGAATGGCAGTTTATTCTGAAAGTTTTATGTTTTGGTTATACAGTCAAGTATGATGGATGAGAGACAAGGTAGAAACTAACCTAGTTCGTCAGTTTGACCCAGGCATGCAGCGCCCCTAATGCAAATAAAAACCCCACATGTTTCTTCAAGGTGAATTTACCGTTGAGAAAAACAATTCTGACGAGTGGGACTTCCAGACAATCTGTCCTTGACTAAACGACGGACGATGGACGATGAATGAACGTAATCGCTTGAAGAATTACCAAATGGGCTTAAAGTGAGATGTGTGGCTGCACAGCTTCAAGTTTACCTGCCGCTAATCTGAGATGTGCTTGGAAAAAACTCAAATCCATTTCTATGCGGTCCATCTCATTAAGCGAAAACTGGTCATCTCTCAAGACTTATCCATTTTCTCACCATCGGCCTCCTGAAGGTGTGCCGCTGTACGAGTGCGGCTATCTTTAGAGCAGTAATGAATTGAGTAAAGGTGTGAAATGGCTGCCACAGGAGGTCAGAGGCTGGTCATTTTTCATCAGGATGAAGTAAGCGAGCTCGGAAGAAGCAAATAGCTTTGTTTGGAGAGCCAAATCGCCTCGGACCAGTCAGGCAGAACTGAAGGATTCAGGATTTCACACCTGGACCCTCCATCTTTTTTCCGTCTTCATTTGCTGCCGTTTTCCAGTTTCCTTCAGCTTCCACCTCCCGTTCCAAATACACAGACATAAGAAAAGAGACTGTTTCCTAACTGTCAACCGGTGGTTGTGAGCAATGCATCAATGATGGACATAAAGGCCCTTCCCTGCGGTATAGCAGCAGTCTCAGGCTCAACATGTTCTCCTTCAGTCTGAAACTGTTCGGTTAGGGTTAGGTTCAGCTTGCGCTCATATAATTTTTTTTGATTAATCATATAGTCTGAGGGAAAAACAGCATTTGTGTTTTTGGGAGACAAAAGAACGAAGCTGTGAGCACAGTTCTGTTATTGTTCCAGCTTCGTGATAACGTGGAACGTTCAGTGGACAGAGTGAGCCGTGATGAGCTTCACTGGCTCTCTGCTGAGGCCGTTAGCGTCTCAGTCTGTCCTCAGAGGGACGAGGCAGGATGTTGGCCTCGCTCGCTGCAGGTCTTCTATCGATTTCTACTCACTGACCTCGATTCGTGCCAATAGGCTTGCTTTCCACTGTGTCTATTCTTGACCAAGAAAGCAGGACACAAGATACGCAATATTTGATCAGTTATGCTGGGACAGGCTTTGCAAAAGTATTTATGTCCTTTAAACTTTTTTCAAATGTTCACCTTTTTTGAAGGGACATGCTATGATGTTATAGCTGGAGGGTTGCTTTGATTTTCTTTCTTTTTTTTTCTATGCAAGTTAGACAAACCTTTGAATCTCCCATAGCAACCGTTCAGCTGTGCAAGACACCTGGGAGACCAAGTGTCGCCTCCTATCTGTAGTTTCTATGCTTCTGAGCTTCCTCCTCACAGAGCAGCCCTTCCTAGCAATTCCCCCACTTAGCTCCTTCAGACTAGCCAGCAGCAATTAGCAAACACTTGCTGGAACTCCGCATTTGCTGAGCTCATTATACAAGCTACTTCTCAGTGCAACGCTAGTAAAAACATTGTTAAAGGGTTAATAGAGGAGCCATGTGATGACTTCCTGAAGGCAGGACGTTGTAAATAGCAGTTTATAAAGAGGCAAAGGCCCAATTTCAAAGTGTTAAATTGCAAAGTCAAATTTCTTTAAAGTCATATCTCATCTATGTAGAGTTTTCATAATATCTGATGAGAGCACTCATCAGAAACGTTTCTGTTTGGATTGGAAGACCTGCGTCTTCATCCGGCTGGTAGACACAGCTCTTACATAGAGTCCTGGTTTCCAACTGCGTGGTTCCAGATCAGTGTTTTGAATTTCACCTTTTAGGAATCTGTCTTTGTAGTCCCAAAGTGGTGTAAACCCTCTGTCTGACTGGAAGAACAGCAGAGAGAGGTGGAGATGAATGGGGGACGATTTGTGACTATTTTCAGCTCCAGGTGCAGTAGAGCAAAGAGTTCTTGCAATCTACCAGACGCCCTCATTGGTCATTTACACACGAGGAAGCCCATTGGTCACAGCCCATTCGTCATTTTACAAAATTATCTAGAGTTTTGTGCAAAAACACCTCCCATAACAAGTAGTCGCCTCATTCATTTTCAGAACTAACTACCATAACAAACCATCACAAAGGTGAGTGGAATAAAGCAGGGCATCTCTGGGTTCAGAGGTCATAAGGGTACCTTCATACCACCATCTATGGCACAGCCGCTCTTTTAGTCCGTACAACTGATTCCAACAGTATGAATTCCCTTGTAGCCTGATAAAAAAAACCAATCCCTTTGCGTTAAACCTTTGGCTATTGAGATGTGATTACTTTCTGGAGGCATGGACTCTGTGGAAGTCTTAAACTTTACCCAATCACTAAGATTTCCTTGTGACGTATACAATCCGCCAGTTCGATGCTATGAAGCTTACCAGAAATTGCCTGAGCTGTAAACAACTGTCTTGTGAAGACAGGAGAGCCAATCTGAAGTGTGGCTAACACGAGCTAACGGCTTCGCTCCCTTCCTCCGCTGCCATTGCTAAACCTACAGGCAGACTACAACTCTAAAACAGCACAGGACATCAACATCGTCATTGACAACCTTTTCTGTTTGCTGATTGGTTTGAAGTGTACCGAAGGGATCCAAGTCAATGGGAGAAAGCCCAGATGGCGCACCGAAGAGAGATGAGAACTGAGTGGAATTGTGTAGGAAGGCTAATTGCCTTGGGGAAAATAAATGTCAGATTTTATGAAAAAACACAAAGAACATGGAAACATGTCCTTTTTTTCCGCTTTTAGTCTGATATCCATGTCGCATAGCTCATCTGAAAAACAGACAAATGTATTAGAGGAATTATATAAAGCCATAAAAAATGGGAGAGATTGGAATGACCTTGACTCATGGGTGTACACACCCTGACGCTAATACTTTGTGAAACTCTTTGATTCAGTTTCAGGATTCAGCACATCGTTAATCAGCAATATTTACACACTTTGACAGTCATTTCAGAACTCAAATAGTTTTTCTGTCATACGTCTGTTGGATGCACCCAGTGAGGTTCATGACTTCTGAGACATTGTCTCTTCTGGCATCAGGTGTGCGCCGACTTCTTGAAATGCTGCTTCTCCACGGCTGGGTTGTTCTGTCGGAGAAAGAATGAGGATAACCCACTTATCTCCTGTCTTTATTCCTCTGCCTTGGACTGCCTCGTAACATAAAGACACACACACACACACACACACACACACATGCAAGCAAATTTTCCTTCCCTGTACTGGCTTCGGCCGCGATGACCTTGAAGAAGTTGAGAATTTGGAGATCACGACCCCGATGGCGAGTCGAGGGAGGGATGGTTCTGCTTTCCTTGGCAGAACCAAAGGCATCACTTCGATGTTTCCCAGCCTGAGCAGTCAAAGAGTGAGCTTTTATTGCAGAAGATGATACCCAGACTGACCGAGGGGAGGGAGGACGCAGACAGAGCGAGTCAAAACCAAAATAAAAGGGGCTCCGAGATGGAGTCTGGGTAATGTGAGAACGCCATTGCCTCCACTCTTGACTGTCTTTCCCTTTTTCTCCTTTCTGTTATTGCTTTCCTTCTTTTTAGCAAACTCATTCAGCTTCAGTGCACTGACTCTCTCTCTCTCTCTCTCTCTGTCTGTCTCATTCACAAACGATGCATGAAGCCACATGAATGCATTCTGAAATCACACTCATGCACCCCCGTATCGTTGCTTGATCTCATGATATCGTCCGAGCACAATGCGGCTTTCCAGCCTCCGGCAGTTCATTTCATGGTAACACGACATCAATCTGCAGGGCTGCCCCCTCGCTCAGCTCATCCCTCCCGCGGCCGCGCTGCTCATCTCTGTTACCTTCAGGGTAAAGCAGGGTAGAGCTCTCCTGCCTCGCCGTTTCGCTCCCCTCCACCTGGTTGTGTTTGTGAATACCTACACATGAAAAACAGTCCAGCTGGTTTGGTTGTGAGGGGATGATGCATGAGCAAAATGGAGACTTTGTCATGTCATGCTATTTGTTTTAAAGTAGCATCACACTTTCCAATTTTCTTGTGCAGGAAAGCAGAGGAAACGGACTTAGGTTGAAAGGCCCTGAATCTGCTAGAGGAACCTGCTTGGGATGAGACTTAAAGCGACAGTAGACAGTCCACATTGACTGCTTACACCAGGTCAGAGGTCATACGGAGGGGGGTGCTCGGGTACCACGGCACCACCAGGATTTCTTTTGTCTCATTGTTGTTTGATCATCTCTGCATCCTGAGTTCGCAACACCTTCACTGAAAGTTGACTTGTGAGGCAACAATGATTTCCCTTTCAGGAAGTTATTTTCAGTATGTGAAAATACTGACCAGTTAATATGTTACCTTTAACTTTCCCAGAATTTTTTATTGGTCTGACTTGAGGTAGCAGCTTTACTCGGTTGCAAGACAATACTCTGATGGATGTCGGTCCAGCTTCGCTTAGTTTCATAGTAGGATCGGCATAAAGTCAAAGTAATAAGTTGCTCCTTAAATTTCTGCCTTATCGTTTTAATTTTCTTTACTGGTTAGAAGAGGAGAATTCGGTTTTCCCAGTGTTGAGGTGACGCAGTCCTTGTTATAATCTCAGCTCTGGGGCGGCTTTGTTCTCTGCAGCCTCTGATGCGTTCCTCTGACTTCCCACAGGCTAATTGGCACTAATTCGATCTGAAACGCCAGATAGCTTCACCCTGGTCCTCAGCGCCGATACGCATTCTCCAGGGAATGCTCTTCCGTGCGCCGCATTTCCTGAGCGTGTGCTCTGGGAACGAGGGCGCGTGCTGTCGTGGAGGCGGGATGCAGAACTCTCGTTTGTTTGCATCTGAATCCTGATCTAATGTGCGTCTGCTCACAAATGTGGCTTTTTGCCGTGTGGGTTGCCTGGCAGGGATGTTGAGGTTGAGTGAGCGCACTAATTTGATGAGAAGCCCCATTGTTGTAACTGATGCAGATTGGCTTTCTTTGTCACCAGCTGATAGGAATTTAAAACCAGCTTATGTAAGGCTAATATTCGGAAATAATTAATCCCATTAAATGAGCCGCTAATGCCTGGAAAATGTATTTTTTGCGAGAGCCATTTCCTCGTTGCTGTTCCTCATCGGTGTCGAGTTTCAGACTCGGAGGCTGCATCCGCCTGTCAGGTGAAACGTTGGATCCGGGACATAAAACAATTCCTACTCTACGTGCTCTGGCTTGAAACAGACATTGATTTTGACCTGCTCAACAATGGATTACACAGAAAATAATGAAACACAATAGCTATACCAAACAAATCTCTCTGCACAGAAATACAGCTTATGACATGAAAACACACATAAAGCTAAATCCAGCTCCTCTCACAGGCTGCAAACAACTGCTGTCTTGCCAGAAACTGAAGAGATGTTATGCTGGAAATGCTGCGTCACACTTTGACCTTTACATCACTTTACATTTCTGTCAACAAGCTCAGAAATTTCTAGAAAAAAAAAAAAAAAAAGAAAACGTCTCAGCAAAACTGTGCAAGACCATAAATCAAATTTTCAGATTTATCTTACAAACTTGCAGGGATTTGACTTTTGCAACTCATAAAATTCAAGTTTTTTTTTGTTTTTTTAGAAAATTTCTCAACATTTCTGAGTCGTTTCTAGAACATATTAAACTCTTGGAGCTGAAGAATTTCCCAACAAAAAAACTAGGAAATTTCTGAGCTCAGAGCTGAAAATTTGCAACAATAAAACATAGAAATTTTCTAAAAAAATTTTTGGATATTTCTGAGATTGAGCTCAAAATTTCTGAAATGTTTTTGAGGAAGAAATGTACATTTTTCTCTTTTATATCCACAATGGCCCGAATATGCCGCTGCATATTAGCTGCCATATGTCACCTAATCTATTAAATAGAGTCCACTTGGATGAGGTTTAATATAATTACGAATATATCTGTTCTGTGAAAGTCTCAGCGATATAATAATTTCTTGTGAAATCAGTTTTTTCGGTAATCTGGAATCATATTTAGCTTTTTTTCTTTCTTTTTTCCGTAAAAATCGACATTTCGTCTGAAGAAACGTATTCATTTCCAAACAAAGTTGCGGAGTTGTTCATTCAGAGACGACTATAGAGAAAATGCAGTGACCTCCACGGGGCCCCAGGCCTTTCAGGGGCCGCATCTCTGCTCTCATTTCCTGGTGGCGTGCAGATTCGCGCCTCTTCTCGTCTCTCGCTCTCCGTTTCTCTGGGAGTGTGTGTGAGATGGGTGATGGATGCCGCTTCATGAATCATTAAGCACGATTTCTCTTCCACGCTGGAGTGCGATTTGGCTAAATGGATGTGGATGATGAGAGCTTTTCCAGCCTATCTTTATTGTTTAACAAGTAGAGCTTCGACGATTGAGGGCCAGGATCACAGCGCGGGGAAAGCAGGCGGCTTTTTACATCCGTCATCACTATCCCTCCGTCTGTTATTCTTTCATGACTCCCTGTCTATTTATCAATGCATAGTTCTATATATTTCTCTGTGTGGATTTCATGCAATCAAAAATGTCTTCTTTTTAAGCTTTCTGGTTTATTTTGTCCCAAAGAGATTTTGGGGAACCGTAACTGTATCATTACTCAATTACTGATCATCATTCCACAATTATATAGTCGGCAGAAAATGTTCCCATATTAAATATCAGTAAGGTTTTCTTTATGATACGTTTGCAAATGCTTTGTCTTGGGATCTAGCTGTGTTTTTTTTTTTGTTTTTTTTTTTCCAGTTTTGTATTAAAATAAAAACCTGTTTTCAGTCCCTTTCTACTCTAACACTCTGAAATAAAGTCCAGCTCACACAATTGCCGGCAGATCTAAACAAAATTACTAGATTTGGCTCACATGTAGTTTAATCTCAGACTAAACACAGACAAACGCCACTCTGACTCGAACAAAATACGTGGAAGTTTGCGGTCGTTTCGGAACCTGAAACAGTTTGAAACACATTTCGCCGTGAAATTTCAAAGTTCCATCAGTGAGACCAAAAGACACCAATTCCGATTCTCTAAAAATCCCAAAGTATTGTCACACGGCTTCGCAGCGACAAAAAAAAAAAAGAAAAGTGAGAGCGTTGCAAAATTGAGGCGTTTCGTGAGTTCTTTGTCAGGCCGTGAATACGCTTCTGAATCCCGCGTGAATAATTCAGGAGGCAAGCCGCAAATAGATCAGGTGTAATAGTGACAGCTGTGGGGCTTTGATCCTTTTCTGAAGAATAAATGGCAGCAAGTTGTTTCATCCTGCGGCGCACGCTGTCGAGTAGAGGTCACCTCCTTAGAATAGGTGGGTTTTATTTTTAACACGTAAAAGGGTGCTGTCAGCTTAGCGACCGCATCATCATAACATACTTTTGTCAGAGAGTGTGTGTGGTTTTTTTTTTTAAAGAATTGTCTAGATGGATTAAAATTCTGGGTTTTCTGACTTAAAATGTTTGAGGGTCATGAAGTGTTAGGTGTGATAAAGAGTCGATCGATAAATAGAGATTTGGTTCAATAGTTTTAAAATGGGCTCTTATTGTCTGAACTCCCAAACTGAGAGACTATAAATGACCTCCAACTCAGTCAGTCACACTGAGCACTGGCGCACCTCAAGGCCGTGTGCTCAGTCCACTGCAGTTTGCACCGCTAACAAACGGCAATTTGCAAATGATGACGACTCATTCGCTATAACTATTCGATTTATAGTGAAGATGTGGCATGGTGGTCTAAACAATAAAGACGAACCAGAAAAATGAATGGCATTAAATCTCTGGAGTTGAAATTTGTGTCAACAAGTTGAAGGGTGAGTAAACTTTCACGACGGGTGGGCTCTGCTGCACTCCACATTATGGTTGCATTCTGAATCAGTGTGTTCAATATGTTTTCAATTGTTGTTGAAGTGATAAAATGTGCGATTTAATCATGCGACACGCCACTGGTTGGCATTTTCATCAAGGATGTTCTGATGGGACGAAAACAAGAGAAAAAGAAGAAAACGTAACCGCTTTTTGTTTTCATTGTCGTGGGAAATAATGTATCACTGCAAATAATTAAAATAGATGAGCTTGAAGCTAACAAGGACACAGCTGTTTTATCAAACGAAACGTTTAATGCCCCTTGAATGAGATGCTGTAAGATATTCCCGTTTCAACAGCTGCTATCTGGAAAATGTACAGATTAGTTTGATTAGACGTTCAGTAAATCACATGATTTGTACAAATTAACAGTTTCAGTCACTCTGCAAACATATGTGCAGTACATTAAAGAACTAAAATAATTATGTAAAGAGTTTATTGGAGAAAGTTTGTAGTTCTGTCTCAGTTTCTGAGTGTTTGGGTTTTTGACGTGATTTTTGCGTTGGTTTAGTTATGTTTCATAGTTTTTGCTATATTCGTTCGTCCTCGTAGTTTATTCTGGACTTGGTTTTCCTATAATCGTACCGAGAGTCATGTCAACGCTCTCCTCTTTCCAGTGGATTGGACTCTTGTTCTTGATTGTTACAGAACTGAACTGCTTCGGATTGGTGCCCAACTTCAACACGGGGAGGCAAAAATCCACATAGTGGCAGCGGACTTCAGCTGCTGTCGCCTTTAATTCCCCAAAGCTTGTCACGTCTGCCTGGTTTCGGCGCCTTAATGTCTGAACGCTTGCTGTTTTTATAAAGTTCTCAGCGGCAGAGCGGCGGCTGGAGATCGGCGTTTTGTCACAGCGCATCAGCATCCGGCGCGGAAGACCATCCAACCGGGGGCTTTTGTCTGATCTGGCCTTGCCTTTTGTCGCAGCCGCCATGACACACACGCCTCCTCCCCACTCCACCCCTGACCCTCGTTGTCATGGCAACAGAGGCTTTCTCATCCTTGCCGTGGCCCTGAAGACGGCGACTAATCCCGGCCCGCCGTGGGAATCGGTGGATGGGGTGACAAACGCTGCGTGACGAAACCGTCTGGCAGAACGTTCGCGGCGCTTCGTCATCTGCATCTCTTGTCGTGAAATCTGCCGATTTAGTTTTGCGAGGTAAGGAATGTTGCGGGGAGGGGGAAAAAATAAAATCATCCGGTTTGTCACTTCCACAACCTGAAGGACGTGCGTTGTGGCAGACTGCCGTTAGTCTGGTCGGACTGCCGTTTCGTCCAGCCCACCTTGAAGTGTGTTCGACCCATTTCGGCTAAATTGAGCCCACAAAATCTGGAGCAGAAGCTTGACAAAGGAGGAAATATCAAAGCGACGTGTGACAGCTTTATTGCTGAAGGTGTGTGTTGTCTCTAGCAGCTCTCGACTGAAGGGGAGGGCCGCATGAAGGAGCACAGATGGTAATTGTGTGTGTGTGTGGGTGTCTGTGCACACACACACACACACACACACACACGACGTGAAAGTTTTGACAAGCCTTTATTTTTATTCCCCCCTTTATGCTTTACTCTCCACATAATTGTCTGTTTGTTTATTTAAAATGAAAATTTATTCATGAGTTCAGCAAATCTTAGGAGGGCTGTCTAAGTCTCTGCCAACTAGGCTTTTAATCACAACATTAAGAGGCTTAGACATTAACATGGGGTTTTTTGTTTTTTTTTGCTCATCAACACAGTCAAATGTTTCATCTCACTTTAATGAACTGTTGTGTCATGAAAATATCCCTTCACTTGTGACCTTTGTATTACCTCTGTATTGAAGTTAGCTGATGTCATCTTTCATGCTGCTTCTCTTACCGACCTCATAATCCATTGTATCAGCGGATACAATTAATCCAATACTGTAATCTACACTGTTTTTGGTTGTTGCGTTTTATTTTGAACGTCTACAAATATCGTCCAGTTCGAAGTTATTTTTCAGGTTTTAAAGTGGCCTAGTCAAAGCGTGGACTATATATATCTGATGAAGATGCTGTCGCGGGATCTTAAATACTGAAATCTGACAAGAGGGCAAAACCAAAGCAAATTCAAAGACGATGGATCATTTTTCTCCCCCACAACAACGAACTTTAAATTTCCTCGGTTCAGACACCAACAGCAGACCTGCGGTGTCTCGCTGCATGTCGGCGTGGGGGGCGGGGGGGAGTGAGGAGGGTCTCACACTTCATGAGTGATCGCCCATCCAAGATTTACGAGCCTTTATGTGGACATTCCCACCTAAACATTGGCCTCCGTGAGTCAACAGTTTGTCTGGGCTGCTGGCAATGAGCTAAAATATTGATGGGCCTATGAGCAGATGAAAGGGAGAGGAGCAAAGCACCGGTTATATTTAGCACCAGCCTCTGTGGGATCTTCAGCAGAGTATTTTCGTCTGACTGGAGAAGTTGATCACTGCTTTTGTTGTAGTTTTTTTTTTTTTCTTTCTTTCTCTCTCTCTTTCCTTTTGACTGATGTTGCAATGAGAAGCACTTGCAGTGCCGGCTGCCTGCTCCTCGCTTTAATCTTCTTCTTAATTTCTGCGCTTTACACCCGGCAGCGTTATTTAGGACAGCGTTTTTGACAGCCACCGACAACCAGGAATTATTTTTGAATGTGTTGTGTGATGAAAGAAGACGGGAAACGGGCTATTTCAGTCGGTTTCCAGACGACCGTTTCAGAATGTCGCACCTCACCCTCAACTCAAACAATCAGTTAATCATTGCAAACTACCCTGAAAATACCACACCATAAACAGAGCTGTTAGTATCATGCTGAGGGGATACTTTACTTTAATCAATTTTATCTTTGTAATTATTTTCATTTCCTTTTAATGTTGTCTGTTTTTATGTTAAATGTAAGATGACCAGGAGTGCCAAGAAGATACAACAAATAAAATGCATTATTATTATTATTATTATTATTATTATTATTATTATTAAGGAAACTGTTCAGATTTGATGGGAATGTGGAAGGAACAGCTGCACATATCACCATGTTGGTAATAAAAGAGCTCAGAGCCACTGTTGGATATGTTGCACTGTTAAATCAGTCACACTGTGTAACTGCTCAGCGTAATTTAACAAGCCTTTTTATTTATCTGTCAGTAATTGTGCGTGTTGGAAGTGCAGGTGGTACCTGAGTCGGTAAGAGAGAGGGAAGAGGAAACACAGCTGTAGAATAAAAAAAGGATTCTGTCGTCTCTGTGTAACGGAGAGAGATTTATCACTAAGCCAATGTTATTAAATGTTGTCTAGACATACAAAGTCTGGAGCAAAACAAGCTTCTGTAGAAACTACAGTTCCCTATTTAGCGGTTCCTTAAGCTGCTGGGACACCGTTTCTAATTTTTCATGTGTGTTGGCCAGAATGACAACAACCTACTTTCACACAATTAGAAAAAAAACAACAACAAAAAGTCAGTGTCACTCCTGGGCATCATTTGACTTTAGCGTTTCGAATATTGCTGACAGTGAAATGAGCATAACGGTGAAAAAGCTTTCTGTAATTGGTTGCCCAGTTGAGTCAAACTTCAAACCATCATGTTGTGGCAACAACCATTCAGTCGGCACATTTTACTGGATCTGAGAGTAACAACCCTATGGAGTCAAGGAGACCCCAGAATCCTCAATATTCTAAAATTCCTTTTACATATCTTATTATAATGCTTTTATATATATATATATATATATATATATATATATATATATATATATATATATATATATAGCTGCAGTTTCTTTGCCTCAAAAAGATGCTGGTCATGAATGAACTGGAAAGAGACTGATGCCGTTAAGAGCAACTCAGCTGATGAGTCGAGATAAGAAGGGACAACGAGGTTAATCGCAAGGGTGGTTTGAATATCATCTGGTAGAATCGCTGTCAAGTGTCTGTGATGGCAACACTTCAGCGGAAGGCAGAGCCAAGTAGCTTTAAGAGGAGCGTCCTTAAAACGGACGAAAGCAAGCTGCTTTCTTCACAAGAGCAGAACAGCATCAGGGTTGGGGGACCTGCCTGGTGGGTGGGTGTATTTTGCCTCTTGTTGGGCGGCCCCACCTTGACTGCAGGTGCCAATAACTTTAACTTGATTGAACGATGGAACTGGGTCTACCTGTTGATATTTCTGCCAGCTCAGCGCTCAGGAGGAGCGCGGCAGACGTAACGTCTGTCCGTTTTTGGAAAACGAAACCATACAAAAAAAAAAATTGGGGCCACAGTCAGTGGTTTGTGTCACTATGGAGAAAAATCTAGGTGCATTTATCTGCTTGAGGTGTGATGGGATCTGGATTCACGGTTCAACTAGGTGAATGTTAGCTAGAACACATAAAAATGCAGCTAGCCTATGTTAATATGATTATATTTTGACGGGTAAAAACAGTTCATGACCGATTTAAAAAAAAAAATCTTGTCAGTCAAAATGAAGGAGAACAAAAAAGCTTAACGCGACCTCCGATCCCTACCTAGCTTGTAGCCCTTCCTGGTAGCCCTGGCTTGCTAGGCCTACAAGCTATCAGGTGTGAGAGAATCCAATGAGTTTTCAAAGGAAAACATGGAGACAACAGGAATCTCCTTTAAGGATGTTAAGATACCTTCTATCTTGACACTAAAGAAAAGATTTTCTGGTCTTCCCCAAGGATGGAAAAGATCCGAGGTCAATCACAATTTACCATCACAAAATCTCCCCCAGCAGGACATTCCTCAGAAAAAGAAGACGATCCAGGGTTCAAAGCAAAATTTTTGACAGACTTTATCCGGGTAACTGGCGCCCAAGGCAACGTCGGGGTTTTTCTCACAAGGAGACTAACATCAGAGCATGCCAAATAGAGCGATGTAGCTTTCCTCGGATCTCCCTGTTCTGTGTGTAAAAGAGTCCACGGTATGGCTGGCGGGGATCCGGGGGGTCTTATCCACCGGCTCCGCCCTCTTCCCCAACCGCTGACTCCACCGACTTAAAGGGACAATGAATTATTCAAATTAGCAAGCCTGAAAAATTTCGATAGGCTATTTTTAGCGCTGGCATGTTTGCGCTCGACAAATGCTGTAGGCTTAGAAGGGTTTTCCCGGGTGTGTTTTGCTGTCGTGTCACAGTGAGTCGTGTGTCGAGGACTGGGGGAGGAAGAAACGTGTGCGTGGAAAGTCGGCGTGGGGAAACTCCGCTCAGCTTTCCCGCTCCCTTCCGTCCTCTGTTTTTGTGTTTATTTCTATTTTCGTCCCCTCGATTAGCAATTTAATGAATCTCGCATTTTTGTTAATGGGTGCGTGAAAGCAAATCTCCTGTCTTGTTTTGTCACCCGTCATTGCTTGTCGTCCTACAACGGCGGCGGCAAAATGCGGCCGGCGTGTTTTAGAAGAAAGACGGGGAGTGGGAAGGGAAACCCTTTATACCGTCCTGAAAAAATGGATTGTTCATTTCTCTCTCGCTACTTTCTATTTTTTTTTTTTTTTTTTTTTCCTCATTTCTCTCTCTGTTTTCACACTTGAGATTCACAATTTCGAAGGTGCCGTTACCATGGCGGCAGATGATAAAGGGAGAAAAAAAAAAAAAGTGTTTGACAAAAATCAGCCTTTTGTCAGGGGAAGCCAGCCGTTCCAAGTCTGCGGAATCAATCACCGTCCTCCCAGAAAGCCGATTTATTTATTTTTATTGATTCATTTAATAAAAGAAAAAAAAAATCTCACCAGCCTCGTCTGTAAAGAACAAGGCAGAGACTAAAATCAATTACTTGGCGGTTTAATTATGCATGTGCTACAGTGGTTTTTAGAAGTGAAACATTGTGGTATCTGGCCTGAATGATGTTGATTTAAGCACCGTTTAATTTCAGAACGGGGCTCTCCGTGTGACGGGAATCACGATACAGAGTTCCTGTTCACTGTTCTCCTGCTGCAGACTGATATCCTGACTGCGCTCACACCGTGTGTGGCTAATGGCCTGGACTTTACTCTCCTGTTTTTGTGTGTTTTGTTAGAATCTCAACTGGTTTTTGACCTCAGGTTGCCGTAACTCTTAAGCTGTATGCTGCCAGATCAGCTTGTCTCGACTTTATGGACCTGAATTAATTTTGCTTCTGTGGGAGCGTGAAGTCGGGGCGTCGCAGGGGGATGAAAAGAGACGGGAAGAACCTCTTGTTGTCTTGTTAGTGATTAGCGTCGTACCCCGGCGTGCTGCAGGTATCCCGGCTCGTAGTCACGCCTGGAAGGGGGAGGGGAGCACTTTGAAGAGAATCAACACCACTGAGTGACAGGCACAGATCAGACGATGGAGTCAGACGATGGAGGGATGTTTCTGCTTGGGGGGTCCGAACCCCAAGCTGGAGTTCAGCTCCGTGGGAAAAATGCAGAAACTGGGAGAGAGGAAGGCTGTGATTGGGGGAATCCGTGTCCTCCGTCTACTGAAATACATTGACATGTTTATATTTTGATGGCTGATTTCCCTCGTCTTAGATTTAGCTGGCAACACAGTCGTTTTCGCTACGCCACTATGCTGGGTCAGGTTCCCCATAGCAACCTTCTGCATTAGATCTCTCTAGAGTTTGTCGGTATCTTCAAGGTTCTGCTTTGCTTGCTGTCGTCACAGCAGAGGACCAGGCTAGCACGACGGCGGCTTGTTTTCTCCGGCCGCAAACTGACCACAGCCTTCCATCCTCGGCGTCAAACAGATGGTGGCGGTCCAGAGGAGCCGGGTCCAGAGGAGTCGGGTCCAGCGGAGCCGAGGCCAGCGGAGCCGAGGCCAGCGGACGTTCAGATTGGTCGACGTGTGGGCAGAGAAGAGGCCTGGAGGTTGCACATTATCTGTGTGTTTATTTGTGCAGTGGATGCCAGCCCAAAGTGGGCACATCTAATGTGTTTCCATCATACGGCGTAAAATGTGAACCGTCACAGTGGATCCTGTTTTAAAGTCTGGGGGATGGAAAACAAAACAAAACAAAACAAAACAAAGCCCAAAATGACCCTAAAACAGACAGAGCTACCAAAAAATGGTTTAAATGTATGCGTATATATCTTTCAGAATGGCCTCGTCAGAGTTTGACAAAAATCCAACTGAGCGTTTCCACCCGTCCTATCTTAAGCGTAAGCATTCGTTTTCCGCAATCCGGAATTTTACAGTAATTTCTGACCACATTTGATGCGATGAGATCGGCTTGTTACTTGCAAATAGCTCTTTTCTCGCCCCGCCTGGCGGTGTCAACGCCCTCCTCCGCTGCCGCTGAAGCGGCCTGTTGTGGCATTTCCCTCCCGCCGAGGTCTGGGAGAGTCACTGCGTCTGACAGAGACGTCCAGCGGAAAATGAAGCGATTACGACGACGGCGTCCGTGCTTAAAGACTGTGACAGCGATCGCATCCCATCAGCGTTTGAGGCGGTGATTCAATTCCCGACTAAGTTGTCAAATCAGAACAGAAGGGAAAACGCACGGATCATGAAATGAGGCTGTTAAAGTACTTGCTTTGTTCGTTTTTTTTTTGTTTTGTTTTGTTTTTTTTCTGTGTTGGGTTACATGTAGCATTTTTGAAAGCTAAGGGTTGTGCTATCTTTAGCTTTTTCCTCCAGTTTCATGAATGTGGTTAAAAGTGTTGAGTCTGACAGATCATCTTCAGTTGTTGACATAAATTAAAAAAAAAAAAACGACTCCATGTAAGGGAGCAGAAACAAACACTTTCATTCACACTAAAAGCAGTGACGTCTAAAGCCTTACTTGTTGCCCTTGGAGACCAAAAGATGTCATCCTTGTTTGGTTTACGCTGTTGCTCATGTTTAAAATATCATTGTAAACCCCAGGATTCCTTAAGAGGAAATGTTTTAGAGTCATTTCCAGAAGGAGAATGAAAAAAGGAAGGTTTACGAGACGGTTGCAAGAGCTGCTGTTCTGTATTCTGGTACAGAGATGGTGGCACTGAAAGACACAGAGACGTCTATAGTCTCGCTGGCTTAAAGGCCTTTCAGTGGCTTTTCAGGAACTATTACATTTTTTTTCTTCTCGTCTCTTTCAAGCAATACAAACTCAGCAGTTTGTCCATTTTCCACTTGTGAAAAATATTTTAAGCTAGTTCAAGCCAACCCTGCTTGAAACTCTTCCACAACTTTCTCTCTCTGCTGTGTTCTTCTTCTTCTTCTTCTAAAAAAAAAAACCCTTTAATACGACAGTTGTCATCAACTGACATGACAAGAATGAGTTTATCCTCTCGCTTCAGCCTGGCCCAGAGTCGTTTTTCCTCATTTTTCATTCCTGCAGCACAATACCGTCTCATCCTCAGGTAACTTTAGTCACAGAACTTCCCTCTGCGGTTTATTAAAGTCATCAGTCAATATATCAATGTGTCTTTGTGGCTTTCCGTTCAATCAATAGGGAGTTTTTATCATGACAAACCTCTGTGATTTCTCGGGGCACTGGCGTGAAGGTCACCAGTTGTGCCCGTGAAACAGCCGTCTGAGGTGTTAGCGGCCGCGCTGAGTGACAAACCTCCCGGAGCCCGAAATGTGATGAAAAAAGATGGCCTGAAAATGGGGCTCGTCCTCAGGGCTAAATTAGATCTGCAGTCGGAGATGGACCGTCTGTGCAACAGCTGCCCAGCTCTGCCTTCAAAGGGCAATTTGTAGAAGTGGAGGACTTATTTAGCATGCGATGTGTGTGTGTGTGTGTGTGTGTGTGTGTGTGTGTGTGTGCGTGCGCGTATGCTGGAAATCAGAATGTCGAGAAGCGGCGTCTCCTGGATCGTCCTCCTGTGTTTTAATATCTTTCATAAAACATTTTTTTAAACAAAACAAAAACTGTCCATCTGCTGGTGAGGCTGGACTCACCCGTCCTTTGGGTTGCCAAAGCAAACGCTACAAAATCGCAGCTCAGTACCATTAGTCAGCAGCATTCGCACAGCGAAGGGGTCCATTTCAGCTTTGGTCCACGTAAAAACAAAAGTTACTGCCCTATCTCTTGAACATGGACCAGATCTGCTCCGTTTTCGCAGATGGACAAAAATGTCGACTTTTCATGACAAAAGGTTGGAAGAAGTTGACATTTTTTTGACATGTCAAAGCATTCCTTAAGCTACGCCACATCTTTTCATGTTACGCCTAAAAAGATTTTTTTCTTCTTTTTGTCCGAGACCAGTGAAGTAGAAAAGTATGGGATAGATTTGTATTCCCCCTTCTTCAGGCATTTGTAGAGCCGTAATGCTACAAATTACAGCAGCAGGGCTTTTGGGGAATCTCTCTACCAGACTGAAATCTTTGCTCTTGCTTCTCTACAAAAGATGAACATAAAACTGTCAAGTCCTGTTTAATCCTGTGGGAATAACCAATTACGAATTAAAATGTAATTTATTATTTTTGGTGGATTTTTTTTTTTTTTCAGTTCCAGTGCTTGGGGTTCTTTACAGAATTAAAGTTTATTGGTCTTTGAGAGAGCGACCTTGCATTACTGCGCTATATTATCAATACATCAGTTGAAAATTGTGTCAAATCAACAACATTCTCATTTGTAGCAATCATTTTTACGATCATCAGTCTACCTTGGACAGAATCAGCTGAAATGTGTGGGGAAATGTAAAGTGGATAATTGTAAAGCAACATGTTCAGGAATGCATGCGCACAGTTCAAGATAACGCTGACCCAAATAGTGGCAATGATATTTTGAGAGTGCGTGAGTCATGCGATCCAGAAAACCAAGCAGGAGAGTAAGAGTGTGAAACGACTTCTTCTTCTTGGGCCCGCAGTAGGCAGCAGAGCACAACTGCGGCTGGGCTGTGGGAGGAAAGTGTAGAAGGAGCACCCTGGGCTGTGCGTGGAAGTCTGCTATTCTGGCTCCTGGAGAACGCCTGTAAACGTTTTGCAATGTCTGCCTGAGATTCTCAGAGTTCAGCTGCGATTCTGCGACAGACAGCCAGAATCGGCTTGACGTTGAACTTTGATTTTGCTTTTTAAAACTTTTTCAGATGAGTCGGGTTCTCTTCTTCATGTGGTACCGATAGTGTGGAGGTCTTAAACAACAATATTTTTTTGTTACTTTTATCACTTTAAACATTGGTGTTTAAAGCAATACATGCATTCCTTATGTATTTATATGGTTATCAGGCCACTGAACTGTACATATTGCCAATTTATGGCAGTATGTAGTCTAAACTGTAAAACCTTTAACCCTCTCCAGGCAGATGTTGCAGATTTGCAACAGCTAAATGCTACTTAGCTAGTCTTTGCAAGTAATTTGAGCCTGAGAGGGTTAAACCTTTGGTTCCAACAGTTGTTTTTATGTCTGTAACCACAGAAACAACTTTTTAAATGAACTCTTTGGTTGTTTTTTGCTTCTGTTTCCACCGGTTCTGTCTTTTGTGTTGCTTTTTTATGCTTCCCAATTGTCTCACGTACCAGCAGCAATGGACACATTTTGATATCTACATTCAAATTTTAGTTTTGCACAAACATTACAAAGCAGTGTTTAAGTTCACTCTGGTCCTCAGTTAAATCTGAGTCGTACTAATAACACAAAATCATGTATCAATCTCTTAGTAAACAGCTTGTCATTTATCATTTCATGTCACGTTGAAGTAACCTTAAACTTGATTGATGTGTTTCTTCTCTTTTGCTTTTTTTTCTCTTTTAGTTCATTGCCTTCGCGTCTTTGTTCTTCATCCTGGTCTCTATCACCACCTTCTGCTTGGAGACCCATGAGGCTTTCAACAAAATCATCAACAAGACCGACGCGCGGAACAGCAGCGAGCCGGACCCGGCGCCGCAGTACGAGATCGAGACCGATCCCGCGCTCACGTACGTGGAGGGAGTCTGCGTGTTCTGGTTCACCATCGAGTTTCTCGTGCGCGTCACCTTTTGCCCAGTCAAGTTGGAGTTTGTTAAGAGCGTTCTCAACATCATCGACTTTGTGGCCATTCTGCCCTTCTACCTGGAGGTAGGGCTGAGCGGCCTCTCTTCGAAGGCCGCCAAGGACGTCTTGGGTTTTCTCAGGGTGGTGCGTTTCGTCCGGATCCTGCGCATCTTCAAGCTAACGCGTCATTTTGTAGGGCTCAGGGTGCTGGGCCATACATTGCGGGCCAGCACCAATGAATTTCTGCTGCTAATCATCTTCCTGGCGTTGGGTGTTTTGATTTTTGCCACCATGATATATTACGCCGAGAGGATTGGTGCCAAGCCCAATGACCCCACAGCCACTGACCACACCAAGTTCAAGAACATTCCCATCGGCTTCTGGTGGGCCGTGGTCACCATGACTACTTTGGGCTATGGAGATATGTATCCAGAGACCTGGTCAGGCATGGTGGTGGGAGCGTTGTGCGCTTTAGCCGGTGTGCTGACGATAGCCATGCCTGTGCCCGTTATCGTCAATAACTTTGGAATGTACTACTCTTTGGCCATGGCTAAGCAGAAGCTGCCCAAGAAAAGGAAGAAACACATCCCTCAGGCAGTGCAGGGAAGTTCTCCGACGTACTGTAAAGCGGACCTCAACTTGACCTGCAACAGCACTCAAGGTGACTTGTGCCACGTCAAAGGGGGTAGATTACTAGAACGCAACCGTTCAGGTAAGACCTCAATGAAACATTGTTCAAAATGACTAACTGTAGCCATTCTAGTCATCTTCACATCTCAGTCTACAACAGCATCTCTGCAAACGCAAACATGCAGATCAGTGACTCTCTTTAGTTTGATGTCTTACCCAAGGGCACATGTCAGAGGAGGCTAGGATTGAGATAACAAACTCAAAATTGAGAACCAACTACTTTTCCTCGGAGGCAAAACCATTCCTGAATTCAACCAAATGCCTTCCTCAGTTAGAAAGCTGTAAACATTTAGCAGGTTTTTTCTTTTCTTACACCGCATTGACCTTTTCCACATCTTCTCCCGATTCAACTCAGACGTCAACATTTTTTATTGGAATCAGGCTGCGTTGGGAAGCGAATTGGATGAATGGTTTTAAATTGTTTACAAGGACGTATTTGTTTCTGTACGACTTGAGGTAAAGATCATTGCTTTCTTTTAACAATGGCCACAACTTTTACGGTTACCATGGGAGTGTGTGATAATTGCTGTCCTGTCTTGGTAGGTTTGCACTTGTTACTTTCATTTCAGGATGATGGATTATACACTTCCTGGGGTTGTTTAACTTTGGGTGTGTTTTTATAACCTTACCCTGATTTATAGTCTAATTTTAAACACCGCGTCCCGTCTGCTGTTTTCCTTACCCTTCATGATGCCGTTTGTCCACTAAAGTTTCTCTGATGAACCTGTGAGGCGTTCACTGACATTAAGTTAAATGCAGGTGAACTCAGATGTTTAGTATATGGAGGTCTTACAAATGCAACTGGCTGCACTGGGTTTTTATTTTGGAATGTCGAAGTGAAATGGCCTAATTACAAATCCACAGCACATTTTTTTAAATATTTTTATTCGTGAAAGGATTTGAATATGTACACTTTTTCTCTACTAAATAATTGAGCACCAATAAAACGCATGAAAATCTGTGGCTGTAAAGGGATGAAATGTGGAAAAGTCAAGGGTGTTTAAATACTTTAGGAACAAACTGCATAAACTTCTTTGCCTTTTGATCCAAACGAGCCATCAGATTATTTTCACTGCAATTTTTTTTAACAGCAGTTGCTATGGTGACAAAAAAAAGTCAATGCAAAAGATGGTAAAAGTAAAAAAAAAAAAAAAAAAGCTCAGGCTGATCAGAATTCAGGGGAAACGCTTTCCCTCCTCTAGGGACTGATCCTTTGCTGTTTGCTGCTTTTTTTTTTTATTTTTTTCATTTTTGCCTCCAGGTTCATGTCGGTGATTTACTCTGACACATCTGATAGTGATGGAAATTAGCGCTGACCTTTGTGTACTAGGTTTATTTAAATTCCACTGAGGAAATCCCCAAGGGTAAGCGTGTCCTCTGGGCTTTTCGCAGTCCATTGGATCTCAGAACCTTACATTGGAATAGAACAGAGTGATTTCTGCTACTGGTAGGATATTGAGGTTACCGAGTTGTTTTCTGCACTAGGATTGTTTAAATTGATGCATAATGTATGTTTCCATCAAAACATCTAGACTGGCTTTGTCGCTTTGGGATTATTAATTTTTTTAAAGCTATTTTGGATAGTATGAATGTTAAAGTGAGCAAGACGGATAGTTTAAAATCTTCTTTTACATTAAGGAAAACGTACCAACAGCCAGAATAAACTGGCTTTGTTCAATAAATTACAAATTTTATAGGGAATAATATTAACTTGACCTCTGTCACATGAATATAATGATAGTGAAACACACAGGTGTGTTTAAATGTTATTTTTTTTTATAAATAGGAGAACAATGACTCTTTCTGTGTATACTTTTGAAGGTAGCCATTTTGCTCAATATCCCAACAATAGCTGCCAAACAATAAACAATTTGTTAATAATTAAAGATCCAACACATAAAAAGGGCTTTGAACTGTTGCGTTATTAAAAGAAAAACAGACAATTTCCACATTTATTGGGCCATCAATTGTTTCACCATTCTTGACTTGTAGTCAGGGGCTGGAAAAGAAATTATTTCAAGGGCCACAAATGGCCCCCCTGACCCCACTTTGAACCCCGCTGAACAAGATCTTGCTGCATTGTGACGTATGACGTCTGCTGCCCTCCGTTAGTGTGAAGATGGGACGGATTGTGACGTTTCTTTCACAAGCCAATTTTGATACAACCAAAAAAAACAAACTCACTCGCTTTCTTTTATCTACAAACCAAGAGGTTTTTTTTTGTTTTGTTTTGTTTTTTATTGCAGTGTTTCCATAAAGCAAATTTATTTTTGAGAGCAATTATATGGTCGATGGAAACGCAGCTAGTGAAATCTGTTGGACTGGAAAGAGCTTTGAAGCCATTTCAAAGGCTTTAGGAAACCATAGAGCCAGAGATGAAATCTAAAGCCCTTCATGCCCCTCTTGAGTTAAATCAATGCTCATGACTCAACAATAAGAGACCCACTGGGCAATAATGTTGCTTTTTGGAAAGTCCCCCCCCTAAAAAAACAAACAAAACAAAAAAAATGATGACGACTAAAGAAAAAACACTTTTCAACCTTGTGAAAAAGAATTGAGATGTTGTGCCAATGTGGCGGTTCATGCTTGAAACCCTTCAGTGTAGATGAACCAAAACAATGCTTTAAAGAAGAATCGCTCGCCGGTAGTTGCAACAAAACCAGGACCAAACGCTTTCTTTGCGGCTCTTTCTGGAAACTTTTTACACTTGCTGTAACGAATAAGAAGAGCGACTGGAGAACTGCATGTGTCGGTTTCTCCTCCCACAGTTCTGTCGGCAGACTGCAGCGCTGGCAGCGACCTGAGCATGTCTCCGGAGGAGATGGTCCCCATGCGACGGTCCAGCACCCGGGAGCACGAGCGGCGAAGCGGGGGCACGTGCTTCCTCCTCGCTGCCAGTGACTACACGTGCCCCGCTGACGGAGGGTTGAGAAAACCAGGTAACTGCACGTGTAAGTGCTTTCTTATTCATTTGAATCAAAACAAACATGCTTGAAGTACATGTTTTTATTACCTTCTATAAGTTGAGAACCCACGGTGTGAGAAATAGTCTGACTTGGTTTTAATTTGGTGCAAGTTCAGAACAGAGACGGACTGAACACGCCAGCTTACGATCATCTCCTCCTGTGTGTCACTTTAGCTGTGTTTCCAATAAAAAAAAAGAAAGAGAAATGGTGAATACATTTGTTCACGCGATAAGTTATTGAAACTCCTGGCAGCGACGGATGTAAACAACGTCGGATATATTCATAATTCGGCCACTGCGCGAACGCTCGTCATCCATCAGCCATCAGAGATGTCGACATCGTATCCATGCGTTGGAGAGACAAACCCTTTATGCTACGTATTCGGTGTTTTGGGGAAATTGCTGCATGTCACAGAAGCGCTGCGGTTTCAGCACATTCGAATGACGTATAACTGTTTGTCAACCGTGCGATGCTGCGAGAGCTCTGATGACGTCAGCCGCTCCCTGAAAAAATCGAATGCGAGCCATCATCATTCTCCTACTTCCTGTTGTCTTCTTTGTCATTTTTGCCAGTAGCAACGCCCAGCCGTTGATCACGTGACTCGTTTGATGAGGAAAAAAAAAAAAAAAGTTCTACCGCAGCAGTTTTGAGAAATACATCTATTTTGATGTAGCAAAAAATCGAGTAAGTGGAAACGCAACTAGTGACTCATAATTGTGATCCAATCCTTCACAATCTTAACATTTACCGTCTGTGTTTGTACCAAAATAATCCCAAATCAGAGCATTCCTTCTTGTTGCTTGTCTTCGCACTTTGCTGATTTATTTTTTTTGTGTGTGTGTGTGTTGAGTGTATTTAAACAGCAGCATTAAATATAGAGAGGGAAGAAATACAGAAAAGAGCCTTAAAAAGACAGTCAGAGTTCTCATCAGCTGATCCGTGTCCTTAGCGACAAGTACGCCAACATCCCTGGACGGGGAGAGGCTCTATGTTCAACACTAGTCAGCTCAGGTAACGCAACTTGTTCCTCCGCTGTAAGCGGCGCCAAAAAACATCTCGGTATTTTTGGCCGTTCCGAGGATCCGACGCTTCTGCTGCGCGGCTGAGTCAGAGCTGAGCTGCTGCTTTCTGCACGCGCAAAATTTATTCCTGTTTCCTCGTCGCTTGGAAACATTTGAATAAATTTTGACAAAATTTTCATTCTGGGCCGTTGCCACGTTCATCGCCTATTTACAGCAGCAAGATAAATTGCCAAGTATCATCCGTCTCCAAGGCGATGATGCACCTGCAGTCAGCGCGCCAGTAGACTTGTTTACTTCAGTTGTATTGTATCAGATAATGAAAATCTCTGACCTATTGGCTATTTTTAAAAATGTTTTTTTTTTTTGTAAAAAAGATACTGATACATCTTACAAGCAAATCTAATGGTCTAAGCAATAGAAATACATTTTCAAAGACACATTTATATTTTTTCTGAACAATATTCAAATTTTGACTCCAATTAGAGTCATTACAGCTTTTTGTCACACATTCATTTTGCTGAAGAAAAAAGGCAAATAAAAATTGCAAAACAAAATTTCTCCAATTTTAAGTTTAGTAACTAAAAATAATCGGTTAATTAACTTTACTGTCAATGAAAGTGAATGAAAAATATGGATCTAAACATCTGGTGCATATTTTTTGTTTATAGTTGAGAAGTCAACCCGATCTCCGTCATTCTGTGCTCACCATCGATTTAAATTGGATTTCTCATTTAATTTGAACACTGCAATTGCGAAATTGTGACTTTTGACACCAGCCATGCATTGACAAAGTTTTGCGCACATTTGCGACGCGACGTTTCCCTCGGTTGCTCCTCCTGAGAACCGGTGCCAGCCGATTGGTCCGCTGCATTAACGACCCGCCTGCTTCCATCTGCTTGTTTACTTTGCACTGAATGCAGATTTCAAGTTTAACCTGTTTTGAAAGTGTGAATCCATACAGATGGGAAATCATTATCATCAGTATGAGCCACCTCCACTCATGCATAGACTTTGATATTTAATAAAACCTCCCGTTATTATTATTATTAGTAGTAGTATTATGGTTTCTGCCTGATTTAAAGTGTCTGGATGTGAAAATGTTCTTGTGAGCATTTAATAAACATGCAACAAATACGATTTGCAGTGCCTTTCAAAAGTATTCATACTCCTTGAACTTTTTCACCTGAACGTATTTCACAGGAATTTTTTTTTTTTAATAAAATTGCTTATGTTATGTAAAGTCAACTTTGTTGTACAGTTATTCCCTCATCAAAAACATACCTGGAGTGTTGCCAAATATTCTTTTATGTATATTTGAGAGATTCTTTCATTTCAGCTGGGAGAATCGGATGGATATATATTTTTTTCTAATTACACAAAAAAGAAAACCTTATATAATTTTCTTTCCACTTCATATTCAGTTTCTTATCACACAAAATTGCACTAAAATGCATTCAAAGAATGTGCTGGTAAAACGACATGTCGTGAAAAAACTTTAAAGGGTATGAAAACTTATAACATGATGTTCAATCTGTTTGTTATGCCGAAAGAAAACCTGATAATAATAATAATAATAACTGCTGCTGCTTCAGTTTGAGAAAAACTGCATCTGTGATTTATTTCCTTTTTCATTGACTCTGTAAACTGATTTTTTATTTATTGTTATTGCCCCCACAAGTTCTCAAACGCAGCTGCTGTGGAGTTTACATGGACTAAAAAAATAAGAATTTTTTTTAATGGACTTGCAGGCACAGATTTGCCAAAAATAAAAAATAAATAAATAAATATGGACTTTTATTTCACTGATCACCTTTCCTTATCCGTTTGACTCATTGATCCTAACATAATAGGAAGTTGAGGCAAATTCAGAGGTGATGCAGATGAAGTCAGACCTCAAGCCAGTCTGTAACTCTTATGTAAATAAAATAAATTAAACAAAACCCATTTAGCAACATGAAGTAAGCTGCAATATCTCAACAAGCAACTCAACATCCTACATTCCAAAGAAGCTAAAGAAGAGATGGTAATCTATAGATCTGCAAATGTAACATTAATCTGTAACCCCTTCATAGAAATAGTTGGCCAACAATTTAGGCTCATTCAGCATAAATTACTAGGGCAGAACAATAGGTTAAATGTAGTTATCAAGCTAGATAACTATATATGGATGGATGGATGGATAGATAGATGGATAATCTTCCGTTGCTTTGGTTACCTGTTGCGCCACAGCAGCTGTTGTTGTGAACACCGGCTCTGTCAGGAGATGCTCTGTGCATGCTCTCAACATGCAGACTGCTGCTGTTGCTCTGTCTCACTCCTGTCTCCTGTCTTGTCTCGGTTCAATCGGCCGGCTCGGATTCGGATCGTTGCCTGCCTTCGTGCCTGCCTGCCTGTGTGTGTTCATGTCCCGCACCACCACCACCACCACCGCTACCGCCGCCGCTTCCACCACCACCACCACCGCTACCGCCGCCGCTTCCACCACCACCACCACCGCTACCGCCGCCGCTTCCACCACCACCACCACCTCCACCACCGTTTTGCCGCCCCGCTCTCATCTGAAGGCTATGAGAAATCCCGGAGCTTAAACAACATTTCTGGCATGGCCGGCAACACCCTGCGGTTGTCTCCCGTGACCTCCCCCTGCCCGCTGCGCCGCTCCCGCTCCCCTATCCCATCCATCCTGTGAGGCATCCAGCCTGAAAAGAACCCTGCCTCGGCATCGTGTCTGAACTCACATATTGCCCACATCGCAGCTGAGACTTAACGCTGCCAGGCTGGCAAATCTCAGCAAGCAAGGAAGGAGCATGAGCTAACATCCTTAAGTAACACGATTATTCTACTTTGTCACTTGGAGTTCCCTTTAGTTCGACGCTGTCATTTGAGACTTGCAATAAAGGAACTCTGACTGAAGTAGCCGCCATCCACCATGTGATCCATATGTACTAATCAGGGATATTAGATGTTGTCGTATGTAGACATCATCAACCGAGACGTGCTTCCAGGGACAAAAGGATAAAGAGATGTCACAACATTTCAACCACATGACTGTAACTTTGCTTTGCTTCATGGTTCGGCGTTATTTTTGGGTTTGAAGCGGAACGAAACGGTGCGAGAGTGTAAGCTTCATCTCACACCAGCGCCGACAGCAGAGTCTGCTCGTGTTTGTGCAAGGACCTGGTTTGGCAAACAGTTTCGAAGGAGGAGAAAAGCTTGAGGATTTATATGCAGACATACATAAAGATGCGTCTTTTCCTCTTTCTTTTTTTTTTTTTTTTTTTTCATTTTTCTTATTTTTGGTTCCACTGAGTGCCACCAAACTTGCTGTGTTTCTGGTTGTTTTACTGGCAGATAACTGCAAAGAGGTGGTCTTTACTGGTTTCACACAAGCAGAGAGCAGCGTTCTATCTTAATGGCTTTGGGAGACGGAACCACCATGGCAGAAAGGTAACAATCTGACTGGACCCCCGGCATCAGCGTTCAGTGCAGAACACGTGTTCGGTTTGTCGTCTTGTGTCTCTTTACTCAAGCGGGATTCATTGTAGTGATCGGAATGTGCCGGTGTTTTATTATGGAGACAAGCACAAGGCTTCAGAAAGTCGCATGTAGCATTTTTCGTCAGTGCATTATTATTATTAAACTGTTAAGATCGCAAGCATGTATTAACAAAACAAGTAAACTCAGGTTCAAATGTCTCTAGGCCTAGTGGGATATTGAAAGCTCCTTTGAGCCTGTTAGCTCTGTCAACTCCTCAACTATTTCCTTTCCTACTTCAAAATAAGAGCCACAATCATAGATGCAACAATTACTTACACAAACTCAAAGCTGAAGTGAATAATAAGCAATTTATTGCTGGAGCTATTGCTAACGCTAAACAAACCATATTGGATTTTAAGGTCGGGATTGTTAAAAACACACCAACAATACCCACTTACTTTAGATTTTCATAGGCAACATAAAGTTAAGAAACATCTGTTTCATTACTGTCTTTCATTTGTAGTTACTGGAACATTTGTCCTCTATTGTAAAGTGTAAGCTCGCTGACAAACAGTGCTCAGCAACACGTCGGGGAGGGGCAGCTTTACTTTCCAGGTCAAGGAGTTAAATGATTCCAGACAACAACAAAAAAAAGACCTTGAGACGACGTCAGCCATGCGTTTAAAGGGGACCGTTTATGTTCGGTGTGATTGAGAAAGTTGGAAAATAACAAGAGGAAAGTCTGTGAGAAGGACCCAAAACACCAACAGCTTGATAAGAATAACAAAAGAAAACCAGACTCCTTCTGCAGTGAGTTAGCTTAGCATAGCATCACAGCATCAACAATAACTGCTGTTGCAGAAACATTGTTCTACTTCAAAAATCTCAAGACGTTGTTCCCGTTCTGGCCGCTAGGTGTCAGTCAAGCCTTTTCAACATGATTCTAGGTCTGAAGAGAAAATTCATCAACTGGCACTTTGGCTCCAGTAGCACTCTTTTAAAAGAATAGCTGGAAACTAGAAAATTCCTGAAGAAATTTAACCGGGGCCCTGCCAAAGTGTGCCCGTCGGTTTGGAGCCAGCGTTCTGATGCTAAATGATAACCTTGGCTGACAAAAGTGACAAACGTACCATGTGGAGAATCACAAGAATGTTCCCTAACATGGACTTGCACTACTCAGTATGTTAAAATAAGTGTATAAGCTAAAATTAGCCAAAATGCTAATTTTAGCATGAATACTATCAGTAGCATGTGGGGCATCACTAGCATGTTGTCTGTAATTGACTTACTCTGTTCACTATACCAAACATGTGTAATAAGTCAGACAAATAGCTAATACCTCATTTAAGGTAAAAGGCTAAAGCTAATGCACTGTCTTGCTATGCAAGATGCTGCATTAGCCACAGACTGATCTTAAGGTTTTTATTTTGAAATTTTCAGTAAGCTTCATTTCAAATCTCTAATCTAATACCATAATTAACATTGATTGGATTAAAACAGTTATTTAATGCTCAAAAAAGCAATAATCTGATCTAAAGATTTTCAGGGCTTTTATTTTGAAATTTTCAGTCAGCTTCATTTTAAATTGCCAAACTGAATCCATGTGTAATAGTGGTTTTGTTGAAAAAGTCATATAATGCCAAAGAAGGCAATTACGTCATATAAAATAATGTCAGGGCTTTTATTTTGAAATTTTCATTAAGCTTAATTTATAATTCTCACATTAATCATGTGTGTAACAATGCTTTGTTAAAATCAGTCATAAAATGCCCAAACACAATGTTATTTTAAAGGCCAGCTCCTTCCTCCTCAGTAGTAACTGACAGTTCCGCCATGTTGTAGTTCTTACAATCAGCCCTGACCTCTTTTGTAGGCACTGAGTGTTCCGCCATGTTGTAGTCCTAACCTTCAGTCATTGTAGTTCTAAAGAGGAGGTCAACTGTGATGTCAGTGTGACACACAAGGAGAGACTTAATTACATGCCTGAATCAATTTTTCTGAAAGGCCTCAGATAAATATTCAGGCTTTTATTTTGAAATTTTCATTAAGGTTAATTTAAAATTGACATACTAATTCCATTTGTAACAATGCTTGGTTTAAATCAGGTATAAAATGCCCAAACACAACGTAATTTTAAAGGACAGCTCTTTCCTCCTCAGTAGTAACTGACAGTTCTGCCATGTTGTAGTTCTGACCTTCAGTAATTGTAGTTCTAAAGAGGAAGTCAACTGTTATGTCAGTGTGACACACAAGGAGAGACTTAATTAAATGCTTGAATCAATTAGTTTTTCTGAAAGGCCTGAGAGAAATATTCAAGCTTTTATTTTGAAATTTTCATCAAGCTTAATTTAAAATTGTCACATTAATCATGTGTGTAACAATGGTTGGTTAAAATCAGTTATAAAATGCCCAAACACAATGTAATTCTAAAGGCCAGCTCATTCCTCCTCAGTAGTAACTGACAGTTCCGCCATGTTGTAGTTCTTACAATCAGCTCTGACCTCTTTTGTAGGCACTGAGTGTTCTGCCATGTTGTAGTTCTAACCTGCAGTCATTGTAGTTCCAAGGAGGAGGTCAACTGTCATGCCAGTGTGACACACAAGGAGAGAGTTGATTAAATGCTTGAATCAGTTTTTCTGAAAGTCCTCAGAGAAATATTCAAGCTTTTATTTTTAAATTTACATCAAGCTTAATGTAAAATTGACATACTAATTCCATTTGTATCAATGGTTGGTTAAAATCAGTTATAAAATGCCCAAAACACAAGTAGTTCTAAAGGCCAACGACTTCCTCAGAGCTCTGCCACAGTAAAAACTACAGTGATGCGTTTTCGTAGTTCTAATTAGCTGCTCGGCCCTGGTGTGTTCCGTTGCTATGGTCATGGATTCTCTGCCAGCTGTGGAGTGTGAGACATAATGGTGGAGAAAGAATGCTATCTTTGTGAGACACCTCAGTCAGTTTGAATGAAAAAAGCAGTCCGAACAGCTCCTTCCCATTCGGAAACCGTGATACGTATTGGAAAACCGTTTGAAGCGTATGAGAGGCCTATCTTTCGTCTCCGATAATCCCGAGATTCATATCTGTACATCACTCACAGTATTAACAGCGACGAGATAAAAATGGTGTGCGCTGGGGTCTGACATTTTTCAGAAATACATGGAAGTGATCCTGGCAGAGCGTGTGAAAATCCTGTCGCATGACTTCGCTCTGAAGCACCTTGACAGAAAACCGTAAGCCCTAGGAAAATTTTGAAAACATTTTACCGGAGCAGGCATGCGTATCGATGTCATGACCGAGTTTCATACCGATCGGGCGATATTTGTGGGCGTGACGGCGATTTCAAAATTAATTTGGGGTCAGAATCGCAGTGCTTCCCACACTCTAACGAATCGTCAGTTACACTCTAGTTTGGGCAGTTTCCAACTGCCGAAAAATTTTTGATGGTTTTTCGCTTTTTACTTTTTCATCGTAACTCCGAATCCCACCACAAGTAATAGCTCCAATGCCGGCGCCGAGCCGGACGTTTTGATACCACTTTTGTGGGTGGGCTCGCAGCGGTACGAGCCGCATTAACGGTCACGGAAGAAGAAGTTATAATAATAATAATAAAGAAACGTTCTATTGGGTGTAGATTAATAGGTGCCTGCCATGCAATGCATGGAGGCAGTTACTACTTGCTTCGCAAGTAGTAACTGCCTCCTTATGCATTGCTATGGCAGGGCCCCAATTATATGAGCAGTTTTAGCATTTTGATTTAAAATGGCCTGTTAGGAACCTTGCTATTTCTCGACAGCGCTAACTGTTACCGGCCCATGCCTAGATGTTACCAGTTTGCTTTAGGAAATACTCACTAAAAAGTTAATTGTTTTTTTTTTGTTTGTTTGGGTTTTTTTTTTTTCTTTGAAGCAACTCTTAAACCAGACAGACAAGAGCTGCACTATGTGGAACCCATCCTCACAGTGCGTCTTTACCACAAGCGCGTGGTTGCCTGGCAACTGGCTCACAGCGAGCTGCATCTTACACAGGGCTTGGCAAGAAGGAAAAAAAAAAAAAAAAAAAAAAAACTTGGTTAAAAAGAATTTTTATTTTTATTTTTTTTTTTCTCTTGACTTCACTGCAAACTGTTCATTCATCTCCACTTCCCTCCACTTAAGTCACCGGAATGCATCACGCAGTTCGCAGAATCCTCACGTCGCGTTTCGAGCGCGTGACCGACCCGGCCCTTTTGTGAGATGTGTGACGTTTTTTTGAAAGATGTGTCCGTGTTTCACTGAAACCGTTCATTCCTCTTTGAATCCCAGTGGGATAAGACTGTCATCAGTAATGGCGACCTATTGCAGTGGGAGACCGCCCTCTGAGCCCACCAGCGGGGAGCCACGAGGCCACTGCCGCCGGACGACACACAGGAGGAAGGACCCTGCACGGACGCTAATGACTGACAGCAACCCAGCTTACTGTTCTGCCAACAAGGAAGAGACTTATTGGTAAAACAACAAGAAGAAATCTGGGAGGACTTTGATATGTTAAACCCTCTCACGCTGTTGTCATTTTATTTTCCTGTTTCGGAATCGGAGGGGGCCAATCGTAAAAAAAGAAATAACGAAAAAAAAAAAAAAACTGGTCCTAGAGAAAGTTTCTGACATGGACATTGCTCCTGTAAATACAATCACTGCAGCACATCTGGGACAAGTGGCTCTGTCCACACGTCTGTCGGGTGTCGAGGTGGATGCTCTGGTAGCTACGTAGTGTCGTGACACTCGGCATCGATCCCTTTTCTCGCTGTGGTATCTCCTTTCCATCGCAATAAGTGTATTAAGACGTATCCGTTGAGGCACTTTGTGTTTTTGAAAATGGAGTGTTAATCGTATCAGATACTCTACTTAAGGTACACACAGCGTAGAGAGAGATAATGTGCTAAGCTGAATAAATACAACATCACAGTCATCTATGCTTACTTCTTATTGGGTGACATACATCGGGCCCCGCCCACGCTAACACCGGGGATCTCTATTCTGTCTTTGTTTGCACTTCCCTTCAGCAAACGAACCAATTTCCAATTGGAAATCATTTGAGATCTTAAAGTCAAGTCTGTGTTGGGGTGTTTACATGCACACTGGATTGAGGTAATGTTGCCTTGGATTGCTTTTTGGTTCCTTCCTATATCCATTTCAGATATTTAAACAAACTCCATTTTATATAGTTTATATCCTTAAACAATTATATGTAAATGGACATAAAGATGAACGGGGTAAACCAGACTTCCTCTTCCCTGACATCAGTTGCTATGTAAAAAATGTGATGCTACGTCAGACACAAAAGGTTATGCAGCACAGTTTGTTGATAGATATCTTTCGTTGGAGTGATTTAGACTCACTTTCTCCTACATAATGAGTCAAATAAGGAAATTGTAACAGGCGTGTGTCGATTCGCCTACACAGGCGAATCGACACACGATCAATGAAATTGGATGGCACCGTTTCATATAAAAAATATATATATATAAATAAATAAAATCTGGTTAAAAATGATCCAAACTTTGACGGCAGTATCAGTGACGTGATTAGCACCTGAAGAAGAAACGCAACAGTCCGAAATGTTAAAATAAACGTATAAACACAAATCAAATGTTCATTAAGCTTCAAGGAATCATAGGAAACATTTTCTCTATATCTTCTTTCGCCGGGCTCATAATCTTCTTTGAAATTTAAATCCAGTGAATGTTGACGCTATTGCCACCTACTGGAGCCAAATTGGTATAGCAGCTTTTCTTATTGACATTTTACAGATTTAAAGATGGAGGTTCGGGGGATCAGTTAAAAAAAATATATATATATATATTTATATATATCTGGCGTAGCGTAGCCGGGGCCTCGGTAGGCTAAGTCACAAACGTGAGTGTGTATGTCTATATGTGTCCCAAAAACTCTACTAGGTGGAGATCTGGGGTTTGAAACACTGGGTCAGGGAAGACCAGTGAGTGGACCTGATGCTCAATCTTCCAGTTAGCGTTAGCGCAAGCGCTCTCCCTGCGACGCAGCTGCCATTGTATTAGCCTCCCCCTTTTTCACCCCTGCTAACCCCGACCACCAATACCTACCTGGTGCATTTAGTGCTGCAGACTTTATTTTGTTTTCTCTCTCTCTTTGCAAACCAAAACGACTCTTAACATAACATTACTCCTCATTACTTCTGGTCGCTACAGAAAAAAAAAGAAGAAGAAAAAAAACAACTGGATGACTTGATTCTTCCAAGCTTTGTTTCCTCCCTTTCCCCCAACATCTTAATCCCCACAAAACTCTGTTGTGGGGACGGAGCAAAAAGTGTAGCAGAAATTTCACCGCGTTCCGAAGCGGGACGTCTAGAGCGGTACGCGTCTGCACTGTAGCAACCCCGTGTTACCCACACGATCAGATCGGCTTTGCAATAAGCGAAACGGGGGAGGGGGGAAGGGAAAAAAAAACACACAAACAAAACAACAACAAAAAAAAAGCACCGACCCACACTGTGATTTCAGCAGCCAGTTACAGTAGGAATGGAAAATGGAAAAGCCAGGAACAGGAACGAAACGAAGCCCACCCAAAAACCGGCTGCTTGTTCGGTAGCGACCCGCGCAGTTTGAAGCTATCGCCCCGTATACACAATCCTCCTGGTGTAGTGACCACACGCTGCTTCACTCTTTTGAGCTGTCAAAGGAGAACCGTTCTTGTGTAATCCTAGGATGATGTTGTGACTTGAAAACAAACGAACAAGAAAAGAAACACAGAAAAAAAAGGGTGTTTATTTTGTTTTTGAATCCAGAACATGTATTTTTGTGTGTGTGTGTGTGTGTGTGTGTGTGTGTGTGTGTCATGCTGTTGATGACCCCGTTGCTCTGAACGGTAGAAGTCCTGGTAGTCTGACGGTGTGCTTCTCCATCGTGCGTTCAGACCGTTGACGCTTTTTGACCCGAGTTCACGTTTCGTACGTTTTTACTGTGAGGAAAGTTCTAGTTTTAAGTGTGTATTTGTGGCGCCTTCTGTTGTCATTCTGAAATGCATGCTGGAAAAAAAAAAAATAAAAAAAATAAGTAAAATAAAAGTCACTATGTCAATCTGTACAAAAAAAAAGTTGGGGTATGACCTCCTGTATATCATTCTGTGTATAGAACTAAGGTAAATGCTGTGTGAAAGACTCACCTAAACTATTTATCTTTTACCTGTTGATCTCTTTGTTTTATTTGTGTCGCTGTTTTTGTCTTCTTTACAGCTATTATTATGAATTACTGAAATACAGCCAGCTGCTGACTAGCCTTAGTTAGCCTCACCCCTAGCTAACTTGTAAAGACGAATTCGTGATCTACGACAACGCAAAATTTGTCCTAAGTCAATTTGTCTTACGGGTTATCAATTCCCCTTGTTTTATAAGCCGAATTTTGTCCTTTTCTATGTAGCTTCTTTTGAAACCAAACAAAAGGTAGTGCTAGTAATTCTAGTGGTACTATTACCGATACCTAAATGCTAACGCGGTCGAAATAAGTGTCTTATATCAAGTCTGTCAGAAAGCTAGCAAACAAGGCGAGTCTGTGTTGAAGGAGAAAGGTGAGTTCGACATCGTCATGGTGAAATTGAGAAACTTTTATCACGGCGGATTCTAATCGGTAACATTAAAAACAATGTCTTTTGCAATTAAATTGCAATTTCATCCCCGTGTCCTCGAGCGTTGCTCCAGCTGACAGCCTTTTTAAGTCGCTTTGGGTTATTCCTTCGTAAACAGACATCGACTTCTGGGAATGAAAAGACGCAAGAAGAAGAAGAAGAAGAAAAAAAGACCCACAAAGATTGAGAGTTGAAAGATTAAATAAGAATCTGCCTGTGCTGCACCATTCATGCAACAGATGATTCAAAATGCTTTGCATGACGAAGAGACGTACACTTATGAAGAATTGCATTGAAAAGAAACGAATCAAATTGCCTAAAAATCAATTAGTTATGTGGAAATAGATATTATGATAGAGATTATGAGAAATAAGAACTGATCAAATAGTTTGACAAACTCCCTTAGAAAAGTACGCTCTGTTATCGGAGCTTTAGGGACGTTTAGATATTGATCACAAGTAGCCTGAGATCACATCCTTGAGGAACAATGGGATAATGGGTACAACACAAGGAAATGAAGCAGGAAGTCGATTCAAAAGTTCAGGAAGTGAGGTGGAGCAAAAAGAACTGTTATTTTATGGTAGTTTAATTTCTTTTTTTACTTAGAAGTTTAGTTACGAAGTAACTTTAAAGTGTTTCATTCTGTACGCTATTCAAGAACATCATTGCTGAATTTAACTTTATTTTGTCATTATTGGATGCATTTCATAAGTAATATACGAATATGAAAACAATTTGGCTGCTATGTTCTGATAATCAGGTGATGATTGGCGGTATTGATCCAAATCTATTGTTGCGCAACAGTTTTAAAAGGGTGAAGGTTGCAAGTTCAGTTTCCGAGAAGGAGGGAAAAGACGAGCAAACCTCTGAGACCAGAAGCTGGATTTGTCCTCCGTCGATTTCTCCTCCAGGTTCGGTTGGAGGTGATCCTGGCCTCGCTGCCCATCCTCCGGTTCACATCCAGCGATCAGCCACACTGCATCCTCCGCGAGACGTCCCGGCTATCTTTACTCCAGTTGTCATGGATACAGTCGCAAACGTGCCAAAGCCATGTAAACAGCCAAAGCTGGAGAGTGTGTTTTACTTTATTTATTTATTTCGAGACTCCCCTTCACCTCTCTCGACCTTCTTCCATTGTAACTCGCTGCCTGGAAACAGACGGGGGAGGGGCAGCTCTTCCTTCCAGCTGCTGGAAATCCAAAACAGCAAATTTGAGCCATGGATATTGCATCAGAGTTCAAAAGCAGGCGCAAATTCATCTCAGTCAGCACTGGCTATCAAATGTAGGATAAGGTGTCTTTAAATATGTATTTTGTGTATTAAAATGTATTTTGTCAAGTAGATTTTAGAACAAGCTTAAAGGGGCAGCAGCTCAGGGTCCCAATATTTGGGGCGCCCCAAATATTTCTTTTCTTTTTTTATTTTTAATGGTGTTTTGCCAACATTCCACTTTATATTGAACTTATAGATCCAAATCATATGAGCTATGTTATAATCTACAAGGCGTCAGTTTATACTTGCTGATGAATCAGAGCATCTATCATGTAACTTGCCTTAGCAAAATAATTTTTTCCTTGGTGATTAATAGACCTCCAGCCCCGGGAGCTCACTACTACCAGAAAAAATTTTTTTTTTTTTTTTTAATGCAAAAATTCTAAAAAGAAAGAAAAAGAGGATTTGACTCCAGCTGCAGGAGGTGATGATCCCAAAGTCAGCTGCGCAGGAAACCGGCACTCCAGCAGTCCTTCACTCCTCTCCTCTTCTGTTCTGTAAGTACGTGAGATCATCACACACACACACGCACACACACACACACGCACACACACACACGCACACACTCCTCCGTAGCTTTTGGATCCCGCTCTTTATTTAGCTGCAGGAAGAAGAGCAGAAACAAGCAAGAGTCGCACAACTCTTCCTGTGAGCCGGGAAGACATCCAGCTAAGACTTATTTGGGGTTCGTGCAGCAGCAGAACGAAATTCAGCTGAATAGCATCGGTTGTGCTTTCGTGTATTTATTTAATCGCTGCCAGCCTGATCGCAGATATGAGGAAAAAAAAGAACGTGGAAGTTTAGGCGTGCAGCTCTGATGATCGACACTGAACATTTCTTCTGTATTTGCTTTTATCTTACGTTAATGTTTCACCAAATACATTTGAATAACAGAAAAAGGGGGGAGCCTGAGCAAATGCAAAATCCAGATTTATGATTGATTATGAATTATTTTACAAAACTATTCAAGCCTACCGGCCTCAGAATTGTTTCAGTTCACGCATTTCAGATGGTCTCCGTGCATAAAGAGGCTGTTTGGCACAGCATTTATCTCAGATTTACATCTGGACTTTGACTAAGCCTCTCCAGAACCTTCATTTTATTTTTTATTATTATTATTATTTTAGCAATTTGGTTGGCCAAATCATCTCTAACTGTGGAAACCACACTCTGGAGCTCAAGCAGCTTGAATTATAAGCCTCTCTCCACTCTTCCTTCAGATTCTGGGACTTTGATTTCCAGATAAAGCACAAACTTTAATTCCCCCCCAAAAAATAAAAACTCTGAAACTCAAACAGTGAAGTTTTTCTTCTCCTGCCCTGTGATTCTCCCTTAAGCTCTTGAACGGCCTTTGATTCACAATCCTCTCGAGGTCGACCTGTTGTTGCTTGCGCATCTTTTTGTGCCCTACTACACATTGTCCTTCCACTCAACTTTCCATCACAGCCAGGTTATTTGTCATTGGCGCTTTGTGACCTGTACTGACAGTCGGCAGTCTTCCCTGTCATCATCTTGTTGGCCATAACAGTTCCACAACATGTCACCATTTTTATTATCAGATCGACATTTTTGTATTTCGCGACCAGCTGAGCGGAAGCTGACAGCGGGAATCTTCAAGGATTAACAGGAATGAATTGAATTACTGATGCAAATGGCCATTTTTATTTCATTCCGGCTGGTTACCACGAGCCACAGCTCGGCTTGATTGTGACTGATTAGATTATGTTGTCCGGTCAGCAGCATAATAACGCCGAACTCTCCTCTGCGGACGGGAACCGAATCAGGAAACTCCCAGCCATCACCGGGCCTTGATGTGCATCTGCAGCTGCGAGGAGCCGCTCGGAGCGCGCGGGGCTCGTCGGTTCTCTGGTTCATTACCTCTGCAGCCGCGCTGCGTTCACGGAACGGCGGGGGGATTCAGCAAAACTGAAATTACGAACATAAATTTGCTTCCTAAAAACTCGCCAATTTTAGAAGGGGTTGGGGGGGAAACTCGCCTTTCAATAAAAAGTTTTGAAACTAGGATGATTTTTATTTATTTATTTTGCCGTGCCTAAACTGAGCCGAAAAAAGGACCTATTTTCAAACAACCGGATGTCGCAGCAGAGCAAAGCCACGAAGAAGAATACGACCGGAAGTAGTTGGAGAACGGCTTGTCGGCGTCAGCGAACTTCTTTAGTTGCGATTTAAATAGCGTTTCCTGTTTAATAGAAACACCCCAACGGCGAAATTGTGTGTTTTTTGTTTTTCTCGACATTAGCGGAACGATGACGACGTTTCGTCTACATTTGTAACGGACACTCGGCCACGGTAAGAGTCGTTTTCCCACTTCCTGTTTGTTTTCTGTCACTCGCCCCTTTGGCTCGTTTTCTCTCTCTCTCACACCTGAAACCTCTTAGCCAATCAGAGCCGGTCTGTTGTCACAGCATTAGCCTCTTAGCTTCCGCTCTCTGTTATTTTCCCATGATCCTCTGCTGCCCCGACTTCCTGTCACTCTGCTAATCTTTGCTTCCTTGATGCAGATTTTTTTTGTTGATTATTATCGTCATTATATTTCATCCGGTCTGAGCTGTAAGCTGACCTCTGACCTGCTGGGATGGACTCCAGGGTCGTCGCCTCTCCGTCCCGACGCCGAGCATCGATCGTGGGACGCGAGTGAAGTTTTAAGTGAGAGCGCCGTCGTCCCACCAGCAAGGCCACGGATGAATCCATCCCACGATGCCGCAGCAAACATTACAAAAAAACAAACAAACAACAAAATCCATCTTTTCCAAACTTCCCTGGAAATATTGAAATCCTTCTCGCGTCGTAATGCGTCATGATCCCAACATTTGCTCTGAGATCCAAGGCTTAGCTGTGATTTACGGAGTTTCTGCAAGTACAATGGGAAGCAGAGAAAGCTTAAAGTCTCCTGTGGGAATAACTCCCACTTTGGGTTGAGGAAGCAGGCATCCTTTAAAAAAAAAAAAAAAAATCTCTTCTTTTGTTTCCTTTTTCAGTAACGCCTCTCTCCCCATTGCAATCCCCTTCCTTCCTACAGTCAAATTGTACATTTTGTCACGTTTACAACCACAAAAATATATATGTTTTTTTTTTTCCCTTTTAGGAAAGTTTTGTGATCGATCAACGCTACAGAGTGCATGGCAGTCGACTGGGAAAACGGTAGAAATGTGAGCAAAACTGTCCACATTCGATAGTTTTGCAACTGCGGTGTTTCTGTTAAATAAGTTAAATCAAAATCGCACGTCAAAGCTTTGTTCACACTGTAAGTCATTAAAATAACATGCCACGGCATCATGGTTTGTTGATCCAATTGATCCAAAATGCACCAATTTCAATAAGGCCAGGAAACACGGCTCGAATTAATGCAAAAAAAAAAAAAAACTACATCAAAAATCTAGTTTCTTCAAAGTTGCAGCGTTTCCATTAAGCAAATTTCTTTGTCAAATGTCAAACGACGCGATTATGTGGTCAGCGGCATCTGACACCAGCTCGTTTAAACTCTTTAGTTAAAACTCAGGGACGTGTGTGTGCCACGTTCGTTCACTTCGCCCGCAGCGAATAGTCTTTGCAGAATTGCTCAAACTCTCCAAAAGCATCTGGTAATGTCAGATTTTTAGAACTGGTCGTCTTAACGGTTCATTCAGCTGCAGAGATGTGCTTGAGTTGTGTTCACAGCAGCGGCTACGAATGCGTGGTGGAAGTACGACGTTCCTCCTGGGGCAGAACGAACTTTATTGACTGAATAGTTTGATGAGATGCAACCCAATTCGAAACAAAAATACTCAGGCCTCTAATAAACAGAAGAAAACTGTGGGGGGAAAAGAAGTCTAAACAAATGGATGCTGCAACTCATTGAGTTTCAAGTAGCATGTTTGATCTTAGGTTGTTGTTTTTTTCCCAAGTTGTATATTTTTTTTGTCAGTTTGGTCTTAGTTATTCCATCTTCAGCTTCCTTGTTTGATTTGCATCATTCTTTGCTTCTGTCTTTCTTTATGAATTTTATTTATTTTATTTATTTATTTATTTTAATGCAGATTAATCAACATGCATACATTATGTAAATGTGCCGGACTGAGACAAAGAGGTTGATTTTCTCAGCAGGTCGAAAGAACAGATTTTTTTTTTTTAAAACAAATGACAAAGTTTTGCCCTTTAACCCTCAGCACCACTCTGCTGCCTCCATCACAGTCTGACCGCCCGGCTGATGGAAATCAAAACACATTAAACAACAGACACCAGAAAATTAGAAACGATAAGAATCATTCTTCAGCTCCGAGGAGAGTCAGCATCAGTGTGTGTGTGTGTGTGTGTGTGTGTGTGTGTGTGTGTGTGTGTGTGTGTGTGTGTGTGTGTGTGTGTGTGTTGTTTTGGGACACGTCTGCAGAGCAGGATGTGGAGTTATTGATCCTGAGGCGCCAGGAAACCCTGTTCTCCCCTTTCCACTGTAATGAAACATAATCGCTTGAGAGTGGCAACTTTACTGAACAAAGACGCCTGCAGATGAGTTGGGCTTTTTCCAGTTGGCACCAGCTGAGGCTGGATGCGTGTGTGTGTGCGTGTGTGTGTGTTTGTCGGCGCATGAAGTCGGGACAACCAAGAAAACAGAGCAATGCAACGCACTGGAGAGTAATGAATATGTAAACAGTGAGATGGAGGAAAATGTTCAGATGAATGTGAGATGGATGCTTTCAGTGAAATCCATCTTTAAAATGCTCCAGACACCAAATACACAGTAATACGCTTTAAAATGAGGCTAACATCTACACTTATTTTGATCTCCACTCTTGGGGGTCCAGCTAATCAGAGACGAGGAAAAAAAAAAAAAGGACCTTCCTGGATTGGCAAATCCCAGCCAAGAGCACGTCAATTATTTATTTAGAAATACTTATTTATTTATTTTGCACTGCCCTTGAGAATATCTATTTTTAAATGTCGTTGTGCTTGAACAATGACAAAATGAATGAGTTTTAAATCTAATGTCAAGCAGCAAGAAGGAGAACATGTCCGCTGAAAACGTTTAGATTGATTTCAGAAAATTTTCTTTAAAAAAAAAAAAACATGGAATTTCTCGTCTTGAAAAGATGAAAATTTGCCAGAAAAAAAGAACTCAGAAATGTCGAGACTGACCCAAAATATTTTCCGACCCCCGGTCGTAAATCTCCTGACGTCGGCCGCCTCCCCAGAGGCAGATTCGCCGGCAGGTCATACTTAATTCCCATTCAAACGTGTCAAACGACGCGCGATTACAGTAATGGCTCCCGACGGCTCTATAATACCGACCCTTTTCATGTCTTACACATACCGCTAAGTGGCTACGGCTTAACGTCTCGCTGTGCGGCACATCAGTCCGCATTTAATTCCCCGCTCTCCGCTCTGCTGTGTCGACGTGAGCCGCTCACCCGGGCGCGCTGTCGCCAAACACTAATCAATCTCTTCATTTGCCAGCCTCCATGCCTGCCAAAGGAAACATTCGGCCTGTCATCCACAGCATTCGTCTGCTACAACAAGAACTCTCCATCAGGATTTGTTTCATAAGCGCCAGTGAGGCAGCGTGCGTCGTTAATGATCGTCTGAAGCTCATTTTGGCCTCTTGTTGATGAGCCGAGCTGCTAGATATCGTTAAAGTCGGTGATTTAAGGAGAAGACTATTTAACCCGACCAAGTATTGCAGTTTTTTTCCCCTACATTATCCCTGAGACTGAACCAGAGGCTCGGACATAATAGGAATGATTTCTTCTGCAGGGAGCACTGAGAAGAAGAAATTTAGCCCAGAAGCGGACTCATTGAGAAATAAACCGAGGGGAAAATACAAATTAAGTTCTTGAAAAAGTTTTGACTTTCCTCCATCAACTGAAACCCAACGTTCAAGCGTTTCATCACAATCAGTTCTGGCACTTTTAAAAAGTCAAGTTGTCCCTCAATGCGTTGTAAAATCTGTAGCTAATGTGATCAGCGCAACAGTTTATGTAGGGTTTGATTCTCTGTTTCGTCGCCTTTAATTAGGACCGACTTTGTGTCAAACCGGCTGATCGGGAAAAGTAATTACTTGCATTTCCACCTTTTCACCTGCCTTGACAGCCAGGATTCATCAGGCCTAACTGTGATTAAGTGTTGCAGACCTTCGTGGTCAAGTTTAATAAGAAAGCACCACCGGTCCCTTGAGTGGTTTCTATGAGGTCTGCTTTTTTTTATTATTTGTTTTTTTTGTTTTTTTTTTGTAGTTTTAAATCTGTAAATTTTTACATCCGTTGACCGTTTCTGTGGTAACAGCCGCAGATAAGGAGCACCTCTGCATGTCAGACAGATCTTCCACCTGTAGTGCCGCACGACACGCTTCCAGTTGGCAGCTGGCGATAATCCAGTTAATGCTTCGGCTTTTACACCGTGCAAAGTTCTAACAGGATTTGTCACATGGGTTTCTCTGGAGAACTTGAGCTGTCTCAAACCCCCCAACCCCCAAAAAAGCTCTGCGCCTAATTAAAATGCATGATGACTTCCTCACTTGACACGTTGCACTGCAATCCTCAGGAAGGTGAAACGGGAGGAAGTCAAAAGAGAGAAAGGTAGGTGCAGTTTCTTGGCTGCATACTGAGAGGCAGACAGCTGGAAAGGGAATCCGTTCAGTGAATTTAGAAGGATGTGACTGGATCACCTGATCCAACATGCAACAGCAAGAGTTCTGGTAAGAGACGCTCAAGTTTGGAAAGTTAAGCGTGTCTTCTTTTAGAACAAACCTTCCCCTTGTTCTACGCTTTGCTTCGTAAAGAGCGTCAGTAACGTTTGAATACAGTGTGTAAAACATGCCAGCTCGATGAAGCTTTCCCAAAATTGGGTTTGTTGTCCTGTGGGGACTAGAACCAAGACATCGACTCCAGCAATAAAATGTCTTGGACATTAGTCTTGCTCCGGTTTTAAGTCCTCAACGTTTGGAAGCGTTCCAACGTGAACCGAACAGGTTGGTTCACTTCCTTTGCTGCCATTGCCAAACTGTAATAATAGACGGTCTATAATTCTAAAATAAGTGCAAGTAATCTAGGTAAAATTGTTCACAAGAATCAAAGAGAATTGCGTAGAGGCAATAGCTAGTCCTTTTTTCTTTTCTTTTTTTTTAAGAATTAGCCAAAGGATTTGCTTAGTTGATATTCCTTATCATTGGGTTGGATGCTGGATGTTGAAGGTGTAATCGAACTGTGGTCCGCCTAAAAACCTCTGTCTCGGTTCGGACAGAGTTCCAATGCACATGTGGATGCCAGGCTGACCGGAGAGCGCTTCAAAATCAGGAAGTGAACTGCAGCGCAGGTCTGGACAAAAAGGAGAATTGGCTCGTGATCTTTATTTTTTATTTATTTATTTTTTTTGTGAAGAGGGAAAGTGCTCCCTTCGTTTGAGGTTTTTGAGTGATTTCCTTCAGTGGTTCTTGGCGCAGCGCCACAACAGGCGTGGAGGCGAACAGCCGTTTCAGTCGGTTTGGATCGTTTGACACTCGGCAACGTGAAGGCGAACCGCAGCAGCTGAAAATGTTGCAATTTTTGTCCCAAATTGAACCAAATTGATTGGGACTATCAGTTGTGTAAACACGGTCAGAGAGGTTCAGGTCTGACCCGTGATTTTCTTTTGACGGTGCAGAGCATAGAGTGACACGACACTCTGTTGTCAACTGGATGAAAGCAGATGATGATACATCCCTATGCCAACAAGAAGGACGAGTAACCTGCTAATATCAGCATGCCTTACCTTTTATTCAGTGATATTTTTTTTTCTCTTTTACTCCTTTTTGAAAGGTTTCCCCTTTTCACCTCGTTCATGTCACAGCGATTGAAACATAAGCGAGTAAAGGCCAAGTGGGAAACAAATGAATTCAGAAATAAAGAGCTGGCTTCAAGTCAGCCCTTCCTGGCTACCAGCACCGCCTCGGGTAAACAGACCGAGGCAGCATGTCTGTCTTTTCCAGCAGAATACTCAAACAGACACAGCTGAAGTATTTAAAACAGCAGCGAGCCCACGGTACATCCATCAGGCTGTCAGAGAGAGTAAATAAAGCAGCTCCACACGCAGCATGTAGGCTGCAGCGCTTTAACCAGTGAGACTCTGCAGGGCCAACAAGTGATTCCTGAGCAGGGAGATAAACTTCCAGTACAGGTCGGCTCAAACGCCGTGCGGTATGGATACAAACCTTATAAAAACACAATAAATGATTAAAGATGTTTATGATTTGAACTAAATGTCTATCTAAAAATAGTCGCTTCTTTTTCACGCGTGCGTTTGTGTCAAGTTACTCATGAGTTTGCACAAACGGACTGCAGAGCATGGGCATCTTTTAGTTCTGCTAACCTAGAATATTAAAACGTATCGGCATATTAGACACGGCTGAGAAAAAACTCTTTTTATTGTGGAACGTTCTGGGAACATAATACAAATAACGTATTCCTCTGATTTGATACAGGTGACTGAATAGATTTAAATCTGACAAATTGCAGAAATCTTTATCACAGCCAATTTTACAATTAAAGTCCCGGCTCGGCCAGCCAGTCTGTTGCTCAAAAATAAGCCTAAAAATGTTCTTTTTGTGCTCAACAGTGGAATAAATATTTCATAATTTCCAAACTGTGTTCCAACGAATCGATGCTAGAAGTATTCCTCTGAGGTCTGATCAGTATTTTTTAAACTTTTTTGACCAGAGATGCATTCCTAAAAAAAAAAAAAAAACCACCAAAATAGTCTTTAAATCTGGTGTCATCAGTCACAATACAGCAATATTTTTTTTAAAGTGTTTACAATTGACTAGACATTGGTAAGCAATAGAAAACTTATTCAGCATGCAACTAACATATAATTGTTTTCTCTCTGAGCCATGCCGCCCTGGGCATGAGCCATATGGCGCAAATCAAAACGAATATGCTTGGATTAATATTCCATTAACTTTGCTCCCAAAAAGAAAATCAACTTTGCTCTCTGTTCCCTATAAATAGCAGGTAACCACCAGAATAGAACATAGATAAATAAATAAATAGGACGACGTCAGACTTTCAGAAAGCTGCACCTGTTTCTCGTGCGGCATTAAAATGTAAATTCTCAGTCGCGCAACATGGAAGCACACTGTCTGTGAAAGTGTCAGGAGTTGCTTGGCAACAGATCCAGAGGTGAATCGCAGTGTGAAAATGGAGGTAATTTAAAAAAAAAAAAACACAAACAAAATAAATAAATAAAATAAAAAAATAAAAGCAGCCTTCTTATACGTCATGATGACTCCCTGGAGAGTTAGAAGACAGACAAAGCAGCGGCTGGTTCGGTTTCAATGTGGCTCTGATTGCTCCGGCTCCGGGAGCCTTAGCAAAAAAAAAATAAAAAATGAACGACGCTTTTCCTCCCCGATTCTGGAAACGAGCATTTTGGCTCGGATGGAAGGATTCTCTGTGACCGCTTCGGATGTGGCTTTTTACGTATTTATGAGGAGAGCAGCAGCCCTTTTAAATATGCATTCACCCAGGCAAAGTTTTCGAAACATGACACATTTATTTTAAAAAAGCAGGGAAAGTGTGCCATTCACTATTTATTCCTGTGGTAATACACGTTTGGTGATGTCGCTGGCTAAATAAAACCCTTTATTGATAAATAAAGGTGCTGAATGGCTTCCCAGAGGCTTATTTTAACGGCAAACTAAATAAAACGCAATTGTCAGCCTAGGTTTAAACACACTAGACGGTCACATTGAGTTACAATGATACAGCAGAAGTTGGTGACACTTCTAAAAAGCAACAACAAAAAAAGGAATAATTTTTTATTATTGTGTGTTTTTGCTAATCTGCAGGGTACATTGGGGCAATGGATCAGGGAAAGAGGTCATGAAAGGCTAATTAGCACAAATGTGGATGACTCACTAATTACTTTCTCCCTCTTCATCTCGGCGACTGAGGACAGATAACTCGTTAGCCAAACGTTTTGGACTGTAAAAGGGCAATGGAGGAGCATCTGTCCAAACAGTCCTTATGAAGAAAACCTTCATGGAGAGGTTAAAGCCAGAACTGTAAATAAATCATAACCAGCCATTGGTTTTCAAAGGGTCATTTTAAAATGCACAGGTCTGAAACAAAGTCTTGATTGAAAACAGGAATCAACGATCATATAAAGACGATAACTTAGAGTCTGTAACAATACCATCTGGACTTCTGGCATGTTGATTACATGACGGATTGTTTTTTGGGGGGGGTTCTGACTCTTCTAGTTGGAATATCTTGACTAGTTGTGTGGAGCCTTTCTAACTGGGGGTGCACCGATTGCAGTTTTCTGGCTGATCGCCGATTACCGATCTTTTAAAAAGCTTAACCTGCCAATTCCGATTTTAGGCGATACCAATTGTTTTGATCTGAAATGTTGGGCAATATAGCAAGAAAGTTGTTGAGTTGACAACAGTGTGATAACTATTGTTCAATTGTAAATGTGCAGACATAACTTGATGGGCCAGTCTGTCAATCAAACCTTTCACTGGATGGTGAAACAATTGGAATCTTGGAAATCAGTAAAAGAACAAACCAAAAGTGATTCATAGCTTGAAAAGAGTCAAAAGCCAGACCAACACCGCCTAACGAATCATCTGTGGTGATGACTGTACCACACCCTTCATCACTGTATTGTAATTGGGTTTTCATAAGTAAAACACTGTCTGATTATGAGGAGAAAAGTGAGACCTACACAACCACTTCCTGGCTTCCTATTGGACAGCATTCCACTGACATGGCTGCCTATGGCCATTGCCGTAACAATGACAGTTCTGGCCAGAAAGGAAAAAGCCTGAAAATAGCCGTGTTTCCCTGACAAACGTGGGCAAAAACCTTGACGATATTCTGTCGAAAAATGTTTACCTTAAATCAAAAAAGCTGCTAAAATCCCACATGAATAAGTTAGTTCACGCCATCATCCATTTGCCGCTTCCTGTCTTCTTTGTGGTTTCCGCCAGTAGTAGCATACGGTTGTTGATCACATCGACTTGTGAGATGTGAAAAACGTGTTTTCATTGAAGTTTTGCAAATTACTACTCCTCGCACAAAACCTTTTATTGAAAAACATGAGTTCGTTTGAAGTTGCCTTGTTTCCATTAAGCAAATTTATTTTAATTGTAAAGTCAATGGAAGTTTAGCTAGTATCCACATTTTAGTGTTTCTGTCATAGACAATCGTTTCCTGGCAGAAACTGAGTTCTTTTAAATTTCTCCATGGGGGTGCTGGTTCGCTAGGTCTCCATTCAGATTACTTTTTCCTTCTTACCAGATAAATCACTATGTAAACCTTCACTTTCTAAACTTTAACTCAGACTGGAGACTTTGCTATAATTATTGCCTCAGGTGACCATAGTGCTTTAAGTTTAACTATCTAGACATATTCTATTTTCCACATTTCTACATTTTGGACATGGAAATGAGTACAACTATCATGAGCTACAAGCCTAAAAGGCATTAAAAAGAAAAAAAAATGTAAAAATTGAGTTATAATTCCTTTAAAATGAAGAAATGCTGGAGAAATCACAAAGTAATGAAACAGAATTAATTGGAAAATATTAACTAAAGTTTTTCTGAATTGTTCTTCAAACTGGCTGACAATCTCACTCTTAAAACCACCTGGAAATTCATGCTGTAGTCAAAGTGTATTCCTTTTAAAAAAAAAACAAAACTTTTATCTTGTCCCCATGGAGACCATGAAATATTGAGTTCGAATCGTTAACCTTTAGTTAAAAGCCTCACGACTTTCTCCTGCAACACAAAGACGTGTCCTTGGAGCTTTCAGATGAACCTCAGGCTTAGAAATTGCTGTCGTTTTTTTTTTTTTTTTTTATCTTGCCTCTGCCGCGCTGCTGAGCAGAAACCTGTTTGAGTCATCCTCTCACGCGGACACGCCGCCACCGCGTAAATCCGACATCGGGAAGTCCGCCGCCGGCAGATCGCAGATGGACCACGGAGATCCAGATGAGACGGACGACAAACGAGCGCCTTCCACCGCCGCGAGAAATGATGGATGAATCGCTCGTTTCACCCGACAGTCAGATAAAGGACAGCCATTCCTTATAATTTGAAACCCAGAGACAGAGAAAAAAAACATGAATTCATCGTTTTACCTGAGATACATACCTGTTTTTACACATGTACTCAGACTTATAAGTAAAACCAACATATCGTGGGCCAAATGTAACTAAATTCGCCACAGCAGTCAGACTTAATGACTCTTGGATCCCAGTTTTGTTGTGGGGAGATCTTTGGAGGAGAGTGGCAGAGCACATAACCTTTTCTCCCCGCTGCCAATCTGATGGGAATCATTACGGAGGATTGACATATGGGGAAGCCACGCTTCAGGAGGAAACCATCTGGTCCGACGTTGGTTGGCAAGCCGTCGAGTCTGCCGTACACAGGACAGCATTTTTATACCGCAGGAAATTCTGGGCGGTCGAATCTCTTCTCTGGCCGCTCAGCTTCACACAACCTGCCATGCTGTTTTCTATACCTGTGAGAGTTTTCATGTTGTGTTTTGGAGACGTTTTTCACAATACAACAAAACTGAACAAAACCAAAACGCCACGTTCTCGTAATATTAAATCAAAATTCCATACCAATCACTCCGACTTCCATTCCTCAGTTAGGAATTCGGTGTATAATTTTGATTTCAATTGGTTTATTACATTGAACATCATATTTCAAGGCAGGATACAGTTGAAAGCCATCCTCCAAATTATGAATAATGAATTCAGACGTTTTCGTCTTGTTATAAATCTGCAAAATCTAAAATATTCCTTTCCTCCCCCCCTTTTGGACAAAACATTGTAAGAAAAAAAAAAACCCAGAATTTTAGCATTCAAATCACAGCCTGTTGCAAGAAAACAAATCCTGCATGTAATTAGAGCAAGAAGAAGAGTGAGCCTGCCGCCTCATTCAGATGGAAGTCATATTTGCACTGTTTTTTAAATGACATAAATATATTGTGGCCGATAAAAGGTTGAGACTCTCTACTGAAAGACGGAGCACGGACCTCGTAATTAGGTTTGTTACACTGTGTCTCCTAAACTTTCTGCCGGTAAATTAGCTGTTTTTGGCAAGAGCGAAAGTCACAAGCAGTTGCCAATTTGCATAATTGAGTAAAATAATCCAAAAGAGAAACGGTTTCATAACCAGTGGAGTGATGAAACCTTTGCTGGTTTAATTATTGCTTTACATTTCTTAGATTTATTTTTGCTTTTTTAAATCTAGTTTTGTTTTTACCCTTATTGTAGTAGTAATAATAAGAAGAAAATAATAAAAACTCTCCAGTGACAAACAGGCTGGCAGTGGGGTTGTGGATACTCAATTGGAGTTTAGACACGGGTATTTTAAGTAGCTCTCAGTTTGGCTACATCTGAGACTGACTTGAGTCAATGAGATGAAAATCACAATATTAGTTGATATTAACCAGAAGATATTGTTCGCAAGTTATTCTTTCTGAGCCGGTCAACTTGGTTGTTGACGTATCAATCACCCTCCTCAGTTTCTGGATTTTAAAACGGGCTTTTTAAAATCCGGCTTTGCACGATACGATGCCTGTATCGTGCAAAACCGATACAGATATCTGAGGTTTAACATCGGCCGATTCTGATCCGATTTGATTAAAGAAACATTTTAAGTCGTTTTGTCCAAACTTGTAAAAAATAACCTGCAACGAACCTTCTTTGGAATGGTTCAGAAAGAGCATTGAGGAATTTTAAATGTAAAATAAAAAAATTATTACGACGTCATCCCAGAGCATAGAATTAGACTGAACAGATTGGCACATTGTCACCAATACTCAATCTGGAACTTCAGGACCATTACAGATATTAATGCGTCTCTTATCAGCAACATGTTACCAAACCAACTTGTTCTCTTGGAAGTAACTGAATATTTCTGGTCTCAGTTAAAATGGGTTTGGCAGCTTAATGCTTAATTTAAAACCATAGCAAAGTAATTTGTCTTTGGTGAAACTTTTTCTTTTTTTAAACTCTACATCAGCCAAGAAGGTAAGACGTCCACATTTAAAAACCATAAACATGCATTTGTATCATCCAGAACAATGAAAAACGAGCGGACAGGAGAGCAGCTGGGTCAGCCTCTTCAGGGACGCCGTCAGCCGTGTTCCTAATTCAGGCCGTTTGCCGGGCCTTTTCCCCCTATTTGCCCTTCAAACAGCATCCCTTCTCTAATAGATCACCATGGCAACTGGGCTCACTCTTAAGGACAAAGCAGGAGCGGATGGATACCAAACAGGATTATGTAAGAGAAATTTAGATGAAAGTGACTGGGGTGTTAAAATTCAGCCCTGACAAGCCTAATTGCAGGTCTCCAATCAGGCGCAACAGGGAATAATAATTGATTAAGCGGCAGAGCTGATGGCGATGAGAATTAAATGGAATAAACAAACGAGTGGCACCTGGGAGCCAGAGCAGCTTGTTCTGTGTGTTAGGACGAGTTACCTTCACCCCACTGAAATCTTTTCCATTATAATTAATAAACTAGTGGAGAGGGGCGGTACTTTGGTAACCAAAGTCCAGTTTTACAGCAGAAAAATGTTATTTCATTGGTTATCTCTTAACCTGTAGATAGCAAGGACGGACTAGAGTGGATAATAATAATTTAATTGCTCAGTTATAATTAGTAATGAGTAGAAACTCGCTGCGTTTACATCATAAATGTTTACGTGAAATAAGAAATGAAATTAAAATCACACATCAATAAGCTTGTTCATGAGATAAGTCATTGAAAACTATGGCGGCTAAAGAGGCGACGCTTCGGGGAAATTGTAGTCGGCCATTTTACAGAAGAGCTACGGATTCAGCATGTTGGCGTGACTCGACTTTCCAACGTGTCGTTAAATTGTGCAACGCTGTGAGAGCTCTGGTGCAACCAGCTGCATTATCGTCCAAAAAACCAAAACATCATCCTCCAACTGCTTCCTGTCGTCTTCTTTGTCGTTTTTGCCTGTAGTAACATATTTGCATATTTGGACAAGGCGATTGGTCTCGTCCAAGACTAATGTTGGACTGGATATCAAAGTTTTTTTTTGTGGTTGTTTTGGTTTATTATTACTGACATTTTACATATTTGGAATAAATAAAGATTCCATTTAATTTCAACCTCAACTCAACATAAGTAGAGGTTTTATGTGTGAAGTTAGAAAATTGTGCCAAGAAGTTGGATAAAGTAAAATTCTTATGATCCATAAAATGTGACATATTTGACAGAGACAATCATATTTGTGATATTCAGTCTTACAGTGGTTCAGTCAAAGTAATGTGTGTAATTGTAACTCTTCATTTTGATCAGAACTCAAAGTGATAACAGTGATCGTGTGTTTTTATTGGACCCAGATCAAACCACTTAAATTAATCTAGTTATTGTACCATCATTCTGTTTATGTCATGTTTTCTCCAGCAGCACAAATTCAAATACTCCAACTTTAGAAGTTAGTCATTTATTTCCTGAAATGTGAAATGTTTGGCGTCTAGAAAGGAGAACAAAGCAGAGGAGGTTTGGTAAAATCACAAAGCGGAAACAGGAATGCCAAATTGCTCCGTTTGTGGATTTATTCCAGAAGAAACTCTGAGACGTTCTCGCCGTCAGGAAACTGACAGCAAAGAATGCCTGCAGAGAACAAAACCGAGCGAAAATATTTTCCACTTTCACGGAACCGTCGTCACAGTTGTCAAGAGAGCGGCACCGTTTCATTGTCGCAACTCTGACTGAAAGCTGAAAAAACAATGACCTAAATAAGACGGTTCTGCAGCATTTAGTTAAAAACAAATAGCATTTTGCATCAATGTTCCTGCTGGGTCCGGAGCAAATACTTAAAACACGTGGCTAGTTTCACATTTTGTCACATTATATCTACTAAATGCTAAGTATATTTTATTAGGATCTTAGACGATGCATCAACACAAAGAAATGTAGGACAGAGTATTGGTATCGCACTAAGAAAGTAAAAAAAACTTTTTAAATTTAAATTATGAATTATGAGAATGAAGTTGTCCAAGAATCAAGTCACAATATTACGACTGTGCTCTTAAAATATTATGATGTTATTCTCTTATTATACTCTGTGTTCTTGTATTATTTTGACTTAATTCTCGTATAATTTTATTCTCGTAATATTATTAAGTTTTCCTGATATTCCTCTTATGCTGAGTTGTAGAAGTGAGTAATTGGGGAGTGGAACGTTTTGGGGTTTTTTTTTATTTAAGAAAAAAAAAATAATCTAAAATTGATGCTTACAATTGGATTGAAACTTACCTTGGCCAATACTTTGTGCAGTATTAAAAATAATGATAAAAAATGATTTAAAATTTTTTTTTTTTAAAAACGGGTTCAAGGCCAGATCGTTTCAACCTCAAGACTCGTCGCAAAACTTTTCTGCCACACCAAACAAAATGCCTTTTCTTGACGAAGAATCATTTTTCCGCCACTGTTTTGGCGCCCCCTGTAGTGCGGCACCCACATGTGTTGCATACATACCCGCTTTTTTGCACCGCTGCCTACCAACCTGCCTGGACAGGCAGGCATCACCGATGGTTGGATTGATTAATCACAAGTTTGCTTCAGTTAAATAATCGTTTGCAACAAAAAGACGCCAAAGGCCCAATAATTCTCCATCGAAAACCAAACAAAGGGTTTTGTGCGAAATGTCTCGATTTTTGCCTGCTTCTGCTCTTTCATCCCTTCCTATAAGTTCCTCATGACGGAGCCCTCCTCGCTGTCCTCCTCACTGTCCTCCTCGCTGTCCTCCTCACTGTCCTCCTTGCTGTCCTCCTCGCTGTCCTCCTCACTGTCCTCCTCACTGTCCTCCTCGCTGTCCCCCTCCCCGCCTCCGTGAGGCGTCGACGCTTTGCCCTTGGCAGAAATCCGTATCCATCACTGCCAGGGATGTTATGGAAATGGAAATGATGACAAGTGGAGTCGAGCGGGAAAAGCGCGTCCGTCGGGTGCCAAATGAGCCATGCCTCCAACCGACATGCCTGGAGGATCTTCCCAGCAGATGGGTTTGATGATGATGATGATGATGGTGATGTCATGGCTGCCTCCTCTTGGTGGCTTGCAGGGTTACCAGACGCAGCAGGTCACACTGCAGTGATTTAATGGCGATAATGATGGTTTTGTAACCATGGCGCCGTCACTGTTCCTCGTTTTTGTCAGCTCTCCCGTCTATTGTGGACAGAGTCTGACCCGTTTTATTCCAGACGACCAGATTTGTTGCATTTCAGGCGCCGGCTTCTCAACAGCAAAACAAGTTTGTTGCACCCTGAAGTTGGCTGAGGTCGAGACGTTTGCGAAGTAAAGAAATGAGCTGTTTTATTCAAACCGACTACCTAAAAAGGAGTCAAAGTCATTTTTCATATTCAATTTCACGGATTTCATCTGCTTCCCCTCGTCGACTCACAGGGGAGGAGTGAAAGGGAAAAGGCTCCTGGTAACCGTAGAAACCCGGCCAATCGTCCACACAAAGGTTCACAACACACAAAGAAAAGCTTTAAACCAAATAGATGCCGATTTCAACACACATATCTAGACTTTGCTTTTATATTTTTGTCTCAACTTTTTCTCTCTGCATATTATAAAGTTAAAAATTGACCAATGCTCTTCATGCAAACTCTGGTGGAAAACATCCAGTTTTGGATCACACCATCAAATCAGCATCTTTGATGAATTTCCTCCTAGTTTTTTATTCTGAAATAGATTTCAAAACCGCAACAGTAAAATCCCTTTTTAAGTAAGCATAAGTGTGTCCGTAAAATATTTAAAGCACAGCTATGAGTTACCCTCAAACTAACACAATTAACTATTAATGAAAACCTCCTTAAACGCTGTCCTGCTGGGATGAATCCATCCACCGCCGGGGACTGTGGTCTGAGTCCGTAGAGTTTATGCAATTTCAGCAAACGTCCATCAACAGATGATTGCGAGCGTTTAAGGCGAGCATCCGCACAGAAACGGCACAATCTTCAGACGGTATAATCAAAGCCCACGCGAACCTCCCAGCCACTGCTTTAGAATTCGTAAAGAATTCCCAAATCCCCCCCGTCTCTCTCTCTCTCTCTCTCTCTCTCTCTCTCTCTCTCTCTCTCTCTGCAGCCCCAAGTTAAGGAAGATAGAAATATCCACTCAGAAGCTCCTGATGTGGTAACTGATAAATGCAGAAAGTTTCCCCGAAGAAAGACATTAATATGACTCCTTTTTATAGCTCTTTTTTTTTATCCAATTTTACAGCTCAAGTATTTGATTATTACCGATAAAAAAAAATATGCATGAATAGTTGGAAAAGGTGAACAATTTATCAATAAGTGAATTTTTTTTCTTACCAAATCAGTTCTTTATTTCCTTTTTAAACAATAATTATATTATTGAAAATAAAATGTGACGTAATGCCGTAATTTACCATATGAAATTAGGTTTTTGATATTAATGTAAAGACTTTGAACTCTTCCACTAGCGGGAGTGTTTTGCTGTGTTTAGTGTTTTGCTGTGTGTTTAGGTTGTAGCTGCAGATCAAGTCATACATCCCACAGGAACAGTAGCTCCGCTGCTTACGAGAGTCGGTGTCACAATGTTAGGATTCGGAGGCCAGTGTTGATAATATAGTAATAATGTAATTATGGCGCTCACTCTGAGCGTAGCGTTTATGTCGCGTGTCATAATTCTGCACCAGGAAAACCAAACGCGGTGACTCAGGATGCGAATAATGGCTGAATATTCTGTCTGTAGCTACATTTCAATTATAAATGTGTGCAAGTTTTTATATATATATATATATATATATATATTCCCCTAAAGTTGAGAAAACACAATTTCGCAATTGCGGCGTCTCCATTAAAAAAGAAATGACATTGAAATCACGTGTGAGCAAGCTTGTTCACGCGACACGTCATTGAGGAACACGCCGCGCCGTCAGCCTCTCGCCACTTCCTGTTGTCTTCTTCTGTTTCCACCAGCAGCAACATCCGGTTGTTGATCATGTGACCTGTGCGATGCGGGGTAAAAAAATGTTTCCCTTGCAGTTTTGCAAAATACACCAATTTCCACACAGCTGAAAAAAACCCACCTTATCAGAGCGTGAAAAGGACCACAGCTCATCCGTATTACTCCAGAAAAATAGATGAGGCGCTCCGGATTATAAAGCGCTCCAGATTATAAAGCGCTCTGGATCATAAAGCGCTCCGGATTATAAAGCGCTCTGGATTGTAAAGCGCTCCGGATTATAAAGCGCTCCGGATTATAAAGCGCTCCGGATTATAAAGCGCTCTGGATCATAAAGCGCTCTGGATTATAAGGCTTTGTTTTTTGTTTTTGATCAAACTGAAGGCTTTTAAGCGCGCCTTATAGTTGGGGAAAATACAGTAGTGTGGATTACAACGCAAAAAATAAATGCAAAAACACTGGATTTAAACAAAAATGAAAAATAAAAAAAAAGCATAATTGATCATCCAGACCTGCTCCTTCTCTAGTTGATCCAGATGTTTCCCACATCACACTGTGCCCAGATGTGCCGCCAGTTTCTGGAGACGGTTCGGTGTCCTGGCGCTCGGGTCTTGAAGGCGCTGCTCGGCGTCGTGGAAAACCCCCCGAGGAGGAGACGCTCTCGTCGATGGCGGCGATCCAGAGCCACAGGAGACACTAAAATCTGTTCAAATGCTTATTTACTCTCAACCTCTACCTCGTGTTACGCGGCCCTGTAATAATATAGTTTTCCCACCCACCATTATGAGCTTTTAGTAATTTTCCGTGGGAGGGAAACAAAAGCGCTTGGCAGCAGTTGTGTGACTGAGTTGGTGACTAATATAGCAGCTAATCTGGCTTTCCTGCAGACTGATGTTTCTGCTCCGGAGGCTATTTTTAGCCGCAGTGATTCATTTGAGGAAAAGAACAATATTTCTCTGACCTCAGAGAGTTGCTGAGATTAATTGAGGATGAGTGTGTTCAAAAGCCTGTTTAATTAAGAGGCGGGCGCGCTTGCATCCCTCATCCACGCCGCAGCGCCGCGTTAGGTACTCCTGGTTATAGAGCGCGGATGGAGAAACACTTTTACTTTTTGCACAGAGATGGATGTGAGTTGGATTAATCTCACGCCGTCGGTTTGCTGGCGGTGATTTAAGGAGCCCATTAAACAGATTTAGAGCAATTCATACAAAAAATGGTTCCCGACTAACATTTGACCAGCCCCATGAGATTATTCACACCCTTTGAAGTGTTCCGCTTTATTTCCTCTTGCAGCCACATACGTTGGTTATTTGATATCCATAAATAAAAAGACACCCAGTTGATAAATATGCACTAAAAGTCTTTATCGAAACTTTGAAAAAAAGCTGGGAAATTTTTAGAAACACAAAAAAATCCAAGAAATAGAATAAAACGACCTACGTTCCTGCTGAATTAATGATCTAAGTTTTTATTTTATTTGTTTTATTTTTTTTCATTTAGATCATTTTTTTCAGAATTGATCAGCGTAATTAAAGCAGGCATACAGTATTTTGTTATAAGCCACTTCCAGAGTTCCTTTCGGTGATCACCTTTTTCTATCATTTTAACAAAATCATCGGTTCTATTTAGATCACATCAGTACTTGGGAACAGGGACGGTCCGAACCTGTTTGGTGCCCGGGGGCCAACAAGCCCCAATGCGACATCATTTAGATTAGCAGGATAACACACTCAAAATTTCTTAGCATATTTTATTTGAAAAATGTGGGAGAAACAAGAATAATTCAATAACCTCACACAGCAAGCCATGAATGCATAACATATACTATACAGTTAAAGTACACAATACAACATAAAAAATAAATAAATTAGTCAAATACGTATAGAATTATGAGTTGTATTTTGATCAAGACACAACTATTACTGCACAATTGTCAATGACCTGCACAATGTTGGCTATTGCACCTCAAGAAACACAAATTAATTTACACAACTGTTCTAAAAAAAAAAAAGTCCTACCTTTTGTCCTTTTGTGAGGACAAGGCTTGAAATCACTGACAGTTTCTGCCTCACTGGAAACCAAGGACCGAACTTTTGATGTCATCTCACAGCACGCGTTCCCGCTGACCTACAATCCTCCCCGACGCGCGCAAAGAGCTTTAGGGAACGCACCGGATTCGTCTTAACGGCGCGCCAGTCTGGGCGATCGCGCGCCGGTCGGGCTTAATAGCAGCCTGGCACGACAGGTTGGGTTCCAGGTTCCAGGACGGCACCGGGCGGCCCAAGACCAAAACGTTTAGTGGAGAGTGAGCTGTGAAGAGAGTTATCGAACTGGACAAGGCGCTCCAGAAAAAAAAAGAAAAAAGAAATGAGACTGCAGTTTCAAGATATTATGTTTGTTTCACAGATTCCCACATATCTGGAGGTAATTATCTTCTGACAAAGGTGATTTGGACAGCTGCAGACCATCGTTACAACCTGAAGTGTACGGAAGCCCTGAAAGGCAAAAAAAAAAGAAGAGGAAATCCATTTTCAATTCTTTAGATCTGGCTAAATGGTATTTCTCCTAACTTTAAAAGTCACGTGCAAGTGAGAAAAATAAATCAAATTAAAATATTTACAAAAAATGTTTTTTTCCTCCATGTGGAAGTTGTTTTTTTCCCTATAGAAGAGAATAAAAAAAAACTGATGCAAGAAGTTTTATATGATTTTCCCTGTTAATTTCTGACCACAGAAGAATTTTTCTCTACCAAGAGAGCAGGAAAAATGTTTTCTCAAGTCTTGTTTTTCATGCTTATGTTTTTTTTCTTTTTCTTATCCTGAAAACACACACAGGGGAAAAGAAAAGAAGAAAAAGAAGAGATTTTTTTAGTCTTTTTTTCCCACTTCAGCACTGAAAGGCAAGTTCCAAGTTGTTTTCCCCCTACTGTCATCCAACAAGGAAAAGACATTTTCTTTTTCTTTTCCTGTGTGTGATGTTTGAGAAGTAAAAGACTTTCCAAAATGTCTAAATCTATTTCTTAGTGCAGGGCTAAAACAAGGGGGAGGGAGAAATAACACTCAAGATGCATTTTTCTTTTCCTTTCTGCTGTAGAAATGAGCAAAATTTATCTTATAGTCAGAAAGACTTTATAGAAAAACATAATTTATCAAACTTTACACACCACAATATTTTATGCTCCTCTGCAGGCAAAAGGTTTCTGGAGAAAAAAACAAAACCTGACAATATTTAAATCTAGCTTTTTGTTATTATTGTTATTTTCAGATGAAAAAAAAAAAAAAAAGCTCTCCTCTGGCCAGTCAGTGCTTCCATAGAAGCTTTTATTAAAATGCAAGAGTTTTTACAGTATTGGTCTTCCAACATCTGAACTGTTTTTTGATATCAAACACATAAAAATCAAGGACATGCTGGAGTGAGTTCAAGCCAATTAAATTATTTTGTATATCAAAACAGTTCAAATGGGCGTCCATAGTCCCTTTGTACAGTTTCACATCTGCACATGACAACTGGTCCACAATGCAAGCCAAAAAAGGGGCCAAACCTGAATCATGTTCATGACAATGGTGAGAATTTTTCATTTTAAATTTATTTTAGATCTAAAGAAAATTCCAACTGGAGAATTTGCGTGAGTAATCTGCTCTGTTAAGTCCACCGGCGCCTCTGAAATAAGACATTTTCCTTTGACTCCAAGCGGGGAGAAAATCGAAGAGGTGAGAAATGTGTTCACGTGTCGCTCGCAGAACGCTTCCACATTTAAACCCAGTCATTATCAGTGGACGTTTTCATAATGACGTGACAGCGCATGAGGTTTCCTTCCAGTCAAATTCTAATTAAGGTTTCCTGAACGTCACAGCAGAAATGACCTGCTCCGCCGCATAATCAGCGGTGATTGTGTCGTGGAAAGACGGCGCATCGCGAGAACGGAGGCAGAAACACTGCTGGCATAGTTGGCTGGTAAAGCAGAACTAAAAAGGTCACCCACGTCGAGGCTTGAGGAGCGCTGCTGAAAGGGAACGCTTGGGAAGAAGCCACTTTCTAGTTCGTCAAAAGGGAGGAAATTAAAAAGGAAACCGGTGGCTTTGGAGCTGCATTTAGACACAGAGGCTTCGTACCCACTCAGATATATTCTTAGGTTACAAAAAGACAACACAATTAAGAGTTGAAATTATATGCGTTCTGCTAGTAGTCCCTTCTGTCCTCATGTTTTAAGCAGCAATCGGCGAGTTTCTTTTTGTTTCAGCAGAACGATGGTTTTGGAAAGGTTAGAGGACTAATGACGAAGAGGTCTACCTCTCCATTTTGGAAAAGAACGAGTCAGTTAAAAATGAACAAAACACCTATGATTGGTGTATGTGGACTTTGCGCTATGAACTCTCCAGAATAACTACGCAACACTGAGGGAAAATAATGGTGTAATTCAATCTTTCGTTCCCAGTTCTTGGTTTCAAAATGAATTTGACGTTGGACTACCTCAAAATGTTGTCAATTTAACTTCAAAGCAACGTCTAGATGACTGGTCAGGTCAAATGTATTTGTATATCACATTTCAGTAACAAGGCAGGTAAAAGTGCTTCACACCAAACTACCAACAAAAACACTAATGCCGGCTCCACAGGCAAGGCGGCAATCAGGTCTGGTTGTGGCAATTAAAATTACTCCCAGTTCATTCATGGTTTGGGTAGCTTTTAGTCCCTAAATAGACGAAATAATAACTTCACCTAAAAAAATCTCATATCAAGGTCCTTGCAAACAAAATATCCCGGGTTGTTTTCTAGCAACCGTAGCAGGGATTAATCTTACAGTCTCTCCAGAGCTGACATACTTCATGAATGTGATCCGTCGTCTCTTCACCACTCCCAACTGGGTCACCTTTGTTTCACAGAAAGAGATGAGTCACTGCCTCTTCTCGATAGTCATCTGATGATGTTATCTAACTCACCTTTGGTGCTGTACTCTGGGCCAAATTCTGTCGCTGAGAGGACATGCTACGGGGGAGAGAAAGACGGATCAGAAACAGATCCTCGTCTTTCTTCGGTCGGCGTGCAAATCTGTGGTGGACAGTGACGGAAACCCCTCCTGGTGTCCCTGAGATTTGCTCCGACAGGTACAAAACGTCACCTCTGCTTTTCTGGTCAGCGCAAGACACTAAGGAGCTCACGGTGCGTGACATGCTAAGTAGTGAGTAATCCGTCGGTGTCACAGATGAACTGGATCGCCCAAAGATACCGGCAATTCAGCTCTGGTCTTGTTTGATCCAAGGGAAGTCAGAAATGGCGTGCTGTATCCAGGCAACAAGTTCGTTGCCAGGTGACAGATACAGAGGCCCTGAGACCAGAGACAGCGGGTAACAAATCCACATGAATAAGATGAGGCAGAATATCACTCACCTCCTGCAGCGCACCAAGTTCTTTGATAATCCAGGCTTTGATCACTTTTGTGATTAAAGTAAATACCTCATTTCTACTCACAGGGCGACAAATGGGATAAACCGCAGCAAAACATCAGAGGACGTGACAGAAATACACCCCGGTCTCCTTACCTTTCTGTAGACTTAATTAGCTTTCTGTTTTGTTTTTTTACCACTTACTGTACCTTGGAAAAGTATTCCCACCCTACAATCTCACAACGTTGATGTGCTTCTTGTTCTATACTCCCTACATAAACCTCATTGCAACCCACTTTGCCCTGGATGCAAACTGACAGAGAAACAGCCTAGAGACTCGTGCTAACTCTAGGAGCGACATAGATACAAAGCTCAGGTAAGAGAATATACCAACCAGGTCGTCATCAGACATGGATTTAAGTTGTGAGAAGCTGTATTTGCAGTGAAAAGTGACTTGGCAAAGCATTGACTCGGAGGAGTTGGTTGTGTGGAGTAGGAATACTTTTTTCAAGGCGACGACGCGGCAACAGATTATCAGAGAACGCACATCCACAAGCAAAATCGAGACAGTCGCTAAGTGACGGGATTATGAAGCGTGCCTCTGGGCTTTCATGTGGCAGCCATGAGCGGACGTAATGATCCTCTTCAACGCGTTTCAGGCGACAAATCCACCGCCCCCCCCCCGCCCCCCAGTTTCTGGGTTTCTGTCAGACCACAGGGAAACTTTCCTTTTATTCAGCTGCAGCTGTTGGCTGAAGCCATTTGTGAGGCGAGATTTAAATGTTTAACTTAAATGAAGCAGAAGTTGCTTTCTGAAATGTTACAGCTTCTCTTAAACAGGGCATTACAGGCGCACTAATGTGCGCATTTTGCCTTTGTAGAAAATATCCATCAGTAATTCTTTATTTGAAGCCAGTTCTGCTTTCCATTTATTATGGAAGTTGGAATTCAGATCTACGAATTGCATCTGGTGTAATCACAACCAACGGTGTTATGAATTGATCAATTTTAAATGTAAAGGCAATGAAGTTACTGCCAAATAATACAAGGTTTTGGAGCCAACTACATAGTTTCTAGTAAAGTAAAGCATGTCAAAATGAATAGTAAATACAAGACTTTTTACAGTTTCCTTGACAAAATAAATATAGTGTATGTCATGGGCAGGTTAGAGGAACTAATCAACCTCACAATTGTTTATTTATTAGAGGAAAGTAGTGACACAAGTCCAGTACAAAAAAGGGGAGGAGGTTCTGTACTTTGATAAGTAGCATGTCTGCCATCTAGTGGACTTTTGTGGGGACTGCAATAACTATAGTTCATACTTGCACCATGCCAGAGCAGAGATCCAGTTACAGCTGTTCTTTTTCTAACTGGCATTGAGAAAGGCCATCATTGGCTGTGTTAAATATTACTGATTCACTGATGTTTTGCAAGGAGTTTAATAGATCAGAATCCAACCTCAGCTACAATAGCAGTTGGAGAAAACATCAAAAAGGTTCTTATCGAGCCAGAACGACAATAACATCAACAAAAAAACCATTTCAGCACAGATTCTTTTATTACAAACAAAAAACGGACGCCAGAGTCAGAGAGTTTTGACGTTTTCCCAAAATGCAGTGCTTTCTGTGGTCAAGAGTTACTTTTGTCCTCGCTGGCGTTTCCCCCCTCAGAAGACCTCCAGGTCTGCAGAGTTGTAGACTACAGGCGTCTCCTCAGTCCCAGCAGCAGCTTCCTCCTTGGCCTCTTCCTCCCCCTCCCCCTCCTCTCCCTCCGCAGGCTCCTCCAGTGACTCCAAGGCCTCGTTGGTGTCGCTGGCGAACGTCTCCCTGGAGACGTCGTCGTGCTCCTGCAGGTTCAGCGTGCCGATGGCCTGCTTCATCTTCTTGGCCAGCACGTGCCGCCTTCTCTTCTGCGCCGCCTTCTTGCTCTTGCAGTCCCTCTGCTGCTCCTCCAGGAAGATCTTCCTGATCTGGGTCTTGCTGACGCTGGGCGCGTTCTTCAGCAGGTTGAGGAACACTCCGCCGGGCGTTCGCCGCCTGCTCCCGTCCATAGTGTACATGCCGCCGTTTTCCTCCAGCGTGGCAGTCTCTCCCAGCAGTTCTATGGCTTTTTTCTTCCCGACGACCTGCACCACTCGCTCGATCAGGTCTTTCTTCGGCTCCTGCAGTCTGTACGCGATCTCCTCCACCACCTTATCGTCCGGGTCGTCCTCTGTGATCTTATACCGGCCCTTGATGTCCATCTCAGCTTTAGGCCCTATTCTGTCTTTGGCAGGCCGCTTTCTCTTGGCGTCACCCCCGGCTCTGTCCTCTGACCCTCGGCCTTTCATGTAGTCCTCCAGATCAGCATCCAGCATGCTCACCTCTCCTCCCTGCCCGGACTGCCTCTCCATCTCCCTCTCCTTCTCCATCATCTTCCGAGCCAAGACGAAGTTATAAGTCTCCACGCTTCTGCTGGCCATGCTGACGCCCTCCATGCCAAACACGCCCAGCTCCGCGGTGATGGCATCCTGGCTCTGCTCCTGCACCACGGAGCCCCAGATGTTGTTCACCTTGCGGCTTCCGGGCGCCCCGCAGGCGGACACGGGGGTCGGACCGAACCGCGCGGGACAGGCGGCCGGCGGCGGGGCGTTTGACACCTTTAGCCGCTTTCGACGCCACACAGCGGCCTCCTCGTCCGACGAGTCCGCGTCGCTGTCGCTGGACTCCGCCGCCTTGGCGGAGCTCCGGTAGGCGGCGGCGGGAGGCTGGTGGACAGCAGCGGGTCTGTGCTGGAAGGAGTCCCCGCCGAACGCCGAAAGCCCCCGAGCTCGCGCCTGTTCGGCCGCAGCGCCACCCATCTCAGAGTCCGAGCCGGAGCCGGAAATTTCTCCGTCCTCCAGGTCACCGTCCATCAGCGCCGCCATGTTTTCCTGAAAGCCAAGTGCAACGATAAGAGTCTTCAGCATCGCACCAAAGTTCAGACAGCGGTTCAAGCTAATCCCGACACAGTTAGCTGCTAATAACACAGCAGAAATGAAAGTTGAACTCACCAAAAAAGACTAAAGTGTCACCCGGATACCTTGAAATATCTGGCAGTAGCGAGCTGGACGCTGCATAAGAAAGGACTTTGGTTTCTCCAGCAACTCCACAGACTTGGAGCTCAGCGCCGCCTTACAATGCAAGAAATTCGCGCTAGGCTAACCTCGTACTTCCGCTTCCCAGCTCTGGCCCTTTCAAAATAAATGTTACTCGACGTATTTGTTTGCTGAGAGTTGTAAATCAGATCAACGCGTCCACCTGAAAGAACACGAATCAAAATGTTCATGATTATGTGAACCACGTGGTTCCACGTGATCCGAAAATGTTTGCACAGACCCACAGATGCACCGCAAATGATGTGGGCATTGTTTACATCTTTGTGGCTGTCAAAACTACATATCATACAATTCGCTGTTTAAACACAATTTTAACATTGTTAGGAAGGAAGGCAACGACACAGTTTGTATTTTATTTTTTTTAGTTGTGCATACTGTAGACATTGGTACAGTTTTATTATGTAAAACTTGACGGAAGTTGCGTCGGCCCCGCGCTTGCGCAGTGTTACAAATAAACAATATGGCGGCGTCCTTACAGCGCCTCACGTCAGCTGGGAAATATCTTCTTCAAAGACATTTAGTGAAGACGCGCTGTCCTGACGGGGTAAGTAGACTGAGCTGCGAGTCTCTTTCTGCGTTCCTGTTTTTCTTGTAGTCAGCCATGCGCAGAATAACGCAGTGAAACCTTCCGGTCAGGTTTGACAGGATCTTTTTGTCGTTCATTTGGAACGTGTCTCTGTCTGCTTCCTCGACTTGGTATAATTAATAAACCAAAGCCGTGGCCAGTGACTGTTAGTTATAGTTCTGAGTGATTACAAACTTACATAAGTTGCTTAAATCAAGCATGATCATCATGACTTGCTGTTTACAGAGGCGGAGCTTAGTAATTTTCTATACTAAGCTCCGCTTCTATAATAACTTCAAGTTATTATAGAAGTTATCAAAATTTTCCCCTGAAAAGGAAAACATTTCCATGTTTACCTTTGTTTAATTTAGTAACGAGAACAATGATTGTAGGTTTTATCTTGTTAACCTAAAAAAAAAAAAAGTAAAAGAAAGAACAAGTTTAGATTGTTAAGTGGTCTTAAACATTTAAGGTTCGCATCATAGCTAGCCGATAAAATGCCTGTTTCAATTTCTGACATTTTTTTTTTTTTTTTTGCAGTCATAAATTAATCTATTTAATCTGCTGTGATCAGTTGAGACCAAAATCAAACTTTTTGACTTGCATGCAAAGCCATGTGTGTGTGTGACAGAAAACTAACACTGAACACCATACGCATGGTAGTGGCAACATCATGCTGAGGGGATGCTCTATTTTATTCAACATAGCAGGAAATAAAGTAAATGCTTTTGTCCTGTCCAGCTTTCTGTTAGACCCAGGCGACTGCTGGCCACTCCTGCCGCTCAGCAGGTGGCGCTAAACGTCCCTGAAACCAAAGTGACCAGTTTAGAGAACGGTCTCCGGGTGGCTTCAGAGGACTCTGGACTCACAACCTGCACTGTGAGTGGAAGGTTCTCCGCCCAAAGTCCCAAACATTTCTAAGTCGACAGCAACATTCATAAACGCCTCCTTCCAGGTGGGCTTGTGGATAGACGCCGGCAGTCGCTATGAGAACGAGAGGAATAACGGCACAGCGCACTTTCTGGAGCACATGGCGTTTAAGGTGAGAGAGCGCGTCGTTTTTCTGACTCGTCCTCCCCGGATAAACGGGCGAGCTGATCGGCGAGTCCAACTTTTCCCGCAGGGCACCAGGAAGCGCTCTCAGCTGGACCTGGAGCTGGAGATCGAGAACATGGGCGCTCACCTGAACGCCTACACGTCCCGGGAGCAGACGGTCTACTACGCCAAAGCTTTCTCCAAGGACCTGCCGCGAGGTGCGGAGCAGGAAAGCCAGTCCATCGACAGGTTTGCCGAGCCGAACCGACCGTTCTTGAGCCGGCGTCCCGTTTTCTCTTTTGCCCCAGCTGTGGAGATCCTGGCCGACATCATCCAGAACAGCACGCTGGGCGAGGCGGAGATCGAGAGGGAGCGAGGCGTGATCCTGAGGGAGATGCAGGAGGTGGAGACCAACCTGCAGGAAGTGGTTTTTGACTACCTGCACGCCACAGCGTACCAGTCCACGGCTCTGGGCAGGACCATCCTGGGCCCCACTGAGAACATCAAGTAAGATTTCCTTCAGGCCAGGAAACTGACTCTAACTCTGATTTAGTCCTTCTGGTGATCGTTTTGTGTGTGTGTGTGTGTGTGTGTGTGTGGTATCCAGGACGATCAACAGAGGAGACCTGGTGGAGTACATCACTACACACTACAAAGGACCCAGGATCGTTTTGGCAGCTGCTGGAGGTCTGATTACTTCCAAGGGACACATTTATTTTCTAACTTGAATGAGTTTATTCATCAAGATCTAATTGAACGTGTCTTAATTTCTTGTGATACGGACTCAAAGACATGCAGTAAGGTTTCATGCTCTACCATACTCTATTTTAAAATGTTATTTTAGCCATCGACGAACTTCAAATCATTTCTTTTACTCCTGACATAGGAGCAGGATCCAGAAGATGAGAATGTTTTGTTGGTTCTTTGCAGAGACTTTTCTGACCCAGATTTCTGCCTTTCCTCCTGATCAGGCGTTTGCCACCAGGAACTCCACAGTTTGGCCAAGTTCCACTTTGGAAGACTTCCCAGCCGGGTTCAAGGCGGAGCCCCAGCTCTTCCTCTGTGCCACTTCACAGGAAGTGAGGTAAAGTTTGAAACTCAAAATCACAAAGTGGGACAAAAACCCAGGTTTTGATGTGGCAAAAATGTAGGTAATCTGGATATTATCAGTGTAAAAAGCCTTTTATTTTTTTTCTTCTCCAAAACCTTACAGTTTAAGCTTTAAGATTCAGGAAGAAGACCTAAAGTCTGAGAGCTTAATCGCCGATTTTCCCCGTTTGCTTTTCGATGTCGTGTTGGAACCCGGTAGAGAAACCGCCGGTCGCTCTGCTTCTGTTCCAGATCCGAGTGCGCGACGATAAAATGCCCCTGGCTCACATCGCCATCGCTGTGGAAGCGGTCGGCTGGTCTCACCCGGACACCATCCCTCTCATGGTGGCCAACACCCTGATTGGAAACTGGGACCGCTCGTTTGGTGGCGGCGTGGTGAGTATCCAAATGTTCCGTTTCCAAACGGTAGAAATGAGTGAGGGACCAGGTGAGGTTGACGGCTGAAGTCGGGTTGTGTCCTCAGAATCTGTCCAGTAAGCTGGCCCAGATGGCCTGTCAGGGAAACCTGTGCCACAGCTTCCAGTCCTTCAACACCTGCTACACGGACACGGGCCTGTGGGGACTCTACATGGTGTGTGAGCCGGGCACCATCAGCGACATGATGCACTTCGCTCAGATGGAGTGGTGAGCACAACTCGCACGCAAACGCAGACTAGAACGAAAGGGACGGGTTGAAGTCAGAAACGTAACGCAGACGGTCGCCACTCAACAGGATGTCTCTTTGTACGAGCGTGACGGAAAGCGAGGTGGCCCGCGCCAAGAATCTGCTCAAGACCAACATGCTCCTGCATCTCGACGGTAGGTCGGCCTGATGGAGGACGGCACCGAGAATGTCGCTCGAGTTAACTCTGATCGGTTCCCTACAGGCTCCACCCCAATCTGCGAGGACATCGGCAGGCAGATGCTGTGCTACAGCCGCCGGATACCTCTGCATGAACTGGAGGCCCGGATTGACGTGAGTTACACTCTGGAGGTCGGACCATGAACCTTCAGGCAGCGAGGCGATGCAGCTGCCTGTCCAGATAAACAGTCACCAAGATTCACTGTCTGCTTTATTATGGAAAATATCAACCTATTTAGCATTAGCTGCCAGGCTTCTTGTTTACAAAAATAAAGCGGCCCGTTTCCTTGGCGACGATCAATTTTTTAACTCCTCACTGTCATTTATAACAGCAGTGTCCTCATTGACTTGCACTCAAGTATTTTGGGGGATGGCAGTAGCCAGTCTGGGGAAACTGAAGTGATTAGATATCTGATGATATTATGTTTCATCTTTTTGTCACAGGCCATTGATGCCAACACCATTAAGGACGTCTGCACCAAATACATCTACAACAGGGCTCCTGCCATCGCAGCTGTTGGTACATTGCACTTTTTAAATTTTCATTCCAAGTGGAAAAACTAAAAATGGCAACTTTCATTGACAAAAATGCTGTCTATACAGTTTTGATAATATGGGGAGGTTTCAAGCATAAGGTGTGAATATTTAAAGTGACACACTTTAGTTTGATTAGTGATTATACAAAATGTATCAAGTCTTTCTGCCTAAACTAGAAGCATCTAGTAATGTGTTGTTTTTTTTCTTGCTGTAGGTCCGATAGAACAGCTACCGGACTACAACCAGATCCGCAGCGGGATGTTCTGGATGAGAGGCTGAGCAGCACTGCTGAGGAACCGTCAACTGCACACACACATATTTAAGTCTTGGGTCTAGTTTTTTTTTTTTGTTTTATTATAAAATAAAGAATAACACAATAACATTAAAATAACACAGATTCTATTGTCCTTTGTGGTTGGTGTCATTTTTTATTCTTGGCTGCAACTTGTTCCTGAACAGCTTTCTTGGCTTTGACCATCTCCACCAGTTCCTGTCAGACAAACACAAATGTTCTGTTAGTGACGCATTTAAAATTCAACGATGAGGACAGTGCGTGCCGCCGGTTTGGATGACCGTACCTTGTACCTCTTCATACAGTCCTTCTTGCTTCGTCCAGGAACGGCACCAGCAATCTTCTCCCAGCGCTCAGGCGTGCTCACAGGGTAGGTCTTCAGAGCTTGTTCTAGAAGTTTCTGCTCCTCTGTGGTCCAGGGGGCGGCGTTCCCTTCATTTCCCGTGGCTGAAACATCACAAACCAACCAGTTTGTGACGACTGCTGTGGTGTTTGACCTAATTTACAGTGTTAGGTTTTTTTCTTTCGCTAAAAAAAAGAAATAGCTTAACATAGACCAAGAAAACGGAAGCAAAAAATGTAGTGATAAAAGACTGTTTTCAGCTACAGTTGAGCCTACTTACACAATTTCTTATGATTAAGCTAAATCGTTACCAAACACTTAACATCCCACCAGGTCTGCACCCTGCAGTCCTATTCAAAGCCCGGATTCCTCACTGATGAATCATGGTCTATTTTTGCTTTAAATAATCAGTGACCAAATTATGCTCCACAACAGCAAATGTGCAACAAGAAACATCTTAAGGTGAACAGATTTCATAAAGACAGGAACAAAATGAAGCCATTTAAAGCACAGGACACAGGTCAGAGTCACTGCTCTGTCCTGCAGCTTCATTTGGCTCAGACACTGAGGAAAAGCATTAGCAAAACTTGAGTAGTGAATATTTAACAGCACAAACGATCCATCCTCCCATTTTCTTAAAAATAAAAATAAAATAATAAACTTGGCCAATAAATAACCTTGTGGATGTACACAATGATGGCTCTTTGGTCTCCAGTGAAATCCACTTACCATCGAACCTCTCTGAGGGCAAGGCGTTGTCTATGGAGGGCGGCACTGATGTGTGCTCCTTCTTGAACTTCTCATAGGCCTTTCTGTTGATCTCATCTTTCTGTACTGGATCTGAGGAGGATCACAGCATCACCTTTTTATACTCTGATCAATCGTTTTATTCATTTTAATGACATTACCCAATATTGATACCACATTGGGCAAAGGTTTTTTTATCCTTCCCCCAACAAATCTAAAACAATGAAGCTGGTTTTTGATTGGGCAATGCAATAACGGGCTATTTTGCTATTTTGTGGCATCCAGATTTATACAATAATAAACACACTTAATTATTTGTATGTTTTAATCACAGTTTGCCATCAATGACTGTTTATCCTCTAAATCTATCCAGCTTTAGAATAAAAAAAAAAGACATAAAAGTGCAACTTTTTCAAAGTTTTTAATTAATTAGAAAATCAAAACTCTAAATGAGTTGCACAAAAGTGCTGTCATCTAAACACAAAATGTATTTAAAAAGCTTTTCAGAAATAAAAAATAAATAAACAGTTCAGAAACTTTAAAAAATATATTTTCTTATTATTAATTATTTGTCTTACCGAGCTTCTGAAGATTCTTGGCTTTGTTGATGACGTCTTTGGCTGTCCTCTTCATCCCGCTGGTGGAGTGCAGGTTCATGTAGTTAGCAATAACTTCCCACCTGGAAGACAAAACGTTAAATAGTAAAAACACAAGAAAAGCGATGGCGATGAGCTCGCCGCATTGCTCCAAAGCAGAAACGGCAGTTTCAAATTTCTTCAGATCAAAGCCGCAGCTTTCTATGGGACGGAGCGGCGTCGTTTACGACGACCCGGTGACGCGCGCCGCCTGCGCTCGCAGGGCGTCGCCTGAGCTTTTTCTACCCAGCCTACCTGGCGTTGGTTCCAGCAGGGAACAGATTAACCGCTTTGATGAGCAGCTGGAGGTCGTCCTCGTTCCAGCCCTTCCCTCCGCCGGCGCCGCCGCTGGCCTGCTCGGCGCTCCGGGCCGCCTGCCGGGCCTGAACCTCGGCATCCTTCTCCTTCTGCAGCTGCGAGTTCACTTCCTCTACCTTATGGACCACAAAAAAAGGAAAATGCGTCAAACAGCTGAATGAGGGGGAATCTATTGAGCTCTTCAGACGCAGCTGAGGCGTCTTCACCTGCTTCTCCACTGCTGCCTTGCTGTCCTCCTTAGAAGCCGAGGCCAGGATCTCATTCAGACTCTGCAGACTGAAACAAACAACAGTGAAGCTCCGGTTTGGGACACATTTACCTATTTGTACATTTAGGAAGAGAAAAAAAGATCAACTGAGCAGAAGTGAATGGTGAAGTGAACCTCGTCAGCTCCAGACGGTCACACAGTTTCTCCACCTCCTCCATCATTTTCACGCTGTCGGCTTCGCTGTCGGCAAAGTAATTCCAGTTCTGCGGGCGGAGAAAACGCAAACTGTCGGAAAAAACTAATTCCATGGTTTCAACCAGTCAAACTCCCAGGGTGCTCCTTGGTTCACCTTGCATGTGGTCCTGAGTTTCTGCCTCTCCTTCTTGATGGCTTTCTTCTGGATCTCCTTCTCCTTCTTGGCCTGCAGGGCGGCTTGTCGGGCCTCCTCTTCCTCCTTCTCCTTCGCCAGACGAGCCGCCTCTAGCTCTGCCTGCCGAACCTGCACAAATTCAATTGATTCACTTTTTTTGTTTTTTTTCTAAACTGAATGTGTAACAAGTTTGAGACCTAAAAATAAGGAATTGCTAAGAACATTCTGTATGTTCACTCTCTACAAACTGACGTTTTAAAGCTGCTGTGTTAATAATTTGTTGCTGACAACTGATGAAAACATGACATTTAAGATTACAATAATTCAACAGAGCAATAATAATAATAATAAAAAAACATTCTTAATGCAGAAATCTGGGTCTGATGAAAATGTTGAAATTATATTTTCAAAAAATGCTTTCATTGTGAGAAATGAGCCTCATCTGAACCCATGTCATAACTTATTGAATATGACAGTATATGTTAATAAGTGCGGCGCTAATATTTAAAAACCAGCACAGTGAAGGAGTTTAATGTTACCTGATACATTTAAGGCAGTCGACGCCGTAGAAGCTCCCCTTGAAAGTGAGCACCGTTGCTAAGCAACGTGTCAAACGCTTTCCTACAAATCAGTTGCGTGCGTGTGGCCAACTGTTTGAGGGCGGTTTCGGTCTTTCAACGTTTCATTGTGATTAAAGCTCTGCGCGTGCTAATATAGCATCTCTCCTATTAACGGATCGGAGCGCTGATGCCGTGACGCCGTCTTGGGTTTTTTTTTTTTTTTTTATCAATTACCAAAACACAGTTAAAGTTGAGTATGGCAGTAGAGATGATGGTTCATTGGAAATTCCAGTTAAAAAATAATCTGACCCAACAGGTCAAAGGGTGAATATCAGCCCACAATTCAGCAATTTCTCCTCAAGCGTTAGCCTGCAGGCTGTTGGTTTTTACATATTTTCTTTAGTTTTATCCCTTTTGAGGCTCAAATTTGCCATTTTATTGATGTAATTTTACATTTAATACCCTAGAGTACCTTTGAGAACCTCAAACTGCAACCAAAACTGATGCATCATCTGAACCACCGTTCTAAAACAAATACTGCGCCTTCATGTTTTTAGAAGTGTTTTAACAAGCTGCAAAGTTTCTGTTTGTTTTTGATTGTTGTAAAATCTGTAAAACCAACTGCATTAACCTGACTGCTGCCAAAACAACTGAGGTAAAAGCAGGAATCTTTGATTCGATACATTCTGTGCCAAATACAAAAACTGAGCAGCTTTCACTTACTCTCTCCTTCTCCTCCTGCTCTTTCTTCTTGGCTTCAGCCTTTGCTTTCTTCTCCGCCTCTTTCCTGGCTTTTTCTTCTTCTTTGAATTTCTTTATTCGAGGGTCACAGCTGTAGGCCGTATCTGCAGCGAAACGACGCCATTAATTCGGGCCCTACCCGCGCCTGGAAATCAAGGTTTGTGGTGTGTGTGTGTGTGTGTGTGTGTGTGTGTGTGTGTGTGTGTGTGTGTGTGTGTGTGGCGGCGGAGAGGCTGTACCGACTAGCGTGCGTATTCTGTTCATCTCCTCCTTTTTCCTCTGAGCTCTGGAAGCTCGGTTCTGCTTCTCGATCCATCTCCTCTCGTCTCGACTGAGGACCGGAACAATTCTGGTGTTAAAATGCGGGACTCCACAGGCTCTGAAGTACAGCTCACGAATTTCAACTAGAACCGAACCAGACGTGGGGATTTCTGTCATCTGCTTACCATTCAGCTTTCTCCTTTTCCTCTTCGTCTAAGTAAGAGAACTCCCTCCATGAGTCAAAGTTATACCTGGACAAAGTAGAAATCATTTAGAGGGCCATCCACACACCACACTTCATGGGATAAAGAGACAAAAGACAAAAAACAAAACTTCTCTGCCTACCAAAAGGAGTAAAAATTGTCTACTTCTTCAAAGGTCGACTCCATGGTTCCTAGAGAGGGCCCGTGCTTTTTGGAAGACCATCTGGCATTTCGCTCGAAAACGGGAGCAAACACCTCAAAAAAGTTCTCTTTGCCCTCGCTTTTGGACGGCACGCTATTGTCGAAGGTTGGATCCACGCTGTCGAAGGCTCTTCTCTTCACCGGGTCCGACAGGATTTCGATAGCTAAGGCGCAAAACGGAAAAGGGCTGGGATCAGGACACGCCGTGCGGATTCTGATGGCTCTGATTTGCCGAAGCGTCGGGCACCTTTCGTTATACAGGTGAAGTAGTCGTTGTCTCCTTCAACGATCTGTTCTCCTGCCGCTTTCCGTTTGTCGGGATGGTGCTTCAGCACAATTGATTTGTCTGCAGAGAAACGGCGGCGGTCATCAGACGTCGTCTTCACACTGAGCTGCGACGTTAGGGGAGGAGTACTTACGGGCCGCTTTAATCTGTTTCTGCGTGGCTTTATACCGCAAGTGTGGCAGACCGAGGACAGCGTAGTGATCTTGATTCTGCCAAATCAGAGAAACGGGGTTCATATCGGCCAGTATTCTCTAAAGCTCCAATGAAAAACCAATCGGTGCATCCTTATCTTTCATATTGGCAATAAAAAGTCATCAATATTATTTTGGAAATGAAGATTATGTCCTGGACCCATTTCATTAGTGTAAATGGAATAATCATTCGTCTTTTTAACATTAACAATAAATAAAATACGACACATTCGTCAATTAAGGTCAGGAAATTCTGAATTAATTGATGCCAGGCCACCATCAATAACGAACACGATTCAAAGAAATACAAAATATCTAGCCTAAATTTCTATGCCTTTTTCAGCCACTTCCTAATATACTGACAAATTGAGTCTTCTGAAAAAATTCATTTCACAATATTATTGTGATAACATTATTATCGTTTATCACAACAATTTCAGGGACAACTTATCAGGCATTAAACCTCTCAATAGAAGAAACATGGACGCCTTTCATACACTGGCTGCTTGGTTTTTAAAACTTTTTGTAAAATGTTTTTTTTTTTTTGTTCGAAATAAAATCAAAGAGTTTAGCTGCAGAAGCCGTCGCATTTCTCTCTGGCCCTCCACTTCCTGTCCGGTACCTTCCAGTCTTTAGGATCCAGAGTTCGGAGCATCGGGTGCTCCTCCAGCTGTAACTCCTCATCCTCCGACTCTTCTGAGGACTCCTCTTCTTCCTCCAGCTCTTGGAAGGAGGCCGACACATTTCTGCTTCTCCTCCTGATGTAGGCCTCAAACCACCGACCCACCGGCTCCACCAGAACCTGCACAGAAGCTGTGGGTTTTCCCAGAAGTAGTGAGGAAAACTGGTTGGCTTTAAATGCACAGAAAATAAAATAAAATAAAATAAGAGTTCATTCTCACTGGCTCACTGATTTGTATGGATATTATCACTTACAATATAAAGATTGCAGCATTATTTTTTTTCTTTCTGCTGCGGTTTCGCATCAGTGTCACAGTAAGCAGGTCAATCAGCTCACGGCTGCCACAGGTAATGATAAATTAAAATGAGCGCCGTAATTTCCATTGGGACCACAGTTATTATGGAATATTGTTAAAAACCCGCCATTTTGAGAAACGCTGCAAACGTTTGACGCCTTGTCAGTTTGCACTACCTGCCACTTTCGCATGTTTTCCTGGTCTAAGCTGAATAATGTTCATTTTAAAATTTGGTTGTTTATTTTGAATATTTGACATATTTTTCACTTTCAGTGTTCTTAAAAAAATGATATATATATATATATATATATATATATATATATATATTTTCTTATTCTTTATTGGGCATACTTGCATTAACAAGACTTATTATCATACCAATTGGTCTCAAATAGGATCGTTTATTGCAATGATTTTAGGGACAATTTATCATCCAGCAAAAATGTGTTACTATGACAGGCTTGAAACCAGGTGGAAAGACTTTTTTTAAATTTATTTTTCAATGCAAAATAATGATAAAAAAAAAAGTTATGGGAAATTATTTGGATGTTCCCTTGCTTCACTCCCGAGGGAACGCATTTCTTTTTAATCAAGGCGTTTCAGCAGGACTATAGGAATGGACCGGAAAGTAGTGGGTGTAACATGATGTCTGCTGGTTTGGTTTGAACATTCCCTGATTTTTTTAATTGCCTTTAGTGAGTTTCATTTTCAGACAACAGCTCAGACCGGTGCAGACAGCGACAAGGAAAATATGAAAGGATTTTTTTCTGCATTGCTCTGCAAGCTTTTTTCCAGCTTGCAGAGCAATCTGCTAGCTTGACTGAATTAAGAAAACCGCTCCAATTAAATAGTAGAGAAAAACGTGACAGTCAGAGGACAGCCCGTGGGAAATATTATGCAACACGGTGGGGGTTGGTTTAACCACCAGCTAACCAGAAAGTCTCAAAACTACAGCCTGTGAACGCGGCCCGTTTCCTCAAGTTTAATTCCCGCGGTATGTTTAGAAACAAGCCAGGCTGTACAGAGTAACAGGACTAGCTCGGACTCGGCTAGCTGTGTTAATGTGGCCTGTGCGTCGCCGCTTACCGGCAGCCGCTCTGAACACCGTCGTCTCCTCGTCGTCCCTCGCCTCTAGCAGCATGCTGGAACAATGGCGACGGCAGCGCGCATTCACCGGGCGAAACGCTGGAAGGGGAGGCCGTGAAGGTGCCGAGGTCTGTGGCCCGCTCGCTGCCGCTCCACATGGGCCTCCTGGTGCAGGTGCTGCCAGTCGGAGAACAAGCCGCGACGCCTCGCCACGAAATCACTCCGTGCTTGCAAAAATGGTCGTGCGCTGTCAGTTCCGCTGTTGGTTATTTTTAGTGAGTTATTTTCCACATTAACACTATTATGCGAAATTAATCACATTTATTAGGCATACATTTAAATACATATTTTTTTGTGATAATCTTTCATGGCGATAATGTTACTAAATCGGTTATGAAATATTCAGAGTGTCTCCAAGATAAGTCCGACATGTATTTCCGGTGCTCAGCGGAACTGAAAAGCTGCTGTGTAATTGTAGAGTTTAGCTGCAGAAGCCGTCGCTTTTCTCTCATTACCGAAACCCTTTATTTCTATATTAAATATGCCGGACTATCTGGGAGACGATCAAAGGAAGATTAAGGAAGAGGAGAAGGAAGACGCCCCCATCAGAGGTTTTGAATTTACACATATGTTCATGTTTTTAAAATAAGCAAGGAAGCGTCGGGCATAGCCGGGTTAGCCAACATTAGCTTAGCTTGTTAACAAACAACATATTCCAAGCCTCCGCTAAGAGTGTCGTTTTCCTCGTATTGTCCCTTTAGCACATTTTTCCGATTAAAGAAAAGTGTAACATTTGAAACGTATTCTGTTGTCACCAAAGCAACTCGGCTAGCTGCTGCCGAGGTCAGAATGCAGACTCATTGATGTTTTTTTCCACCACAGCTCTGGATGAAGGCGACATTGCTTTGCTCAAAACATATGTAAGTATCACCAAGCCGACATGTTGGTTGTTAAGTCGGTTTTCTTAACATTTGGAGGCAATGTGGGATGCTTTCCATCCGGTCTTGACTGTGTTTGTGTGTCTAGGGCCAGAGCACATACTCCAGACAGATCAAACAGGTGGAAGATGACATTCAGCAGCTTTTGAAAAAAATAAACGAGCTGACAGGTACGTGATGGCACTGTCCTGGCATATGGAGCATGATAAATGCGCACTGTCTTGACGACAACCGACATTTACAGACATTGTATACATTTATCTGCCGTTTCGACACTGTTGAGGTAAACAAACAAAAAAAGACTAGAAACACATGGCAACAAGACAAAACCCGATATCGGTTCTTAACTATACCGATCTGTAAACAAAATGACTAGCATCATCGACTACTGATATTGGCGACAATATCGTGTATCGCCACTTGAAATGCAGAATTATTACACTTTTCGAAATTCCTCCTAGAACTCTAATACAGTGCAGTTAGAGAACTTGTATAAATTCACAGGTGTTGGGTATGAGAGGTATCATCATTTTTGTTGTTGTAATTCTTATTTGCCAGGCATTAAGGAGTCAGACACAGGCCTGGCTCCTCCAGCGCTCTGGGATCTGGCTGCTGACAAACAGACTCTTCAGAGTGAACAGCCACTGCAGGTTGCAAGGTAAGCTAGCAGTGCTTTAGTTTTTTTTTTTTTATATTGTAATTTAAAGTCCTTTTTTTTTCTTCTTCATATTCACTATATGTAGTTCAGCTCTGCGCTACCATGTTAAAGCATCAGACCTGCCAATTCCCCTCAAATACCATTTATGAATTTCCATCCATGTTACCAAAGGCTGTTTTTGTTGTTATTAAAGGCATCAATTTCAGTTTGAATGTTTTTTGTTTGTTATGAAACATACATAGACTACAAAAATGACACAAACGTTTATTTCTACTGCATCACTCAGAACTTTATGGCTTTTTTTTTTTCTTTTTTTACTGTTTCTATAAAGCTTTATCCTGTCTAAAATATTTCTTGCTTTCATGCTGTGACTGATCTTTAATAATTTATAGTGTGTGTGTGGAAGAGAGCAGTCACTGTAAAACAAGGTTTTGACGTTTTAAAGCAAATATATTTTAAATGTACTTTCGTGTCTTGCATTAGTAACTATCTGTGAATATAATCACAGATAACTGCCTTTCCCGATTTGTTGCAACTTCCACACTAAAGGGTGTTGTTGCAAGTGTGCAAGAAATAAATCAAAGTGTCCTGCTGATTTCGCCGCTTTCACTTTTCTTCAAATAGATGCACGAAGATCATCAACGCAGACTCCGAGGATCCCAAATACATCATCAACGTGAAACAGTTTGCCAAGTTCGTGGTGGACCTGAGCGACCAGGTGGCTCCAACCGACATCGAGGAGGGCATGAGAGTCGGGTGAGGATCCGCCTGGACGCCTCCCAAGTGTCACAGGTCACCAAAAAACCCCCCCCAAAAAAAGGGGTGGATTTCTGTTAAAATTCCCCATCCCTCCTCTTCCTTTAGAGTCGACAGGAACAAGTATCAGATCCACATTCCTCTGCCTCCAAAAATCGACCCCACTGTCACCATGATGCAGGTGGAGAACTCTCACAAATTATTTTATGAGGAAAACCATCAAATAAAAATATTTCTCAGTTGTGATGTGATACTGATGACTCTGCTGCTGCAGGTGGAGGAGAAGCCTGATGTGACTTACAGCGACGTGGGAGGATGTAAAGAGCAGATCGAGAAGCTGAGGGAAGTGGTTGAAACGCCGCTGCTCCATGTAAGCATCGATAACTACGTTTATTAACCACTTCCTTTTCAGTTATGACGTTGCCTGAGACCTGATCAGACCTAAAAACCAAACGCATCCAATATTCTGGAATGAGTGAGCTATTGTCTGTTGACAAATGTTCCAAGTTAGACATTCTGTTAAAACTGGGAACAATCGAGATTTCCTGGGCTTCGGTTTCCTTCAGCAGGCGTCGGATCACTTTTCTTGTCCTGTTTCTCATCAGCCTGAAAGGTTTGTCAACCTGGGAATCGAGCCCCCCAAAGGCGTGCTGCTGTTCGGGCCCCCCGGCACCGGGAAGACCCTGTGCGCTCGTGCCGTCGCCAACCGCACCGACGCCTGTTTCATCAGAGTCATCGGCTCCGAGCTGGTCCAGAAGTACGTCGGAGAGGTGAGCTCACCGGTCCGAAGCCGAGGCCGCCCGCGTCGGGGTCGTTCTCGGTGAGGTTTTATCGTGCACGTTTGCCCACAGGGAGCCAGGATGGTGCGCGAGCTGTTTGAGATGGCCAGGACCAAGAAGGCCTGTCTGATCTTCTTTGATGAAATTGATGCCATTGGAGGTGAGGTGGAGTCGCTTTGTTGTTCCAGTTGATCCTTAGCAACAGTGAACTTTAACATTGCACCATCCAGGTTAAAATGAGTTGTAGTCCAGGAGGTTCTGGTGAATTACCCTGTTTTTTTTTTTGGGTTTTTTTGTTTGGTTTTGTTGTTTTTTTTGTATAAACAACCAGGTGCTCGTTTTGACGATGGCGCCGGCGGCGACAATGAGGTCCAGAGGACCATGCTGGAGCTCATCAACCAATTGGACGGCTTCGACCCCCGAGGAAACATCAAAGTTCTGATGGCCACAAACAGACCGGACACTCTGGATCCGGCCCTGATGAGGCCTGGACGTCTGGACAGGAAGATAGAGTTCAGCCTGCCTGACCTGGAGGTGACGGCCTGAGAGTTATTTATTTATTTTTATTTTTTTTGAAGCTGTCGGTCTGATTTTTAGTTACTTTCTCTCATAGAAGCTAATCTTCTTTCTGTGTTTCAGGGTCGCACCCACATATTCAAGATCCACGCCCGCTCCATGAGCGTGGAGAGAGACATTCGCTTTGAGCTCTTGGCTCGCCTCTGTCCTAACAGCACCGGTAAGGCTCCCGGCACACTTTGAACTTGTCACCATATTTTCCCTTTTACACCTCCTCTTTTATTAACTTAAAGGGGAGTATTACCAATTTATTGAGCTGTCATGTCATAATTTTACATACTTTCTTTGTGTGTTGCAATAGTGGCTTTTTAAAGCTATAGAGGTCCAATTTACAAGGTGTTAAATTGCAAAGTCAAAATTCTTTTAAGTCATATTTTGTATATAAAGCTTTTTTTTTTTATACTTGATTGTGCTATAAAATGGCACTATGTGCCTGGGAAATAAATAAAACTGTCCTTTTAATGCCAACTAAATTTAATACCAACACAGAATCACTGTGTCATGACTGTTCAGTTAAATGTGGTGTCAGTCAGTGGCCAGTAGGGGGCAATCTAATGACAGGTTTCTATTGACCACCTCATAAAAACTTAACTGAATATAACTGTCTTTAGAAAACTTCCTATTTGTTCTTTATGTTGTAATATTAATTTGGACTTTGTGCTTCATCCTTGATAAATGCTAAAACTAATCAAATGCAGGAATGTTGTAGCTCATGCAGCTGCAGCATTGCAAACCGGTCATTCCGTCATTTTCTTGGAGAGGCCGTTTTTATTTTGCTAATAGTTTTGCACCGTGTTCCAAATTATTATGCAGATTGGATTTAAGTGTCATATTGTATTGGTATTGTGTGTCAGGGCTCTTTGAATCACTGATTAATTTCAAAGAGTTTGTTGATCAGTTTGTCTGGTGAGCTCAATTAAAGGAAATCTTAAGAAGGATGTTCCACATAATTAAGCAGGCCACAGGTTTCACTCAATGTGGGAAAGAGAAAGGACCTCTGCTGACAAATCATCAGATAGTGTAGTGCCGTATGAGAAGTTATGAAAGCATTTGATATGTAACAAAAACTATACTTATACTGTAATGGTTCATCACTTAAAAATTATACTGGCTATCATTTGCATTGACCATTTAAGAAAGTTTGAGAAAATGTCACTTGTGTAATAATTTTGAACACTGTGTATTTGCGATGTTGGATTTCAAATCGACCTTCTCAGATGAATGAGCAACAACAGCGCCTTTTCTTTGGCTTTTTCCATGACTCTAGTCCAGTCCAGTCTGGTGTTTGACCATGCAAAGTACGGTCAGCTGGAACACAGGCGACATGTTTTCAAGGTCTGAAGCAAACTGAGGAACTTGATACATCAATCAATAACTGGCTGCAGCTGCAGAGCCCCGAGCGTATCGATTATTTGCTTATTACAAAACGGCGCCGCTACTGCTAGCGCCGACGTTTGGACCATTTGGTGCGAACTGCCGACTTTCATTTAAACAAAGTTGTTACTTCAAAGGGAAATGCAGATAAGAAAGGAGTTGAACATGCGATGAAAAGAGAAATTGGGTGTGGAAAAGATTAAAAAGAGCTGTAATTGTCAACTAAATAATATATCTAAACCAGTTAATGTTTTTTTGTTTTTAATTTGAGGTGCAGAACAGAAGGCAGTCTCTAACAGCATTTCGCATCCTACCTACTAGAAGCTGGTTTGTTGTAAGCCCAGTAACTCTTGACTTCTTCGTCAGGTGCTGAGATCCGCAGCGTGTGCACAGAGGCAGGGATGTTCGCCATCAGGGCTCGCAGGAAGATTGCCACAGAGAAAGACTTCCTGGAGGCTGTGAACAAAGTCATCAAATCCTACGCCAAGTTCAGCGCCACCCCCAGATACATGACCTACAACTGAGAAAACTGTGTGCGTTTCTGATCAGGAGTTTCACCGTTTAAAAAAAAAAAAAAGTCAAACTTGTAGTCTTTTTGTTTAAGTAAAAATAAAGTTTATTCCAGATTTAAGTTTTAAGTCTCTCTCTTTTTTTTTTTTTTTTGAAAAGTCATTACATTAAAATATTCCAGCACAAAAATGTTGCAACGCAGTAACACACGTTACACAAAGTGACAAGCTTTGATCGTCTCCGACTTGAACGCGCACTGATCACAGCAACATCAGGAACCTCAGATGTCGGCGAGACAATCAGACGCTGACGTTCACAAACTCCACACAAAGTCCCCCAGAAATGATTTTTTGGATTCTCGTTTAAACAGCAGCATGTCTGAAGTAGCCCTGAACTACAAACGGTATTAAAAAAAAAAAAGTGCAACTTTTGAGTACTCTGTATCTGCGGACCACTAAGAGGACGCAGAGGGATGAAGCTCAGTATCGTACACCTTTGAGATGGTCAAAGCCGCTGAGAACATAAAGCGCGTCTACCTGTGCTACTAAGATTAAAAAAACTCCTGTTCAATGTGAACCATTGCTATGCTGATGAGTCCACTGCGCCGACGGTCACAGCCTGTTGGGTTCAGGACGTGAACTTGTGTTCAGGCTTCGCTAGAGGCAGCCGGTGGCCTGGAGCTGGAGCTCCGACAGTGCAGGACTGCATCGTGAACCGAGGGGAACACCATGTTTGTGGACAGTTCCTTTGAGAAAAACTGTAGTGCGTTGAGCTGGTCCATCACGGTTCCTTCAAGAAGAATTAAGATGGATGCATTAGGGCATAGCCGTACTAAAATATTAAGGTAACTAACATTCAGCAGCGTTCTACATTTTTAACATCGTGTAAAAGCGACCACACCAGCTACATTGTTTATCTAATGTTTATAATCCTCTCCCCCAACACAAACAAGATGGAGATTACAATCTGTTTTACTTATGTTGATCCGGATATATTGTGCATTCCTAATCCCTCGTCCCAATAACGGCCCCTGTGGAACTCCACATCTAACGGCATCACAGTCAGATGCGTCCATTTGTCTTGAGAAATTGTTGGACTGCATTATGCAGCCATATAACTTGTATAATCCTACGTTCAAACATTGACTGAATGGGATATTCTGATCAAAAAGTGCAGACAAAAGAGAATCCCTCATTGTTACTTACTGTTGCAGCCAGCAATGACCACCTGGACATCAACTGAAGCATATTCCTTAATGACCTGAATGAATCAGACACAGTTTGGTGTTACCTCAATACACACAACCCCAAACCAGCCCCGTCCACGAAGTGACTCTTTGTCACAGCAAGGCGTCGAGAAGAAAAAGTGGCAAAGATCCAACACAAATAAAAATCAAAACCTGCTTGATGGCTTTGGCTCCTACTGAATCAATAAAGTTGACGGCCGTCCAGTCCAGGACGATGGAATGAACCGAGCTGAGAGGCTCAAGGAAGACGGCCTCTTCACAGGACGGCTCGCCGTGTTTGTCCTCCAACTCGCCGTTCCTCACGTCCTGCAGCTCCTGGTTCTGAGGCACAACCTCAAAAAAAAAAAAAAAAACACAACAAAAAAATAAAACAAAAAAAACCCCATCTCTTTGTAAATATGTTCTACCCCAAAAATTCCTAAAGTGACATAGTTTTAGCCACTTTGGCTGAAATAAAAAACCTGCAGATCGTGCCAATTTTTTCTTTTATCTAATTAATCGTCAGAATAATTGGCAGACTAATGAATAACTGAAATAATCACTAGTTGCAGCCCTGCACGCGAGTCATGCAAACGCTGTAGAAAGGTCAAATTCTCGACAAGCTTAAACAAGTGTTTCCTTCAAGAGGAATTACCCATGAACCTGAGTCAGGATGACACATGCAGAATATGCTGTTTACACTGCCAACAAAGAGAAACGAAACCAGATGAAGGGCCGACACACCTTTGCACAAATCGTAATCGAGGAGTTTTGTTCCTTGTTTTCCTTTTTCTCCTGTCTCCTTTTGGCTTTCTGCGCTGCCTGCAGCTCCTCGGGGTTGACGCCCGTCTGCAGAGGCAACGTACAGAAGAGATCTGTCAACTCGCCCCGAAGCTCATATTTGCCTGTCCTGGGACTGAATTACCTTTTCCTTGAGTTTGTTCACATAACGGTCGCTGTTCGCAAAGTAGATCGAGGAGTTGGAGTGGAAAATCTTAATTCCCTCATATTCAGTTGCCTGCCAAGAATAAACAAATTCCAAAATGAAACCAACATATATGTGGGAGGCATGAGCGCTTGTGTTAACATAAGCTCTCCTCCACTAGAACTCACCTCTTCATATGTATTCACATCATAATACAGGCCTGTGTTTGGTACGTGACCCAGGATGGAACTTTTGGGGCTAAAAGACAAGAAAAACACTTGTGAAGAGCAAGCACTGGCTTTTACGCACGTCTTCATGTCAAACAAGAAGAACTACAAACTCAGGTTTAAGACTTTTTAAGATCTTCTTAAGAGGACTATGGCTAAAATTTAAGACCTAACTCATGACAGAGACGTACAAAAGAATTTCGGACCCAACTCTCTAGCTATCTGACATTAACATACCACAGGCTAACGTAAACTAGCCTTACATTGAATACTTTAGGGACAACTTAAGGCATTTAAGTTCGCTTTAAATGAAAGTTAAGGTCTAACTTACATTTTATTTAATGACTTTAAGACATTCTAATTTAATTTGAGACATAGTTTGAAACCTAAACATAATTAAAAAGTTGTTAAAATGAAGAGCGAGTTTCAGGCCCAAACCAAACTTTTCCAACAAATTTAGTACAAACCATCTGTACAAATTTATGATGATGCCACGATGACATAACTTGCACTTGTAATTTAATCCGCACAACGAAATTGAAATATGTCAAAAGCCAGTGAGATGTACCTCTGTGTCCTGTAGATGACAGTTATTATGGCGAAGGCGACGGCTGCCAGGAGCCCGTAATCCAGACCCAACAGCACAGACGCTACGAAGGACACCAGCCAAATGGCCTGATGGGGGGAAAAACAGTATATTACATAAATAAAGCTGGGAAAAGATCTAAAGAGCCACTCCTTCTGCTTCTTGTCAAAAAGAAACTAGAAGCTGTCAACGAGCGCCTTGTGTTTCTCATTCCGGTTTCATTCTGATCAATTACAAAAGTCATTTATGTCTGCAGTTCATTTCTAAAAGTTTCCCTCGTTAAAGATGCATCAAGTTCGCTTTAAATGCAAGTTAAAGTTTGCTTTAACTTTCACGATTGTCGTTCACGGCTAATCAAAACCCGAATTGCAAATTGCAGGACAGCTGAACAAGTCAGAGTAATTTCCACTACTTCACTACTCCTCTCCAGTAGAATGTGACTTATTCTGCTCAGATCCATCCATACGTCGTAAAACTGTTTTCTTAATAAATACGCAAGTCAGGCTTATTCCAGACTTTCTGACAGCACAGACTGCGTCGGAGCGCTCTTATTTATAACGGTGTGACCAATAATTGGTTTTGAACAAGATGATTATATTAAGTTTATTGGCGTCTCTGAAAGCCGGTGTCGGGGAACTGAGCCGCGATGAGCTCCGTAATTGACATGATCATGATCCACTGGTGCTGAAAAAGGGAACGAAACATCCATCCGAACAGGAATTATTGGGAATGGTTAGAGTGGAGATACGTTGTCATGGAAACAAACACAAAGAGGACGTGCTCCCAGCAATTTGTGGGCCATTTGCAAACAGAAAGTAACAGCGGCTGTGTGTCTAGCCCAACAGATGGGCGTCATCTGCCTCAGACTCACGTCAACCTGCTATCGGCTGTGCTGATTTAAAAACGACATTTTTTTTAATTTTTTTTTATTTGAAAGCAACTTAAAAGCTCACCAGTTCAATCTTGCTGGTCCTCCAAAGAGGGGGAATATCTCGGAACTGCTTGAACATCCCCACCAGGTTGACTATGATGATGGCTGCCAGCGCAGTCTGGAGCAAACACAAAAGAACAAACGAATCGGATCAAAGTCATTCGGCTCAGGCAGCCGTTGCAGGCGACACGCCTGTGACGACTTCACGTACCTGAGGGAGCGGCTCGAAGACAAAACCGATGGCCAACACGACCATCAGCACCATGAGAGAAGACAGCAGCCCTGCGATCTGAGCGAAAACACGGGAAAAGCTTTGTGAGCGTTATCTGTTGCACTCCTAATGGATTTATGGCACCAATATAGCCTCAGATAGCCTTAAGGCTCCTGAGCGCGGGAGCGTTTCATCTCACCTGTGTCTTTCCTCCTGTGCTCTCCTGCACCAAACTCCTGGACATCGAACAGGTGATGGCAAAGGTGTGGAAGAAGGAGCCCAAGAAGTTGCAGAGGCCGAGTGCGATCAGCTCCTGACAGAAGACGGGAAAATAGAAGGCCTTAACTTTTGATATTCGAATTTAAGACTTTTTATGGCTGTGCAGGAACTCTGTCATGCCATTTATTTTCAGGCAAACTGACTTAGCTTTTCATCACCTAGTAGTAATAATCAAGATTAACTGAATTAACCGCTTGAAATACATCACTCCGTGTGCAATGCACTCACACAAAGTTGAAAAGCAAGAAGTATTATGATGCAATATGGTTGGTGTTTTGCTCGCCACCCTCTCCTCACCTGGTTGCCGTCCACGCTGTAACCGTGCTTCAAGGCAAAGGTCTTAGAAAGAGAGATGCACATGGAGAATCCTACAATTGCCACAGCAATCGCATCCGGGGTCAAATTTAGCACCAGGGAGAAATCTGGGACAGCAGGAGCGCGGAGCCTGAGAACAAAAGCAAACTCTCACAGTACATCCGACCCGGAGTGTAAATATTTGTCAGCTGAGATGTTATGGCAGTTCCAGTTGAAATCAGAGCTTACCCTGATGGTATTTGCCCGACAACAGAGACGTTGTAGTTGTTGAGGGGTATTCCGTAAGAGACCCCGGTGGACACAATAACCACAATGATCTCTCCGGGAATGGGAACGGGCAGCTTCGCCTTGAAGCGCTCGTTGAGGACCTTGATCCCGTACAGAAACACGGTGCAAGTAAGGCCCAGGAGGAGACCGGGAATGTTTGTCTCTGTGATTTTACTCAATACCGCGCCAACGCTCTGCGGGAACAGAAAAGAGCGACAATGCAGAAAGGCACGCACGCAAATTTAATCGAACGGGAAGAAGACACGCTTCTCCTGTCGGACTCACATAAACAGCAGAGAGGGGCCCGGAGAAACGCTTCGTTTTCACTCCAAGTAAGTACTTCAGCTGGGAGATGACGACGTGCACGGCGGCCGCTGTGGTAAAGCCTCGCACCAGAGGCTCTGTGAGGTAGATGGCCACAAAGCCAAACCTGAGAAGACCCAATACAAACTGGAGGAAAAAGGGAAACAAGTCAAGAGATACAAAGGAAAGGCTGTGTTTGAAATGAAAACATTCACGTCTGTGTGGTGCGTCCAGAACGATTATGCCTGTCGCTTTGGGTAAGCACGCGTTTTTCGAGCGTGGGGACAAAACATTTCTCTGCCTAAACAACAGAAGCTCCTCCCCCTCCTCCTGACGAGTTCTCGCCAGACTGACCTGGATGATTCCCACCATGGTGGTGAGCACAACGGCCACCTGGACTCTCCTGGCATCGAGGAGACTGAGATTGGGATCCTTGTCGACCGAAGACGAATTGGAGACGTTAGCGGGGCCAATAAACATGTTGTCAGGAACTTCCCTCACCACGGCGCCACCAATCATCAGGCTTACGACCGCGAAGGTGCCTGCAGGTCAGAAACGCAAGACTTTAATAAAAGGCATCTTCTGTAATTCATCCAACAGGCATCTTAAGGTCTTGTTATTTGGACCAGGCTGTGGTAGTTTGAGCTGAGCGTCCTGCAGAGGAACCAAGCTGTGTGGAAAGGCCACAGGCTGCGTTGAGGACCAGTTTTAATTTAAACAAGGAGAAACATTCACCAAACGCTGACAGGATAAATTAGCCTCAAATGGAACAAAGGCGTGCAGAAACGCTACAAAAGCCTCAGCACACTCAGTCAAGTTTGTTCGTATCACACATTTCACTGTGCAGTGAGGTAAAGTCACGAATCAACAACATACAAATATGACCTTTGAACTTTCACTGAAAACAACATGTTCGTCCTCTTAAGCTAACGTTTGGGGAACATGTGCTTTGGATGAACGCCAACATTTGGTAACCTGCAGCTTACCGCGTGGTTTATGTTGAAGTTAGTCTATTTTGTCACAGGTGAAGAGGTTATTTAAAACAGCTGGAGCTGCATCTGGCGCAACAAAACTGGAGGCGCGATCACTTAAATTTGGAGTTTTTGAGCTAGAAATTGTCAGATCTAAAAGTACCATACTTTACCGACAACCAATGACATTTACACTTTCAAAGAGCAGACGTTCCGTTTTCGACTTTATTTGCCTGTATAATAAATAGTGCAACTCTGAAATAGGTTTTGATTCCTGTTCTGTTTAACCAAGCCAACTTTTCAAGTTAATTGGCAGCAGTTTATACACTCTAGCCATGTCCGTACCGTTGGGGTTCTTTCAGATGCGCGTGTGAAATTGTGGCCACCATTACTCCAAGCCTCGTCCTTAAAAGGGTACAGTGAAACACGGAAGAGGCAAATAATAATTTGCTTAAAATTGAAAAATAATTTTATGTTAGTACGTCTCTTTCGTGTTCACATAAAATTCTAATAGACTGAAATTTGGGAATATAGAAGAGAAGAATATAGTTTTGATTCTTATGGGGAAATTGCTTATTTATTGACACACTACCACATCCAAAGTGTTGCATATTAGTAAGCACAAACATATACAATAAGCAATATCAAATTTATATGAAAAATATATATACATAAGTGTGATAATGTAAGTAATTTAAATGTGATCTAAAGAAATAAAAACAAGCAAGTGCATCAAAATATATTAATCCATAAATGAGTCGAGAGGAAATTATGGCAGCATGAGGAAAAATATGAACATGAATGATAGTGTGCAACAATAAAGCTCGCACACTATTAAGCTTTATTGTGTGCAATAAAGCTGAATATGAATAATAGTGTGCAGCACTGATTAAGACCTTCACAACTATGAACGCGTCCGAAAGGTTTTGCACGGAAAGATTATGAAAAAGTGTCCTTTCCTTATCGCCAGCCCCGTCTGTTATCAGAGCCGACGTTCACGCAGATCCCAAACAGTCGGGGAACGTGCTTCACCTCAGCTCCGCTTCTTTTCAACGGGGTTAAGCTAACACAACCTTTCAGAGTGGACGCCACCGGGCCCAGCTCCTGGACGGCTGCGCAGTCATTCCCCTCTCGACGTCTCCCAGATGGGAGAGGTGTCGTTACGGCCGCGTCGTGCTGCTCACCAGCGGAAACTCTGGGCAAGCGCCGTGTCACAGCGAGGTCGCTCGCTTGCTGTTGTGAATTCGCAGCAGCGGTGCAGTCACCTTGTTTCACTCAAAACAAGGTCACTGCCCTCATCCGTCAACAGACGCGGCGAGACGACTGTGCCGCTTTGCACAGACAGGAAGGAGAGACAAGTGGCACGTCGTGGTCAAAGAGATACGGTTACATAATCTGCGGGTACAACAGTTGCGGTGGAACAGAAACGCTTCTGTTCGTAGATTATCTATCATTATAAATCTTTGAACAGCACCCAGTCTGAAGAACATCAAGCTCCCTACCAGAGCACAGCTTTCATCTACCAGCACCTTGCATCAAATGAGATTAGGAAGCCTGCCAGACAACATGACATTAATAAACCACAAGACTCTCTTTTCCAGGAATCACGTCACCAAAGATGAAGTCCAGTTAACTATTATGTAGTTTTGCCCACATTGAGTCAACTGCTACAACTGAGGAAGCTCTATTGTTGTTGAAATGGTCAATGTAAAGAGAGGAAATGGATGGTGAGACATTGGCCTTGCCATTATTTAGATTTAATACAAGCTGATAAACGGGCATAGTCAAGAGAAGTATGAAAATGTTTTAAGAGAAGTGTGAAAATTCATTTTTTAAGTTTTGCATAAACCAAAAAAGCTGCACATGAATTGCCTCATGGTGACCTGTCCGGTTCCATTTCAATGGAAAAAACGACGCACTTCTGCGCTTAATACACAGAAATGAATTTAAGTTGCAGATTCTGATAATGCATTTATAAGTACAAATAAAAACAGCAATTTTTTTTTTTAAAATACAGCAGAGATTCGATCATGTGCTCAAAAATAAAAATTTGTTGGAGGTAAGCTGAAAAGAAAATTTAAATGAATGTCAAATTATAAAAGATGGGGTGAAGTTCCGCTTTTAGAAATTAACTGGTGCATTTTGAGCATTTGCACGGAGGTCAGGTTTTGCAAACTGCCGCTATCCAAACTAAAAACGGTGTTAATGTCATTTCATTCAAATTTGTCACAGATCCAAGAAGCTTCTGAGCGCCAGTGAAGAAATGCACGAGCGTGTCGAGCTTTGCATTTTTTGCAACGCAGCTCGGATTTATGACTCAGCAGGAAAGGCTCCACGTGCGACATCTTACCCATGGACACATGCCTAGATGTGCCGAAGAAGGTGTACAGCAGAACGGGGTAGAACGAGGAGTAAAGGCCAAAAACTGGAGGCACCGCGGCGAGGAGAGCGTAGGCCAGACCTGCGGAGCAGAGACGAAAATATGAGCTTTCAACACAAAGACCAGGGAGCCAAGGGATTGCTTCACAGCGTTTAAACCCGCAGAGAGTGAAAAAACAAAGGCAGCGTGGAGTCAAAAGCAAAAACTCTCGAGTGTCCTGCAGCTGGGGTTTTCGCTGTGTTTTCACACCCAAACAGCTCCAGATGTCTAACGTCTAAAGCGTGGCGCTCGGCGAAGCGCAGGGTACCGACCTTGCGGGAGCTGCACAACTCCTGTACTGAGACCAGAGATCACGTCGGACAAGAGGTACTGCTTCACCGGGTAGGACGGCAGCCATGTCAGGATGGGCAGGAAACTCAGAGCCACTGCTTTGGCCCGCTCAGACGAACACCTGCAAAACAGGACGGAACCTTCATGCTTCCAAACGAGGATCCGGTTGAGACGAGACTGACGCTTGCAAATGGACTAGTTTTCATTTATAATTGCTGTAATGACAAAAAGACCTCAAAAAGCGTCCCAGCGATCCCCAAGACACCGGGTCAGGTGTTCCGTAGACAGACGAGACAAAAGAGAAACTTTCTGTGGCTCAGTTTAATCAGATCTGCCAAAAAGCGTAGTCCAAACCTCCTCCACTGGAAGTTATCTCAAACACCAGACAGCACTTGTTGTTGTCATGAGTGGAACGAGCAGTTATTAAGTTTAGTACCGTAATTACTTTCTTTCTTCCCACAGCGCCATGTCTGTTTGCATAGCTAGTTTCCAGTAAATAATAACAATCATTTACAGACCATGAGAGAGAAAACACGTTTGCATAGCACCGCACACAAATCCTCTACAACTATCACACACTGCACATCACTGTTTACCTAAAGAAGCGAGCTTAAATCTAAAAAAAATCAAAAGCTATTCATTCTGGCTTTGAAACAATGAGCATTATACGGACAAGTAAAAAAAATATATATATATATTACAAAAGACAACAGAATGACCTGCGAGGAACCAACAGATGTGTGACCTGACTGATGTGCAAGACGTTTTTAGAGATGTTTCACCTGCGGCAGAACATTCTGCGGCAGAATTCTCAAGTTGCCTCAGCTTGGTTTTACTGAGGCGTGTCGATGAATTTATTTATCTACACCTGGGATGTAATGTTTCCACAAGATTCAACTGGTTTATATGCAGATCAGAATCAAAATCAATAAAAAAAAAAAAAGCTCTTTCTTTACTTGTTCACCTGCTTACAACAGGTGTTTGCAGACTTGAAACCGACTCAGATTGAATTCAATACTTGGAATGGGACACTTCAACTCTTTATTTAATCTTTCTGAGCCAATCAGATGTGGGCTTGGTTGCTGGTGTGCAAATTTCATCGTCGTCCTGCTGGAAAACCCGAAATGTGTTTGAATTTAATGTTGCAAGGTGACAGCAATGTCCTCTGAGAGGGAATTAAATCGTCACACAGGGCCAAGTTGGTCCTGAATTATATTTTCATTTAATAAATAATTTTTTTTGAGCTACATTTTAGACACTATTTGTATTTTCTCTGGATATTTAATGCTTAAGTTGGAAATGTTTAAGAGTTAAAAGCAAACACAGAAAAGAATCTGCAAGTTAACAACTGCTTTCACACTGTACTCACTGCTTTTGATTACATGTAGGAACCTTTCCAAAATGCTCAATTATCAAAAGAAATTAAACACAAAAGATTTACTGCAACCCCGCTGCAATCGTTGGTATTAAGCCTGCTGGTTGAAAATCCTGCTGGTTGAAAAAAAACATCAAAGTTTGAGAGGCCGGACTCACCTGAACTTGTCGGCGAGTTTTTGACGGAAGGAGGTGGAGTTCTGTTTGCGATGGAGGAGCTGAGTCCTGAGGAACTCCTCGTCATAGACGGGACGCTCTACCCGGAGCATCACCCTGGAGCCTGCATCCTCCTGAGCCGACGCCTCTTCAGGCTCCATGGAAAGGGAAGTCCTGGCTTATACAGCACAGAGGAAGTCACTGGGTTTTTTGGGGGGTTGGTTGTTTTTTTTTTTTTTTTAACTATCCAGTTTGTTCCAATCGGTCATCGTCCTGAACTGGAAGATCTTCATTCCTTTAGCTGGGGTTCTTCAGTTCTGAAAGTCAGCATGACAAGATGAAAATGAGAAAGAGTGGCCAATGAAAGGAAAGGCAAGAGGATAGGCAGTGCAGATCATTCAAATTTATATCCAGTGCATCAGCAAAGCGACTGTAGTGTAATATTTATAGATGTATGCTTTAAAGGGCGAGGCTCTGATGTAAAAAAAAAAAAATTAAAAAAAAAAGGAAGGGAAAAAGACAGTAATATGTTGCGATTCTACCAGGTTTCATGGTTTCCAGACATTTTAAACGTCCATTCGAAGATTTTTATTTTCACTACAGGTTACAGTTTTTACTGCATTTGACGACAGAGCCGACTTGTTGTTTTGTGGCTCGCGCCAACAACTAAGAGCCTGGAACTTATTCACGTTTTCTCTCAATTATCGTTTTTTTTTTTTAAAGCTCATCACGTCACCGAGGGAAACTCACACGCGAGTAACTCTAAACAATTTCGCCACGTTCATGCTCGCGCTTACAGGTGGTGGACATGACCTCGGCTGCACTAGCTGTACTAGGAGAAGAGTTCACTTTTAACCTCCACACTTCGGCTAACACATGATGCTACAGACGGCTGGGTTCTTACCTCCGTCTTCCTCCCGTGGGGATGCTGCCGGCCGAAGGAGAGCGGCTTATGAAGTGACCTCTGCGGTTGTACATTAACTAGAGACGATCTTTCCCGACTGAAGGCAACTGAGGCTACTACTCATGACTAGCCAGAGATAGGGAGCTCTTGACAGAGGCGTCACTCCGTCAACAGATTTCTTAACCCCTTCCGGTCTGCAGGTTGAATGGGCGCGGGGTGGAGGACACATGCGCTGTTTTCAGTCCTGACGTTAAAAACAAAAGTTTATTATTATTATGTTTCTGTTAATAGCAATCTGATAATATAATATAATAATCACTTGCTATGTACAGACCCATTCAATAAATTAGAACATCATTGATTGAGCAAATTTCAGAAATTACTTAACTTTGTATTTTACCTATTATTTAATTATTTATAATTACTATATTCGTATTGTCGTTATAATAATAATAATTATTATATGATAATAATATATAACACTTTAACAACTGTACTGCATAAATAAATCCAGTACATGTTCTTTTTTATTGTAAGATTTTTCTCCATCAAAAGTTTTACGAACAATGACTTGCATTTTGACATTTACTACCACTTACGGGTTGATACAAATAAATAAGTATATGCCGTTACGTGCAGAAACGAGAACTGTAATTTAATGACAGAGTGAGTACTCGCGTTCTTTTTTCAGCTCTCTGTCAGACAGCGAGCTGGGTGACGAAAGCAGCGCGGTTGACGTCATAGAGTCACGGGGCTTCCCTCCTCATTTTATTTGGAGTGTGGACTGTATCCTGAATATAAAAACTCAGTGTGGGACATGTGTAACATTGTCGCATATGCCCTGGAGATAAAAAAAAATAAAATAAAATAAATAAAAAAAAACATAAAAAAAAAAAAAAAAACATTAATTACACTTGGAATCTATTTTTCCTTCGCTTTTTAAAATGTTTTTTATTTTTATTTATTTATTTATTTTTTGCTAAAAGGAAAGAAAATAAACACACAAAACACATTTTGGCTTTTTAAAACATAATAATACAAAACATTGATTTATTCTAATCAATAGTATTCTTGGGATTAAAAAACGAAAATATGTGGCTGTTATTGGGTTAATTTCTGCACAAGAGCTCCTCCTTCAGCCCAGATTATGTATATGTGTTCTGTTTTTGACAGTAAAAATCAATTAGAAACTGTTTGATAAACTTATAAATGTATAGCCGTGTTGTAAAGGTTCTTTCTGTATTTAATTTTTACAAAATTCTATTATATATATATATATATATATATATATATATATATATATATATATATATATATATATATATATATATATATATATATAAATTAGAAAATTTTTCAGAAATACCTTATTCATAGGCTTACCACAATAGCTATCCCTTAGATACAGAGAGGAAATAAGGAAAGGCTCATGCTCATTTAAATAAGTGGGCGGGGTTTCTCAACAGCTGGTGCAGATGATTGTGCGCGTGAAAGGAGAAACGCGCGCACCGGGCAGCATCTCCATGGTCTGGTTCATGTTGTCAAGTTTCGTTGGAGTTGCGCCGTTTTTCCCCCAAGGAAACGCGGCGGAGACGATGTTCGACTTCAAGAAAAGAAACAGCTTGACTCTGACAGGGGCCCGCGAGGCAGAGGCGTTCAGACGAGTGGCAGTCCGACGGAAAGACGAAGGCGCCACGGGGAACGACCTTGACCCAGGTGAGGTGGCTGCCTTCAACTTTTGTCTTTTTTTTTTTTTTTAAACAGGCTTTCCTAAATTCTTTAGCTATTAAAGGCTCAGTTGCTTCCCCCCCTCCTCTACTTTGTTATGCAAGAGCATTGAGCTTGAGTCAAAAACGTGCAGCAACATTAATCCTATTGTTTATTTTTAAGCAAAGCAATTTGGTCTGGAAAAAAAATGTTGACTTGAGGAGATGCTGAAAGATCATAAAACGCATCACAGTTAGCCACAAAAATGGCAACGTGGGATGCTATTTGCATCAACACAATCAAAGCTACCAACAAAAATGAGTCCACGGACCCAGAAGGCTGAAATGTTAACTTAGTTTCATACAACCTTTTTTTAAAAAAAAAAAAATAAAATATGGAGTGTGCATTCAGATGCACTTTCAAAGGTTAAAAGTAATGTGCTGTTTGTGGAGGGAGCGTATAACTACTAAGAGGACATCAATTTGTGTCTGTGTGCACTAGGCACACTTGGTGACTTTGTTGGACCAGGGCATTATTCCACATCGACTGAATAAGCCCAGACGTTGCCTGTGTGTCTCTACATAACTATCTCTTTTCTCATACAAAGAAATGACTGTTCTCTCAGTGAGGAAGAACTGTTTTTTTTTAAAGGCTGCCTGCTTCATCGGTACTGTTAGACGGAGGATCCGACAGGACAACCCGCACTCTGATAAATGTTTGGGGGAACTAGACAAACGTTTTTCAAGAGAACGCGCACACGTGCCATCCGTACGGCTAGACGGTAAATCAAGGTGGAAGAGTTTTAGACGGAAGCAACAGAATCCATACAATTCAATTCAGAATTGAACCAGCGACCCGCAGATTGCAAGGCCAACATCGCCACCATGGGCGACCACGTCACTGCATGCAGAATGACGCCGTCGCTGCTGTTTCCTGACGGTTGTTACAGGACTGATTGGTTTTGACCAAGCGGCTCAATCTCAAAGGGACAGTGAAATTCACCTTTGAAAGTTACACTGTACTTTAGTTACACTGAGATCCATTTCATATAGAGCCAGAAATGCAGCCGATTCATCTTAATTATTTCAAACGTTCATTTATCCTTTGTGATTTTGAGAACTTCTTCTACAGACGGCAAACAACTTCTTATAGAGAGTACGCAAGTCTGTCAAAGGTTTGCCGCAAACAGTTAAGCAGAAGTGAAAAAACAGAAGTTTCCGTTTGAGAAAGCAGCAGACTTCAGCCCTCTTCACATGACCAACAAATCAGCCTCACATAAGCACAGATAGATCAACTTTCCTACAAACGAGGGCTAATCTGGCTCCAACTTGGATGTAAATGCAGGTAGGAGAACAATTGGCTATAAAGTCTAAATGTAGCAAGTTTGCTTACGCTGCAAATAGTTTTCTTTTTTTTTAAATTACAGTGGACGTGTTTGTAATGCTTCTAAGAATCTTTCCTGGGTTAATTGTAGACCAGTAGGAGGAGGTAATTTAACAAAAAGCATTTGGTGCTTGTTTTTTGCTGTACAATACAACATCAGTTTCATATATTGAATAGAGACTGGTAACATTTTTTTCTTTGGATGAATATATGTTGTAATATATATTAAAAAAAAGCTTTTCATACCTCCTTAATTAGTAGAGCTGTGATTTTAGGAGCGCTTCTATGAAGTAACAGCATTTTTACACGTCATTTAACTGTTAAAGGCGTTTTAAAATGTTATCACACACCAATAAAACTGTATTTTTACTTTGGAGGTAACCGTGTTTTCTCTTTTAGATGCGGACAGCAGAGCGTGCAACACTTTCTCTGGAACAAAACCAAACCCTGATACGAATGAGGATTATGAAAACGGGAAATCAAAGAGATCTCCTTCCAAGACTCTAGGTAAGCTCAGAAAATATGAACCTTCGTGTGATGCTTGTGTGTTTTCCGAATTATCACCTAATACTTTTGCAAATACTTGACAACATGCGGAAAATTTAATTTGTGGATCGCTAAAAAGACATTTGAGTTGATGGAGATTCTGGGTTTTTTTTTTTTTTTTTTTTTTACTGATTTATTTATTTATATTTTTTTACAATGCAATGATAAAACATTTCCCCATCAAACCTTCTGCCTTTATAGCGACTCTTAAACCAGATCACCTTCAGGGGATCCAGAAGACCGGGCAAGATCAAGCCTGCCATCCTACTTCAGACGCAGTGAAACCTCAACAAGGAAATGACCCAACCGACAGAGACTGTAGAATCCGCATTTCCTGCGTTAGCCCACAGACTTGTCAAGGGTCGCCCCGTCCAGTCAGAGGTGGAGGAGGCAACGTTTTGAATCCAGTGTCTGTGGAACATCCCAGGCCGGCTCAGGGGGTTCCAAGGCTTTCAAGCGGTTTAGTTTCAAGATCTCCAAGTCCGGCTAAGATAAGCACTCAGGGTCGTAGTCCACTGGTTGAGTCGGGCCACGGACCTGCTAAGCCGTCCTCAAGAAACCGTAGCCCTCTCATGGCAAAGCTGCGCACCCCGAGCCCCGTTCAGAAGACGATGGGCAGCTTTAGCCCTGCCAAGAGCTCCAAGTCGTGGCTGGGCCTGCACAGAATCTCAAGTGAGAAGCTGGAGAAACGAGAAAAGAAGGCAGGAAAATCTTTAAGCGTGCCTGATCTAATTACCTACATGAATGAAACCAGGTAGGAAGTTGGCTGATATGTGTGTGTGCATATATATATATATATTTTATTGTTATTTTTTGCTTTTATGATTGCGGCTAATGGAAAAAAAAAATGCCTTCCATGCAGGATTCCTCCTGAAAAAGCTGTCTGCTCTCCTCTAAAATCAGCTAACTGCAATGGACACGGTGTCAACACCAAGACCCCAGTAAGTACCTCAGATGGAGACCGTCTTTGCAGTAAGAGCACTGAACTTTCCCCAGGACAACAAAATGGCAAAATACAGGGGAGAGCAGAGTCAAAAGAAAGCCTAACGGATGAAGGCAAGACACTCGGAGGACGTGCTGGCAGGTATTCCTGTGAGTGGAATAAAGCGATCGCAAGAGAAGCGAGCTGTTGCCTGGTTTCACAAGCCGACAATACAAAGGAAGACGAGGAGAAGATGAACGAAAGTGGAGGAAGTGAGTCAAAAAGTGAAGATGACAAGGAACAGAAACTATACAGGATAGCTAATGAGCTCCTGCAGACAGAGAGGGCATATGTGGCCCGCCTCCACCTTGTCGACCAGGTAACTAAAACTTTCTGGGGTTTTTTTTCTTGTTTTTTTTTTTTTTGTCTTACAAAAGCCAACAGAAATAAAACTTATGCGTTTTAAAAGTTTGGTTAAGTGCTATAGGAATGTGGTAAATGAATATGTGGTCACTTTTTGGTGACAGAGGATGGACAAAAATAATCTTTGCAGCACACATGAATGAGCTAGATTGAAGTTAAGGCTGGACAGATGGCTTCATTTATTCATTTCCTCTGTGGAAATGAATAAATGCAACCATCCACTACAAATCTGAGCACAATTAAAAAGACGAGATGTAAAGCTGAACATGAACATTGCTGTGTGACCTTGGCTTCTTAACTCTCTGCGCAGGTCTTCTGCTTACGGCTGACACAAGAAGCTGATCGCGGCTCATTTCCTCCTGACATCATAAAAAATATCTTCTCCAACATATCTTCCATCTACTCATTCCACAGCCAGTTTCTACTGCCTGATCTGGAAAACTGCATCATGCACTGGTGAGTCTTGGTTCTAATTACTTAGTAATACATGATGTTGCACTGGCCATAAATAGAGACGTTTTTTTGTTTGTTTTGTTTTTTGTTTTAATGAACATAAAATGTCCTTAGAACAGGAATTGTGTGAGGCCTTAAAAATATTTTCTGCTACATTTCAATGAAGGCATGAAAGCCCTGGTTTGGGTAAAGCTCTCCTGCAGCACGCACCCTTCCTGAGGATGTACGCTGACTACATCAGGAACTTTGACCGAGCCATAGAACTGGTCAGAACCTGGACAGAACGCTCGTCTGCCTTCAGAAACATCATCCATGACATCCAGGCGAGAAACACTCACCGGGACAGGGCTGTCTTTATACGTTCCCACGCGACTCACCGAGATCTGATCGGTGGTGTTTTGTTTGTGCCGTTAGAGTCAGGAATTGTGCGGCAACCTCACCCTGCAGCACCACATGCTGGAACCAGTCCAGAGGGTTCCACGCTATGAGATGCTACTGAAGGATTACTTGAAGAAGCTTCCTGAAGATGACCCAGATTATGAGCTTGCTAATAGTAAGTGATTTTGCACCAAACCGCAAGACATAAACTGATGAAAACGAACAAAACAAATGCCTTGAAGTGACCTAGGAGCTACCATTACAGACCAAAGGCTGGAAGATACTTTGTAGCATTTTTCTATTTTTTTATATGAGGTTTTGCTATTGAAGTAAAAGATTAAATTACACATTGTTGCCAGGGATTCCAAAAAGTATGGAAGACGCTGTTTATACTGTAACTATTGCTAGTTTTCCTAACACACAGTTTTGAAAGTGTTTGAGATTCTTGTTTTACTTTTTTCCCCCATAGAATCCTTGGAGGCTATTTCCATGGCAGCAATTCACTCAAACAGCGCCGTCCACAAAGCCGTGCGTAGACACGCAACTTTTGATACCGTTCTGATTCGAGCTAATGTCGACGGTTTTCACGACCTCAATATTTTCATTTTACTTTACAGACTATAGTAACAACATTCAGTCCATGTTTGTTTCATCGCAGGAGAACCTGAAACGGCTTCTGGAGATTTATGAGATGGTTGGAGAAGAAGAAGTGGTCAACCCAGCTAACGAATTTCTCAAAGAAGGCCGCCTGTTGAAACTCGCTGCCAGGAACACGTCAGCTATGGAGAGACATCTGTTCTTGGTCAGTTGTGTGCAGAAAAATCTCCTCCAGTGTTTGCCGCACTGACACTAAACGTTAGTATTTTGCGCACACAGTTTAACAACTTCCTGCTGTGCTGCTGCGCAAAGTTCAGCCTGGTTGGTCAGCGGTTTACTGTCCGCTGCAGGATTGGCGTGGACGGCATGCAAACACAACAGACTACCAATGAAGACCACTCATACACTTTCCAGGTCTCTGGCAAGGAAAAGACTCTGGAGCTACAGGCCAGGTAGGTTCACAGCATTTCTGTAACAGCTGAAGTCCACAGCTCTTTGTACGTTCTGAAGTGTTAGTTTCTGATTCATGCAGGATGTATCTGAATGGATTATCCTGTATGAATAAGGACAATCCTGTATTCGTAGTAATACAGGATTACTCCTCTATTCCTATAGGAGTACAGGATTATCCTGCAGAATGCCCACTTTTGAGCAAATCGGCATTATGCAAGACTTGCACAAAGTTAAATGAATGCCCTGCAGCCTTAGCAATTAAATTCAAGCAGTGGATTTTCAATGAGCACTTCACATGTTGCATTCAGTTTAAATGTAATCAGTTTTTTTGTTTGTTTGTACTTTTTTACAAGCTCTGAGCAGGAGCGAGACGACTGGATAAAGGTATTTTTGTTTAGCTGCGGTACATTGACTGCTACTGAAGTCACAGAAAGACTTCTAATTTGTACTCCATCTCCAGGCGATTCAGGAAGCCATTGATGTGTTTCAGAAGAAAAACGAAACCTTCAAATTGGCCTCTAAGGAACCTACAGAACAAACTGTAGGTTGGATCACCTATTTTCTTGAAAATTTCCGTCGCAAGCTGGTCCTTGTGTGAAATTTTAAAAGAAACGAGATACACACCTGTTGCACAGGAACTTGGCCGACGAGCCCCTCGCTGGATCAGAGACAATGAGGTGACCCTGTGTATGACCTGCCAGGAGCCTTTCAACGCGCTCACCAGGAGAAGACATCACTGCCGTGCCTGTGGCTACGTGAGGACCCGGACGCTTTGTACTCTACGAAACAGAACGCAGCACAGGGTTAGTTCACAGGTGATGTTGTCTGCTCTCCACTCCCAGGTGGTGTGTTGGAAGTGTTCAGACAACAAAGTGCCTTTAGAGTACGACGGCAACAGGCTGAACAAAGTGTGCAAAGCTTGTTACTCCATCCTGGCTGGCCAGAGAGCCGAGAGGATGGAGCGAAAAAAGAGAAGAATGTTGGAGGTAGGGTGTTCTGTAATGCTGGATTGCGTTTTCTTCTGCTTTAAGTTTCCCCAGTCTAGCTGCAGCTTACGGCAGCGTTTGTGTTACTAGATTATTGAAAGAAAATCCTGCAACATTCTGATGTAAGTTTTGATTTTGGTTTTATCCCAGGGTGAAGCATATCCAGGATCAATGGACTGCGTTCTGAGTGGGTTCCTCCAGTATGGGGACAACTCCACGATTTGGCAGGAAGTATGGTGTGTTCTCAGTGGGACTCATCCTCCATCTTTCCATGTGTACAACAATCCACAGGTATCCATCAGTTCATCTGTACATAATCTTTTATTTATTGTCACTATAAATGAATAAGTACAAAACACTTTTAAAAAAGGCACATTTGATAAAGGTAATTGTTTTTAATAAGATGTCTTGGAAGAATATTTACAAATGCAACAGAGAGATTCTTTTTTTCTTTTGCTACTGCATGAAAAGACAAATTCATTTGAAGGATTTTTACATATTGGTAATATGTTTGTTTGAAATATTGTACAGTAAATTAAGGACACGACTATTTCAAAGTGCTGAAATGGTTGTGTGCAGTGGCTAGTAGAAAAATGTTTTTCTACAGTCGTAATGAACAGCTGGTGTTGACATTTTTAGAGTTTGATTATATTATTGTGATAAGGTCACTATTGTGACCAAAATGTCACAGCACTAAACAAAACTCTAAGCTTGTAAGAAACCGTTTTCCCAGAGATATGTAGATTTATTTATGATTATTAGATCTTTCCCAATAATTTGTGAAAAACACATCACTGCTGTTGTTTCAATTTATCTGACGGTAGAAGTAGAAAAGCTCATATATTTCCCCGGAAGCCTCATTCAAATCTGTAAATGTTCTCGAAAATCCTCAGACATTCACGGTAGAATGTTCAAAACTTCTTGAAATCCTCTAATATTCACCATTTTATTTCACTCAGTTTCTACTACTTCAACTTTTTTGCTGAAGGTTTGTGCAGCTGAGACATTCCAGCATGAGGAATTTTGCCAAATGGAAGTGGTTATTCTGTTTGATATTGGTCTATAGTGACGGCCACTGTTGGTCCTTTCTTTCCCTCCCTCGTGTCCAGGATGAGAAGCCGCTGCTCACCGTACCGTTACTCAGCTGTGTGATCGAGGAGCTGCAGGATCAGAACCAGTTCAGTCTCAAACAGTCCAACACCAGCCACGTGTTCTCCTGCGACGATCCGGATGTGAAACAGAACTGGTTGACCTTACTTAAACTGGCCGTGATGAGACATTTGTGATCCATGGAAACAGGAAATCCTCACTGTGGGAAAACAATCTTAAAAACATGGACATTAACAGATAACGGAATATTTGAAATAAGAGCAAGACAAGATTTTTTTTTATTAAAAGTGGTTGTGCACTTTATTTCTGACATGATTGACGGTGAAAATAAATAAAGCAAAGGTGTTTTTAACATGATTCAGACTATCCTTAACTACAAAGATGTTTGCTTCTGCTTTGTACAGGCAGCTTTAGTTGTGGGAATGTTTTCTTACAGTGTACAGGTGTGTGGGTTTGATATACATGGAGGCTCAGGGAGATCATTGTCGCTGTATAAAACACATTCAGCTGATCCCATTTCTTTACATAAAAACACATTTAGATTCACATTTAATATTTTACAGATAAAACTAAAATAGAAAAAGAATCACTGAGTTGGACCTCTGGATCTCATGGTTAATGCAGGACACTGACTAAAAGCTCCGGGTTATCTCACTGCGCGGCGCGTCTCTGTATGTATTTCAAATAAATGGGTGTGTTTCCATCTACAGACGATTATTCTGAAACACATTTTGAGGAGGTTTGAGTGTGATTTCTAGAACTATGCAGACGAACCTTTAAACGTAACCAAAAGTTAAAAGCTGTGCGGCTATACAGTGGCATACTGGTTTCATACACCTTAAACATTTTCACATTTTAGACACATACTTCACATAATTCTGTGTGTCGTCTAATTTTATGTGAGCTACTCACAATAGCAAAAGCTGAAACGTGTGGCAAGTATTTCATTAAGTGCGCTACTTAAATAAATCTAAGTCAAATCCAGAGCATCCAGAATATCTCTTATTTGTTTCAAGCACTAAGGAATACACCAGACAGGTAATGGTTTGCTCCAAAATAATGTCTGCCTTTTCATTTTTTTTTTAATCAATTGAGCTAAATGCAGATCAATTGTATTCATTCATTGGGGAGGGCTAGTCAAACTCCAGATGTGAATCTACATGGAAATCTGTGGCAAGACTCGCATTCATCCTGACTGATTTTGTGTTGATCCTGCAACAAAGCTAAAACATAAAAAATACTTATAAACCACACTGAGGTTTCTGCTTGTAATGTGACAAAAAATGTGGAAACGCTTAAGGAGTACACCTAATTTTGCAAGGCACCGTATATTATTACTCGTAGCGCAAAAGAAGCTGCAGTAACTATCCACCCCAGATTCTCACTGGGGTTGATGTAAAATCACATTTACTAGCTGTCATTTTCTATTCTTTATGCAGAATTAACAGTTACCTTGAAGTAACTGAAAACGTCAATGGAAAATAACCTTAGCGGAGAAGCTGAGAGGTCGAACATCTCGGATCTTAATCGTGCAATACATCTAACAGAAGCCAGAGGGAGCAGTTGAGCTACGTAAATCTCGGTCGCTCCATTCAAATAGTCTACTTTTTCCATTACATTGTAATAGAAATGGATGCTTTCAGTGCTTTTTGTTTTTGATCTGAAAATTTTATTTATTTTCTTTTTTGGTCAATGACAAAATTATTCTTCCTAATGGAGCTAAATTTGCCTTGTATGTTGATAGGATTCATCTCAAAAGCTTGACTCCTGATGTCTAAAAGTGCAAAAAATAAACAACGCATCTCTAGAACCGACCTGCCTTTGTGTCTTTAAAACGCTCTCCTCTCAGACATACGTCGTGTCACTAAGTGTCACTTGGTTGGTGATGTTACAGACGTACTTGGTGAAGGCGACGGCAGTTTGACGTGTCGGCGAAAGACCTTGGGCCCTAATTTGGATCACCTGGGCAAAAGAGTGTCTCTTTACAATCCAGCACACGGTACGAGAAGTGCAACACTGGCAAGAGATTCAGACCTGATATCACAAACATACACTGACACGCAGATCATAGACAAGTCAGCCTTATTTACAGGACCCCCACCTCTCGTTACCTTTCGTACTGTAAAACTTGCTGGCTTAATACGTTCGATGTGCGGTTCGGTTTTTGTTTATCTAGTCAAACGTTTAAACAGTCTGGGGGGGGGTAAAAACATGGCTCAGTAGTGATATCAAACACAACAGCTGAATGGAAATCTCCACAAGGCTCTGCTAAGTAGGATTTACCACGTTTTTGTCGGTACCATTGAGTTCAGACGATCTGGCTGTCATGGAGGAGAGCCTCAGTAGACCAAACATTACAGCAAGGTGCCTTCAACAGAGTCCCAAAGCCAGTGGAGCAGCAGTCAGAGGCAGATAGGCCCCCTGTGTTAAACCAGCAGTGATGACAGACAGAAAAAAAACAACCCCAAAACAATAAAAACAATCAGCTGCAGCACAGCTGCTCTGAAACCAGCAGACTGTCATAGCCGTAGATTTCCAGCAGGTGGAGCAGGAAGAGTCTGTCTCCATGGGGATCCAGACCCATGGCCCTCACGCTGTCCTGGGTGACGGTGGGATCCGGGCTCCCTGCCACCTCGCTCAGAGTCTGGAAAATCCTGTTGTTCTGCTCCAGGAAAAACCTTCAGAAGCAAAACAAAACGAGAATTTCCATGAACCTTCCACTTTTTTAAACACTGTTCTCTGTTCTTTTCCCCCTTGGTTAGTTTTGCTCTGTTGGTCAGAAACACTGATTTGTGTTTGTTGTAATGAAAACAAGAACTCAAGGGTGGATTTCACTTTAAGCTGCGTCCAGGATTGTAATTTAAAAAGCGGCTAATAAACATTTGTGATGTACTTACAAAATAAAAAGATCCTCTTCGCTGGACACACAGTCTCCATTTTCCTCCTGGGAATACAGCAACATCTGCCTACAGACACAGACACTTCTAATTGTTTATGGTCTCACTACAACAAACATTTCCTTACAGCAAGCTCCTAAGAATATAAAGCAGTCATACTGCTTTTATGCAAAATGTACTTTCTGCACGTTTTTATATTTCCACTCGGGTCTCAAAGCAATTGGTGTCTGGAAAACGAGCCGTTTCAAAAGAGTCTGGAATGTGGAGTCACATTCGATGTGAACCGCGCTGTCACCAAGCAACCAAAATCCAACTCCAGCATTTTTTGGTCAGCTGGTTTTACAGCTGTTTCATTGATGACCTACCATTCAGAAGCCATTTTCTGGATTCTAGTTGGTTGTGCAGGAGCCTCCGCTTTTGCTTTTCAAATATGTGTGGTTGTATAATTGCACATCTGTTAGCAGCTAGTTTTTATATGTGGCTAACAGTGCACACCACCCGTTAAAGGCGTATTGATAGTTTTCTGAGACACAACAATTTCATTGTGTACCTCGGTCTCCTACCTCTGCTCAGTGAGCTTGCGATACTTCTCTCTGTCGGCGGCGCTGAGGCGCAGCAGAGGCTTCAGCCCGTCTCTGTAGGTCTTCACATTCTGATTATCAACATACACGTCATACAGATCTTTCTTCTCCTCGAAGATCTTCTCAGTCGTACCTGAACATGCAAGCATGTCCCGTGCCCGGTTACCATCAACTTCCCCGTTTGGTGCGAGACGTTACGGGAATCCACTCACATGCTACATAGGAAAGCTCGTTTTCCAGGGCGCTGATGTCGGCGACGTTAACGTAGAAGAAAGGCCGGAACTCGGGTACTGCCACGCCGACACCGGGGATGGAGATGTTGGCCAGGCAACAGCAGCAGTACACTGACGGGAGGACGGGAAACAGAAGAATTGACGCACCTTTCGATCGTGTGGGACGTTTTTATCAGCACGTTTCCCACCTCTGTAGCAGACCACACCCACGGGCGGAGGAGAGAAGATGAGGATCCGCCTTCGGAGGAGAGCCAGTTTCCAAAGGACCATGATCTGTTCCCCGAAGAAGCGGATGAACTGGGACATGCAGCCTGCTGGATGAGTGATCTATCCGAAACACAAACACAGGCAGATACTACTGAAACACGCGGAACGATGCATCATCTGAAAAGGAAAGAAAGTAAACCATTTTATTGTCATAGAAATGCGAAGATCTCTCCCACCTTCATCTCTGGGTGCATGCTGTGGTTAATCGCAGCTCCCCATGCGTTGGCTGGGAATGTGGTTACAACATTCTCTCCACTGGGGGGCAGTAGCGCCCTCTTGTCCTCATAAAAGGCCTCCAGGGGTGAGTAGTGTCCCGGGGACTGAAGCTGGAGCCTGTGGAAAGGAGAAGAAATGGCATCAAGAGACGTCTAGACCGGAAAAAATATAATAAATATAAACGCTGAAGCTTTTACTGCCACGGGAAAATATTTGTGGGTGGTGCACGTTCAGTATGAGCTGAATCACGAATCAAATCCATTTTCTGGCCGTGTTATTCCGACTCTGCGCTAAAAACGAGAGCACTAATCAGTGTGTGGACAGATGGCTTCAGGTCCTGGAGCAAAGCTGTTCTGACTGCGGCTGACAAAAAACACGACGTTCCGCCTGCGCGTCGCCGAACGACAACAACAAACTGCAGACAATAACAAAAACATTGTCACAGGAAAATGAAAACCGGGCTAAGATTCGCTCGTCGTTGCAGGAGCATTGTGAGGCGAATGAGCAGGTCGGCCGCAGGACTTAATTACACAAATGAATTTGACTGTGACCTGGAAACCGTCATTGGGTAACAACAGACTGACGGGAGTGAAAGTCAGGCTGGGAAAAATGTCCGGCCACAGCAAAGAGAAATGACAAAAACCTCTACGAGAACAGCAAAAACATATAAGAGATGCAAAATCCTTTTAGAAGCAAAAAAAAAAAAAAGTTTATAAATGTATAATATTGCCTCAAAACTTTGTATTTTACTGAACCTCACATGTGGTGTTCCTCAAGGATTCATACTCTGTCCGTTTTATTTCAAATCTGTTTGCTCCTCCTATATCATGCTATAGTGTGTTATGGCATCTATTACCATGAGTAACGCATAGCATTGACCACATGACAACAGTCACTGAGCCAAATGAAACCCTACAGACTAGCCGAGTCAGAGGTTACTACAGCCTAATGCACAACAGAGATTCAGTGTTTTTGGTTCGAGAAAACAGAAGGATGGGGGTCTGAAGAGGCTGCCTGTCAAAAAAGGACAGGAAAAGAAAAATCATGCACACTTTTATTTCCAATAGTTTAAACTTTTGTAAGGGGGGCTTTTCCACACTCCAGTGACCAGAATTAAAAGTTCGAAGATTGCATTTAATTTGCTGGGCTCCAAAAACACCCAGCAAATCACCGTCTTTCCCCGGAAATTCGTTAGATGTGGAGAGAAACTGTTGGCGACTTTAAAGCAGGACTGAAAATATTACTGCTATTGCAGCTTCATGGTTAATGTCAAAGATTATTTTATCAGTTAAGTTACTTTAAATGGTTAAAAAAAAAAACAGATCTCAGATATTTATGGCCATTTCTTAGACAGTCTATTAAAATATAGGGGGAAAAAAATCCTTAATCCATCCAAAGCCCTGCCTTGAACCGGCCCGTCGCCCTCACCGCACACCTCACCACCGCCTCACTGTTTCCTACATGCCCTGCCCTAATGCTAGTCTTGCGTAGTTTTCTCTCACAACAAACATTTCCAAACAGTTACCCAAGTTCCTCTACTTGTTCTTTGTCCGACTGTCGCCGTCTTTCCCCATAAATACTCTGAGAGCAAAATAGGACTTCAGCTCTCAACTGTCAGGAAGAGAGAAGAAACCAGAGAAATTCCTCAACGTTTGAGTCACACCGTGACCAACAGCACGCCCTTTGTACGAGGAGCAACGACTCCCAGAGCAGCCGTCAGATGGGGGAATCTGGAGAGAGATATGTGGGGGAATGATGAGCATGAGCGCTGCATGACTGGAGGCCGCAGTGTGGGAACCGTGCAAGAAGAAAAAGGGGGAGAAAAGAGAAGTTGAATGTGGAGAGAGCGGTGTGTTCAACTGAGAAAAGGAAGTGCGAGTCTGGCATTGAGAGTCTAAAGAAAGCAGAAGTAGAAAGTCGTCTGAAGGGGTTTCTATTACCTTTTGTCTAGATCAAAATGTAAAAAGACTGAAGTACTGACGCTTCCAGCATCAGGTCATTCAAGGAAAGATAGAAATGTTATCTATAATATTTGTACAAATACCAAGGTATTTATACATCTCGTAACTTTCTTTGTCACATTACAGCCACAAACTTGAATGTACCTTGTTGGAATTTCATGAGATAACATGATGCATTATTTTTTGCTACTTACATGAAATATTATGTTTTTCTTTTACCCTCCCCTCCCCCCAAATTTTCCACTTTAGGCAATCTAATTTTTAAATGTTAAATAATTTATAATTTGATCAGTTATTCAGAACTTGAGTAGACTGTTTACCAACCTCTGCCCCAATCTCAAATCTTTTGCAACTTCCAACTGAAATAAAAACTTCCCCACAGGATGATGCTCCCACCACCATGTTGAACCATTAGAACAGTCTCTCTTTTTTTTTTTTTGTGTCTGACCAGAACGTGATTGATAACTGTCCTGGAACAACATTTTATTCCTGACCTATTCGATGTGTTCCTCTGTCTTTGCAAAATGTATGACTTCTACAGGCACTTGGTTTTAATCGAAGGGATTAGAGTAAAGGGATTAGAGTAGTTGAATATAACTGCACACCTGAGTTTTAAGTGAGTAACTTTGAAGCACCATTCTCCTCCCACATCATGAATATAACCTGCCTGCCGATGGTCCGACAAATAAAATCCCAGGGAAACACACTGAAGTTAATAGTGTGAATGTTTTGATTAGACACTAAAGCCGCCCTAATGCCCCACATTAAGACTTTTAACCCCAGCTGATCTCGGCACAACTCTTCAGTTGAGCAGCCCAGCTCAGGTTTCCGGGTGTGAATGTGTACTTAAGGCGTCTCCTACAAGCATGGGCAAGTGGAAGACGAGTTTTGTGATTCCTAGTCAGTCGTAATTAGAAAGTGAGTCAGCTGTTTTAATGTAATCATGACAGTGCAACAGCCGTGTCACAATGTTGGCTCTCCACCAAAAGAGGACGGTAACGTAAGACTTTGGTTGAATCCAGAAGCTGCTGCTTTCGGAGAGCTTGCCGTTAAAGACGGTCCTCCTTACCTGACCTGGTGCTCCAGGAAGCTCATGTAGCGGTAGAGCAGCGTGTAGGACGGAGACAGGATCCCCACCGACTTCATCCGGGCCCCCCGCTCCTCGGTGCTCTCCACCGCCATGTTGGCGAAGCAGGCGAGGCCAAAGTAGCGGCCTTTCCGGAAGTAGCTGCAGAAGGAGGAAAGATGTGGGGTTGGAGGAGAGGCAGTGAGTCAGGGAGGAGCGAAGGCATTGCCAGATGGCTGCGCCAGACAGCACTTTGCCAGGACGGGATGTGGGGAGGGAGGGAGGGAGGCAGGGAGGTTCTGGGGCCGCATTCTAATATTTGAAGCTGGCTTACTCTGTCTGTTTGCCTGCAAACAGAGCCACTCACATGAAGTCCGTGCTGACTCGGTGGGAGCCGCTGGCAATGGCTTTGAACTCCACTCCCTCCAGGTCCATGTCTTTGGGTAGACACCACTCCAACATGTTACCTGTGGCACACGCAGACAGACGGGCACATTCGTACTCAGGAGCTAAACGGGACGCGGGAGTCGTCGTGAGCGTTTGGCTGAGCAGACCGGGCCTGACAGGTGCAGACGGACAGAGAAAGTGACTCAGCGAGTTGACTGCGTTCGCTTACGTGCGTCAGTCAAACAACCTTCTGCAGGAATATGAGCTGGTTTGTCAATAAACTTTTATTTATTTATTTTTCCCCCCCTCTACAAACTGCAAAATGTTTCAATGAAATTTTATGCGATAGACAACAAAAAGCAACACTTATTTGTAAAGTGGAAGAACACAACGCAATTTCTTTTAAGAAGATTGTCTGAAAAGTGTGGTGTACATTTTTTCCCCAGCTCCATTTACTTTGATACTTAAATTCAAACCCACTGTTTCAAATAGAACGACTGGCTTTTAACCCTTAAAAGTAGATTCCTTCCTTATATTATAATAAAATAATACTGAAATAATTTGCATCTTTAGATCAGCATCTAACTAGAAGTTTTCGTTTTAATTTTATGGTAGATGATTATAGTTGAGGGAAAGATGGATGGAGCAATAAAGCCAATAAAAACCAACTAAAAGTCTCAGTGAGAGACTTGGAAAAGCATGGGCACAATCGAAAAGACTAGACAAAAATATGAATCAAAAGATGTGCAAAGATGTAATCCTTTTCCTTCCGATTCACACTTCTTTGTGTTGGTCTACTGTACAAAATCCTAATAAACTGTGTGGAACTTTATTGTTGTTAGGCAACCGATTGTGGAAAAGCAGAAATACTGTTGCAATACACTTTAGTTTTATTCTGATTTGCTTTTCTTTACTGAAATCTGATCAAAGTGGGATTTTTTTATTTTTTTTTTTTTAGCTCAACAACAGGTGCCTTTTGTTAAATAAATAAATAATAAAAATCAGACTTTCTTGTTCTAAAGAGTGTCATTCTGGACCATCTGTGACACTGAGACAAAGCTAGCCCTGACATTTTAAGAAAAGTAAACAATTCTCCTTGCCCCAGAAACATTACATAAATGTTCATTCTTTCGTTTTTTTTTTTTTTTTGTAGGATGCAACTTTAAGGTTTAAAGATTCATCTTATACTATCAAAGTGCTTTTGTGAAGCTTCATGATTATAATTTTTTTTTTCTTTTGTTAAAAATGATGCTTTTTCAATACTGCAATGATTTACTAGATGTACATTGATTGTTATTGTTAAACGCTATAGAATCGTGGCATTAGTGGGCTGGAGGTTCATTGTGATATTGAGTCTTCACTCTTCTTACTTACGTTTTTCCTCACCTAAGATTGTGACATGCAGTGGTAATTACACAGTAATGATTCCTTCTTACTGAACAAGCATGACAGTAGCAACCTGCTCGTCATGTCAGCCTCACATGCCGCAAAACCATAAAAGAGCCCAGCTCCACCCTGCAGGAAATTTTCTGTCCTCCATTCAGAGCAGCTTTTCTCCATCATCCATTGATTCTGTGTTTGATTTGGCCTCAGACTAAGCAATCCATCTGGCAAGTGATTCACCAGGGCTCTGCCAATCTTCAAGACAGCCCTTATTAAAAATGTATGGGTTACCTCCTGCTGAAGGCGACGCCTGATTGATTTATATCACTTATTCTGACATTTGGTCAACCCCCCGCTGATCTGGCAAGGGAAAATGTGTCGTGACTTTCGACTTTGTCTTTAAACTTGGAGAGAGAGATCAGGAAAAGCCACACCTGTGGGAGAATGATCTGCAGACTTTGCTCTGACAGGCGCTTATTTTATTCTAGACATCATGCCTGGAAAGGATGGTTCTAAATGACACATAATCCTCAATTAATTAATTTACTCAGAATATTTTATGCTTTCCTGAAAACAATGTGTACATATTAGCTGTCTCACCTGTTCTGGTATTAAATGTAACTACAAAGACAGACACAATCTGGTCCTTTTCCTCCCACTTCACCATCCTGTCCTCCAGCGACGCTTCCCTCGTCCCTGAATCCGAAAGATGCTCCTCCTCGTCGGGCGGCAGCGCTCGTTCCGTGGCCGCCGGCGGGGCGTTGGAGGTCGCAGGCGGGGCACTGCAGCCGTCTGCCTCGGACCTGCTGGGCGGAGTGGGACCCCCAGGTCCGCTGCTCCACCCAAAGCCCGAGCATCCCGCCGTGCCGCGGCTGTTGGACGGGCTCGACAGTCGCTCCTCGGAGGGAGTCGCCGCTGGGGCATCGCCGCCGGGTTTCTCCGCGGACGGGATTTCCTCCCAGTCCAACAGAGGGGCTCGGTCCGACCGCTCTACCATCCTGCTCGTCGGCGTCGGTCTCTCCGCCGATCACAAACGATGATCTCAGGCGACAGCCGCCAGGTCCATCCGTGGATAATCACACAAGTCAGAGCGCGTTCCCCGCAGATTAAAGTTACTGCAAACTGCTCACCAAGGTTGCATTTTGCTTTAAATTCACACAACGCGCATCACTTTTCACGCTTAGCTTGGAAACCTTTCTAATCTTCAGTGATCATAAATTTGATGCTGTTTAGAGAGGGCAACTCCTTCGTCTGATGCGAGCTGCATTCAAAACCCACACGAATGTCTCGCTCCCACTGAATTGAACATTTCGAAACGCGGCTCCCGTTTAACTTCTTGAACGCACCCCGTCAAACAACGGTCGGTCGGTTCATCGTTCTTCTGTTCTCTAGCCACACTTTCGACGGAAATATTCGCTCCCCACTAAGCCGCGCACCCGCAAACTTCATTTAAAAAGTTTTAAAAGGTAATGCATGCAAGTTATTTTATTACGAAATTGTATTTTATTTTAATTGTCTCGACAAGTTTATTGCTTACTTCACATACCATAAAAATGTCGCTGTGGTTATGTGACGAATGTTGCGAGCAAATCCACGCGAGAGTTCGTGACGTCTTCACGCGACACGTCAGCCAGACGGAACCAACCTGGCAACTGCACATTGACAATTCGAGGAACGAGATTTTGGCGAAATGGGTGAGCAATTCAGTTGTTCCTTTATTAAACTGGATATTTTTCAACAGCATACTTTGAAAATTATACGTACAACACATTCAACGGAGCTACATCTGCGTTCTCGTTCTGCTTCCGCGCTTTAGCGCGAGGTGCAGCTGATGTCAGCCTGCTTAGCTAATGCTAATGGCTAGTTGTTTATAGTGTTCATTTTATTGTGTTGTGTTGATGTTAACGGTTTTTCTTTGCGGTGTTTAGCTTATATTCTGGCCTTTCTACTCAGAAGCTTTCAGTGAGTAATAAAGCACGAAATTATGTCTTAAAATCATAATGCTGTCAGCTAGGGACTGGGAGCTAACCTGAGCTAGCGTGAGTGATGGAGAGTCTTGTGGAAAACCCCCCCAAAAATGCTTGTATTCGTGCACCTTATTCCTTCTATAGATACATCTGGTGTATTTTTTTTAATGGTATTCAACTGTTAAAAAAATAATAAAATTAAATCAATCAGCTGATTTCATTAAAGTACCGTGTATGCCGTGTGTTTTCTCTTCAGGGGGTTTCTTCTCCAGTCTCTTTTCTGGCCTGTTTGGCACCAGGGAGATGAGGATTTTGATTCTGGGCTTGGACGGTGCAGGGAAAACCACCATTCTGTACAGACTGCAGGTTGGAGAAGTGGTCACCACGATCCCTAGTATGTACTGCTCCTTCCTATGTCCTTGTGCCTAAATTTAGCTTTCAACTTTTGATGCTTGCAATGAAGGCACACACAAAAAATGAGCCTGTGGCAAGCATTTTCTATAGCCGGAAAATCTTGTCTTACTTGTTCATAGTTATATTATCGCAGTCCTGATTTTCGCTTATATGTGACACCCTGTAGAGGTAAATTAGTTCTGCTGGGCATTAAGCCGTCTATTATTTCCGATAAAGTTTTCCCAGGCAATTGAGCTTAGAAACGGAGTGTGTGCAGCGCTCTCGGATAACTTATATTCTCTCTCCGTCCCTCTGCAGCTATTGGTTTCAATGTTGAGACAGTCACATACAAGAACCTGAAGTTCCAGGTGTGGGATCTGGGAGGACAGACCAGCATCAGGTATGCGGGAGGCTACTGGCAATGCGCATGTGGTTGAAGAGTAGAGATTATGAGGTTTTGGATTTGATTCACATTTATCTTTCACGTCAGTAACGAGTTCTGTCACCCCTCTAACATCTCTCTCCTCTGCAGACCCTACTGGCGGTGCTATTACTCAAACACAGACGCTGTGATCTATGTGGTCGACAGCAGCGACCGTGACAGGATGGGCATCTCCAAGTCAGAGCTGGTGGCCATGTTGGAGGTAAATGCATCCGCTACCCAAACTTTTTCCCATGAGAATTATGATGCCTTTTAAAAGTATCCGCACCGCTTTCAATTTCGCACATTAAAGGCCAAGAACGCACAAATTGAACATTTCAGCCATTTATTTTTGCTAAAATTGTTCAAGTTCCTTCAGACTGAACAAACCAGCTCACCATTATTATTTTTTTTTTCTGTATTATGTAATATTTTTGTAAGGTACTTTTGTCAACTAAGGACATTTTGCAACAAAATAGATTTTTTTTTTCTTTATCTGCATCAAATCCTTATTCTTAACAGGATGAAGTGAAAAGCAGGATTTCTTGCTGCTATCGGTTACAGTTTTCAGTTAGTTTCAGTAAAGAGGGTAGCTGCAGGTCAAATTTAAGACTTGAATGCGAGGTTGAATAAAATTTAGGGAATGGTTGGGGTGTCCTGCTATACTTTAATCAAGCATAGATTGATTAAAGAATCAATCTATGCTTGATTTGTGGCTCTTAGCAGCCGCAAAGCAGCGACTATCTGCTTCTCACCCTGCATATTACAACCTTAAAAAAAATGTTTCCCCATACAATTCAGGTAAATTAAAAAAATATCGCCATCCAGGCAACTAATAATATATTTGCACTTACCCAAGACAGATTAAAAAAAAAAACAAAAAAACAGCCTGAAAGGGTATATTAGCATATAATTACTGATAGCATCAACCGCCTAGAGTCACAGATTTTGGTTTTTGACACAAATATTTGAGACTCTTTAAGGATGAACAGACACCCTGTAAAGCTCTTTATGTGGTTATGAGATGTTGTCTGTGATCGTTTGCAGGAAGAAGAGCTAAAGAAAGCCATCCTGGTGGTGTTCGCCAACAAACAGGACATGGACCAGGCAATGACGCCGACTGAAGTGGCCAACGCTCTGGGCCTTCCAGCCCTCAAAGACAGGAAGTGGCAGATCTTCAAGACCTCAGCCACCAAAGGAACAGGCCTGGATGAGGCCATGGAGTGGTAAGCTACATTTCCAGAGCTAGTTTCTGTTTGTGTAGACATATTTCTAGATAAGCAGGACCAACTTGTATTGACTCAACTGTTGTTTACTCGAGTTGAATTATATTTGCTTTGCCTGTGCCTGTAGGTTGGTGGATGCCCTGAAAAGTCGGCAGTAAGAGGAGGAGTCCCATCCTGTATATACTCCTAAACTTTGACCCCCTCGCTTTGAAGCCTTGTGAATGACCCCTGCTCATTCCCCTATTTTTCTTTGGACCAGTGATTGCACTCCTCCTCCAGTCATACACCCACATAAAGCCTTGACCAAGTCCTCCCAACGCCTAACGCCTTTTAAGCCTGGGACTGAGAAGACAAGGCTGCAGTAACATCTGGAGTCTGCACAGATAATTTGAAAGTAAATCCCTGTGTCACATGACACAACCTCAAGAATCAACTCCTGTTATTTGGACTTAATGAGCTCCAATGTCAGTGACAAGAAGATCCACCAGGGGGAGATAAAGCGGCACACAATAAACATGGCTTATGTTTCTGGAGTCGGTCTTTGAGCCAAGTGTTACTGCAGCCCGGGCTGTCTGCTTTGTTATGGATTTCAGTTGTTTTTTTTTTTTTTTCCTTCTTCCTACTGACTTGTTTCAATTATTCTAGTGGTTGGAATCTTTTGAGTGCAGCTTCGGGATGTTTAGTTCATTAGTTATTGAACACTAACTGTATGCTCAAAGTTTTATGGTTGCACATTTATACCTGCTTGTACAGTAAAATTGATTCTAAGTAGAGCGTGAAGTACCTTATTGTATTGAAAATTGTATTATATTTATTCCTAATAATTAATCGGATAGCAGGTTTAAGCAACTCAAATTTAAAACCGGTAAATTTGTAAATACAGCGAAGTGCTGGGAGATACTGCTGCGTCCCAAAAATGAACATTTTGCTTCTCACGCCCTCTAACGGAAGTTATTTTATTTTCTAAGGCATATAACGTACATAATCTCGAATGGGTTGGCGGTAGAAGTCAGTCGGTGGCAAAAACAAACGTCGACGTTCAACAAACATGTGACAAATTTGTACTTACCCATGATGACGCAGGAAAGCTAGCTAGCTAGCATGGCTAGTTAGCGGTGGCCTCAACCGCGCGCGACTCCCAACAGAACAGAAAAATCCCGCAAAAAAAAAAAAAAAATTACATGTACAAGATGAACTACTCTGGCTGCGAAAAAAAAAACCTGGAATTTATATATTTAAGGCCAACTTGTAATTTAATGAATTTAACGACGTGCAGACATCCTGTAAAGACCAAAGCTGAAAATTGCAGTTGGTTGAATGACCACTAGAGGCGCAGTGGTTCCTCGATCCCAGCCCACTTCCTGAACGTATCAGGGAAAATGATCCAGAATGCATTTCGGAAGTAAAGCAGCTCCAACGTTTGCAACCAGTTCTTGGTTGACATTATAATAGAGCTTATCTAACTGATCTCAGCTCTGAGAATGAATTCCACTGTGCTCTGTAAACATGTTGGTTTATTTCTCTTTTACAAAAACGTAGATTATGACAATCCCGTTATTGATCCACAGTGGGAAAATAAAATTGTCTTTGATCTATTATTTACATGATTCCATGTGATAAGGCCGCAGGGCATCGGTCACACTGTAACAACAGAAGATCTAAAAACGCAGCAGGCCATACCAGATCCCAGCTAGACCTGCTTGGATTCAGATTTCAGTCCCATGTGCATCACTCACTGCACCATCGCCAGGTCTTTGAGCGCATGACTGCGATGCTTCTTGGCTTTATATCCAGGCCGGAGGACCTCGATTTTTCTCTTCTTGGCTTCAATTTTTTTCTTGTTCTTCTGAAGTTTCTTCTTGGCGGCAACGTCTGGGTTGGTCACCGCCTGCGTGGTGGAGAGCAGATATTAAAACGCGACGTACCGGTGAAACCTTACACATCTTGGGTCTGGCGCTCACCATACCTGCATGGCTCTGTGTCTCTTGCGAGCCGCTCGCTTCTGTGAGAACTCCTTCTGGACGGCGGAGAAGGCCAGGGAGAATCTCTCCAGCCCCACCTGCTTCTTCAGCAGCTCGATCAGCTCCTGTGCCAAGTTCTTCAAGGTCGGATCTGGAGAGAATGGAGAAATATGGATTTAACTCTACCAAGACTACCTTTCTTGTATTTTCCGTTTACTCGTTGCCAGTCAGACGGAGACCTTGCTCGGCATATGTGCTGTCCAGCTCTCTGTACAGAGGAGTGATGATGGTGGTGAGGTAGGGGCCGAGGCGTTCCTTCCCCAGGTCCACCGCTGTGGCTCCCAGGAACTTAAACACACACGTTCTCTGTTGGGGGGAAAAAGCAAGAGACGAAAGGGATGAGGCGATGAAATGTCACACTATTCAAAGCCCTTCAACTATTTTCACATTTTGTCCAATCATAAACACCCTCCCTGCAGTGGTGGCAGCATCATGATGTGGGGCTGCTTTTCATCAGCGGGGGCCTTTAAATGTACCCATATGGTTGCTTGGATTTTGTATGGGTTTTTTTTAGTTGACATGTTTTGATTTTATTGTTCATCTTTGTATAATTTAATGTTTTTTTTTTATTGGGATAGTTTTGAGGTGCAATTATGACAAAGATGCTAAAAAAAAACAAAAATATTTTTGTAACTATGTTTTGCTGAACAATAAATTATCCCAGTAATTATTGCATTAAAGATAACATTCAACTAATATATTGAAAATGTCATAATAATGCAAGGTCACCCTCTCAGTCACTAAAAGTTTAATTTTTGTAAAGAATACCTAACAATGGAACTGGAAGAAATTTAAAATATTTTTCAAAAAATGATGTTACTGACATTTATTGATAATCTCGTGACAATCTGTGGCCAAAAGTGAAGCTTGACGCTGAACGATCTGCTCACCTTGAGAGGAACCTTAGGAGCGTATGCTGCTTCTCTCTTCGCCATCAGAGACAGCTTCTTCATGAGCCACAGCAAAGAAGGAGGCCTGTTGTCTTTTTCTTCATCAACCTCCTCTTCCTCCTCCACTTCCTGTTCTTCTTCGTGATCGCCGTCATCTTGATCGCCATCCTCTCCGTTTTCCGTCTCATTTTTCCCCTCTTCCAGAGAGGTGATGTGAGACTCTGGGGAGATGAGGTAAATCACCTTTCCAACAAAGACGAGGTTTTTGATCACCTGTGAACAGGAAGTCGGACATTTATAAACCAGAACAAGCTGCAGAAGTTAAACTTGACGTTTCAGGCGTAACTGTGTACCTGCTCTCCCGACGTCGTGTCCAGGAACTTGGACTGCAGCTGGCTGCTGAAGCTCAACGCCAGCTCTCTCATCTGGAAATGGAAGGAAAGCGGAAGTGAGACGCCGGAGTTTCAGACGGACGCGAAGCACACAAAGTGATGTTGGGCTCACCTTCTTGTCCAGGTTGTTGGTGATGAAGTCTACAGCCGCCGGCTGAGACGAGGCGTCTCCCTTCCTTCCCCTCCAAGCGGCGACCAACTGCTCGGCCGGCTGAGCCGCGAAGAGCTGACCGAAGAGCTGCGAGGCGGTGAGCCACACCCAGCAGTGAGGGTGCCGCAGGTGGGCTTCCACGTGACCTGAGAAGGGTTTGAGGGGGGGGGGGTTCAAGAGCGAGCTCGTTTGGAAAGAGGGCGGCGCGTCTGTAACGTGCTTACCCCAGATGTGAAGCAGCGTGTCGCGAGGCTTCCTGAGCTCCAGCAGACCGCAGTGTTTGTTTAATTTGGAGATGAGGGTGAGATAACTGAACAGCAGCCGGTCGGATCCTTTCTCCTCCTCAACCTCATCAATCTGAGGGGAAGACGTGAAGATCCTTTACAATTTTTCCATCATTTTCTAAGTCGAATTTGCTTCCAGCAACTCAAACTTAGGACCATTATGAATGGAATTTAAGACCTATATCTCCACGAAAACGTAAAAATTTTGCTAGCTACTTGGCAAGTGTATGTTAGCGGTCATAAGTCACAGAATGAACTGAGTGCAATTTAAAACTTTTGCCCAACAAAAACGTCCCACAAGAAAAAAAAAATACACAGAATATACAGGATTAAATAGTCCTGTCAAAACAAAATTTAAGACCTATGATCAAACTACTTTTTAAAAATGAATTTAAGACATTTTAAGGACGCACTGACTTCCTGTTGTGTGTTTACTCACATCTTCATAGGCGTCAGGGTGGATCTCTTTCTCCAGCAGAGGCAGTAGGTCGTCCAACCGACTGCAGAATTTCTCCTCCTCCACCTCCACAAACAAGCCGCAAACCTGGACTCCGACACGCCGCAGTGTGACCTGAAGAAGAAAACATCGACGCGGCTTTTAAAAAGGATGTGACAAATGACCGAGAGGTCTTCAAATCTCATAGTTACGAATAATCCCAGAACTTTTCCACTTTTGTCGCACTAAAGCTACAAACTATAGTAGCCACAAAAAAAAACAAAAAACATTTGTGACTAAATGTGGAAAAGGTCAGAGGTGTGAATACTTCAGCACCTTTTCTGCAGTGAGCCAGGTGTTGACATAGGAGTACAGGACGTTCTGGTGGTCTACGTCCAGCTGGCCGAGCAGCGTCTTAATGGCCATGGCGGCCATTTTCTTACAGCGCACCGAGTTGTCGTTGACGATGATCAGAGCCAGCGGGGGAAAGAACAGGCTGCTGTACAGCTGCAGCAGTTTCTGAAGGATAAAACCAGAATGTTATTCAAACATTGTCGGGAATATCGCGTTAGAGAGAAAACAAGGGTCCGATCTGAACCTGTGGGAACATCTGGAAGATGGAGGCCAGCAGTTCCATCACAGACTCCCTGCCGGTGTCCTGCTCGTACTGCAGCTGGGCCACCACGAAGTCCAGGTGGTACCTCAGCTTCTTCCCCAGAGGGTAGTCCAGCAGGTACTTCAGGTAGATCTGCACCGCACAGAAACACGATCAGACACCAGCGCGAACCTCTGCTTCGGAAACACCTCGGCTTGTTCTTACATGTCGGCAGTGAGTTCTGATCATGTTGTTGCTCCCGGTGACGGACAACATGGCCACCTTCTTCAACACCTGCTCCATCTCTGGGACAATGAGCCTCCTGGACAGGATGGCCTGGAGTGGTCCGACACATGAAAACACACGGCTGAGAGGGGGCCCGGCAGCTTCCTGGCACCGTGCTGCACCCCGGAGCTGCGGCGCTTACCTTGAGCAGGCCGAAGGCGGTGGCCTGGCGCGACTGGTCGTAGATGTCCTCCTCGGCGTAGCCCAGCAGCACCTGCAGCTGGGTCTCAGAGATGTTGTTACTTTTGATGTTCTTGACGAGAATGGTCATGGCCTGCACAGCAGAACGAGATCAGTTTGAGACATCCAAAACATTCGAAATAAAATGCAACCAAAAGCAGGAAATAAAATGGATTATGACGCAGCTGTGAACAAAATTATTTCGTGCGCATTTCTCCTACAGCTTGCGTCTCTCTCTACCTTGAAGCAGTTCTGGACCAGCTGGTAGTTCTCTCCCCGCGCCGCTCCGGCCTTGGAGTAATCCTTCAGCAGGACAAAGAGCTGCCTGGTCAGCTGCTGGGCGTTCTGCTCCACGGCCGGCAGAGGGAACCTCAGCAGCCAGGTGAACGCCACCAGAGCCTCGGTGATCACCTGGGGAGGACGCGTCACGTCAGACGGGGGTTTGAACAGCACCGGCAAAAAGGTAACCACGGTGATGGGGTTGAAGGCTGGTACCTTCACGTGCATGGAGTTGAGGCACTGGAGCAGCAGCTGGATGAAGGGATCCAGCATCTCCAGCGCCGACGCCTCGGATGAATTCACTTTAGATTTCTTCAGGCTTAAGTGGAGCAACTGGAGGATTCAAATGTGGGATATTTAATGACTTGTAGCTCCAGAGGCTAGATCAGACAGTGCAGACTGCTGCGTGGGTTTGCTCACCTTGAGTCCAGCGTCCACCAGGATGTGCATGTTTGTGCGGCTGCTGACGGGGGCTTTCTGCCCCCCTCTCTTCGGGGTCGGCGGCAGCAGCAGGCAGCTGGGAGGGGGCAGCCTCGGGTCAGGGGGCGGCTCCGCCGACGCTTTCTCTCTGGAAAAAACGCACACGAAGCAGCAGAGCCAGTTAGCCGCTGCCGTTTCAGGGTCGGTTTGAGCGCATTAGCGGCAGCGACTGGCCTACCGGTCCCGATTGGTGAGCAGCGGCAGGCTCTCGCTGACCAGGCCGTGGCTCAGCAGCAGCACGTCCTGCGAGCTCATCCCGCTGTTTTCCAGCAGGCCCAGGATCAGCCGCCGCAGCACGGCCGCCACGCGGTTACACACCTTCAGACGAGAGGACGTCTCCAGGATCTGGAGGGAGAAAAAGAAAAAGATCTTTACAGCCGTACCCGGGGGTTTGAAGACTTTTTCTCACTGTAAAATTCAAGAGCTTTTCAAGCATTTTTCAGCTAAGTTTTAGCTCATAAAAGTGAACTAAAACAAACAAACGAAGCTGTTTGCCCAGCTGTTCATTTTCAATTCATTTTTCACTGTAGATTTTACAGCAGGGACAAAGTAAACTAAATTTTAACATAAAATATGTTTTTCAATGTCTTTTTCACACAACCTTTCCATATGAGTGAAGAAAAAAACATTAGCAAAAAAGAAAAAAAAATGTCTCTTGCGTTTTATTATTTTGTTAAACAGATTCCAAATTGAAGCTTTTGATCAAATGTTATATTGCACTTTTTTTCTTTTTACAAAACCGAGCAGTTTGATTATCGAGCACTTTCAACAACTTTATGCACAAACCGAGCACTTTCCAAACCTTTGAAAACACCTGTATCATATTCAAGCCTTTTCAAGGATTTCTAGCAGCCGAACGAACCCAGACCAACACTAAATCCCGCCTCTTCCTCCTCTGACCCGCCCTCACCTCCTTCAGCGGCAGGACCAGCTTGGTAACGCTCTGCTTGCTGCAGAAGCGCGCCAGCAGCTCGTACGAGTCCATGCTCTTGCTGTGTCGCGCCTCCATCACCTTGGAAACGATGCCCTTGACTTCCTTCTCCTCGGCGACGGAGCCGAACAGCTCGTTGTTGAAGATCTGACCGGCAAAGGGCAAAAGTGGCCATTTAGGTGAGAGGAAGAGAAGAAGAAAAGTGATGTTTCTATGTGGAATCTGGGGGTGGGAAGCTCTTACTCCAATCAGCATGCTCATGCAGGGGTCCAGATCTCCGCTCTTCAGCGTCGGGCTGATGGCAGACAGCAGCTGGTACACTGTGAACGTCAGCACGTGCACCTGATTGGATGGAGGGTGAGAAACGGATGAGACAAAAACCAAAAAGTTTTTTTTCCCCCCCCGACTTTATTTCATATACAATTTTTGCCGCAAAAATCAATGATTTTAATGTAACAGAGAGACAGAACCATTACTTGCCGATATCTGCATGCGTTGTGTGTTGTCCTACCTGGTAGCCTTTGACCAGAACGCTCTGCATCTCTTTGAGCAGATACTGCAGAAACCTGCAGCCCAGAGTCTGCATGATCTTCACCAGCGTTCCTCTCGCTACGTCGCGGATCTCCTGGAAGCGGTTCCTCAGCAGGACGCAAACCTTGATCAAGATGCTGGTAAAAGAAGAAAGCGGACGCCGTCAATCGCTCACGTGTCAGAAAACCTCCCTGATTTCAAAGCTGACCTACCCTGGGAGGTTGGCCTCCATGATGTGAGGAGGAAGAGTCTGCATGAGCTTGACCATGGCGAACGCGATGGGAATGCGCACCACCTCCTCGTCCTTCACATCTTTGGACTTCACCGCTTTGTGCTCCTCGTCACGCTTCACCTGAAGGGAGAAATAGTAACCTGAGCTTTCGTTGCTACTGCTGGGGAGCGTTTCTTTATCCAGATCCCGCTCTCTACCTTTGCAGTGAGGCACTTGTTGAGGCGGGGCAGCACGCTGCCGTTCACCGTCTGGTGGATGGCAGCCATCAGGGACTCCAGCTCCTCTCTGCTCTGGGGCAAGCCGCAGGACACAGGGGCCGCTTTAGGAGCCGCCTTGGCCGGGATTCTTGACGCCGCTGATTCGGTTTCCATGGGGACGCTGGCGGAAGCCGCCTTGTCGTCGGTCTCCATGGCTTCTTCGTCGTCGCTGGTGTCCGGTTCTTTGGCCTCTACCTCGTCTTCGACATCCATCGCAACGCTCTCAGCTGGGCATAAATAGTTGAGATGTTTATTAAAAATAAAGCAACCTTCAGTATGGAATTATAACAGGTAGATAAAGGTTTAACAGAAATTATGCAAGGTGGTTTTTGGATGAAATAATAATGATGAAATACATCGATGGATGCCGGACAAACTGATGGCTAGTTTGGATGAATGGATGGATGGGAAAAAAAGGATGGACAATATACAAGAAAGGATGTATGAATGACAGGATGAACAAAAGGATGGACGACTGGGCAGATGGATGAGTAGACAAAAAAAGGGGACAGACGGATGGATGCTGAGTAACACGAACAAAGTGCATCTTGAAGTTCAGACTCTTCCTGTACTGTTTTCACAACGGATCTTTGTCGCTCCTCCGCTCACCTTCTCTGGCTCTGGCAGCCTCCATTTCTCTGCTGAGGGTCTGATGGTCAAAATGGAAGGCCTCCAGCACAGTGACCAGCAAACTGCAACAAAGAGCAAACAAATAAATCCCCTGAAACGAGACAAAAAAATAAATAAAACAGTTTCTGATTGTCCAGCTCTACCTGACGGCCAGTTTCTGCTCGGCCTGCCCCGTCTGCAAGATGTGGACGAAGTGCTTCAGGTAGTACAGGTATTTGGACCAGGTCAGCTTGCGACACACCGCCCCCACCACCTCCACCGAGGCGGACGTCATGTTCTCATGCTGCAGCGTGAAATATGGACAAGAATGTTTAAAAAAAGAAGAAAAAAAAAACCTGTAAGTGAACCTTGTTTATTCTCTGCCGTCACCTTCAGCATCTTCTCGTCCAGCAGGGTGGTCATGGCGTACGGCATGATGTAGTTCTGAAGCGAGCGCGGCGTCATCGCCACGGCGCCCTCGGTCAGCTGTTTGGCAAACCTCCTCAGAGCGCGGGCTCGACGATGGATCTGAGCGAAACGCACACCGACAGGTGGGTTAAATGGCCCAAAGGTGGGACGTGCAGGAGGAGGACAGGTCCGTCTAATACCTGGATGTGCTTCATGTGCTCAAAGAAGTCCGACTCCGGGTCGTTGTAGTCCGTCAGCTGCACCAGGTCTCTGAACTCTTTCTTAGTGGGGAAGTTCTTCACCAGACAGGCCAGGACGGAGGTGTATTCGTGCTGGACGCTCTGGAAAACGAAACAGAAATACACAGAGAGAGAAAGAGAGGTTGGATTCAGGGCCAAAGCTGCAGAAGAGGCAGCAGGCATGACATAATATAAGATCATCTCAATTACAAGATGAAAAATGTAGCAAAATGAAGGTTTGAACACTTTCCCCCCCAATAACTTTCAATTTCACTTTCAATCACTTTATATAAAAATCAAGCATTTCCAATCCTTGGAAACACCTAAATGAAACTCAACCATTTTCAGGGATTTGAAGCGAATTTGTATTTTATGCAAACTGTACAAAATACACCAACGCCATGGTTCAGAATTAAAGACACAAGCAAATATCTGTTGAGAAATGCTTCGCAAATGTATTCACAGCTTTAAGTTCGGCTATTTGTTGTGCCCACAACAAATCTGTCTTATTTTTGAATAGTTTGAATGGTCTTGTCAAAGTCCAGACCAAAATAAAATTAAGAATCTGTGTCAGGACTTGAAAAGTGACCCTAGTAGGTGAAATCTGCCCAATCCAGGTTAAAATGGCCGTCTTAGGAGGACTAAATCCAAATGCATATTTGACTTTTTTTTTTTTTTTAGCATTCTGTTGTTAAAAATCTTGAAAACCACAAAAAAAAAAAATGAACTGGATGCAAGTTCTTGTACCTCGGTCTTGCTGTGGAGCCCCTTGTGGACGGCGTCCAGGATGGTGTGTTGTATCAGATTTCTGTAGATCTGCGCCCCGGCACCGACGGCCGCCACCTGGCTGATCACTGCCGACACGCACAGGGTGGCGTTGTCTCCCAGCGACATGTCGCCGATCTGCATTGGAGGTAATAAAAGAATCACGTCCAGCTTAACGGTGTCCAGCTCGATCACGACAGAAAGCGTGATTTTCGATTTAGACTGAGATATGTGCCGCACAAACCTCATACGTGTGGAAGCAGTTGTAAATGAGGATGCTGATGTAGTCCAGGTCCAGAGTTTGCATGTCTTTGACCCGCTTTGTCGCCTCTTGGAAAGCCGTCAGCCGCACGTCAAAGTGAATCTCATCCAGGTGGCGGCTGTCGAACGCGTTCAGCTGGAAAGGTTTACGCATTTAGACCAGCTTCAATACTCCTCAGCTCACAGTAACGGGTAGAAAAGCTCACCTTTGTTGCTAAATCTGTGATGTACGTGAGCGAAGGGTCCAGATCTGAGAGAGTCTGGCGGCAGAGACGAGAACATGTTACAGATATACCAATATCAGACGTCAACATGAAGACTAAACATAGAAAAATAAATAAGTTGTTAATGTATTTCTAGCCAAACGTAACTGCATTTGTAAAAGGATACCTGATAAACGGTGGTGAGAGCCTGTCTGGGCAACTTCTTGTGAATGATGGCGAAGAGTTTTCCAAGCGGCTGCAGGAAGGCGGCGGGCTGGTCGCTCTGCCGCAGCAGGTTCTGGATGGTGGCCAGGAGGTCCAGCTCTGTCTCCTGGGACAAACACATCACATCTTTTAAGAAAAAAAAAACTCTATACAACTAGAGCTAAAGCGATTAATCGTGATTACTTGATCACCGAGACAGTCGCCAACTTAATCAGTAATCGATTAACCGGCGAGTGGAGTTTACAGACTCACAAAAGTTGAAGCAACATCACACACAACGCAAAAAAATTATTTACATTTAAGATGAAAAACCTTCTTAGTCTGTGAATATGTTCTATCCAGAATCAACAGATAAGCCTCGACACTGTATCGTTGTTAAGTGAAGCAAAAAAGGTTGAGCTTTTCACACGTAGAATTCTTATTTTTTGGATAAGGATGAATCTTTGCTACAAAGGATCAAGCGTTCGCTAAAGGAATGCTACATTGTTGCAAGAAATTTTTTTTAAGTGAAAAGCAACTGAATTACTTGTTTTTATGTTTTCATGTATTTCTAATATCGTACAGGAAAAAAATCTTGAGTGGTTAATTTAAAAATTGTCTCAAGTTTTTTTATTTTTTTAGAATAATTCATTACTAATATAATTGTTGCAGCACTATTTGCAAGTAAAAGATGTTTTTAAGCGGCAGACCAACATACAGAACTGTTAGGAGTCTTTTCTCCACACCATGATGTTGCAGCCACCATATTTAGCAACAAAAACAAACATTTTTATGGAGGTAACATGACAAAACAGCATATATACACATATTGAGACAAGCAGGTGTTGGAAATCTGACCTGAGAGTTGCTGCCTCTCAGGAGGTAAGGAAGCAAAAGGCTGATGAGCATCGAACTCTGCTCCTTGTCGCTCACAAATCGACTCACTCTGACAGAGAGAAATAATAGATTTTTTTTTTTCATGCAATCCATTTTGAACACAGAAAAACAAAACAAAACAAAAAGCCCCGAGAGGAAACCGATTAAGCAAACTCACTTGGAGAGAATGTTGAGCTCTTTGGCTACCTGAGCTCGGAATTTCTTCTTCTTGATTCTGTCCGTGTTGCGAACCACTCCGCTGAAATATCGCAGCAAGGTGGTGATGTGAGGCACCAGCAGCCTGGAGCCCTGAGGCAGCGATTCTGGAGAAACGGAAAAAAAACAAAAAAACACAACAAAGTGAATATTTCACTTGGGCGACGCAAAATTCAGGAGCTTCTAAGGGACTGGTTCTGAACCTTCTGTGATGACGGCGCCCTCTGGAGGTTGCGGGAACACGCAGCCATTCACGACGACCTCAGACTCCGCTTCGGAGGCGACAAAATCTTTGGCTGTTGCCAGAGACTCGATCATGTCCATCACCATGGCGATGGTGGCCGGGGATGCGTTTTTGGCAGACAGGAGGGCAAAGACGTTTAGGAGGACGTCACACTCTGGGTGGTCTGGCCTCTGCTTGGCTAGGAGGGGGAAATACCTACAGCACACACACAGTGAGGCTCTTAAATGTTCACCAACATTCCTGATTAATAATAATAATAATAATTAAAAAGACATTGCAGATTAGTACTCCTGAGGGAGCCTGACCTGGAGTTCTTGCACCACACGTGGATGAGCTTGAGCAGCGGCGTGGGGGAGTAGGTGCTCTCCGTGGGGAGGCGGCACACCTGAAAACGAACGACGTCTCAACCCGTTAGCAAAATGCAGGAGTTTGGAGCAAGATAAACGTGACGGAGGTTAAAAGACATAAAATAAATCTAAGTGCACCTGAGGCCAGACGACAGCCAAAAAAACGCCGTCGATCTCATCCGGGGTGAAGGCGTACGAGTCGAACGCGTCGAAGAAGTCCTGAATCCTGAGAATACCCAGCCTCCTCAGGTTCTTCAGGGGGCTAAAACATCCTGCCCGAAGCTGGGAGGGGAAAGATGAAGGTTTTCAAGCGCGTACCGTGAGCAAACAGAGAAAACTAAGACAAAAAGAGCTTTCTTACCTGCTGTCTTTTGTCCAAGATGATGGACAGGGAGGCGGTGACGCACAGCAGCATCTGCAGGACTTTGGGCAGGTACGTGTTGATGAGGTGGCCCAGCTTGTGCAGGACAACGTTGATGATGTTCAGCAGGCTGTGCTGACGGCCCAGAGGAAGGACGGCGGCCATGTCTGTGTCGGCGATGGCCTTTTCCACCGCTTCCAGGCAGGACCCTGAGGACCAAACAGTAGATATGGGCGGACCGACACCAAATATTGATACAGAGTCTTGGAGGTCAGAAGCTCACCTTGGCTGTAATGGGTCAGAGGCTCTAGAAGGAGGTCGATGAACATCCCCAGCTCCTCTGATTGGCTGCCCGCCAGGAATCGCAGAATGATGGCGGACCGCGTGGCGGCGCTCGCCTTTCCCTGGAACTTACTGCCGGCTTTACTGCGCAGACGGCCAAACAGGATCCTGATTCACACACACACACATACAGATGTTATTGTTACAGCCCGTCGCATCTGTGAACCAATCACACACATTTTTAATATAGTACTTTTCGTACATAGACCCTGCAGTGGACCTCGAGTGTATTTGTGTTAAAACTAGACACACTGCATGTCATACCTCATGAGCAGTGGAATCAGTCTGCCTCTGTGGGAAGCGTCGACGACTCCCGTTTCCTCGGAAATGTCGAAATGCACGATCTCCTCTTTGAAGTGTCTGTCATCCAGCAGCCGCTCAAGATTCTCCCTGCGCGCACGCACACGCACACACACACACACACACACACACACACACACACACACACACACACACACACACACACACACACACACAGGCTAAAGCTCAGTAAAGATGCAGAAAGCAATTACCCAGGATGAAACGGGAACAAGCCAAACAGCTGGTATCAGCAGGTAAAAGAGCCTTTTATTTGCTGCTTTTCTTTTTCCTCATCCTGGCAGCAGGCGAGCGTAGCGAAAGCTAAATTAGCCCCGAACTGCTCTCCTGTCTCCAGCCTGGTTCAGTGTGAGGTAAAAGGATAGCTTGATAGCTACAAGCAGTGGCCAAAAAGTCAGTTAGCAGCAGCAACGCGGTCAGAGTGGACATTCCTGCACCCGTAACTGTAGACGGCGATGATGAGAGCGGTAAGCTATCGGAGATGGAAACCAGGAAAACAGCCAAAGAGAAGTTTCTTACTTATAGGGGACGATGTTGGGGTCTTTGTAGGTCAGGACGCACTCCAGCGCTACACACTGGATCTGCTGGTCCTGGTGGCAAAGCAGCTGAGGACAAAAAGACAGGAAGGAGAAATCAGCTCAGTGATAAGACAAGAGAAAGTCTGTGAGCAAACAAAATGACTCGAAATATAAAGGGTTTAGCCAACTGTTTCACTGATGTTGCCATACGTTTTGGCAGTAAAGATAATGCGAAAGCACTATTCAATAGAAAAAAGGCTTGTTTTTCTTTAAATATAATTCATTTGTGTGTTTAGCTTTTGCCTGTGAAAAACTTGACAAATTCATCCAATTTTTTTGCCTAAAATGTAACAACTTCAGGAAATGCCTGATGCATCTGCAGCTAAAAATTGCTTCAACATGTGGAAAATTCAACTGGTTTTGCTTGACTTAGCATCAATACAGTCCGGGGATAATCTGTTGATTCTTTCTTAGATTAACTGAAAGATAATTGTATAGCAAAAGGTGCTGAAATAAAGGTTGTTTTTTTTTTTAACCAGGTGAAGCTAAAGCTATGTTGAGTGTTAACAATTAATCGATTGCTAAATTAATAGGGTTGAAATGATTAATTGCATTAATCGAGATTAATCAATTATTCAAATAATTTAGAAATCTACTAACTGGAGTATAGAAATAAAAAAAAATTTTTTTAAAAATATGTAATTTGCTGAGAAAAATCCAACATATTCAGGGCAATAATTACGTAAAAACTGAACCAAAAAGATCTATACATTTTGCATCTAATAAAAAAAAAAAAACAGCTTTGTTAGTAAAAATATGTTCCCCAAAACCCTTTTGTACAAACAAAAATGTGGCTGTTTTAGCTTCACCTTTAAGGAGAAGCATGTTGCATGTTCATTTTTGTTGTCAAAAAAAAAGAACTGTATTATTTGTTTATTTGCATCTTTTAATGTATTTCTTACAATATATAAGAAAGGCTTATAAGTGGCTATTTTAAAAACCTGCAGAATGGGTCAATTATTTTTATCCGATTAATCGTCAGAATAGACGATTACTAAACTAATCGCTATTTGCAGCCCTGTGACGATTAATCGTGACGAATCCGATTAATCGTGACGAATCCGATTAATCGTGACGAATCCGATTAATCGTTTCAGTCCTCCTGTGATGTGTTGGGTACCTGGTTATAGAGCTCACTGAGGCTGCTCTCCAGATACAGAGCCCGAGGGTTGGTGAATTTGGCAAAAACCTTCAGATGTGTTATCAGCTGCCTGTAAGAGAGAGAGAACGTTCACTCCATTAAAAAGGTTCATTTCTGTATCCTAAGCTCACAGGAAATTCTGGATTCTTACTTTGCCGCAGCTTTTCTTGGAAGAGTCTTCCTCTGATGCTTGGTATCCTCCTCCTCCTCCTCCTCTTCTTCCTCTTGTTCTTCTTCATCTTCCCCCTCCTGAAACCCCTCCTGAAACGCTTCGCTTCTTTTCCTCAGGTCCTGAGTGGGTGCGACCAGCATGTCGGCGGGATAAAACTCATTCCTGTGGAAGAAATGACCGTTGCTATCCAGAATTCGCCCCGGAGTGGGAGAAACGCTCGGCCTGTTGCGGTGTTCCACCGACCTGATGAAGCGGAGCAGCAGGGGGCTCAGCTCTCGGCTCCGGGGCTCCACCCTGTCCGGGAACTGCGCCATGGCTCGCCACAGCAGGTCGCGGAAGTTGGGGAAGTCGGTCCTCTCGTCGGGGTCGGAGGTCAGCCGGAGCCGATCCAGGAACAGCACGCCCACGTCGCCGCTTTCGATGACGTCGCAGCCGGGCTCGGCTCGGGGGGCCGTCTGGTCGTCTTCTTCACCGTCGTCTTCGTCGGTCACACCCAGCTCCTTCTCTGTAGTGATTTTATAGAGATTTTCAGAAAGATCATCTAAATATAAGTGAAGAATTGTGAAGTGGAAGGAAAACTTCACAAATAAAAACCTGTATTTGTATTTTGGACAACCGTGAGTGAAATACTTTTTGCCCAATATCAAAAATATTAAAACACACCACCTCAGCTCTAAGATATGGCGGTGGCAGCATCATGCTGTGGGGATAATTTTTGGAGGGCAATTCTGGAAGAACAAGAGTTTGAAAGGCCTGGCGCTAAAGTTGACATTCCACCAGGACAACGACCTTAAACGTCCGATCAGAGCTACAATACAAAGCTCCAGATGGAAATGTATTCATGCTTTGGAGTGGTCCAGTCAAAGTCCAGATGTAAATCGAACTGCAATTCTGCAGTTCATCAACTCTCTTGAACCATTTTGAAAAACATAATAGGCAAAAAATTCAGTGGAAATAAAAAAATTCTTAAAGTTGCAATTGCAAGCACTGGGAGGCTGCTGCAAACATTGCAGAATGCTGCTTTAGCAGTGTGAATACTTTCTCCAGGGGGTCGTGAATGCCACCCTCCTCACCTGCCAGCTCTGCCACCAGCTCCAGATGTTCGTAATAAACCCCCCAGAAGTCTTTGTTCTCCATTCCTCTGGCATGGCTCCTGAAAGAAGGACAAAGAAACGAGTGATTTCGAAAAACGACAGCCATCTCCTGAGCTCAGACCAGCGCAGCAGCTTCACAGTGGTTCCGTGGCGATGGACAGAAGTATAAATCCAGTCGTACTCACACCACAAGTTCAATGACTGCGTCCCACAGTGGCCTGAAGTTGACAAACAGCATGGCGATGAGGTACCTCAGAGGGACCTGAGGGGGGGGAAACAGTACGCTGCCATGTCAGACTTATAAGAACGTCAATTCAAGAACCATTTTTCTTTTTAAGTACACTTTTTAAAAAAAAATTTCATAAGGTTTTGTTTGTTTGTTTTATTTTGACAGGCTACAGATCTCTACGCTGGTCCAAACTCTTATCACAATCAATGATAACCGATACAATAAATTCCCACTCCCTAAAAATGTCAAAAAACACAGGGGAAAAGCACAAACATCACTTTTTTTTTTTGTTCTAATTAAACTCAAAAATACTTTATTGACCCCAAAGGGAAATGAAATGCTGCTCCTGCAGGTGGTGACGGCAGCGGGTACCTGCTGGAAGGTGGCGGGCGGCCCCCGCGGCAGGCTGCGCTGCACCAGGTCGTGCCTCAGCTTCCGCAGGTGGAGCAGCTTCTCCCTGTAGTCCTGCACCGACGCCGGGACCAGCTCAGCCTGCAGGCAGACGGCGAACACCGACTGCGCCTCCACACTCTCGTCGTCCTGAAGAGGGAAAAATGAAAAGGGTTACCGACACCTCGGCCTCTGCTTAATGAGGCGACGCGAGTCGATCAGCAGCAATACCTCGCTCTGGGGAGGGAGCTCAGCCTCAAACTGGGAGAAGATCCTCAGCGTCAGCAGGCGGATCTGCGGGTGGAAATTCATTCAGTCATTCGTTGTTGCAAATAGGGATGCAAGTTATTGATTGATGAGTTTATCGAAAGTTGATTGATCTTGACTGACTGATTGATAAACGGCCAGTTTTCTCTTGTATTAAGAGGGTCGACTGTCTTTCCATAACCTGAAGGGTTACATTTTTTATAATGCTAATTTTTTTTTAAAAAGCACGTTATATGGACATTTTGGTGTCAGCTGTGTTAAATACTGACTGAATAAACATTTAATTGTGGTTATCTCACACGATTAAACGTATCCGTGTTTGCAACAAACCAGAAACTTTTATTTTGCTGAATAGAAAAATAAAAACAAATGAAATAAATAAAATATAGGAAACACTAAATCTCCCAAGAACAGAGAGATGTTCAAGTACAACCTGTGAAGAGGAGCGCTGGCTTTATCGCCTTTATAGCAAAGAAATGATTTTTGGTCGAGAAGTTGAAGCGCTATTAATGTTTGAACTGAAGGAAGGCGTTGAGTGTTTATATTTCAAAACAGAAAACATTTAAAGTGCATTTTCCCTTTTAGAACGGTCTTTCATGTTATGGACAGCTCCGCCATTTTTAATTCTGGATCTGGCTCTGTTTCAGGGCGACCAGTGGCGCCCTCTGCTGGCTGGCGGCCAAATTACAACATTAAAAGGCGGTTTAAGCAGACGTTATTAGTTATTATTGGAACTAATTTTAATCTAAAAATCCATTAATCAACAATTGATTGTAACTGGATAGATTTTTTTTTTTTTGCACCGTTGGAAAAATTAGTCAGAATATTGTTTTGTTTAGTTGGAAACAAACCTTGGAAATGTTTGAGGAGAGGTTGGAGTGCAGTTTGTCGTAGATCTCCAGCAGGGCAGCGTGGGACAGATGCTCCGATGCGCCACTGAGCGACAGGCGGGTGTAGTACAGGTCTCCCAAAAGCAGAGCCGACACGTCTGTGGGAAACCGCCTGCAGGAGCGACAGCGACGACGTTAAAAGAGAAACATCGAGCATCAAATTATTACCAAATAGAGGCTGCGCCTACCGCAGGACAGAGTGGACCTTGTCCACAGGCAGCAAGGAGAGCAGCTGGGCAGAGCTGTCCAATGAGAGGAGGCAGCTCAGAGCCTGTCTGGCTACAAACAGAGCAGCTGGAAGAAGAAAACACATTCGGGCTTTGTTTACATCTCACAACAGGATTTGGCGAAATAATTAGCGAAACATTCATCTCCACTGGGCTCTCATTTAAAACCTTGGCGGTACTTTTCAGGACGGCATGAAAACGTCTTTCTAATGGAGTGCACAGCACGGCTTGAAAGGGAAAACGCCGGCATGCTCGCATACCTTTTCCCATTTTCTCCGCCTCGATGTCCTGGAGAAGGCGATTTAGAAAAGCTGCTACAGAAGGGAGGACCGCAGCCGGAGACAGAGGTCTAAAAAAACAAAACAAAAAGAGAGACATAAGTACTAAAACTGGATAAAACTGTGACGATATGGCAAATTCTCCCACCAGATGAAAGCTGCCGTGTGTTAGGGTGAGGTTGACGTTGTCACAATATCACATTTTGCTGGGTGATACAATCTCTAAGTAATTATTGCGATAAATGATAATATTCTTGTTTTGAGGCCATTGTCAAGTAATGTGATGGTATAATAACGCAAGTTCGCCCTCTCTAAGATCAATAAAATATTTAGCACTGAACCTGGAAGATATTTTAAATATGAAAAAAAAAACAAAAAAAACAAAACACAACTACAAATAAAATTGAATTAAATACCACACACAACCAAATCAGTTGTCGGAATGGAAATCATTGAGCTCGTTTTAATTTGTTACGTGATTAATTGACTGGCTGCTTATCGCGACAGGTTTCGTTGTTGTACCTGAGGTGCGCCAGCAGAACCAGGGCGGCCCAGGGCAGCGACAGGTCGGAGACGGGGCGCTCCTCTTGGAGTCGGATCAGGGACAGAACCAGCTCTGGAACCGTCTGCTGCTCTGCATCCTTGCTGCGAACAGCAAAAAACAAAAAAACATTTGACTTTGGTATATTTGAGGAGGATTCCATGTGACGATGGTCAAATGAAGGAAAATGATTCAAGGATTTCCAAAGATGATGTTTTTTTTTCCAACTAAAAAGTGTCATGGATATGAACTGAACTCAACCCCCTTTACTCTGATACTCCTAAATTACATTCACTGTAAGCAATTCTCTCTGGCTACAGAGGTTTGTTAGAGAGTAACAAAGATGAAGGTATTTCTGCATCTCAAATACAAAATGTATATAATTTTGTACTAATTACTGCTCTGAGTGCATCATTCTTTCAGCATCTTGCCTCTTTCTGTGTCTATATGATCTAGTTAACAATCGATTATGAAATTAGTTGACGATTAATCAAGATTAATCCAATTAATTGATTACCAAATTAGCTGATGAATAATCACTGTTAATCTGATTAATCAATTACTAACTTAGCTGAGTCATGTTTAACTCTTTATGTTGTGGGAATCATTTTCAAGCTTCTGGAAGTAATATCTCACCTGGAAATCTGACCGGTGAACAGAAGCGGGTAGGTTTCAAAGGCCATGGAGCCGTCGGTGGGGGGCGGGGCTTTGGCGAGGATCAGATCGACCAGCGCGTGGAGAGCGCCGTGCCGCGACGGGGCGTCTCCACGTCCCAGCAGCCCGGCGGCGAAGCGCAGCAGGCTGGGGAGGAAGAGCTGGGAGCGGACGCAGTAACGTAAGAGAGAGGGGACGGGAAACGCGAGCAAACGATCAGGAAACCGGTGGAGACCCACCTGTTCGAACTGGTTCATGGCGAACATCTCCTTGGTGAACTCCAGGATCAGATCCTGCTGCAGCCTGCTGCCGAATATCTGGTGAACAAATGGAGGGGATGAAGCACATTTCAAGACAGAACGGGGGATGGGAACGCTGAGGTTTTAGGTTTGCTGCTCCACCTTCTGGACCGTTTGTTGGACGAGCGCGCTGGGCAGGCGGAGGTTCTCCCCGAGCAGCAGAGAGGAAACGATCTGGAGGAGGAGGCGGGAGCAGGAGGCCGACAGGGAGGAGCTGTCGATCAGCCGCAGGCACATCTGAGCGTCACACAGGCCAAGAAACAGACAGAAAGTTTTACCTTTGTGGTTTGGAAAGGAGACATTTTAAGACCTTACAGTAGGGCTGGCCGATTAATCGATTTTGTTGATTAATCAAATTGATACGTTAGTCAAATTTCTGGGTTTTGAAGATTTAATTATTGGAAATTCTGAATTTTTTTTTTTTTTTTTTGCAACTGTGCTTTCTGTGGGTTTCCACAGTTCAAAGTGATGTCAGCACACCCAGGGCGGCCATCTTGTTTGACCAGCGTGTTTTACAAATTCTGTTTAATTGGACTTTGGATTCAGATCAACTTTCTGACAAAATATTACAGTTAGACTCTTGATTTCTTTTTATTCCGAGAATAAAGTCATAATATGACAAGAAAAAGAAAGCAAAAAAAAAAAAATTTGAAGGTTATATTTTGGAGCCATAATCGCCCAGCTCTGCTTATAAGCCGACCAATCCGAATGCTCCCTAACCTCGCAGACTGTCTCCGGGTTGGTGACTTTAGCTCCGCCCCTGTGGGACACCAGGGTGTGGAGAACAAACAGCAGCCTCTCCAGCTGCTCCGCTGCCTCATCCGTTTTCCCCGCGGCCTCCGACAGCTCCTCCACACTGACCTGAGACCGGAGGACACGTGAATCACAACTTCCTGTTCTATACCACCGAGTGGGTTTCTCTTTGCAACAAAGGTCTGACCTGCATCGACTCCCACAGGACCAGGAAGTGCTCCTTGTCTACGTAGCCGGCAGCCGCCTGGACCATGTGATCCAGAGCGTCCCTGACGGCATTCCAAGGCAGAGAGACGCTCCGGCTGGTTGAGGGGCCGAGCTTCCGCCACGCAACAGGAAGAGCCTGAAGAGGGTTAAGAATGTGAGTCTTACTGCTGCTGTATACATCAAATCACAGATCAATGCATTTATCACATGCTGTTATGTTCTATTTACTCCACATTATGTCACATTAAGGCCTTCTCAGAACATGATGCAGAATGATGGCTGAAGAAAAAAAACCCAGCAAGACATCAAAACTGTTCCGTTAGCTTGTCTTAAAAGCGTATTTCCTCCTAAGATTTCAATCCCTTCTCGTCTCAAATGCGAAAAAGGAAGCTGAAAGCGGGACTTACCGTGGCGGCACAGGAGTGGAACATCTTCCGGACGCCTTTGCACATCTCGAACAGCAGCTGACCGGCGCCCTTCACCTTGTCGGGGTGCTGGTCCAGGTCTGAGAACATGTGATTCAGCAAAGCGTCGAGATCTGGAACCTGTCAAAAAAAAAAACCCCAACATACCAATAAGTGTGTATTTAAAAAGAAAGAAAGGTACATGGGATTTGTGCCGTGTAAAGTGACCCACCTTTCTCATCAAGAAAGAGAAGCTCTCGGCTGCAAAGTTGCGGATGTGCTCTTTCTTGTGTGCCAGCAGTGTGCTGTAAAGACTGTGGAAGGAAGGCGTCGCTTTAAAACAGGGAAGTCGACTGCTTAAATTTGCAAATAATAATCCCTACAGGCTGCTGCAGAAACACTGTACATTGCTTTTAAAATAAGGGTTAAATAGGAAAGTCATGGGAAAGAAGCAAATGAGAATATTGTCATTTTGAGGCCATTTTGAACTGAAATAATATAGAATATAAGTCAAATGTAAAGCAAAATTTTAATTTTTAATTAATTTTTAATTAAGTGACTTCTTGCTCGTTGTGAGCGAATTAATCGTCACCTGTAAATGTTGGTCATGTCCTTCACCATGAGCCTCCACAGGTACTTGTAGAGGTAGGAGAGGCAGGTGAAAGCCCACTCCAGCACCTCCGTGTCCTTGGTCTCCAGCAGCGAGGTGAGGAGGAGGAAGAAGTCGGGGAAGTGCGGATAAAAGTCGGCCTGCAGGTCTCTGGCCAGCTGCACCACCAGACTGCAGAGAAGGAATAAGAAAGGATTCAAAAAAAAGATCCAAATGTTGGTGTGTGTGTGGAACTTAAATACACCCTGGACCGGGAGGGCGGAAAGCTTACTCCAATAGGGGCTGGTAGGCCAAACTGTTCTTGACTGCCAGGTGGGTTTTCAGGCTTTCCACTATGGACTTCTGATGGAAAACCAGCATGTTGAAGGACTGGCTCTTGTTCGACACCTCTTTTAAAAATGTAGCTGAGAAAAAGGAGACAAAAGAAAAGAAAATCCTTTCCTTTTCCATTAAAATTGCACAAATTTTTTCTATATTATAATGTCAAAAAAAAAAAAAAAACCACACAATTTAGCAATTGCTGTGTTTCAATTAAGTAAGAAATTGAATTAAAACCATGCGTGAATAAGCTTGCTCGCGATACAAAGTCATTCAAAAATAATGGCAGCCGACGGATGTAAACAGTTACATGAAAAATATTCATAACCCCACCATGGCGCCCATCTACCCATCAGCCATCAGAGGAGACATCTACGTCTTATTCAGACAATGTTTTGTATTACAAAAGAGCTTTGGATTCAACATGTTGGAATGACGCACAGATTCGCAAAAAGCAAAAAAAAAAAACATTGAAGTCTCCCCATTACTTCCTGTCCTCTTCTTCCTCATTTTTGCCAGTGGTAACTTCCGGCTCTTGAACATGTTGTGATCCGATGAAAGTGTTTCCATTGGCTGAAAAAACCCACCTAATCCCAGCGCAAAACTGTTGACATTTTTTTTTAAATATTTTTTTCATTGAAAATCAGTGTTTCCATTAAGCAAATTTATTTTCGTGATGTCAATTTAATTGGGTTAGTTCAGACGCAGCCAATGCCACATAAAAAAAACTAAACAAAGCATCCTCATCATTAGAAGTGAAACCTTACAGTGAACATTTTCCCACCCTCTGAAACCCTGTGGATGGTTAGTTTGCGTCGGTCTTCGACATAAAACACCTTAAAGCGGGTGTTTGTGACACAAATACAGAAGTGCTGATAGTTCTTCATTACTCACTGAAATGCTCTGTTAAGTTGAGGTCTCTCCATTTTGTTAGGCCCTCTGAAAAGTAAGTCTCTACCTCCTGTGAAGAGAGCAAAAAACAAAAACCTGCAGTCAGATTAAAGACAAAAAGCAGTGGAGCTCGGTCAGACGGAGAGGAACCGTCGGGATCCAAACCTCGGCGTAAGCTCCGGTTCTGTCGATTCGGTGGATCACATTAATGTTCACATTGGCGAGTCGTTCAGCAAACGTGAGAAACTGAAAAAAGGAATGAGACAGGATTGAAAACAGAGATAAATAAATACCTACTCATTCAGCTTAATATGTCACACAACTACACATATATATGTGTGTGAGTGTGTGTGTGTGTGTGTGGTCAACATTAAAAGCTGTGTTAGCATCATGCTACGTCCAGCTCCGAGTCTCTCCAGTCTCTCACCCTGTAGGTGTTCTCGGATTTGTGATACGAAGACTTGGATTTAATCTTCATTTTGCTCGCTAAGCGGAGGGAAATGTATTCTGGTAGCAGATAAATATTCCACCGTGTGGTTTCTCTCTTTAGTCGAGGGTAACGTTACAACTGTTTACACACACGCCGGCACACGGGAGCAGCCATGTTGGACAAAAGCATTGTGGGTAAAAGGAAGAAGAAGGAAAAAAAAACGCTCCTCGTGGCGGAAACGAAGATGATAAAACAGAGAGCACGCGACTCGTGTAATTTCCGGGTTCGTTTATTGTTTCGCCTTTGTCTTTTTTTTCGTCTTTTTACACGAAGATACGGGTTTAAAAGTTGTTTGTCGGTTTATGAGCATTTAATCACTTTTATTTGTAATTCTTGTGTAGTCTGGAGGTGAATTTGGTTCAGTGCGGTGTTGTTTTGAAGACAAGCGTGTTCAGTAGAGACGCACCGATCAGATGGTGATCGTTCCTGATATTGAAAAAAATTAAATAAATAAAAAAAATCTAGATTTTGTGACTGATCCACAGACATGAATATGGACGGATCCAAGAGGAAAGATCTAGTCAAGTCTAACTCTATGCTTTATTTGTTTCACATGACGTTCAGGATTTCTAGTTGCCCTTTCCGAACCATGTGAAAGAAGGTTTTAAGTGTGCTGTACTGTAGAGTTATCAATACATTAGCAGTGGCGCACATTTTAGTCTGAGTTTTTTAAAAGAAAAAAAAAAATTCAGTCAATTCAGCTCTGACTTTCTTTATCGGATCGCCACTGGAAGTGAGAAAAGGAGATCGGTTCAATGTTTACCAAATTTTTTTTTTTTTTCTTTTCACTTCTAATCATGTAAAACTCATTGAATTGCCTTGTTGCTGAAAACATACATTTGTGTTTTTATGGTCAGAGTGGTTTTGGTCTTGTGATCCATTTTTTGCTTCGTCCAATCCTCATAGCTGAATCATGAACATTGACTTCGGCTGTGGTAGGTGAGGCCTGCACTGCTGCTGCACATGTTGGCTTGGGTTTTTGTGTGCGCGCGTGTGTGTGTGAGTCACTGATGACCTGGAGATATCCTGGTGGGTCAGCTACTAAGGGAAGGTTCACCACTGTTACATGTTTCCTACATTTACAGATAATGACGCTCACTGTGATTCACCCGATCCACAAATCTTCAGGAACGGCTTTGGAACCCCGATGAAGGCCGGTCGCTTTGTCTCTCCTCTGTTATTAACTTTCTTTTGACATTTAAAAACAGAAAATATGCTTTCTGCAAATACACACCAAAAAGAGGTGTGTATTTGCCTCTTTGTTTTCTTTTCTTTAGATTTTTCGCACCCTGTTTTATGTCATCAGACATTTTCATGTTTGAAATATGAATTGTAATTATAATTGCTTTGAAACATTAAAATGTGCCAAACGATCTCAACAACACTTTTGTATTGGTCAAATGTTTCCATTTTCATTTCTGCATATAATATATATTTTGTGTGTATAAACATATCAGTTTACATCCTCCAGGTTTGAGGAAAAGAAAAGAAAAAGCAGTTTCATGAAGGGAATATGGGTGAATTGAATTTGAGGGAGTGGAGCTGAAGCATGCAAAATATTCATCTGAACAAAGGATGGATCCTGTCTTCTATGACTACTGGATATTTGTTATTATTTTTTGGAGTCTCCTTTGAAAGCGTCCAACTGATTTATTACAGCAATAAGACCATTAGAACATGCTTGGGTTTGAACCAAACTTGGAAACCCTCAGTGCCTCGCCAAGGCGTTTACACCTGAACTTCTTGTGTGTGTGTGTGTGTGTGTGTGTGTGTGTGTGTGTGTGTGTGTGTGTGTGTGTGTGTGTGTGTGTGTTTCTGAAAACACTGGTTAACCACAGACGTTAAAAAATATATGTATATATTTATATATTTATAAGTGTGTTTTTCTTTTGTATCCAACCCCTTTTAAATGCAGCAAGATCAAAATGTGAAGAAATATTTCCATGACTCTATTTCACTCCAATATTTCATTGACTCTATTAAAATTGTTTATTTTAATTTTTAAATTCTTTTCAGATTGAAAACTCACACATGGACCATGCAAAAATCATATTTGCGCTTAAATTAAAAGAAAGAAGAAAAAAAAAAAGATCTAGTTTCTGGGAATAGCGTGTTTTTCTCTACTTGATTCCGGACAAACACGCTTAATACACTTTTTCTTTTTGCACATTCCAAAATATCATTCATAAACGTATCTGAGCACATCTTAAGTTTACTGAGTCTGGCTGAGTCCTCTGGCTCCTGGTTGCTTATCAGCTGCTATGGGAACGCCGCGGTCTGCCACCCGGGATAAGACGTTACAATGAAGCAGGAGGGGACGGACGGGAAACAGCGCCAGCAACTACAAAACGTGTCTTTTTGTCATTGTGGGGGAAAAAAAAATAATAAAATAAACGCAGGTTTTTAGATATCGCAAATATTTCTTGACCTGTACTTTTTTTCCACTCCCTCCCTCTTTGGCTCTCTCTCTCTCTCTCTCTCACACACACACACACACACACACACACACACACACACACACACACACACACACACACACACACACATCTGTACTCACGCACACACACTCGCTCACATAAAAGGTTTCGGTCTGTGGCCCTCAGCTCAGTGTGAAGTGCCAGGACTTCCATTTATCCACAGAGGACTGCCTGTTTCTGAGTAGTAATAATAATTCAAAAGAGTTGCTTTCTAAGCAGATTTAAAAAAAACAAAAAACAACTAGTAATAATAATAATAATAATAAAAAAAGACAAACAGGATGTCAGGGAGTTCTGCTGCCGGCTCCTTCGCTGTCGCAGACTACGTGGTTTTCGCCGTCATGCTGCTGGTGTCCGCCGCCGTCGGGGTCCACTTCGCCTGGGCCGACAGGAGGCAGCGCAGCGCCGGGGACTTCCTGACCGGGGGCCGCAGGCTGACGGCGCTGCCCGTCTCCATGTCCCTGTCCGCCAGCTTCATGTCGGCCGTCACGGTGCTGGGGAACCCGGCCGAGGTGAGACGGGTGGGACGGGGCGGCTCAGAAAAACAGCTCCGTCGTTCCCTAACAACGGTTCCAACTCGTGTGCAGGTGTACCGCTACGGAGCCAGCATCGCCTTTTACGCCGTCTCCTACGTCGTCACCATGGTGATAACCTCCGAGGTCTTCCTGCCGGTCTTCTACAAGCTGAGCGTCACGAGCACGTACGAGGTCGGAGCGGTTGAACTTGTGGTGTTGTGTGGTTGTTCGTGACCCGCGTGGCTCGCGCGGGTTCTTGGCGCTGCGGGGAAACGTTTAAAGGCCGAGCGGGACTTGAATAGTCATAAAAATGTCTTTCTTGTGTTTCTTGTTCAGCTTGGAGTCTGCTGTAAGGCAAAGTTGGTTTATGATTAAAAAAACAGAAGAAGGAGGAAAAAAAACTAGCTTATAAATGTTAGCTGAGTAGAATAAGGTCCAGAACCAAATGTAAATTTGTTTTTATATGTTTTCAGAACTTGATATAGAGTTTAGTCAAATTATGGGAAAGATTTAAGCTGTTTTTATTGCATTTTGTCTTTCAAATTAATAATAAAAAAAACTATTTAACTATAGGGGCACATAGTAGTAGAGCAGGTGTATCATAAATGAAGCATATTGTTGTAAAAGTTTCTAATATTCTCTAAGTTTCGATTGTTCACAAACTCTTTTTAAATTTTTTTAAAAGTTTGTCTAAGTTTAAGATGCTCATAATACAACGATTTTCTACTATTTTTCAGAAGTAGAATAATAGTTTTGTTTGTCTCAAACTGCATTTTGCAGATACGTATTTTTGGGTTTTGATACAAAGATGCATTTTGATGTCTGATTTTTCAAGTTTCCAGTCAGAATAACAACAAAAGAAAAAAAAAAAAGGTGGGGAAGGGGAGGAGGGTCACTCTGTCTGATCCATTTGTGACATTTGATCATTTTAGGCATTGTTTTATACTCACCTAAATCTCATTATTTCTTAAGGTCATGACCCTGGGGGAGGGGGGGTTCTGTTCGGTCCCGGACAGACCAGTGGGAGACAATGGGTGAACTAAAACATTAGTGAATGTTGGGATGTTAAAGTCACATTCTCTTTCTTTTGGATGCGTTTTCGTCCAGTACCTGGAGCTGCGTTTCAACAGAGCGACCCGTCTGATGGGAACCATGCTCTTCATTGTTCAGACAGTGAGTGTGGGGCCAGTGAGCACGTAATTACAGCTCAGTCTGGGTAAAGGCACAAACCTGTCTCCTGTTGTTGTTGTTGCAGATTCTTTATACCGGAATCGTCATCTACGCTCCGGCTCTCGCTTTGAACCAAGGTATGCGGTCAGATTCATGAGTCCTTCTTGGCTTCGTCCAGATGACTAACCACAGTCTCTCTCTCTCTCTCTCTCTCTCTCTCTCTCTCTCTCTGGCTCCAGTGACTGGTCTGGATCTGTGGGGTGCCGTGATTTCAACAGGAGTGGTCTGTACTTTTTACTGCACAATGGTGCGTATTGAAACATGCGAGTTAATGTAAAAAATAAAAAAAATAAAAAAATGTAGAAAAAACTTTGAAAAAAAAAAGAATAAAAGAGAGACGTTTCTGGAAAAAAAATAATAATAAAAAAAAATATATATATATATATATATATATATATATATATATATATATATATATATATATATATATATATATATATATATATATATATACATATATATATACATATATATATATATATATATATATATACATATATATATATACATATAGATAGATATATGTCATGATATATATCATAATAAAGGAAATTTCTGAGTTTCAAACATCCAAATTGTGAGACTTTGACATTTTTTAAACTTTCTTGTTTTTTCTACAAAAATGTTTTAGATTTTTTGTTTTGTTTTGTTTTTTGGCAGAAATTCACTCCTCCTTTTTTTTCTGTCTACACTGGACCCAATGCGTCTTTGTCCACAACTAATTTACAAATTTGCTTGTGCTTTATTTTGGTGCAGGGTGGCCTGAAGGCGGTGGTATGGACTGATGTAATACAGGTGGGAATATTTAAAGAAAAACAAAAACCACCAAAATAAAAATAATATCAGACACATGAAAAGGTAACCTGACTATATAAAGAATATTGTGCCATATTGGTTGCTGGTTTTGGTTGTACCGAAACTCTTGGACGGCTGGACTAAAGACTGAAACTTGCAATTGCTTTTGTCTTGCTACTTTTCCGTAAGGTCGTATTGATGAACAGCAGAATTATGTGCTACTTTGTGATTCCCGTTCATGTATGATCCGAATAAAATACACCAAAGTAATGCAACAAAAAGGGCATAGATGTATTTGCGGAGCCATGAACAAACAGCTCATTTTCTTCCTTCAGCTTGGTGTCATGCTTGCGGGCTTCCTCGCCGTCATCATCCGGTCTGTAGTCGTACAAGGCGGAGTCATCAACATCATCTCTGACTCACAGCAGGGAGGAAGACTAAATCTTCTGGAGTGAGTATGTGAAATGACTGGATTCAGACTAAATTGGTGGCCAGTGCACCAACTTACTGCACTGGCCACCAATTAATACACCTCAACTGGGTCTGTGTATAAACTTGGAAGAGTTCGACGTCTTTGCTGGATTACTTCGGCGAAGTAATCCAGCTTTACTCGCAGCTTCCTTTATACTGACACAGAGTTTAAAAACATTGACTGATTGGGTGTGTAGTTGAGGTTTTCTGGTTTTACATGAGGATCATTGGCCGACCTGCCCTCAGAAAGAGTGTTTACCGACTCATCTCTAGAGGCCTTTTCATTCACTTAGTTGCTTATCAGCGGCAGGATTCCTGAGATCCTGCGCCAGAAAACCTCAGGACCCACTCACACGATGACACGATGACGTATTCAGCTTTATTGGATAATCATGAGGGAGATTTGAATTGTCTTGCCTCCACGTGTTGACCTGCTCTAAAATGAGATGTGATTAGATCCTAACATGTACAAAGAAAGTTCAGCTTTATCTTTTTTTATCTTTGTTCATTCTTGAATTAGAAAATTGAAAAATCCTCACTAACATACGATTGTATCCTGGATTTTAACTAACAACAGAGTATCATCTGCATAAACATGTAACCTGATTTTACTCGCAACGGCCATTGAAGACCCAAATTACATCTTCAAGCACAAGAGTATCAATGGTTTTTGATAAACTTTTGTACTTATGAAACCTGAATAAAAATATCAGCTGTTGTCTTCACAAATTATTTGACCTGATTAAGAGAGATTAGAAAACACAGTTAAGGAAAAGTTCCTGGCAATCAACAAACTATCTATAAATTTCAGGAACATCCAAAGTATTGTCTTCCCTACTTTTCCCATCAGCTTTGATCCAAACCCGCTGAGGAGACACACGTTTTGGACTCTGTCTGTCGGAGGGACATTCATTTGGCTCAGTATCTATGGCATCAACCAGGCACAGGTTCAAAGATACATCTCCTGCAAGAGCATGACTCATGCCAGACTGTAAGTTCTGCTCTCCAGAGGCACAGGTTCATTGGAGCGGGTCGCGAGAGCTTTTCATCTGACATCTTTCTTTGTTCCAGTTCCTTGTTCATCAACTTGTTGGGGCTTTGGTCCATTTTACTGAGCTCAGTGTTCGCAGGAATGTGTCTGTTCTCAGTCTATAAAAGTTGCGACCCCTGGACCACCGGACTTATTTCTGCTCCTGATCAGGTACGGGTCCATCAATGCATGAACCGATTTCTTTGTGTACGTGTGTCAAGTCTCTAATGACGATGGCTCTTTTGATGACACCCCAGCTGATGCCATATCTTGTGATGGACATCTTGGGCGGCTATCCTGGCCTTCCTGGACTGTTCGTTGCGGCAGCTTACAGCGGATCTCTGAGGTTCATCGCTATCTTTAAAAGCTCAGACATACACAGATTTCTTTTCTTGTGTTGATGACAGCCTCTTTCTTTGAGTTTGTCTTACATGTCTTATGTGTTATGTGTTTGTATCCTCAGCACCGTGTCTTCCAGCATCAATGCACTTGCCGCAGTGACAGTTGAGGACATCATAAGACCGTACACCAACTTTTCGGAAAAGCGCCTGACGTGGATATCAAAGGGAATGAGTGAGTGGATAATTGCTTGACCATGGTACTAATAAAACAAGTTGGGAGTTGAAAACTTTGATCACCAACATGAAAGGCTTTCCCATTGTTGTCTGCAGCTTTTTTCTATGGGATTTTATGCATTGGAATGGCTGGAGTGGCCTCTTTTATGGGAGGAATCTTGCAGGTAGCAATCTGCCCAGGCAGTTTTCATTGGTTTAATTATGCCAAGACATGTGTCAGATGGTTTGTGGTTTGTAATAAGAACCGTTAGTATGATTTCCTTTAAACAGGCAGCCATCAGTATTTTTGGGATCATCGGTGGCCCTTTGCTTGGCTTGTTCATGCTGGGGATTCTATGTCCACTGGCCAATTCTAAAGTAAGTCTGCTTTCATGTAGATGAAGCCTTTTGGTATTACAGTTCTAGTAAACCATTGGTCTGAAGTCAGTTTTTAAAATGACACTATCTTAGATGTGTTGTGGTTTCTGTATGTCATTTGTTCCCTCTCCTATGAAAGGCTACCTTGCTGTTCTGTCTTCCAGGGAGCTTTATCAGGCCTTTTTTCAGGCATGGCGTTATCTCTTTGGGTGGGCATTGGAGCTCAGATATACCCGCCGTCCAATGCCTTGAGTCAACCTCTACCTCTATCCACTGATGGATGCAATTTCACTATGGCCCATGACTCGAATTGGACCTCCAGCGCTTTACCAATCCAGAACTTCACTTCGGTGGCTCCAGTGGACCACCATGACAAGTAGGTATTTGAAAATGTCGGTCTCCGACTCTCCAATTTGGCTCAACTTACTTTCATAACATTTACGTGAAATGTCCTCTCACCAGGTCCGTGCTGAGCGACCTGTACTCTCTGTCCTATCTGTACTTCAGTCCATTGGGAACCATCACAGCGATCGCCGTAGGACTGGTTGTCAGCGTCCTGACAGGCAAACTGATCTTTCTCTTAAGTCGACTTTTATCTTTTACCGAGACTTTGTGACGCTCATTTTCGTCTGTTCTTGCGCATTCAAGGAGGCTGCAGCCTCAAAGTGGAGCCAAGGCTTACCTTAAAGAAGGAAGACACAACCATTTACCATTTCATCAAAATGTTTACAGGCAGAGTGAGTACTGCTGCTCTGAGAAAAATTGTACCCAAGCTCCTATGAGATGCTGAACTTCTGTGTTCTGCTTAGATCAAGCGTCGAAGTGGACATCTGGACCTGAAGGACAGACAGATGACATTTGGCAACGCTAATCCCGCTTTTTGCGATTTTGAGCTGGACCTTGGAAAACGTGGACTTTCTTGATGAAAAGAAACCAATGTTTGGTCAGTAATTTAATTATTGTTGTCAAGTCTCATCAAAAGGATTGCCAGTGAAGAATGAGAGAATATATAGGATTGGTAGCAACTGTAATTATATTTGCTGAGAGCCTTGGCTTCCGGGGTTCTTTTGTACAATTGAGAGGGCTTATACCTGGCATTTGTACAAAATGTACACAATTCAAGCACTGTTTCACAGACTGGCCAAAGTGTTACAGCTTAGAGAGATATTGCCAAAGTACAGCGCGATTGAGAGAAACCATAGCTATTCTTCAGCACGCTTACTCAGTGTACCTGTCAGGAATGCTTTGATAACGTACAAAAATACCCTGTTGGACAGCTTGTTTCTTTCTAGTGGCATTCAGACTGGGTTCTGTATACAAAGGAGTTCTGGTAACATTAGGAGATTGTCTGAATGAATAGTTTTGAAAGACCTACCAAAGAACTGGGCAGGTTAACAATAAACTTCCTTGCTTGTTTCTCGGTCTTGGTGATCTGTCTAGAACGATCATGTCACCTATAGCAACGTGTCCTCAGCCATTTTGTCTTTCTTTACCCCAAAGTAACCGTCTGCCGGATTTGTTCTTGTGATTCCAGACATTTCCACTCTAAATGTTATCCAACTTGATGAATGTACAATGACTGAGTACTCCATAAAGGAATTGAGAAACCCAGAAGCTCCTCGCTCCCTGTATAGATTTTACCTGATTCGTCGATGAACGCAAAAGAACAACCAGCTCTCTAACAGCAGGAGTGTACAGGTGTGTTTTGTCACAACCCCAAATTGGGAAGAACATCTGCATTGACCTTTGCCCTTAAATTAATATCTCAATGCAGATGATATTTGTTCCCTCATAATGCCATCTATTTTGTGAAATACATGTAATCCTTCCTGCAACGAAACATTTCCTGCATACTGGTCTCTAAGAGTCAATATATTTTTTTGTTCTCCACTTGAATAATTCTTTCATTCATGAACTGAGGAATGGCTGAGAGAGCATAGATTACGAGGCGAATGGCGCCATCTGCTGGAGGACAACGACTCTGCAACAACCAAATTTTTTATTATTTTTTTGAAATGGATGGAACTTCTTCACATACCATAAATTAGAATGAGCTGCGACAACCACCATAACTGTAAAAACAGGCTTGTTTCATTGAGGTAGCACTCTGATTCATTGCTACTTCTAGACAAAATATTTTGGAACAAAGTTTCAACCTCAAAGTAAAAAAAAAAAATGAAAAAAAGTTTTGTTGCACATCTCAATCCAGTTATCCACCCAGTAACTTCTTCCCTCAACTTAGATTTATTCTCAACCATAAACTTTCCCTAAAACCTTGACTTTATTTTTATTTTTTTAAGCTTAATTTTGGTTGCTGACCAAATGTCATATAATGGGCTCTGGTTGTGTTTGGGAGAAATCAAAAATAGTTCAAAATACAATTTAAGTTAAATCCCAGGCTAAGTCATCCTAAAAAGTTCACAAATACGGAAATTAAAAGCAATAAATCTCTAAGACAAGCTAAAAAAAAATAAATAAATAAGATGACTCATAAATTGCATTCATGAGATAAAGGAATAAAATACATAGGTAGGTATATGATAAATAGAAGTTTTTGTTTTTTTGTTACATCCAGAGATGAGACAGAATGAACAGACCCGAAAGGGTTAATTTTCGACAAACATGAGCGTCATCAATCAGAAAACAGCTTTTTGCATCATTTTGGCATTTTACGGCCAATTTTCAAACACTGGCTGAATTCGTTTCGAATTTTATTTATAATACATACAAATAAATCATGCATATCTCATCATATTTTCCCTGAATGGAACAAACAACTGCTGATCTTCAACAGATGTGTCAAATCCCTTTTCTTAAAAAAAAAAGAATCACAAGTTACGCCAAGATTTAGTTGCGTGGCTCAGTGTTTACAGCTTGTTTGCCCTCAGGGTGCAAAGAAGGAACTGTGGAATAAATTCACATTTTCAACATTTGAAATTAAGCTTTCTTTTTGCCAGATGCTGCTCTCTACATTTGCTTGCTCCTTTCTCGTGAACCATGTGGAATGTCACACGGGACATTCAGAGCTCTTCGGCACACCAACGCCGCATCACTGAGCAGTGTGCATGCAAATTATTACATGACATGTTTGGTGCAGTTTAGCAACTTCTGCTTTGGTGCTACAATTATCTGCCGTTTACAATTCGACATTCACATCGGCACGAGAGGGAAAAGGGACATCCTTTTTCAAATAGGGAAGTGCATTAAAAAGCTGGCTCCATGTTGAAGATTATTGGCTTGTTGGGTAATACGCTGCCCTGTAAAAGCATTCATGCTCCTTGAGCTTTTCCACCTGAAGTAGACCAAAGCAAATTGGTGCATAATTGTGAAACAAAGAAAAAAAAGTTGTGCCAGAAACGCACCAGGTCAGGTTGAGATGATTGAAGCGGGGCTGAGTTATAAAAACACATCATAAGATATGAACATCTTGCAAAGCACAGCTTAATCCCATCAGCTAAATTTGGCAACAATACCCAGAAAAGGCCATACAAGGGCAAAGAGATCATTTTTCAGAGAAGTGCAGCCTGGAGGCCAATAACTAGAGGAGCTGCATGGACACACAGCTCAAAAAGACAATCTGTCGACAGGAAGACAGTCAGCCAGGAACTGGGTAAAAATGTGGCCTTTATGGAGGAGTTGTGAGAGAACTGCAAGAAGACTGGCAAGACGTTTGCCACAAGCTCAAGAGAGGACAAAGAAAGCCTGGTGTTCTGGTTCTGGTTCCTAGAGTCAAAACTCTGTGGCATTAAACGACCACTGCACACCATCCTGGCCACAGCATTGCTTCAGTTGCGGCAGTGGTGCGCAGAGAAGAGGTGGAGCAGATAGTTCAGATTATCCTTAAAAAAAACAAAAAACAAAAAACTATAAAATTTACAAAATGTACATTTGGTAGATTGGATTTAAATGAAAACCACCATTTTGAGATTTTTGTTTGTAAAAACATATCACCTTCCTCCACACACAGAACGCTGTTGGTTGCAGAATAGGCTACTTTATTTGTGCAAAGATCCATGCATCCTCTTTGGGACATACAAAAGTGTATTCAGTTGAAAACTGTGGGAGCCACAGGAAGAAATTGAGTAAAAAGTAATTAAGCTGGTGTTCAAACTTAAAAAGAGAAAACAAAAAGAAGAAAAAAAAAAACGTTCGTCTTACATCCACAACAATTACAATACCAGTACATACCTGGTCATGTTTAGCTTTGAAGTAAAAAGATCCATTTCTCTCCACGCAAAGCTAATAATTGTATACATTTCAAACAAAATAAAATAAACTCATAGCCAGTGTTTGTAGACTTTAGCTTATATGAACAATATAGCTAAGTCAACCGTTATGTTATCAGAAAGTTAAATATATTTTAAAAAAAAAACCTATTAAAACATTAGTAGTCTTCTTAACTTTAAGCAAATGAAATGTGTTTCAACACACTTGTGCCATCATTCCTCAGTGCGACATAATTGGTCAGCGCTATGTCAGCTCTTTTTGACACATCATAATTTAACTGAATGCTTTATCAGCTGTTTCAGCAGTACTGATCAAAACCTTCATGTTCTCAGGCTGGTGAACACCCTGGTCAGCACAAACTCTCCTGTAAACACAGCGACGAGCAGAAACACGGACTAAATTAGCAAACATGATCCGATACATAAAAATCATCTGTAGGGTTGACCGTCCTCCCAGCCCTGAGGCCTGGCCTCGACTGTTAATGCAACTCTTGATTCGGGAATATTCAGGCACCAGTAAACGTCCCATCGGTCTCCGCCCAGGAGCGGCAAACTGTCCGTCATCGCCGCGCCGCTGCGAGGAGACGTACTGCAGAGGGGTGGAGGGGCTCAAGAACCAACCGCCTCGCAGTGCACCGTCTACACAGGTGGTTGTCCGTTATGCCGGAGCCCAGTGTAAGGCCACAGCAGCTGCTGGATGGTCATCCAAGAGTCTCCTGTCCCCACCGGCGCTGCGTCCACTGCTGGCTGCGTCACCAAACTGAACAGGAGTGCAAGAAGGCCTGCGTGTGACACGAAGTGGGAGGTAAAGGCTTTGGAGTGGAAGACGCATTTTACATGAGCATGACTGACTGGTTCTGATTGGTCGTTTCTGACCGGGAGCTGTGAATGTCTTCAGACGGCAACAATGGCTCAGAGAGAAGGGGAAGCTTTTATTTATTTTTTTTCCCCACAGATCATCTCATATCGTACCGTCATGACATACTAACAGTTTTAACAAATATGAGAAAATTTTTTCATAAAAAGTTACACACCCCAGCTCTAAAGGCATCAGGGAGAGCTGAGTTTAATTCAAGTTGGTCGGGTAAAAAGCAGCATCACAACATTTAAAAATGTCTGAAAGCTTGAAGCCTTTGCACAGGAAACAGTTTTTATTACATCCAGACATATAAAACCCTGTAATAAAAAAAGGATGTACTTTATGCTCGTATCTGATTGCTTGTGATGAAATAAATAAAAACAGAAACCGCACAGTGTGGCCAACTTTGTTTCTTCTTCTGTTCATTTTAACCCTCTAATAAGTCATCGGTTTTAGTAGAAGCAGATGCGTTTACCTGCTAGCACAACCACAATAGCCAACCACAGCCACAGCCCTCTGCTTCCTCTGGCCACTGCTGCAGCCGAGGCCTTGGAACTGCTCAGGTTTTGGGAAACAGACTGAGGAATTCCTGGATCTGTGGTTGTGTGGCAGGACGAAGGACTTGGACTGAAGGAACAAGAAGGAAATGTTAGTCAATGGTCACCTGAAGCTATTCTATGAAGGACGGTTAACCAGAGCAAGTGAGTCAACGTAACAGAGATGAGTCGTGATGGAGGTAAAGCCACCACAAGATGGTTCAGGAAACATCAGCTTCATTTATGGTAAACTGTGCGATGAGCAACAAGCAGTAAATTAAATAAAATCTGAAGTTTGATCTGATGTTGGGAGCCACCAGTGTTGCTGTTTCAAAGACAGACAAGCATTTATATCATAATGAACAGATTGCAAAAGCTGTGCAAAGCTCTAAAGTGATCTGATTGGTCAATGGGTTGGAGAATGAACTTGAAAACGCTCTGCACTTACAGCAGGACAAACAGTTCATCCTGACTCCTGAGTGATTTGGAAGGAAGGAAGGAAAAGACGGATAAATGAAAATACAACAGCTCATTATTTGCTTGCGTGCATAGGATAGACTCTTGCCCCACCGAAGATTAGGTTCAACCAAAAAAAAACCAGCTTGCACAGAAATTGTTAAAACACATGAATGAAGTAATATTAGAGACCGAACAACGAGGTCGGCGAGGATGAACACGGAATAGATGCTTCACAAAAAACAGTCCGAGCTCCAGCCCCATGCAGAAGTCCCAAATCAACTCTTTTGTCACATTCGTCGCAACTCAAAAACGCATGGAAAAAAAAAAAAGAGTGTGATGTTAACAGAAAGCTGCAGAAAGTAAGGAAGTTGGCCCAGCTTTATGCCCTTAAAAGAAACAGTTTCATCACTTGGGAGGTTCCTCAAGTTCCTCTCAACTTTCAGACTAATCTACAAACGTTACAGATGTTTCCTCCAAATTATTACAATTTCAGGTAATGATTCAGGCAAACTGCAGGCGAAGCAGTAAGCATCTGCTATCAACATAATAGTTATGCATAAAATAACTCATTAGATTTGGACCTCAGTGGTAACTACAGGTGGTTTGCATTCAAACGAGCACTACAGGAACCTCGCTGAAGCCAAGTGATCAACTCTTTCACTGTGCTTCGACATTTTGCTCGCAGACAGTAGTGCTGCAGGAAGCTGGCGATGATCTTTTGGTTTCACTAACGTCTTCTGGGGCAGAAGGAGAGAGGCGATTTTCTCAGTGATGCTGGGCCTCCTCGTTTCCTCCAGCACCGCCTCCTTCGGCTCGTCGTCCGACTGGCAGTCTGCGCTGCTGCAGGCCGGCCTGTGGGCATGCACGGTCATGCATTCACAAACAGTGTTCAGAGCAGCGAGGCTACGAAAACCACAACGTTTGCCGAGTAGACGCATGTCAGGCATGTAGAGCACAAAAATGTAAAAAGCTGGTCAAGCTGGTAAGATAGACATTTGAAAACAAAATAGGAATGTTGACGATTTACATTTGAGCTAAAAATGAATGCATGTCAAGCAAATTACAGCGTTTTGGAAAATATTTATACCCCTTGAAATTTACTAAATTATTATTGGTATTCAGCCAATTTTCTTGCAAAAATCAATTTCTGACTGAGCCTTTTACTTTATGTCTCAAAGATTTTGATCATTTTTGCAAAATATTAGCACAATCAAGTGATTATACTATACAAAATATGAAAAAAAAACAAATTCAAGGGGTATGAACATATGTAGATGGCGATGTGGATTTTTCCAAACCAGAGCATTAAGTCAGAAAGCAATTTCACACGTTTACATACATACAAGTAGTAATTTTTGGTAAGCAAATACAGGACAGCGTATTGGCTGGTGTCATCAACCAATTAAAACAGCAGCTCAGGTTTTAGTGGGTTTGCAGCAGCAGAACAGACCATTAAAAGAGCCGATTTCCACAGACACTTCCTCATGCAAAAGACTTCATGCATAAAAGATGGCTGTCATGTGGTTGAGTGTCCCTGCTGGGTTATTTCTGTGTTTCTGATCAACTTCAGTTTTGCTTTTCAACCATTTGGCGTGCACACTCAAAACGAAAACACGTTTCCTCAACCTCTCAGAAACCCCCCCCCAAAAAAACAATTCTTGCTCAAAGAATAAAAGCTGATCTCATCCTGTTTCATAGATGAAAGCTAAAAGCCATCTTTATGCATGAGGGTGTGCTTTGAAAAGACCGGGGTGACGCAGCCAGAGCGACGCCTGTCTCCTTACCCCTTGGTCATGTCGGGGGGGTCTTCAGTGTCGACCCACGCCGCAGAGCTAACAAACCGTTTTAGCGGCGGCCGTGTCATGCTCTTCCCTGTCACATTCCTGGAAACCATCGTTATCACATAGGGGCATAATAAAAACAAGCCTCCAAGTAACAGAACACTGTGGAGACGTGGAGAAAAGTAAAACCGGCAACAACGAAAGGAACGGACAACTGAAGAAGTCCACTTTGAACCAATGCAATGATATTTTCCCCAATATTTACTGTCTTCTGTCATGCATGGAGAGGTTTTTTTCATTTTTTTTTTTTCTTTTTTCTACTTACCACGGGGATCTCCTGGTCAACCTCTCTACCTCACTCTCTGGGCCATCTCGACCCATTCTGGGCTGTAACAGAAAAAAAAAAAAAAACAACAAAAAAAACTTTTGTATTAATCAAATTAGAACAATGATCATCATAACTATTAAAATAGGTCCAATTTTCCAAACGGCTTTATGAGGACATGATTGTGTTTTAATCATAAATTAACCATACAATCTCTATAATTGGGTTTTTGTGTGTTAAAAGTTTCTCAGATTCAAACCACCTCCTTAATTATGATGCTGGTCTTATTCTGAAGACAGTCATGAGTCGAAATATGTTACAAAGATATTCACATCCTCCTTATTTTTGCATGGTCTATTACACAAGATGAGTAAAAACTATACTCAAGTGTGTAGTCGTACTATGACAAAAAGTGGAAAAGCTTTTGATAGTAGAAATATTGAATGTGTGTTAGACATTGTTCCTCAGCATAATCTGAGTTTTTACTGAACCTTTTGTTTCATTTATTTTGTTTGAATCTCATCCATCTATGAGAAATTGACTCCCAGGAAGATAAATCAAAGTGCATCTTACTGACATGTAGCGATTCTTACCATGTCAAAGTGAATGTTTCCCATGGGAATCGAGCTGTGTCTTCTGGATCTCTCCGGCTTCAAAAAGGAAAAAGAAAAACAAAACTCATCAAAGCCAGAAAAATAAAAATAAATCACTTAATTCAAGTCATTCAGGCCCAGAAGTGACAAACCGGGTACTTCGATGGCGGCTTCTTGCCCCGGAAATCATCTGTCATCAAAAAAAAAACAACAACCCATTATTTAAAAGTTGGTTAAAAGGTAAGAACGTTAATTTGGAAAGTTTTATTTGCGAGGCTCTAAACCTTTTTGCGTTTGTGAGCCGAACGATCTCTCACTTTGCATGAGCGCCTCTCTCAGCTCGAGGAGCTCAGCGTGTTCTTTAGTGTACGTTCTCCTCAGGTTCTCGACGTGCTGGATCATTACCTCCACTGCTTTACCAATACGATTCTCCTGTCGTCCAGACAAAGCATCGGTTTTTGTCAATGTCAGAAACGAGAGGCAAAATGAAACAGAAAAAAAAAAAAAAAAAACTCTAGTTTTCCTGCGGGCGTTTTCATCGGACCTGGTGAATAGCTCCAAGCATTTCAGAGCGACTGGACACTCTGGTCATGGACTGGATCAGAATATCCAAGTTTTTCTGGAGCCTCTGGATGATCTCCATCGACTGGCTGTCATCTTCACACAAAGGAGTGAGAGCCTAGGAGGGAAAAGTGAGGTTGAATGAAAATAGGACATTTGTGGCTGGACCTGATGCATTTAGCAGAAGATTCATCAATTCACAACAAAACTCCAATATTGTCAAGCCATCAGCAGTATTTCATCTTTTTTTAAAATATGATTTTAAGGGCCAGAAATACCCTGGGTGAGCTGATTTAGAAGATTAAATTAATTAAACATTCATTTAAGCTTCTGGAAATAAACAGACATTTGGCTTAGTTGTACTGAAACGGGGGAAGATGAAACATGCAGGGTAACTATTCTCCAAGAAGTGAAAAGTTAGAGGTTCAAATTTGGACCTGCAACAAGCCTTGGCAGCTGGACACTTCTCTGCGAACATTTTCTTCTGCAAGGTCACGCGACCTCTCCTCCAATCGAAGCCTTTTCTCCAGGGTGAACATGTCGCATTTGAATCCCAGTGCGAGGCGCTGGAACTCTGCCTGGAAAAGTAAACCGCATTGCACCGCAGACATTTTCATAAAAGCTATCTAAATGGAAGAAAAAACAACTCAGACTGAAAGAAAATGATATCAATCTGGATTCCAAGCATTTACTTTATAACCATAAATTATTCCTAAACTAGCCACACAAACCAAAGAAATTCTTCACATATTCCAAAGTTAGTTGCTCTGCTTACCTCAATCTCCTTATCAGTAGGTGATGAGCTAAAGAAAGAGTTGGAGAGAATCATTCCTTAAATAATTCAGGGCTAGTTTAAAAAAAGGGTCATAAGTGTCTGTTATCTTACCTGTTCCTGTCGTCTTTGAAAACCTCGCTGGAGTCAGAGATCACGGATGAATCCGCTAGAAAACGAGCCAGTGAAAGTTTTAGGCCAAGCAAAGCTTTGCATTCACTTTAAAGTGTGAATTGGCTTTGTATTCACGGGCTTTCCATGAATGCGTCTGACTCACATTGTCTCCTTGAGCCCAGGCTGATCTCACTTGGTTCATCCTGGATATGGTTCTTCTCAACAGCATCCATGATGTGAGCCAGATTCTGCAAAGTTTGTACAAGACATTCTGTCTCTTTCTCCGTCTTTTGCATTTCCTGCTCAGGCCCCTCCGTTTCAGACAACACTTTACTGTCCATTCCCGTCTCTTTAATTTGTCTTTTTACTGCTTCCTCCTTCCTTTAGAGCAACTAGGATGAGTCATTATTGAGAATGAGCCTCTCTCCTTATTGGAGATAAAAATCAAACTGTTCTCTGTTCTTCCCTCCCTCTCTTTGATAGGCTCACACGGTCGTACACATGCAAAACTGGAAAGACGACAACTTTTTCCCAGTTTACATGTTCAGGCTGCAATACACCAAAGTAGAGTCTTGTTGTAGGTGGAGGAATTTTATCTTCCTGTTGCGATCTTCACTCAACAATTCAAGTTGTTTAAGGAGAATCCTGAAAAAGGTTGTAATGTTTTGGAGCATGTTCTAACAATGGCACTTTGTTTGCACTTAATGGCACTAAGAGCAGCTTCTTGATATCAGACTTGCAAGCTAAACACAAAGCTAGCTGATTGATGAGGAGCATATTCAGCAACAACAGTGAGCTTTTCCAGCACTCCAGCTTCAAACAAACCAAGAAGCCAGCCTTGCCCTATATGAGTTAACCAGAAAACTAGATTTTTATGTTCAATTTTACAAGCTGCACCCAGGGTTGAGACCTAAAACCAAGAGAATCAAAGAAATCAGTGTCTTACAATCCTGCCTGACAACATGAAGTAGGCTAAAATTAGCAGCACAACATGCCCAGGTGTAAAAAGGTTTGAGACTCAATGAGAAATTCATTGACATCTATCAGTCTAGAAAGACTGCAGTCATTTCCAAGGCTTTAGGACAGCAGGGAATCCTCAAGGGGAAAAATAAAACATAAAACAACGATGAACCTTTTCACCTACCAAAACGATTCCAGGAGCACATCAACGATTCATCCAGAAGGTCATAAAACAACACACGACGACAAACTGCAGCACTGTAGACCTTATTTTTCTGAAATTCAGTCTCATTTCATGGTTCAACAATAAGGATTCAACAATGAAAGTCACTGTATAGTTCAAAGGTCAAAACCATTCCTGGTACGAAAGAACACGCAACCATCTGACATGCACAGGAAAGCCTCAACTTCAGAAATCCAAAGTTCTTTGTGAATATATGAAATGAAGAAATGAGTTTGTGTGCTTAATGTCAGGTCAGCTTATTCTATGCAACAGGACAAGCACACAAGAAGATCCATCTTTGACTGGTCCAATCTCAAACATTCATTCTTATTTTTCCAGCTATTCAAAATCTCGACTAATCCAGAACTTCTTTTGGATTTTATTTAGGTTTTGATGCGTTGTTCAGCCTGTTCCTGGTTGAATCCCCTCTAACGCGGTTGAATCTAAATATTTCTACGAAAGAAGAGGGGCGAGGCATTTGCTAGATTCCTCCACACTAATCTAAAAGACATATCGCCATTTGATTAAAGTTGTTGCAACCACCAGTTGCACAAGCAGCTGGTGGTTGAGAGATGTGAAAAATGATCTGAAACACGACAGAGTGACAAGGGAGCAAAAAATAGATTTGCAAAGAGCCAAATAATTTGACATCACTGTATTTAGATGAAGTGCAAGTGGGTGAAAACCCTACTTATAATTTTCTATTAAATAAATTACGAGTTAAAATCATGTTACTTTGTTGTATTTTACAGAGGTGATACTTGCTATAAAAGGCTGAGAACTGCTCTCTTACTTCCTGTTTTGCAGGCCTAAGACTAAAACAAAATAATAAAAATCCTCATAACAGGGTTTCCTATAAGCCTGGCGGGCCACCAGACTTTACTTGCCTCCCACAAGGTCAGGTTTACTTATTTATTACAGGTTTTAAGACTGTCCCCTAGAAAATTGATTTTCAATTGATTTATTTAAGATAATAAATAAATCAATATTTACCGTCTATTTTATGCCATGGCTTACCTGTTGAAAGGGGAGGTTAGAGGATGTGCTGTTCTCTCCTGATTGGCTGTTTGGTACGATCTGTGATTCTGACTGAGGAGAGCCGCTCTCAGAGGCGTTTGGCCCATTGCTTGTGAGCTGGTTCATCGCTTGGAAGAACATTAAGCAAGTCAAAGAGTCAAAGGTACTCATATGTAAGAGTGTGTATGCAAAACACCATTTGTCTATTCTGCTTTCATACAGATTAGATGTTTTGTTTGCTCCTTTTACCTGCAACACTGGTTGGAAGAGCTGCACCGTCGGCTGTATCATCCTGGACCGTCTCTTCTTCCTCCACCAGCACAGGCAAGAGGCTTGTGCTGCAAAAGAACACACCATAACACTGCAAATCTGAAGCATAACTAAGGGGCAACAAAAAAAACAAAAACAAAACCTCACCTGTCCTCAGCTGCCGATTTATCTCCTGACGGGTCACGACTAAGGCTCTGAAAAGAAAAACAAGAAAACCCCTGAAGTTTAAAAAAAAACAAACAAAAAAAAACTTTTCCTCACTCATGTGTCCCACATGATTTGATATTAAAAAGAAGAACCACAGAGCGTACCTGTCCCACAGCAGGGTAATGCCATCTAAGCTTTACAGAGTGTGGAAGAGAGATGAGGCTGACGTCTTATATAATGTGAAAGTCATGCACACACACGGAGAGAGAGCTCTGCAGCGCTATAAGTGTGTGTATATCTGGCTGGAAATGGTACCAAGTTGACACAGGCATAGCACTAAGTGGTGGAGGCGGACTGCCTGAAAACGGTGTGAACGCTCTCACACAATGGGAGCGAGGTGAGAGCTCAGATCAGTGCAGTGGCATCTTGTGTAATGAGTGTACATAACATCCGTTATGACGCAGCTGGGACTGAACAGGTTTGGTTTAACATTTCACTGAAAAACAACAAAAGGAGAACTTTTGTATTGTTTTCAATGCAAACAAATCTGTCAGCTGCCAAGACTCCCAAAACGTTTCAACAATGATAACAGTTGAAAGACTTCATTTATTAGTATTTATTTATGTGACAATACATTATGTTTTTGATGAAGGAATAACAAAGCTAAATAAAAAAAAGTTTGATTTTATATAATACTCTACCCTTTAACATTATGCTGGCATAAAATATTCCAGCAGCATAAACCACTACAGAAAAAAGCGGACATTTTTTGCTTGAGTTTGATATAGTGAAGGCACCCAGTTGCCTTAAATCTTTCTTAGATCAGGGGATCCGGGTATAAAAACTCGGCAGCTACCATCGCACAACAATTAGACACATCCCTGCTCAGTCACTCCTGAAATAAATGACAGAACTCCCTCATCAGGCAACAAGCCATTCTATTTGCATAGGAGTCTCACCTTACACCTTAGCAAGGCGACTAATGTGGCAGCATCATATAAAGCTTGCAGCCACAAATCAGCAGCCAACAAGCAACAATATAACTACCAGCTTCAAGAGCCAAAAAGTCTTCATAAATACAATTACTTTCAAAATATACTGAATCTCTGTAGTTACTGTCATTTTATTGTGTGTAATAATGTAAGGAAGGTTTAATTGTAATTAAAAAAATATCAATTTCTGATTTTGTAAAAATGCACAAAAATAATGTTAGTGAAGAACAGACAATTAGTAAAACAGTGCACTGCATTATGAAAATTACACTACCAGAAGATTAATTAGGGGACAAGAAACAACAGACTTTCGAATAAGTAGAGCTTTCAAAGCAAAAATATTAATTGTCTGCCCAAGGAAATAGTTCTGTGTTTATCACTTTAAAGTGACTACGATTCATTTATTGTCCTTCATAAACATATTTGACACAGTTTAAAAACCTGAAACAAAAGTAAAGACCAAAAATAAATCAATTCTCAATACCATTAGTCATTTATAGTGATAATTACTTCACATATTTAGGAAGAGGGTTCAGTAAAGCTGGAAGCCATCTTGATTTAAATATCTTTGCCAAGCTCAGAACTACTTTTACTTTGTGCTCTCAACTGAGTCTTTTCACCATAATAAAAAAAAACAAAAAAACAAAACAGAGGTTGACCAAGCAGACTGACTGTGTCAAAAAGAGGAAGAGGAAGCAGCAGCATGCTGGTGCTGAAGAGAAGAGAGGAAACTCTATTCCCCCATGTATTAAAACACTTCCTCTCCGTTACTAACCTTATGCCGGTTCATGTCAGCTGCGCTTGCGTCTTTCTCCTCTTCTTGCTTGGGATCCTCACCGGTCGACAGGATGCTGACCAAAAACGAAAGGTCAGAGTTGAAGTGTCAGACACTATGCATTCTCTTAGATTCTCACTGTGCAAAACTAGACCACAACAAACTACATCTGATCTGACAGCTGCTGCAGAAAGACATAGAGTCTGTTTGGAGGTGGACTTTGTCTATGCAAAGCACAGCCACAGTGATACTAATTCAACTGGGAGCTCCTCCTACACTGAAAAACACCCATTTGACTGGCAAATATGGCCAAAGTCATAGGGAAATGATCAAACTAGAACACCAATTGCACTTGCAACTGGTGAGGCTGGTAATAAAACTCAAATGTTATTGAAATAGGCATCAGGAAGATGCTCCAGCAGAATGCACGACAAGGTCACTTTCTTCAGAGCTGTAATATAAAGGTGTGATTCTCATATGCTGCCATCTGAACAGCTGTGTAGAACCAATTCCTGAGGGAAAATAAAGACTTAGAATCCACAGCTGTCGCTCTTTTTCAAGCAACATCAACCAAAGTTGGATTTCCTTTTAGATCTACTGGCTGCTGTGTCTGTCACCGAGCAGCAACATCATCAGTAATAACATTCTTCAGGATGTTATAGTTTTGCTGTTACCTTAGATAATACCATTTTGTCCATGATGTGTCGCCATGCAAACATATAGGACAGATACACAGACGACCAGAACAATAAGCAGCAGCTCATTTTGTAACCGATTCTTGAAACTAGTCATGTTTCCTGGAAGTTAGGTAGGGAATAAAGGGAATATCGAAGTTTTAAAACCATTAAAACCTTCTGCTACTCTTTTTATCGCTTACAATCATTTTAATAAGATGCTAGCTAGCTAGCTGTTAGCTGGATGAAAGATAGCTTCTAGTCTTTTCCCAATAATGAGAAGAAAAATTCCACTTTATGGAAATACTTCCATTGGAAAAGACAAAACAACCAATCTTAATAAAGCAACGTTCTTTTAAGAGTACAGCTGCTTAGCTTTAAGTGGCATGTCGGCAGTCAAGAAGCCAACTGCAGGGAGGTTTCCTCAGCAGATAGCCTGGCTAACAGCAAGCAATTATTAGCTTATTGTACGTCAATATCCAAGAAGAACTGAAAAACGATTCAAGCAAATAAGAAACTACTACTACATTAAGCCAGTGTTTATTCTACGTTTAACCTTATTTTATGCTGCAAAATCAATGTGCTGACATTGGACTTAATAAAAAACAAAACAAAACAGTGCACCATAACCACCATCAGATGTTCAGGAGTGTTGTGATATAAGGAATGTGTCAATTTGCACCTTCAACTCCCAAATTGGTTTTGTTTAGTAATTCTCTCAGAGATACAAATATCTCTAAAAGTTGTTGACCTCTGCTTCCTTAACTTTTCTGTCACTAAATCTTCTATCATGGTTGGGTATTGCTTATTTATTTTGGATTATTCTTCCTGTTGATGTGTTAATAACTCAACTATCAAGTCAATAGTCTTCCATGTGCTAGTTAGTCGGTCTTTGAGTCCCTTTTTATTTGTTAATGGATCTGGAATGTAACTTAATTACTGAAAATATTAATTTGAACACGTTTTGGATCTTAGTGAATATTTTGACAAGCCTGTCAGAACAGGAAGTTCTGGTCTCAGCGTCCTGGAGATCGACTCAAAACCGAGATCGACTCAAAACCTTTCCCACGATCGATCAACGTATCGAGCTCCCCTGATTTAAGACTATATCATAACATTTCTGATGGTTTTTATGTTGGCCTCTATTAAGACACTTTTATGACAAAACAAACTTTTCAAATATATCTCAGTGTGTAATCAATCTACGTATAGTATTCATAAAAAGCGAAGTTTCCAATTTTATGAAATACAACTGAATAGTCTGTCATTTTTATACCGGTCGGAATATTTGTTACCTTATAGTTTTAACCAGAAATAATGTCATATCTTTGACCATGACATTTTACTCACTGTCCCTTTAAATCTTTACAGTCAGTCATATATAAAAAGCACTCTGAAGTATCATCAACAAGGCACTAATGTAGAAAATACTTTACTTTAGAGACCTCTAGTGGTAAAGCAAACAATTGCAGAGAATAAACGCAAGGCAATTTCCGTTCAAACACATCGACTCACCTGTCGCTCTGGGGAATCTTCTCATCTGCTCCAGGTGACGCGTCTCTTGCAGAAGCCATATCTGCTTCTGCAGCAGCTGAATCAAGAGGCTTGTGATCCTGTTCAGCCGATGAGTTTAGAGCTCGAGCTGGAAGGCTGGAGTTGAACTCTGGAAGCTCACTTGTCTCTTCACCTGCTGAGACAAAAAAAGAACAGAATTAAAAAAAAAAAAAGCCCATGGTAAAGTTTTAGATATCAGTCACAATAATCTACTAAAAACTGCATCCTGACAGTTAAGTGGTTTAAGTTTGAAAGATGACAAGCTCCATAAGAAAGGCTGACAATTCAACCAGATTTCGAAAAATCGTTCTCTGCTCTGAACAAACAGCATATTGAATGAGTCAAGAAATGAGTCATGCCTCGGTTGAGTTTTAAATGCCAATAAGTACGGCTGTAGTCTAGGTGACATTAGAAGCAGAAGACGGTGAAACAGAAACGGAGAAGAGGGAGAAAGAAAGAAAAAAAACAAAAACGTCTCACTGTTTTCTGAGTGGGACAGATCAGGGAGAGCAACTGCCTCTGGGTGTGTTATGCCGACAGCCTGTGAGTGGGCGCTCAGTGGTACTGCTTCCGCCTTCTGAAACACACACAAACAAAATGATAAACATTCATAAGCGGAATGAGGGGAAGGAAGATCAAACGAGCAGCTCATGTTAAACGCACACCAAACACCTGGCAGAAACAAAACTTTGCCAGATGAGAAAGTCTTGCATAAGTCAAACTCCAGCTGATGGCATAAAGACTCGGCACATCAGTGACGCTTAATTAAGACTTAATTAAGTTTTGCATCACCTTCAATACACACAGTTGACAGCATGAATAATCTATTTGAGTTTTATAAACCTCTTGGCTATTAAATTGTTTGAGCAAGTGGGGAGAATGCTAAACATCCGAGTTTAGATACTGTCTAGCTTCAAATCACTCCTTTCAACTCGGTGTGATCTTAAGGTTTCATCATAGCTGTTCTATATTAGGAAGCAGGCAGAGTTAGTACAAATATGGAGCCTGCTGCCTGAGAGCAGAGGCAGTGAGTCATGATATGTGAAGAACTATTTGGTAGGCAAATGGTAGGAGAACAAAAAGATGTATAAACAGGATCAGAACTTGGAGGGTGGGGGAGACCCCACAGAATCACTTAAGATGCACCTTGGGTCAGTAGATGATGGGTATGTTCTTAAGTATTCTCATTTTTTACCTATTTTTTACAACCTCATTCCAAACTGTATCAACCTCTTTCCTCAAAATGTGGAAAAAAATGTGATCAGCAGAAACACCTCAACTTTCCTCATTGTTACAATGGGTCATTTGTGCGTAGAATTTTGAGGAAACCCATTTAATACAATTTTGAATGAGGCTGTAACAGCAAACTGTGGAAAAAGTGAAGCACATTATGAGCCTTTTGCGTTGCAAGAGACGCTTTGTTGCAAAAAAAACAGAAAAAGCAAAAAGAATGAAAACAAGCATATATGCTTTTTTATTATGTAAACCAGCCAGACACGAAACTAAGCCTATTTTGAAAAACCATTTCTAGGAAATCACAATCTCAATAGCATTTCAGTTGGTTCTGAAATATGAAGAGCAAATGGTTCCTTTAACACAGCAGCAGGAAATGCCTCTGCATCTGACTGCAAAACTGTGCGAGTGTGACTGAAAACCTGTGAGAAGTGTGAAAACAGACGAGAAATTACTCATAACCTGCCCGTTATAAGCTGATTTTCATAAGAAGTCAAACTAAATTATAAACTTATTTCATAACAGCTTTCAATATGACGACAGAGAGCAGCTTTAAAGACGACATCGAAAGGTGGGATATAACTTAAACCTTCTGTCATTGATAGCTGAACGTTAATAGTAACATTATCCTCCAAGACAATAGAGCTTTGAAACGCAACTCATCTGGATCAAGAAACATAAGCAGCTTAAATAGTCGCTCTGCATTTTAAACTATTTCTCAGTCTACTACTAAACTCAATTTGAGGTGATTAACAGGTTGTAAGAGAATAAATTTGCACTCCAATAGCATTTATGAGACATTTTTCTGAATTGTAATATTGATGGCAATATATTTTATGAAATAAATAAAAGCAAAATGGCTTTTATGTGGATATCATGGCGGTTCTTGCTTACTGTGATCCAAAAAAAACGCAAATTCATTCGTGTTTATCAGTCTGGAAAGGGTTCTAATGGCATTTTGAAGGTTTTGGGACTCGAGGGGATTAACATGTGGTCCCTAAATGGATAAAATCAATCATCTGAAAAAGGCACATTGTCTTGACTATGTTTTTGTTGGAAAAAAAATTTGTGAGATGTAAAAGAAAAAGACATACAAGAGTGAAAAAAAATCTGGAGTTTCTTAATCCACCTTATGTAAGCACACTTCAGTACAGTATCAATTGATTTGAGGTTATTTTACCTGCAAAGGTTGACAAATAACCTCAAGTTCTGACTCTGTGCAGGCTGCAAAATCTGTAACAAAACAAAAACAAGACAATTATTTGTAATGAAGGGAAATTAAAGATCCCTTAAAGGCTGGGGGGAAAAAAACCCATCAAAAACCAAAAGTTTTGTCTCAAGTGTCATAAAACTGCAGTTTTACTATAAAAGCACAATGGCGGGGCAGATGGGTTAAATGTCATGTACGAAGGGGCGTTACGCTTATATTCACCCCGTTCCGTTTGTCTGGCTGCCAGCCACTCATGCAGGAAGAGAAACGGGGATTACCATGCTCAGCTCGGGGAATCAGACCACTCGCACACCTGGCCATAGAAGGAACTTGAGAAAGCCAAGAATTCTGGAGATGTGTTGACACACTCGCATCACACTTTGCCTCTCTCACACCACGTTAAGAAGATCAGAGCTACAACCACCATAGAAGGCAGGGGTCTATTTCCAGGGGCCACAGAATGTGTGCGTCCATATAATGGTAGAGAGCGGTGCTCTGAATGTACACGCAACCCATGACCCCACGGATCATGGCAGCGTAACCTGCTGTCACAAATACAAAGGACAAATAAGAACCAAGATTTTGAGGTACTGAAGTCCCACAAAGTCCACCATAATGAGGATCATATATATTTGTCGAATGAAAATGAGAAAAAAAAACAACAAAACAAAACAGAATATAGCTGATTCTGTTAAAAGGAGGCTTCATGCAGTGAGCAAGACAGACTGCTACCTGATATTCTTCCTGCCCATAGTCTCACCATTCAAGATAATGGGACGACATGAGTTACAACAACATTTAATTTCAATAACAGCGTGTGCAGTGTGTAGACGATGGAGCTCGTCTGAGATAAGACCAACGCCACCAGTCAGCTAGAACTCGGCAACAATGACTTCTGCAAAACGTGATTTGACAAACACTGCTCCCTTCTCAACTTCTATTTGAAGACCCTATTGAATCAAATCCCTGCTGTTTTTTGTTTGCTCTCGGTTCATGACAAACTCTGATGTCGATACTCATCACTAGCTTTCAATAGGCAGGAAAGATAAACACTTTAAATTAAGCATGCCAAAACATCCATCATGCAAACAGGTTACTGTTGCCACTGCTTACCTCCTCTTCCTTCAGAGGGGCTTTGATCAGGTTGAACGTCCGTACAGATGGAGGAAAGAGGAGTTGATGCATCTCTCACTTCTCCTTCCCCAGCTGCATCCACTACCATCCACCTCTTCTCCCCATCCTCTTCTTCAACTCTCTCTGGTGAACAGTCTGTTTTTTCCTCAGGGCGGCAGTCTCTTTTCCCATCCTGCACCCAGCAGTTCCTCTCTGCTAGTTCATTTTTCAAGAAGTCCTGTAGAGCAAACTCTTCGTCCCAGTCCAAGTCAGGCTAAGAGAAAAATTGTAGAAACAAGAAAACAAATCCCACTGATGAAAGTGCTGGAGGTGGCACAGATAAAATAGTTGTTCCATTCCACCACTCAGTCTGAAACCTATGAGACAAGCTGCACCATTTGAATCCACAGGTACTACTAATCTTTTGAGAAAGATTTGAAAGTACCATAACAAGAATGTGTTCATTTAATCCATTTAAAAAAAAAAGAAGAAAGTTTTAACCAAATGCAAATTACAAGAGGGGCCAGGCTACATTCAACCCCTAAGAAAAAGCCTTAATTTTTAAATAAGTTTCAAACATCAGCAATGGGTTGTTTGAATAATTTGAAACTAGGAGCTGGGAGACCAGAAGACTAAATCATTACAGCAGAATGATTTAGTCACTGTATGCAACAGCAGTGCCACTGTGAAGCTCCGACATACGGAAGCACGACAATCTGAGGTTTAAAAAGAGTGTAGGTGTGTGGCCTTATTAATTTTTTTTGTGTGGGCGCACATGTCCACTTAACTCGCCGGCTCGCACTCGGCTGTTCTCTACCAGATGCTCCAGCTGTCTACAAACAAAACAAGCTACATCCCTGCATCTGATAGATCAAAGCGATGACTGTGTTAACGTCATGGATGACGCATTTAAAGCATTAAAAACTGAAACGTAAACCAGCAATACTCAAACACCTAGACTTCATACCGTGTTGCTTGCTTTAACATAATTAACACAGTAAGTTGTTCAATAACATCCCTCTCCCCTCCTCTCAGACCTCCTCTTCCTCCTCTGGAGCAGGTGTTTGGCACGAGGCCTTTCTGCCGTCTTGAGATATCTTTAGCTGCTCCAGTTCTTCGCACAGCTGCCGCTTCTGGTTCTCCTGTTCCTGCACCCTGGAAGACAAAACCCTCCCAGTTAGATTTTTCCAAACAAATGGCAGCACAGGTGCGCAGAGTTCCCAAAGCGTCTGGAAGTATCAGAATGAAAACGTATGGGCACAGCTCCAGGATGAAAATAGACATACAGTACCCAATCCGCAGGCCCATGCAGTGTCCCATTCTGTTGCCCAGGGTGACCAGCGGCAGTTCTCCCACTGGCACTGTATTGATTTGCTCACTTTATTTCTGTAGATGTAGCCTTTAATATTGCAGCACACAGACGAAGATGTGACTTATGCTAGAGCCATGCCTCTGTTTTGCAGGCTGTACCTGGACAGCCAATCCACTCTCCCTCTCTGGTCTAATATCACACTGACCTACGCCTTTTATACATCTGACGGGGATGGCTGTCTCCATAAACACACATCCAAGCACACATAAGCTTGCAGCACATGGCAAATTCTCTCTCTTTAGCTCTCTCTGCACACAGTCAGAGTGAAATCCAGGAATGGCCCAAACTTAGTGAGGTAAGCCTTTTTTGGGGTCGCTGTGGTCAGGATAATTAACCGGTCTTTCCTCTGTTCAGTACAACTGACTGGCCAACCGAGACAAAGAGCAAGCAACAAAAAAAAAAAAAGATACTTTGATCTTAAAAACTTGTCTGCTGCTCGCTTTAATTCATTCTTCTCTTTCTCAAGAGAAGAATGAACAGAGAATACAGTTTTTATGTTAAAGTTTTTCACTTTTTCAGTTCTGGGTTCTGAGAAACTTCACCATGAATTTATGGACAAGATGTCTACAGACTTTAAATATGAAACATCCAAACAAAAACAATAGACAGAGGGACGCATGGATGAGTGATGGACTAACAGATGGAAGAGAAATCAGACAGAAGGACAAAAAGATAATCAGATGGACAGAGGGACAAACCTAAGCTGTATCAATGGAGAGAGATTAATCAAGGACTGACAGATGGACAAACAGACAACAGGATGTTGTTTGACAGTTTAAGGGTTGCTTAAACTTCAAAGATGATTCGATTTAAAATGATCCATTTCAAAAAATGACTACATTTTGAATAGTTGCTGTTGGAAAACAAGAAAATGTTTCAGGTTTTCCGTCAGTCAGTACTGAAAAAGTTATAATTCTAGCTCCGCCTACAAGAAACCGATTCATCCAATAAGATCACTCTAAACCCGATGCCCCCTGTTGTCACACCAAATATCCACAAATTCCTCCCATGCAGTCAGATCAGAATGCACTCACCTGACCGAAAGGTGGAGGATCTCGGTGCGGGATCTCCTCAGGTTGCTGGCCATTTTGATCAGCTCCTTTTCTAACGAGTCGGTGTACTGAGCCAGCTGGTCCAAGCCGACAGCCCACTCTGCCCTCCTGGCATCGAGCTCAGCCTGCAGGTGGACAACGCAGAGGGGTCACAGGCTCTCCAACAGATGAAATGCTACAGTCTGAGCAACCTGTAGCTTCTCGTTTTAAAAATACTCATTCTCCCTGTTGTACTGAAACACCATAACATAAAACTGACTTGTAAGCGCTTTCAGCTCAGGTGCACTAATGCTTTCCGTCTCATTGGGTATGCTTTTTGCTGTTTGACAGAAGAAGGCTAATAAATGCAGAGTGGCAGCAACACAGAAGGTGATGGGAAAGGAGAAAAAAAATAAATAAATAAAAAAAAACAGTGAGGAAGGGAGGAGGGGTGTGGGTTGTGATCATGGTACAACACTGACTAAACAGCACTGCTTGGATGGAGCCTATTACATAGTTATATAAGTGAGATCTCCAGAGAGGAGAAATATTGTGTGGGAAGCAGAGAGAGAGGGAGAAAGACAGAGAGAGAGCAGATACAGCGACGTGAGGATGAGGAAGATGGAGAACACAGAACTTTGTGACTCATTAGGTATGAAAATAGCTTGTTGCAGCTAAAGGCAAAACATGGAGACTTTTATAAAGTATTTCACCAAAAGCTTCAGCTACACGCAAAGTTTTCTTATTTATCTTTGATTGGGTAGCAAGACTTTGAAAGTGGTCAATTCAGCATGAAATAGATATTCAGACATATTAATATTTGTGAACTCCTGTGGCATCGATTATTTATTGAAGACATTTCTGCTGGGGAGAAGAAAAAAAATAAATAAATTTTTAAAAAAAATCACCGATTTATTGAAGCATAACATTGACAAAAAACAACCATTTTAGGATGTGTGAGGTTGAGAGAACCTAGACTGAATTACAACTAAATCACATGAAGCAGCTTCCATTTTTGTCTTTTCTTCTACTTTGATGTATGAAAGTAAACTAAACTTTTATGCATAAAACTCCAAGCTGAGTTAAAGTTAGTCATTTCTTCCTACTACTACTACTATCTCGCAAATTGACATATAAAAGAGGCCAGCAACATTAAATAGCCTGAATGGCTGAAACGAAATGGAATAGTAAACGACAATGCTGCACAATATGAGTAAACTACTCAATCTATGGTGATGCAGGGAGTCATAGTTAAGATTTTTAACTTCATTGCAGTGCATCTGACCTGAACATCAGGGTCGGTGTTACTGTCTGACTTTGTGTGGTTATCCATCATGTTTTGAACTGCAGCTAAGACACAGCTGGCTTCTTCTTTGAAATCTCTTTTCTGAAAAACAAAGAGAGCATACTATCAAAGCCAAGGAAGCCAAGCAAAGGCAAAATCTCTCAAGACACAAGTTCTGACCTTCATTTGAAATACTGCTCTAAACCTAACCAATCATTATACCGTTTCTAGTCTTTTGCTCTTTGGCAATGCACTGCAGGTTTTAAGCAGATGGCAGTCTTGTCTTTCTACACCCATACAAACACCTTAAGCACAATTTTAAAATAAAAAACTATCCACTGTTGTGTTTAAATACAATTACTAGTAAATGCCAGTGAAAATATAGCAAATATAACAGTATGCCGTACTCAAACTGGATGGGTTCTGGTTATTTAATATTCAACGGATTTGTCAGAAGTTCAGGTCATGGTTTCAGACAAAAACATCCTCAATTACCAGTTTGTTTAGGAGACTCTTGTACTCCAGAGAAACATGTTCAGTGTTGGGTCCCTGCAGCATCAGAAACAACTCTCTGTCCAGCGTCTCGTCCAGCGAAGAGACAGTGGTCATTGTCGTGGACAAATAGTTCACTCCAGCAGAAGTCTGGAAGCATAAGTGATTTTTTTTTTTTTTGATCAATTAGCAAATCTTCTCCACAAAAGCATGGCTATGTTATAATTTCTACACAAAGGATTACACTAGATAAAGATTTAATTTGCAACAAAAATTTGGGATTTTTTCATTTATTTACTCTTCCTTGTGGCATTTTAGCTGTATTGAGTTTGACTGCATATAGGCTAACTAAAATCTGAACCGTTTCGTGAATCATTGAAATGAAATGAACTAGACTGAATTCGACCGAATCCACAATCATATGAGGTCAACAAGGTGTGCCATCATATGACTAATCCTAGACCTCAAGTGTTTAATCAGTGGTTTCCTCTTGGAAACATGCTGATAAGAATAAAAACAGGCAACAGGTGTGCTTTCAAGCATCAGATCAGTGTTTTAAACCAGAACAATTACATTTCTCCAGCAGTTAGCTATGAGATGCATCACTTTCTACCCCTTTGTGTCACTTTGTATAAGACTGAGTGGTAAAGAATATCAAGTCCTGACTTGTACAAAATGTTTTCAGCGGATACTTAAATCATACAATGAAGGCTGAGCACAATAGAGAGAGAATGGAGGGGTGCTGACCTCCAGTGGTGACTGTGCCAGAGCCAGTTCTGTCTGCAGGGATCCCAGGCTGCTCTGGTTTAATCTGTAAGCCACTGACAAAGCCAGACTAGCCCTGTGAGACAGGCAGGGCGATGGGTTAGGGGAAAAAACTCAAATAAAACATTTATTTTTTCCTCTAAAACAAAGAAGCCTTTTTAACTCGACGACTTGAAATACTTACCCAGCGAGATCTGGAAGAATCATCTGCATTTGGGTCTCAAGTTTGTTTTTATCCTTCCTCAGCAGCTGGATTAGAGGAAATGAGAGCCAACAATGTATTTTTAAAAGAGAGCAAGTGATTTAATAAATGACGATTTCATTACTGGCATAAACATTTTAAACAACTAATTTTTTATTTAATTCAACAAATGTTCTAAGTTTTTGGTTAATTTCTTGTCTTCAGTCCAACTTTCTAACAAATTAGGCATGGATGAGTCATCAGTTGACTTTAACTCAATGGCAGGTCACATTGGGGGGAAAAAAAACAACATTTAACTCATAACACATATAACTCATAATGTGATGCATGTTACCAGACTGACCTCTGTGATGGCAGAATATTCCTCGACTGTTGCCTTCAGCTCATTTATCTGTCTGTTCTTCTGCAGGAAGTAAGCGGTACAGGTTTGAGGTTTGAGGTAATGTGAAAACTGGTCATTTTAATGGGATTTCATGTAAAGCAGTGCATGATTGTGAAAAGGAAAAAGGCGACATGGCTTCCAATTCTTTCAAAATGAAAATGCCAAAACTTGTGGAGTGAATAGTTTATAGATCGCTCTTTCACCATATTAAAAGCTACAAATGTTTTCAGGTGCGTCTTTCCTAAAATATTTACACCAGTTTTCTTTACATCAGAGAAAATGGAACATTTATGCACAACAAACAGATTTAGATTTGTTCATAATCTAAAATTATGTTTGCACATTATAATGCTGTACTGTTTCATGTTTTCATTTATTAAATCTAAATAAAATACATCATTCGAGGCTGAAATTTAATGCACCTGATTTTAACTTTATTGGTTGAAAAATGAATGTATTGATTAATAGTAGCTTTAGAACAGTACACTTGATAAGTGAACTCACCTCCACAATAATAGATTCTTTTTCACCAATGACGGCATCAAACGAGTGATTTTGCAGCTGGGTAAAGGGAAAAGCGCAAGAACATAAACGTGGGACACTATTATTATGCAAAGGCTCTTTTAAAAGTTCACAGTTTCTGTTAAATGAAACCAAGCAGTGGTGCATAATGGGGGTAGCAGGAACAATAGAGAAATGGTAGAAATACCTGAAGGTCAGCGTTAATGTCACACAGCTCCCTTATTTTGTTCTGGAGCTCGTCTGTCTCCATGGTGATCTTAAAGTTCTAGAAAATCAATCAGTTGGACGTTTGAACAAATAGTCAGCTCCGTTCGGATTGGACCACGTCATCAGTATTTGCAGTAATTATGTCTGTTAAGTGAGGTTATGTACTTAACGTTAAATGAACGTCTAATCAGTACCTCCTCCTGAAGAGATGCAATCTGGGTAATCAGGCTCTGATTTTCTCTCTCCTGGGAAAAAAAAGAGAAAGAAATCTTTCTTACTGCATGCCATGCAGTTTTTTTTTTTTTTCCATTTTGAAACCTCGGACTAAATATTTATGTAAATCAAGTCTGATGGCATATTTATAATCTGTAATGGAAAAAGTAACTATTGATGCGCTAATACATTTCAGAACAGATTGCACCATCAAATAACACCAAAGATCTCTTCAGCCTCAAGATGTATGACTAACCATATGCTTGCTGTGTGCCGAGGCGCGAGCTCTCCCTTCTTCTGTACAGCTCAATGTCGCCTTCATCTCTTCCACCTCATCTTTCAGCATCTTCTCTTTCTGTGCAAGCTGTTGGTTTCTAAGAAGGACGAATCAGGCCAAAATTGGCTGCTTAAGTAGGCCAGCACTTCACATTTGTGAGAGAATTAGGAGAACCTTACACCCTAGCTTGATTGCGTAGATCCTCGTTTTCCTCTGCCAGTTTCTGGTTGCTCTCCTCCATGCTCTCCACCACCTGCTTCAGCTTCCGAACCTCTTCCTGAAGCTTTTGGTTGCTCATCTGAAGATCAGCGACACAATATACCAGCTCTGATGTTTCACTGGGAAGGGCAAATGAAAAACATGAACACTCGTCCATTAATAATACCCTACATGCAAAATACTGGGTGTCACAGATAAAACAAAAAAGTTGGCAGACTTGTCATTTAATAGTACTTTGACTTACAATTCCACTCTAGATGCCTCTCCACCAAAGGCCTCCAAGCTTCCCGATGTCATATTTAGCAACATAGACCTTCGGGCTGCAAAACACAGAAATAAAAACCAATGGCGTCTCTACAACTTGACTATAAGTTACATCTACATGTCAGATCGGTGGTGAAATGAATATTCACCAGAGCCACCATCTTTGAGTTTAACCGAGCCTTCCTGGGTGTAGCTCTCTGCTGAGACGTCTCTGTGATAAAAAAAACAAAAATCAAAGTGAAAAAATAGTCTCAAGCGTTCCAAAATAAGCAACGAGTTTAAGAAACGCGATATGCTTTGGGTGAGTAATCTACTGGCGTCAAATTCAAATGGCAAAAACCTCTAAACACAAAGAAACTGATATAAACGAAACTGACAATAGGCATGCAGAAACAGACTATTTAAAGTAAAACCACATTTTCCCAGTACCTGCTATTGCGGCAGTCATCTATCCACTCCTTCATGACAGCATGGTAGGTGTCCAGGTCGATGGACACGTCTTTACGTTCTGGGTCCAGCATGTTGCAAAGTTCCTCTAGTCCACTGTCTTCGGAGCTTCGACTGGTTGTGTGACGCAGGTAGTTGACAATATGAGACACGTACACTTTACCTAGAGTGTGAAAGCGTGACCAAGTTTAAGGAGCGAGCCATCTTTGACAACTCCAACAAATCAATTGAAAGCACTGAAGTTTGAATTCTGTGACATTTTTATCTCTTGCAACAAATCACCAGTTTCAATCTGCTGGTTTTCTTGGTTTTTCACAGTGATCGTGTCCACTTTGTCACCCAGTACCGCTTTAAACAAAAGCAGTTACCATAGTGATAGTGATTTCTCAGTCCAGGCTAAAGCTAAGTTTGTGGTTACATAAACAGTCACCTATCAAAGTTCTTCATTTTTTCAAAAATGTAGACCAGTGACAGACGAGTTCCATCTCCTCCCACAGTTGAGCTGAAAATGATTCATATTCCTAGATTTAAAAAGTATTTTTATTCATCCAAGAAGATTGATTCTAATAGAAATTAAAAACATAATTTAAAATAGTTTCACATGAGTTTATTTACAAATGATTTGTATTTAGGACTTATCCCCTTCAGGAAAGCATGCCACATTGTCCTTACAGTAGTCCAACATTTTCTGTGTTTTCTCTGGAAATTTGAACATTTTACTTCTTGGCATCATCTCAGTCTTAACCTCCCTCCACAGACATCATTTCGGAGACGATAGAAAGTCCTTTAGCTTGACAAGCGACAGACGACCCAGCAAAAGCGTCCCATGCGAGCGCGCGTGTGTGAGCGGACGTACCTCTGCGCTGGGTGTCACAAGCATGAAATATGGTGTCGAGCAGATTCTCTTCACAGATGAGGCTGATTTCTGCCATATTTCTTCCGTTTTCAGAGTTAACCGACGTCCCTGAAAGAGCTGGAATGCAACACACAGCAGACAGAGTGTCCTGAACGATGCAGCGCGGCAGGCACATGATTTTCCTTTAGGCACAGTAGCACATAGCAGTACAATGACCAAACACAGTTTCTGTTCAATTTCACCAAAACGGTGCAGAGGTGGAGGATTGGTAAATACTTATTTACTTAAAAGAAAATATTCAAATTACATTTCTAGATGATAAACTGCAAATGGATCAATTTCCTGGACTCATCAGAATTACCTGGAGCCCTCTTTATTTCTTCCTAATATCATCTTGTCAAAGAATTTTCATGTCAAACAAAGTGATTGGTTTTGTCTTTAATAATTATTTAAAATCACACACACACACACACACACACACACACACACACACACACACACACACACACACACACACACACACACACACACACACACACACACACACTTTCCACTTCACCCCAATGAAAACCTGAATGAGAGCAAAAATCCTGTGAAGTTTAGACATTCACATCAGCAGGGAAAAGGCTGTAGCTGTAGCAAGCTCCTAATCCAAACCTTGTTTTCATATTTATTTGCATTCATAGCAGTTATCACTGTATTAAAAAAATAACCAAGCTTCACTTTGCATGTTAAAGATGACGGGAACAGTGAGGTAGAATTATTTTACCCTCCATAATGCATTCATTTATTTTCGGAAGTCAAAGGAGGTTAACTTTATTGCACTGTCCTTTGTGGTTCACTTTTACTGCTGTCTTTCTGTCTGTGGCATCAGTTAGTCAGCTTTGCCAAATCCATTTTAGTTTTATGTGTCTGTTAAAGTGAAACTTAATACTTTTGTGTGGAATTTTGATCCAAAAATGTGACCGTTTTTTTCCCCCCCTGTGAAAGATACGTCTTGAAAAAGACTATATATCACTTTGGCCAAATTAATACTCATAATATCTAATTGTTATAAGAATGATAAATAAAAACAAAAAAACCAAGGTAACAAACAATCCTTAGTTTCTGAAAGCCAGACTCTGCCTCCTACCTCCATCTCCCATGGAAAGTCTTTTCACAACCAGTGCGGGGTAGGGCCGCTCACGCTCTGCTGAATTTGCGGCGTCTGCAGAGCAGAAGTTCACGTTGTAGGAGAGGGTGCTGTTCCTCGACGTGAAAGTGCGGGACAGAGGAGGACTCGAGCTCCAGCCGTCGCTCTCAGACTGTGCCAGGTTTGGCCCTCGGGTGAACGTAAAATAAGGGGAGTCTTTGGTCTGGCCTGCGGGTGTTGAACAATACCTCTGCCATGTCTTCCCATGTTTTAAATCACTCCCATCAGGACCTCTCCTCTCTCCCAGGGTGCTTGTGATTGTGTATGTGACATTAGCTGTTGTGGATGGACTGCATTTGGGAGTAGAGAGGGGTACGTAGGAACCACGGCCACCGCCGTGGGAGCTTGGCATCCCCATCCCTTGAGCCCTTTCCTCCTCGTCTCTGAGGGTGGCTCCTTTCTTCAGGATGGCTTCCAGGTTGTGCCTGAGGCTGCACTGAGGGCTGTCGTAACTGCTGGAAGAGAGTTTAGGGATCTGGAAGGGCGAATTGGGTTCCCTGTCACCACGCCACTGGATGGTCTGAAGCTTGCGGCAAATGCTGTCCACGGGGTTGTGCCGACGTAAAGGCTGAGGCGTGCAAAAGCCCACGTTGCTCATGGTTTGGGGGAAGTGCTGAATTCCTTGCTAGGGGAGAGGGTGAGGTCTGGAGAACAGAAAGTAAATAAATTAAATATTAAAGTAAAGATGTATGTAAAAGTATTCATGCAGTTTGAACTTTTACATTACCCAATTTTACACCAAATGCGAGTGTGAGGAAACGTTACCAGATGCTGACAGTAACATGTGATTACTTTATATTACTCTTTTTTTTGTTTTTTTTTTTCTTCCACATTTGAGACCAAAGATGACGTCGACAGGTCAAGACTAAAAATAACATTTTGCTAGTATCTGGTAAAGGTTGACTACAATGAGCAAATGATTGTGCCATTGACTAAGGCCCTTAATTAGTTTCAATCACGGTTGGCCACAAATCACCATAGTAACTCATATGCTACAGCTTTGTTAGAATTAGCTTCTTCCCCACTTCAGTGCAATTCCACCAGTTGAATCTTTGTCCAAAATCGTCCACCTGAGCACTTTCTTCAGGTATATTTAAAGTGATTGTGGTTTAGAAATGATTTCAAACGACAGGCGTCAGAAGCACACAGAACAGAGGAGGGAATTGGCAGAACTGGTCAAATGAAAAGCTCCCAGGGATGTTTCTTTTTGTCCTCGAGCTCAAATACGTGAAGCAGGTGCGCAAACCTGCTAATTAATTGACCTGAATTTGTTATTTTACTGCCCCCCCCCCCCCACACCACCTTCTTCTTACAATACAAATGTATATTTGTTTTTTTTTTTTTTTAAAAAAGCTTTAATTTAATAGCATCACAACGGCAATACAAGCGTCTCACAAATAAGCAAAACTCATGTCTAAACTTATTTTTCTCATTTTCGCCGAAATGTGACCAGACGCTTAAAAAGCACTCGTCTCAAAAAGAAACCTAAAATGCAAGCATGCGAGTCATTTTACCTCCGTTGTCTCTTCCGAACAAACATCCACGGAGGAATAATGAAGCGTTTGGTTTGGAACCGTCCACGCTGACAAGACGAGCACGCGCACGAGCAACTCGAGACGGTCCGTCTGTCAGAACTAAAACCTGCTTCAGAACATGAGTCAGCAGCTCCCCCTCGCGGTCTGACTGGGACATTACACCCAAGGAGATGCTGAGATTTGGATAACAGGGTGTCTGAGAGTGGCAATATTTAGCTGAAACTGTTCATGTCTCTTTCAGACAATAAACTACACCATGGCTGGCAGCAGGATTAGCAGCTTTAAGAGAAAGAAGTCTGCTTTGATGGTTCAGAGAAAGTGATTTTAGGAAAGTACTCTGCCTAACAGATATTATAAGTATAGACTTAGCTCACTTACCCTCAGTAGTAGCTCCAGGTATTTCATCTTCACGGTTCCCTGACTCCCTCACACTCAAAAATCTCCCTTGTTGATCAACATGGAAATTATTACTGCACCGCCACTTGCCCTCATGTTGCCCGCAGCAGCCCGGAAAACGATTCAAGAGCCTTCGTCTTCCTGTTGTGACAACAAACAGACGAAAAGTTGATCCGAAGAAATGGCGGACCTCTAAACAGGCCACAAACAGAAGACTCGAGCCTCTTTTTTAAGCATGTGCTTCAGCTTTTAGCTTCATGTTCCTCACAGTAAATGCCCGTTCTTCCACAGGTGAGGAGTGTGTTTCCATTGTTGCCCATGTCCTCCTGTTGCTCCTCTGCAACCTGCTCAGCAGAATCCACTTTCCCAGCTCACGCTAAGTCGCTGGAGCTTTGCATGTTTTCTGACCCTGAACGTCTGAGCGGGAGACAGCAGGCTCAGGTGGAGATTAGACATGTGCAGACGCACTCACGGAGACATGCTCTCCCAAGGAGAAGCACTGGCTTCGGTTTTGCGTGTTTGCATCCTGGCCTTTAGAGCGACACGACATACTGAATCAAAATCTTGAATGCAGTTTCAGTGTGTGCAATATTGCAAACAAAAGGGAGTGATTGAATCCGATATTTAGCTATAGTATTTCAAACTCTGCTTGCTGATCAGACCTGTTCAATGGACATTTAGCAACCTTTATGCCAACACCTGATGTAGATCTTAAAGACCAAGATGTTAGACCTCAAGTACTCTTTCAATGGTCCTTTGTCTAAGAGTTTGTACTTTGTACTGTGTAAATACAACCCCCAAACCTTTGAGATGTCACTTCAGTCCTTCTTACACACTCAAGATACTCATCGAAGGTAATAATTATAGCTACATAATCCCGGCCAAACTCTGACTGGACTGTGAGTGATGATAGCGGTGATAGATTAGCGCTCATGCGGAAACATAAAGCTCTGTTAATGGCCTGCTGTGACCTTGCCGTATTGGACTGATTGCTGTGAAGTGCAACAATCATTGTATTTCAGTACATCTGAAGAAACATGATAACTGTGAGGCAAATAATTGGAAAGAAGAGATCGTTTGGAAAGACAGCAGCTCACTGATTCCTTACAAGTGCTGTACTCTACTGTAATCTGGGATTAGGATGCAAGCTACCTCCTGCACCAGGAGGGAGAAGACGAAGGGCCGGTCTAATCCCAGCAGATAGCTGATGCCTGGCCAACTGGAGGTGTCTCTTTCAAAGAGGGATCATTGGACTCAGTCTTGGAAAACAGCAGGAGACCGCAACAATCTCTCTTATCTTTTGTCTGGATGGGAGAAGAAACATTTGAAGCGTTGCTCCTCAATTCCAAAAGACCCGAAAATGGAAACAAATGCAACGCTCTCAGTGAGAAAATTGAATTCATCTGGAGTCTGGCAACTCCAGTTGTTACATTTTTGTGACAGAAATTTGTATCAATCCCCAAACTCCACACGTGTCCGTGGGCTGCTGTGTTCAGGGCAATGGCTATTGGTAGTTTTCTTCTACCCAAGAAGACCTACAACAGGAATACCTTCTTTCCTACAATTGCTTTTAATTGTTGACATGACTTTAGTGACTTTATTTTGCAGCAGGTCAAAGAAAAAGGATGGCCGATAGAGAAAAAAAATAAGTCTTTGGTTCTTGTTTCTGTTTTGCTTTTCTTCTTCTAAAAAGGCCTTTGATCAATCAGAGTTGCTGGTGCATCAAGAGGCTGATAGAAATCTCTCTTTGGACAGCATGAGGCGGAGGGGACAACCAGACAAACCGTCCTCCCTGGATCAATGAGGATGGAGGTCATTGAACCGATACTTGACAGCACTTCTGTCTATGTTTTAACTTTCTACTCTGAAATAACAACTTATTTTTGATTAGATGAGGAACTTGCAACACCACCACTAGATGGCATCATTCTTCCAGGCCTCACTAGGCAGAGAATCCCAGTGGGTAAGAAATACCTTCAGTAGAGAATGGCAATTCAAAACAAAAATTTCAGCTTCTCCGAAAGTTTTTTTCAGTCCATCTTCACAAGTTTTTCACAGTGAAGCGATTGGTTTCAATAGATGCTTGGCAAACACTGTTCAGGGGTGTTTAGCTGCTCACAATTTATTGTTATTTTGCTTCAGTGTATCTCAACATTTTTATATCTTTGTTCTTGGTCAGAAATGTCTTTGTACCAGAGAAATGTGTATGAGATGAGACGCTGCTGCGGCCTTTGCTCCCTGCTCTTGGGATTTTTTTCCCCCCTAAATAAATGAAACTTGAAGTGTCTTTTCCTTCACGCCACTTTTGTCTGACATTAAATTTAGATTAATGGTCACAAACAATAATATGTGACAAAAAAGCAAAGATGGAGGAAACTTTGCAACTTTGTTTTGCATTCATTTCTGTTCACAAAGTTAAGAAATACATTTGTTTAAAGAAAAGAAAAAACAACAATGAATGAAAGTACGGAGAATCTGTGAAACTCAATAGATGTAACGAGTCAAGATTTGTTTTACATACAAAGTCATTTTATTCATTATTTTTTAATTCTTTTATTATTATTATCATTATTATTATTATTATTATGAGTGGAAAATGGACAAACCAGTCCCCTAACACCAGCTAACCTATATAGACAGCATCAATAAGTCATAATGGGAGAAATATGTCCTAGTGTTCTTCACTTTACTTCAACATTTTCTTTCTTTCTTTTTTTTGTTTTTCTTTTTTTTTACCGTGTTCCCAATAAGATCCTGCATTTCCACTTGGCAAATTCCCAAATAGTTTTTCCGCAGAAAAATCTTCCATTTATAAATTAAGGGTGGGAAAAAACATAAAACATCTGCTGTCCTGCGCGACACACAATCACTTCAAAGCTCTGTCGAGAAAAGAAGAAAAAGAAATGCCTCCAAAGGTTTTAACTGTGTGAAAAAACCACGTCTTACAATGACGTATCCACTTAAGGACGTTGGTGTCAGGCTCAGGCACCGATGGACACAGGGACTGAACAGAATAATTACAAACCAGGTATTTATTGGGAGGTCAACAAACTCTTAGTCAGACAGGCCAGGGTCAGAACCAGGGAATCAAATCGGGATCAGGCGGCCCCTGATCTTAGGGCCAGGCAAACAGGGGATCCGAGCCCGCGGGTCCAGAGTCCAGGTAGAAACAGGTATCCGGTCAAACAGGCAGGGGGTCGAAGCCAGGAGGTCCTTATCCAACGGAGAGGGTCAGGGATCAGGGACAGGAGAGGAATCTAGGCAGAGACAGACAGGTTAGAATCTAGGCAGGCAGCTCAAGTTGCTGGAGCAGGTCTGAAGGTGTTACCGCTGAGGGTTTCACAACAATCTGACGCCGTGCAGGAGGAGTTCCGTCCTTACATGGCAGCAGCTGGAGATCAGGAGGATGCTGATCAGGTGTGAGTGGTCACTGCACAACAGCTGTGACAGTTGGATAAGTTGAGCACTCCTAATTTACTGTCAATAAAATACGATTCAACGTGATTCAAACTTGTGTCTTTCCAGAATGTGCAGCTCCCCGATCGAGACAAGCTCTCACTATCTTCCAGGATTGCAACAGAACTGACAGATGTACAGGTTAGTGGGTAAACACAGACGTGTCCATTTATTCTATATGGTTTAGCTTACAGTGTTCAGTGACAGCAAGATGTAGCTGAGCAGCGTGAGGTCGAAAAAAAAAAAATCCCCAAATTAAATAAAAAACATAAAATTTAATAAGAAATATTGCAAATAAAAGGCAACCCCTAACAAATACCCTCTCTACCAAAAAAAAAAAGAACCAAAATTCAATTAACTTCTACCTCCATAATTGAATTGTCACCCAGTTATCCAAGTAGTTATTACGTAACTTAATGAGATAAAATCACAAAGTTGTTTTAAATAAACCTTCTTCGGTCCTTATTCATCAAACTTACTGTATGCGTGAACTTCCTCTAAGTGTATAATAAGTGAGGAATTAAATAATGACTTATTACAGTCTTCTCAGCCAACAAACAAACAAATAAAAAAAAAAAACTCACTCCAGCAGTGTCTACTTATCGTTTCAGATTTAAACAGATTTCTAATAGCTTTTGGCCCAGTAGGGTTAATGAGTGCGCTAACCATCGCTTGATTCTCTGTTATTGTATTGTGTAGTGAGCCTATTAGTTGGCATATAAGCTTTAATGCGATCATTATTTTATCACTTATACTGAGGAAATGCCCCCAAGGTTTCGAATCCTACACTCAATGGACCCTAAATGTAATTTCGACATTGTGCCTGGTTGTAGCTGATATGCAGCCAGGAAGATCCCCCAAGAATATCCCAGTTTAGTGATATTCCCAAGCCTGGTTAATCACGGACTCCGAACGAAGCTTCGGGTGATGTTATCATATAGACCCAGACATCCGGTAAACTTTGATTGTTGAAAGCGATTTCACACATGGTAAGCTGCTGCATCTCGCCATCAGCCACGTCACGACCACAAACGTCCGCGTACTTTACTTGGACTTTGTGCTAACCCAACATAAAGTAGTGCGTGGCAGGAGTTGAATGAAAACCCGTCTTTTTTCCTTCTTCTTCTTCTTTGTTATCAGTAAAAAAATCTGAAACGAATTGATATTGTGTGAACAACTTCCGGAGAGAATGTGTGTGGAAAAACAGTTTTCGGTTTTCCCACGGATTCGAACTTGAATTTAGATCTGACATGCTCTGATATGCTTTCCCTTCACTTTTGCTTTATTTTGGTAAATTAGCAACATCACACTAAGGAAACAAAAGCAAAATACCACTTTATTTTTATTAAAGTGGTAATTATTTTACCATAGTTTACCAAAAAAAAGGAATAGGTTGAAGATGAGGCTCAGGCTTGCATGATATCAGCGTTAGGGTTAGGGTTTGGGAATTGTAACACGATTACGAAAAACTACGCTGAAATCAGTGAACTCATATTTCTGTGAGTTTGTTCAACTTTTTGCAATGTCTCCAACTCTTTCCTTGATCAGGTTGTGGACGTTAAGGACAGTGGACACGATCCAACTTGACCAAATACAAGGTTTCCGCCAGAAAAGCCGCTAAGGCCCGGTGGGCGGGGCGCTCAGCGGACGTTCATCCAGCGGCCCATCGAGGTTTTGAGTTAAAAACAAATAAAAGTTTAGAGCTAACAGTAACTTGATAATTATGCCTCATTGGAAAATTGGAAGATTTATATCTGAACACCAACTACAAAGTCTTAAAAAAATGCCCCCCCAAAAAAGCCTGAATGCTGAGCCTGGTGGGGGTCACAAGGAAAGCCTGGTGGTCCGCCAGGCTTATATATAAAACACTGGAATATGCTTCAACTCCTTCTGCTTCGTGTTTTTCTATTGCGTGCAATTCAGACAAAAAAACACGTTTTTATTGCAAAACAACGCGTATTATTATTCACTTTCACAAAACAACAAATGATGAGCTTGTTGAATGAACAAGGGGGAAGAAAAAAAAAACGAACAAAGTCGCCAGCTCAGCCGCTAACACTAAAAACGAGTAACATTAAGATGCTCTGTAACCTCTATCTCCATGACGACCAGGGGTCGCACGTGGCTTCGCGTCCAAATCCCTACTGATCTCAGGAACGTCCTTCAAACTCTCAGATCATCTCGTTTTCTTTCTAAAAGTCAATAATTAGCATATCAGCCCGCCTCATCGTGGAAGTGCGCGCGAAGAACGCCGCCGCGTCCGCGGACGCGATAAGATCCCCCCGCCTCTCCGGAGAGCGCAGCGCGGGAGGAGGCGACGGTTCTCGTCGGACCAGTTTTGCCGGCGGAGCGGCGGAGGTGCAGGGGCCGCGGCAGACTCCTGGATTCTCTCATTATGCCCGCTGTAATTGCACAAACTCAATTATTGCCTCAGCCTCGTGTGATCTTCAAAGCCAAAGATGGTGCAAATGAAGCCTGGAACAAGTGGGAGAGGAGGAAGAGGAGGAGGAAGAGGAAGAGGAGGAAGGAGGAGGAGGAGGAGGAGGAAGGAGCTTAATGAACAATAAAATCGACAAAACGCCGGAAAATGCTGCAGCTCCTTCCTCGGTGCTGTTAAATCTGTTGACATTTCATTTGGAGGCACACACACACACACACACACACACACACACACACACACACACACACACACACACACACACACACACACACACACACACACACACACACACACACACCCCGTCCTGAAGACAACATTGTGCAACAAACAAATGAGTGGTCCGAGGCTGCAGATGAAAGATGGGTTTACTAAGTCGCCCTGCTGTTCCTCTTTCAAGTTAATTAGAAATCACATCCTTTTGTTTCCCCTTCACAGGCGTTTATTTACTTTCTCACTCCGACCATTAGAACAAATTTGCAACACGAGACACGAATAATTGGATTTGTCTCCGCGCCTGTCACGGATTGGGGAGCATTTTGTTTTGATTTTTATTTTTTTATTACCATTATAGTTCCAGTTTTCTCTGTTGTGCGGAGCCGCGTTCTGCCGCCGACAAGAGTTTGCAGATTTGCTCACGGATATTTGAGTTTTTATTTACTTCTTTCTCTTTTTTTTTCCTTCTTCTTCTTTTTTTATGTGATTATTTGTGTTTCCCTCGCAATTAAGCAGAGGAGTTTAGTGCTCAGCGGCTTAGCGAGATGCTGTTTTTCTTTTCTTTTGTGCCTGGGGCCCCCGCAGGATAAAAGTTTGTCATTTAACCTTCTGCGCATAAACTTTTGCTCTTGTTTTTCTTGCAGCTCAGCGGCTCTCTGAGTGACTGGAGGCTGATCTGCACTGGTCATAAAACAAGAGATAGTCTCACTCAAGGTAACTGTGGTTGTGTCCTCGTTTTACTTGTTATTTAACCCAAGTTGAAAAGAATCGCACGACTGTCCAAAGTCGTTCGCCAAAGTCTAATGTTAACGCTGCACAACAGCTTGCAGAAACCAGCAACCGCAGACTCTTGTTTTCACTTGCAAACCGGCATTTACAAAGCGCCTAGAATGAACTTCTGCTCTGGTCCAACCAGACCGAAACTGAACTTTTATCCCAAATAAAACGAGAGCTGTTGCCGAGAACCGGACACCGGATGTTACAAAAATGACTTTTAAAGAAAGCGGGTCCGATAACCAGATCGTTTCAAACTCTTGTCCAAGACCAGATAGACTCCAAGCCAAATGCCTGATGACGACCAGTGGCCTCAGAACCACAGTACTAATCCCAAATTAGCTGCCTTATTGTCCTTCAGGAAAGATCTATGCAGAGAGAGAAACCACACAACACTTCTCATTTGTTCACAGCAGTGACCGGAGTCGACGGCAACGACATGGACTCCAATGGAACGGATCGGATTAAATCGTAGTCGTGAACTCAACCCAAATCCGGACCTACGTCGAGCTGGCAACCTCTGGCTTGAAAAGCGATGAACACAAATGTTTCTGTCAAATCTGAGTAAAAGTTTTAGTTATTTTGAGACGAATTTTCAAAGAGTTTAGTCTCCAAATGTACACCAGTGCACACACCACGCAGAAAAACAGGCGAAGGACTGAGCATGTCGGTGGCGCACAGCTGCGAATCGGTTTCAGATTCATGGAATGCCGCCTTTATGAATACTAAAACACAGCTGGCGTGCATCTGACTGAAATTCAGATTTCAGATGGATGGTGCAGTCATTCGGCTCGTCGGACTTCAATGTGAAAAACCAAGTAGAACGAAAATATTGCGCCTACAAATTTAAGGGAAAGTGGGAAATGATTTACTATGCGAGCATTGTTTGCGTATCTGCTGCATTATTTAGAGCAGGTGTCAAACTCAAGGCCAGGGGGCCAAATCTGGCCCGCTGTAGCTTTTTATGTGGCCCTCTAGACTCCAGATTACCTTTCAGATTTTCACAAATCTACAAAACTCAACCAAAATCAACAAATTTCCAATTTTTTTTTCTCTGATTTTACTGCAAATCAGATTTTTTTCTAAAAATTGGTCAAAAACTTTCAGTTTAAGTGACTTCTGCCTCAGCCTTACTTGATAAGATATAGAGCGTAATTGATACGGCGAGTACTGAAAGGTCACATTTAACATCTTACAACAGCACAAATATTGTAAAAATGTCTTACAAACATTTCTAAATTGGGACCACAAAATCTGTCATTTTGATTGCAACAAAACCACAAAAACAATCACAAAATCCAGCTATTTATTGATATCTTAACAGTCTAATTGATTTTGTCAATAGAGACAAGAACATACAGATTTTCGATTTTAAGAACATACAGATTTTCGATTTGGCCCAAAATGAAAATGATGTTGACAACCCTGACGCATCAGACTACGTTGCTGGAATGTTAGATATTTCCCGTCGCAGGTCATAAGGTCGTAAGGAACTTAGTGGACTTGTGAAGGTGAGGTCCACGGTTCTGTGGCGCTGCAGAGACACTTCCGCAATCCTTAATGCTTCGGCGCAGAGCGACTGTTTTCCTGTCATCCCACTCACTCACACACGCAAACACACACACACATACATATGCGTGCGCGAAAAGAAAAACTGGAACCGAACCAAAGCCATCAGCATAATGGAGTCATAACAGGAACCCATCAAACTGGAGTGCACTTGGGCTGTTTGTTCACCAGCACACCCATGTGCACACAACGCAAATTAGGAATTGCAGTTGTACTTTAAGAAATGAGAACTCTGGAGGTGAACGTGTTCACAAGCGAATGAAAGCCCGATTAACGTCGTCTGTCCATGTGTGTGTGTGCGTGCGTGTGTGTGTGTGTGTGTGTGTGTGTGTGTGTGGTGTGGTGTGTGTGAAAGCGGAATGTTCGGGACGTTATCCCGTCTTTTTTTGGCAGCGGCTCCTTCCTTGTGTGCGGTGGCACAGCTGGTGAGGAGACCAGCGCAGGCAGATGCAAACACACAGCTGACTTTAAAACGCCAAACACCATCGAGTCTGTTAAATCGAGGCCACCAGCGGAGTTGCCAGAGTGCCTCCTTCAATTGCCTTTTTAAAAATACCGTTGCTTGAAACCGCTTGTCTCCAATTCTTAGTTATTTCCACGAAGCTCAAGACCCAGTTCTTTCAAGTGGATCACAAAAATGCTTTCAACACTTGATAGTCCGGTAGGCTTGTTTGGATTGAGGACTAAAATTGCCATCTCTGTAGCATCGACATCAAATTTAAGGATTTGCTGTGATAGCCTTATTTGTTCCTCTGGTAAATTTGATTGTAAATGAGCTAAGGCCGAGTTCAAAGACTCGCTGATATCCAGCTTTCAGAAAATCACAAGAACGAAGAAGGGGGAACAAAACAGTTTTAAGGCTATTAAGAGTTCAGATTATGCCAAAGTGTCTCTTAGATCATATATGCCCTCCATCCTTTGATTTTCATTTCTCCTCTCTCTCTCTCTCTCTCTCTGTATTGCCCCACTTCCTACCTCTCTGATATCACAAACTCCTAACCTCTGACACAGAGACCAGGCTCCTCTCCCAGTAGGCCTGAAGATGGTGAGGATGTTTTAATTGTCACTTGTTGTTAAGGAAGCGTTGACATTTAGGCAGCAACAAACGGAGTCAGGGGTTGGGGGGAGGCGGGAAGGAGGATTGTTGGGCATAAAGAGGGGAAACGAAAAGAAAGAGAGAACGAAGGAAGGAGAAAGAGAGAGATATGGCACCCATCCAGCTACTAAGAGCGGTGTTTGGCTCAGAGCGGCGTGTCTTCTTCTCCTTCTTCTTCTTCTTCTTCTCTCCCTTTGCTCTTCCTCTCTCACCCGGCCGGGGCATGATCTGATTTGACAAGTGCAGCGCTGTCATCTTGAGTTTGTCCAATTTGAAATTCTAATTAACGCACTTGATGCCACTTTGTGTTCTTTTTTTTGTTGTTGTTTTTGTTTGTCTCTCGTCCTGCCTGTTCTCAGGCCAGTTTGTCTTTTCCGTAACCTTCCTCCTTCGCACGTGCCCGCTCTCTCTCCCAGTCTCCTTTAATCTGGGCTGCTGCCGCCGGTCGCCGTGGGTGAGGTCTCGGCAGATTATATCAGTGGCTTTGGGCGCCCAATTAGAATCAAACCGCGTGTGGCGTTGCGGACGTTTGTTCCTCTTGGAATCCTAATGAAGAAGCGACGGCGGAAGCAACAGCAGCTGGTCTGTGACGCTAGAGAGCGGGACGCTGCTCCTTTCTCGCTCTGAAGACTTGCACACCAAGTTTTTAGTTAGGTTGATGACGGATCACTTCAGTCTGATGATGTGCTGAATCAGTGACGGACTTCAGACTTTATTAATGAGTCAAATTTTGAAACAAACAAACAAATACACACAATTACCAAAAACTTGCTGCATCTCCATGTGCTCATTTTAAATGACCAGGTCAGTTTGAAGAGTGATTTAGCAAAATTAATACATTTTTACGTCACGCTACAATGTTATTATTCCCTCATCAAAAGCAAACCTAGAGCGTTGCCTTGACTCTTTCATGAATGTTTAAGAAAGCCTTTAATCTCCCGTGGCAACCATTCAGCTGTGCAAAAAGCCCCGGGAGGACGTAGCTCCGCCTTCAAGGACGAAGCTCCTCCTCGGAGCTGCATCTTTTGCAAGTTTCCGAGCAGTGTTGCGATGACTTCCTAGACCTGGAGTAAGAGCAAGAGTTTCGTAAAGAGACAGAGGCCCTAAATTGCAAAGTAATTCAATGCAGTTTTTTTTTTTTTTTTTTAAAAAAAACAACTGAAGGTAACATAGTTACTTTATGGTGCTATAAAATGGCACGATGTGCCCATGAAACACGTAATATTGCCTCTTTAACATTGAAATGCTTGCCTATCGAATTTGATTTGCATCTCGGAATAAAACGACATCGGCTTTAATAAAGCATCATATATCACGCATCTCTCCCCAGGATGTGAACAAAAAATGAAATATTTTTTTGTGTCATAATCCCATATTCATTCATGGAGTGGGCAAAAAAACCCCCAACAAAAAACAAAAGTCCAGATCAAGAAATAACAGTTGAAATCATTGGTGCAACACTTTCTGGTACTGCTGGAAATACCTGTTAATAATACATCAGAGTCTTTTGAAAATACTTACTTATGCTTTACTTTGTGAAGTTGAATAATCAAAGTTTCTACTAATTAGTAGGCCGCAACTTCCTGATAATCCGACATCTAAAAATGACATGAAACAGGGACTTGTTTATCCTTTCGAGAAAATAGCGGCACGTCCAAACCGCAGAGAAATAATTACAAATTTGAAACAATTGGACCGGTGACAAACGAGGCTGGATAAGGACGCGTTCATCTCTCCGCCACCCACGGCGAGGAAGATGGTAAATGAGGAAGTTTTAATGATTAAAACCTTTATGTGGCCAGAAAAAGAACTCGTTAAGATCAAAAATCTCAGTTGATAATAAAACATGGACTAAAAACAGCATCTAAAAAAATATGGCCGAATTTAACGGCGGCACCTGATATCAGATGTGTCCACTTTTTAATTCAAACAAACAAACAAAAAAACATTTAAACTTATCAAAGTTTTCCAGTTCAAACCTTGTCTTATGACTAAAATAACATTATAATTTTATTTCATTTTATTTAAAAAAAAAACAACCTTTATTTAACCAGGTAAACTGACTGAGAACTAATTCTCATTTTTAACAATGACCTGTTCAGATCAAATAAAGCATCACACAACAGAATGTCATACAGCAGAAAACAAAAGAATATCATAAAACAAATTGAGAAAAAAAAAAAAAATAGCCATATTCGTAATGATTAAACATACATGGTAAGCCAGCAATTTTTTAAAGTAGATACGCTGATGATGTTCGATTGTTTCCCCTGAATTGACAAAGGTCAATTTTTGACGTGATCGAATCGAGCTTCGCTTCTTTTAGGAGAACGAAGCTTATTGTTAGAGCAGCATCTTGGCGTCAAAGAGGTATAAAAGAGAAATTTATTTTAACATTTTTTTCTTGTTTTATTAGGGCAAGTGGCAAGTTTTGGCATGAATTATGTCCTGAGTGACGCCCTTCCGATGGCTTCGTACGCCACCCTGGGAAACTGCCCATAAGGTCCAGATCATGGTTATTCCAGAAAGTCTTGCTATGAGGAGCAATAAGCAGCAAACTGAGCCGTGTTGCTCAATTCACTCGCGTTTCTTTCCATCCCCTAGTAGCTCTTGATTAATTTCTCCACTTTTCTTTTGGTTGCTGGCTTGAATCCAGCAATGCCGAGTGAAACTGCAGAAAGAACTGCCTTTTCAACCACAACACACACACACACACACACATACACACACAAAAGCCACATCGTGCTGCAAACACAAGATTCAGACCGTCAGCGGCCAGCCGTGACCCTCCCCACTTCCACTGTAGTAGTTATTCCTTCTCTTTTGTAAATAAGAACCGTCGCTTGCTTTTTCTTTTACATGTATAAAATAGAAAATGTGTGTTTCTGCACTCGAGTCATGCCCGAACCGCTAATAAATGTGACATGCAAATATGTGAATGTTTAATCCGGAGGTCCAGCTGTGCCTTTGAAAACAACTGATCAACTTGTGTGGCAATGAAAGCATGGCAAAAAAAAAAAAAGTAAATTACTTTCTCTTACCAGCTGGTGGTGCTGTCTCCCAACAATTCATTCACTCTCAAAAACGCTTCATCCAAAAGCACAGAACCAATGTAAGGAAGGGAGGTTGTTGGGGGGGTTGGAGGGGGGGGGGGGAAGTGAGTTTTTGGAGGCCTGCCAATCACGATGAACAACCACCGCAGAACTAATCTATTTCCACGGCCATCCTATCCCACCAACACAACGGTGGCATCGTTTAATCACAAAATCATCATCACCATTATCACCATCATCCTCCTCTCACTCACTGCTCTCGGGTGGCATTAATAAAAGTGTAAATTTATTTATTTATTTTCCTCCCCTTTTTGGGTAAATAAGAGCTCATGATTAAGAGCAGATTAGCATGCCTTCAGTCGGACAGACAGGCGGTGATGGGTTTTGTTAGCACAGGGGGTAACACTGGGTGTCAGTCGTGTGAGCCTGACATTACATCAGCGTTATCCTCCCGCTGCTCATGTTATCGCTGCTGGCTTAGAGTTTTAGGGAGACTTTTCAACAGCAGCACTGCTTAAGAGCTTAGAGGAAGTGGATGGATGGATGGCTGGCTGGATGGATGGATGGATAGACGGATGGATGGATGAAGATCAGGCATAAACACACGTCCACAGAAAGATCAGTGTCACTCAGGCGGCTGAAGCGGCAAAGCCTGATCTGCTTTGTGGTGAAAGCTGTTTTATTTCTCACCAGTGTTGTAATAGAGACGCACCGCTGTCACACAGCATTGAACATGAACATAAAACATGAAAAAAATAAAAATAAAAATCAGCTTCTGTACATAAGTATTATAACTGTAATATTTATGACATGGACGTAAAGGGGAAATGGAGTTTAGCAACGCAAATGAGGTGGGTGTTTAAATGTGACCAATCAGTTACGCTTGACTTTTGTAACTTCTTTTGAAAAAAAAAAAAATGTTCTCAAAATGTTCTTTTTGGAGTGTTCATTATCGTGCTCTGCTTTTAGTTAAATGATTTTCAGTATGAAGCATCGCTTCTCTTTACATGAGTATAAATTCTATCTACGTCACCAGACACACGCCTTGTTAAAGTTTCATATACATTGAAATACATTGATTTGGTTAAAAAAAAAAAAAAAGTATTTTTCCTTATTTTGTAATTGTGTGGTTATATTCGCTGTATATTTTGGTCTGTCTCATGATGTTACTTTCAGAGATGAAATGACTGATGTTTTGATCTGTTACTCGGTATTTGAAAAGCATCCTTACCAAACTTTTTTTTTTCTTTTTACTCTTTCTCAGATGAGTAAAAAATATTCTTGCTTGAGTACAACTTTACACACCTA